>CM069905.1:50700988-51335980 GCA_036172215.1 Camellia granthamiana | reverse complement strand
TCTCTCATTTTTCATCCCTCCCCAGGGTGATTGATGGATGAATAGGAAGCGGCAGATTCATGCCGAATACAGCTAGCTCACGGCTATTTCTTCTGATAGATAGGGTGCCTTTCTGGCAAGTACGTCGATAACAAAGGAGAGGCGGAACACCCGACTCGACTGTGCCCCTAGTTCATTACTTTGACCATTTTTTTCGTTTTCTTTCTAAAACAGTTTTGATCAAAATGAACGTTAGATTAACATGCTTGTTCAATTTTTGATTTCAAAATCATGCAAGTCAGGCCGTAAGCACTGAAAGTTTTCCTTTTTGGGTCCAAACATGGTCCAATTTTGAAAAATGGAATAGTTTTCGAGAAAATAGTCAACCTCAGTAAAAATTTTCAAAAACTATTTTCGCGAACAGTCAATGCTCAACAAGCACAGAACCTACCCTCAAGATACGCAACCTCGGATCGGAGGCAATTTGGGAAAATTGCCCTTGCTTGAAGGGGGGAAGAGGGCAACGGAAAGTTGCCCCTAGTTTGGGCGGCAACTCAGGGCAACTTTATGGCGATATGAGGCAACAGAAAGTTGCCCCTTGATTGGACGATGCCGCGGCATGCTCATCGATGATTGATCGCAGCCGGATTCTCACGCACGGAGAGGACGAAGGCGGCCACAAACAATATATGGACACAGTCACCTTGAAAGCATTGGTGGTTGGACTTCAGGAGGAAGTTGATCACGCAGCTCCAGTTGTTGCAACCGAGACATCGAATTCGGAGGAAGCATAGGTAATCAAAACCATTACATGGACTGAGACGCTATGAAAGCGTTAAGGGCTGGACTTCAGGATGAAGTTGCCTACGTATCCCAAACATGGGAATCAAGCCTTACGTAGTTCCGGTTAAGGTACACTCGGGTATTTTAACCTTCACTATTTTTAGGCTCTTACTTTTGCCAAGGCGCCCAATGCGGGTTTTCGACCTTGCGAGCTTCTTTCCTTTCTTTTTTCTTTTTTTTTCTTTTGCATTTTTTTTCTCTTTTTTTCTTTGCTCTAACTTTTGCCTGGGTCGCCCTCCTGGGTTTTCGATCCAGCGAGCCTCTCAAAGGGTAAAAGTGTAGCTTGGTCCATGCCAAGTGGTTTTCGAAATCGAAGCCTCCCCTTTTCCGGGAGGATGACCGTTGCAGTACTTTACAGGAGAATCAATCACAGTTGTTTTGCCAACTTCTCCTGGTGAACTCTAGTCTTTTGCTCCGATTTCGGTGCCCCTTGATCGAGGGCTGCTTCGAGTCTGGCCACACGGGCCTTGCATTGATAGCTAATCATTGAACATTCTGGATGCTGGTCCCAGGTTTGAAAATGAGGGGTCGAGTCTCGAGGTTGAGAGCGATCCTAAGCTACGTAATCTCAAGAGCGATTCCACACAGGTCTTCGCAGGACTGCGCAAAACATTTTGTTTTCGAAAATTTTAAGAAGGCGACGAATCGCTCACGCCGAAGACAGTGTGGAACCAGTCTGGATCAAGCCAGGGTCCTTCTCAGTACTCACGCTGACAAGCATGATTTCGAACATTAAGGGCTTAGCATTCTTCTCTTTCTTTCAACTTGATCAAAGTTTTGCAAATCTCGAGGAATTCCTTCATCTTCGTTTTTATCACCGCAGTGTTTAAAAAGGTTTGAAAAACTTAGGTCAAAACAATAATTATTAGGGCACACAAGAGCGGGTGGAATGCGCTGTCACCCCATTCGAATTCTCTGGCACAACTAGCCCAAAACAATAGATACGGAAACACGGTAGCCGCAGCTGTTTCATTCAGGTTCCCCGGATGTAAACTGGCTCCACAGCAGAGGTAGACCCAAAAAGAAAGCAAAAAGAAGTAATTACAAAACAAAACGGTGCTTGAGGCAACAACCCCGGAGTCACCTGGTATTCTATACAAAAGAGGGACTGATTCGTTACAACAAGACAGACCCGTAAGCAAAAAGGACTGACTCAAGATAGAGACAGACTCAAAACAAAGCAAAAGACTGACTCGGCACCCAAGCCAGGATTTACAAAAGTAGCATTCGCGGATGCTCAAAAATGCGTGCCAGACGCCACATCAAAAACTCGAGGCGCTGCCCGCAGGCGGTTGAATCCCAATTACATACTCGCAGTATCGGTGTCCTCAAAATCCAACAACCGAGTGGTGACGAATTTAGCTGAGGTGGGTGGGAGGATAACCTCGTTGTCAATCAGATCCTGCACCTCGTGGCGGAGGCGAAAGCAGTTATCGGTGGAGTGGCCAGATTGCTGGTGGTACGCACAGTACTGAGTGGCATCATGTCCTGCTGGAAGGGGTTTGGGGAGCGGCCTAGGCTCGAGGGGTGTAAGATGCCCCTTTTTGGCCAAAATGAGAAGTGCCCTAGACAAAGGCATGTAGAGAGGATGGAAGACCCTGCGCCCCCGGGGCTGGTATTTTGAAGCCTGAGTGCTCCTGCTAGATGTGCTGGCGAACGGATCGGCAGGTGCGGGCTTGAATTTTTGATCCTTCCCAGGTACGGGGTTGGGAGTGAGAGAAACTGTTTCAACATAACGGGGTCTATCCTTATTTTCCGACTGGCTTGAACTATCCTCAGGTAGGGTGGGAAAAGCATCCTTCACAATTTTGGTTGTCATCGCGGATACCTGTTGTTTGTTCATCCCCCCGGCTCTTAAAGCCTCGACTGCCCACAGCAGTTGTTCAACGGGATCGGCATCTGCCTTTGCTTTGTCTTTGCCCCTGGCCTCAGCCTGGTGAGAGGTTTGGGTTGATACTGGTACATCACTGTTGTATGTGGAGGCCATCTCCGGCTGATTAAGCTCGATCACAATCCGCCCCAGTAGCGGGGGCTCTTGGGGCTCAAAATTTCCGGCATACGGTGCAACCGGTGGCGAGGCTGACATCCCGTAAGCGAGATCTGCCACAGATCTTTGGAGATCACCTATCATCCCCATGAACTCGAATGTAGTGGGCTCGCGAGCCTGATAGAACTGGGGGGCCCAGATTGGGTGTGTAGCGGGCGACCTAGGAGGATGCGGCATATCTACACCGGCCTCACTCTGTAGGGTGATCCCTCGATCCAACGCGGCTGTCATAACCACTATTTCTTCTGAACTCTGCGTCATCTCAAACCCTGCCCCAGCAAGGGAAAACACTGGCTATTCTGTATCGACTTTCTGGACTCTCTCAACTGAAAGGAAAAACGGACAGCATTTCAGCCCAAAACAGATCAAACACAGACGCAGTCAAACATCTGATCTCTACTACTGATTACTATTCCCCAGAATCACTGTTCCCAGAACTGAACTGATACCCGCAGATATAACTGGTTCCTCAACAACACTGATACTGGTGCCCTTCGGGCCGGATACTCGCACTGGTAATCTGACATGTACTTTCCTGCAGAGATACATTCTAGAAGCACATAGCAGATAAATGAGAACCAAAACACCCCTATATTGGGGTAGGGTTTCCCTGTCCTATTTTCTCAGGAGCTAGGGTTTCACTACGCACGCAGCGGTTTCAAACAACCTAACATCGGGTAAGCAACCTGTCCTAGTTTGGAATGGTCACTATGGATTCCGAATATGCACTAGGTCGAATGGTCGAAAAGGGTGCCCCGGTAAAACCGGGGTTTGTGTTCCCGTACTGGCAGAGCCCGCAACCGGTCAGCCTTACGGTCATGCCTTGACAAGACAAGCCTCCAGCAAACCGCTCAGCAATAGCAGATGGCCAACACGGTGTCCTAGGCGCACCAATGCACATGCAATGCAAAGAACCACATAAGTGAAATTAAAACTGGATATCACGAGTTCGAGTCAAGCTCTCTAAAATCCCCAGCGGAGTCGCCAGAAATTGTAGACGTCCCCGAACGCATCCCGGGGAAGAGGGGTGCGTATCCCCCCCCCCCCCGTTCTGGTTCGATATTGGGTCACTACAGTTCGAAGGACTCAAATGTCACGGTTCTTAATCTTGAACCAAAGAGTCCAACTCTGGCAAATCGTTTTGAAGAAAAACTGATCTTTGAAAAGAAGTGCCAAACATGGACTGCTTTGCCAGATTACAGAGTCGCCACCTAAATATTTTAAAATGGGGAAATTTAGGAAACCCTGACTCGGTGCCGAAGGCCACGTGTCCGTCATCACCAAAGTGACTTGGCTCGGGAGCTTGGGTACGATTGGGGAAGGTCATCTATGAGCACCCCCTCTCGCCCGGTTCGAAGACCGGCCTCTACTAACCGTGATACCCGTTTTTGAAAACTTTATGCGTTCTTATTCCGGTTATTAACCTAGAATTACTATGTGATGCGCACAACACAAAAGTATAGACTAGATTGCCTAACTTGGAAATAAACATTGCATATCCGTTTTGTCTCGAAAAATGTGTTAGATTTTGCTACTCGCAAGTAGGCTAAAATACGGATTTCAATGAGTTGTTCCTACTCAAGCAATCCAACCTTCACCCACAGGCATTCAAACAGTAATACCACATAAGCATTTAGCCGCATGGCAATCATACCGTCATGTTAACATTCACACGTATGCGAGGTGCTAAAGCATAAAACACTTACATCGTACTCCGTGCCAAAACAAGAAACTAGTTAGCAAAACATGCATGACCTAGTTCATGTTAAATGGCTAATGCATCACATACAGGGGTGTGATCTAAACAGGCTCAGCTAACCCTAAACATGGCATATGAAATGCGCGAGTAGCACGTATTCAATTTAGAAATCGAAAGTACGATGCAGTTTGTATGATGTACCGAGCCCGGTGCATGTAAACAAATGCAAGAATGCACACATGCATTGCATAAGGTATGCTAATTTGAACGTGTCCTAATCTACCAACATAAGCGGGTAAATAAAAGGGAGAAAGAAATGGGGATTGGAAGACATACACCCACTCACACACACTTATTACAACTTTGCCCTCGCTCGGAGGGACCGAAAGAATATACAAATTAATTAACTACGCAAGCTAATTAAAATATTACAAATCAACTAAATTAATTAAATAAAATAATTAATCTAATTAAACAGTAAATCGCCTCGGGGTGAGGGCCAAATGCAGCGCGCGCTCGGGACTGGCTCGGAACCGCACTGCCATGCACAGATTGCCTCTGTTTCCTCTGCTCTCCTCCTCAGAAAATTGCCAAAGTCCCAGGAGTGCCTCTCAGGGCACTGGGGATCACCACCGGCTGGGGTAGGACACCACCGGCTGAAGGAGGAGACCACCGGCACAAAAATAAGCCATCGGCTATTTGTTGACTGCCGGTCGGCACTAAATAGTGCAGGCCGGCACTGAATGCCTGCAGAACCTGCAACTCACAGCAGCAGAGGGGAAATCTATGCATGACAATATAATTCAAGCCATTTATGCACCAAACACATCCCTTATCATGTTATTGACTCAAAGGGGCATGTGCCTCGATTCCCGGACCACCAATCGCGCATTTCCATGCATGATGGCCCTAAGAACCAAGAATGCAACTTTGATTTCAAATGCATGCAATGCAAACAAACAAACAAGGGTGCTCAACCTCCATCATACTTCACCTCAAGAGGCCAAACATGCACAATACACATGCAGCCCTAAGCATGTTATCTATCATGCAACATGGACTATGCAATACACTTATGCAAAGCATCCAAGCAAACATGCAAGGCAAGCATGCAAACCAAGTAAATGATGGTCTTAGACATGACTTAGGCAGCTCAAATAGTCCTAAAATCAGTGGCCAAAATGCCTAGAAACGGAGACTAAGTACACACACACACATGCAAGTGTTATGGTCCAAACCTAAGGCATAAGAAAGGCAACTCTTAAGCACACTTGAAGAGACCAAACATGGACAATTAGCATGCAAGTTAAGCTCTAAAATCATGCTATAAAATGATGCCAAATCATGTTAAACAAGATGAGCAAATGCACGCAAAAGGGGGCCAAGTGCTTGGGGCAAGCCATGTAGGCTTGAACCAAGGCCAAGTCCACCAAACCTCACAAGGCTAAGGGGGCTCAAAACAGGTCAAGGGCAGACCTAAGCAAGGCCAAGGGTGTACCTAGATGGCATCTAAGAGGCTTAAACCCTAAGGCACACAAAGTGACCAAAACATGGAGCATTCAACACATGCTTTTAAAGCATTAAAGAGGCAACTAAGGCAAGCATACAAGCGCACCAAAGGGTCTGAAATAACATGTTGAATGGTTCCAAACCATCAAAAAAGAAGCAAGCAAGGCATGCTACACACTCATGCTCTTAAGGCCAACAAGCCAAATACAAAGGAGCTATGTAGTGCGAGTCACGGCCGACCAAAACAAGCATGGACAGACCTTGTTCATGGCAAAATAAGCATACAAGCTTCATGGATCTAAGCCTAAAACATGCTAGAAATAGAGGCACACAACCTAGGCATGTTAAGGGACTATTAAGGCATTACAAGGCAACTATGCAAGGCATGCAAAGAGTGCTAAAACCAACTTAGAAACATGTTAAATCATGGCATAATAATCATGAAAAACAAACCAAACATGCTCAACACACAACCAAATATGGTGCTCCTTTGGAGGCCAAAACTTGCCCTTTTCAAGGACATCAAGGAGAGGGGGTGGCCCTCCCCTTTTAGAGACTTTATGGCACCATCTCCACCACTGAAATCCCTCAAGATTTCAGTGGTGAAGAGGCCCAAGCACAAAAGTCTCGGATCTCAACAAAATAGCACAAAAAGTGGCCTTTTCAAGGCCTAAGGGTGGTCAAACCTACCCAAACCACCAAACACTCTTAATAAACAATGAAGAGGGTTAAAAAATAGAACTTTTATGTGTTAATCACTAAGCACAAAAACAGTTCTAAACTAGGTAAAAACAAGGTGCAAGAATGGGGTAAAAAGAGCTAGTTTCTTACCCTTGATGATCACCTTCACAAGAGTTGATGTTGTTGCCTTCCTTTGCTTGAATCCTGCCAAGAACACCAAGAACAACCTCTTAGGACCTCTGTAACCAAGAGAAGGTGAAACACTAGGTGTTGATGTGCAATAGTAAGGCACAAACACCTAGTGTACAAACAAGAGAGAAGTATGGATATAGGATAGATATAGAACTTCTAACCTAAAACCAGAGTTTCCTCTCACCTCTCTCACAAAAACTCTTCTAACCGTTGAGCCAAGAGAGAAGCCCTTCTCTTATAGGCATCAATCTTGTAAAGCTTGTCAAACAAGCTTACAAGGAGGGCATCCCTCCATACACGTGTATGGAGGGGAGGCTAAAGCCATACAGCTGTCTAAAAATATCCCATAAAGCAGCTGTACAGTGGTCGGCAGGGCAAAATGGTCATTTTGCCAAAACAAGTGCCGACCGGCACAATATAGTGCCGGTGGCAACAACAACCAGCCGGTGGCCTCTAGCCACTGCCGGTGGTGTGTGGGGATGCCTCACAAAGCATTCCCTGCCCTTCCAAGGCAACACACAAGTGTTTGGTGCAAAACCAGACACAAAACGGTCGAGTTCGGAGGTCCTGAGGCAAGGCGCGCGAGCCGAGAACTCCGGGAACTCCAAATGAACATAAACATGGATAATCACCGAGTGTTCCAACGGTGACGTCCAGGTCTAGAGGACGGTCAAAAATGGGGTGTCTACAGTCGTGCACGACCTATGCTATCGGTTTGAAGCCGGCAGATTTCGCACCAATAGCCTAGGTGATTCGTGGTTATGACAATACAAGTCGGGAAGTGATGGGGACAGTTCGGGTTAGAACTCAGGTTGGCCCGGCACAACAGGATATTGAATTCCACGTCCTGGATGTTCCAGCCACCTTTAATTTACTCCTTGGACAGCTGTGGCTGCACCAAGCAAGAGCTGTCTCTTCCACTCTTCATCAGATGCTGAAGTACCCCCATGGGAAGAGGGTAGCTATTGTTTTTGGGAATTCTTCCATACATCCACCGCCGGAGGTTACTACACCGGTACTAGAAATTGTACACGGGGAGGAGGATATCTTTTTGTCTAGGTTCACCTTGGCCGAGGCCCGAGTAGTGCAAGATATTCTGGCTATTGATGAGGGACTGTATGTCAGTGCGCAATCCGTCTACCTCATAAATAAGCTTCAACATGTACCCAAAATGGGATTGGGAAGAAGCGGCCGGAAGGGCGTCGCTGTATTGGCCGAAGTGCCACATAATCCTCATACCTTTAGCCTAGGTTACACGCCTACCAAAGAGGATTGGGTAAGAAAGGGAAAGGAAATAGCAGGAACGGCCAAGGCTAAACAAGCTGGGAAGCACTATGAGTTAGTGCATAGACCTATTCAAGGAACCCTAAACGACCGCTTTGTTCGGGAGGGGAAAGATTTCACATTATATGGCTTTCCTAAGCCATGGCTGAATTCAGAAAAGCGGCGTGTGCCTGGCTTTGAGATCTTTTTTGACCTACAGTTGCAAGAGGATGAAGTTGCAGAAGAGCAGACTGACCTACCAACTGATGCTGAACAGTGCATAGAGGATGAGTCCGATGGCACAAAACTTGAGATAGGAGCAGCGCTGGCTTGTCTCCTCTCAGATCCTCAGATCACACCGAAGAGCTTGGGGGATAACTTCTCTGTTTCCATGGTTGGAGATCAATCGGCTATAGGCCCTTCTTCCGGTATTCTGGATGCATCTATCGCAACCTCCCTCGTTTGGCAGTACGAGGAAGGCTTTTTGTCCAGCAGTTCTACATCAGGTAGTGAACCGTAATCTGATTCCACAAAGTTTGTGGAGTCAGAATCAGATTCCAATTCTTATGAGTTAGAGTCCAGTATTCCTAGGGTTGACAACCCGGATGCCATTGTTTTGTCTAGGTCGTCTTTTTCCTTTTCTTTTGAGTCGGTTGTAACCGAGGAATTGGACGAGCTGGAAGATGTGAATGAGAATGGTACCACTGCTGTTTCTGAGTACTTTTCTGTGCCACTTGTTTATTGCATTAATCAGGACTTTCAAAACATTGATAAAAACGACGAGGAAGAAATTCTTCCGGTTTTGAAACATTTGATTGATCGAGAGGAAGAGAGGTTTGTAAAACCCCTGGTTGATGAAATCACTTCAATTACTGTTAGTACTGAGAAGGATCCGCGTCTGGTCCAGATCGGCTCCACGTTGTCTTCAGAGGAGCATGAGCGCTTAGTCGCTTTATTAAAAGATTTCAAAGATATTTTCACATGGTCCTACGAAAACATGCCTGGAATCGATCCTGAGATTGTACAGCACTGGATCTCTCTTGACCTTGAGGCCCAACCCGTCAAGCAGAAACTTCAGAGAATATGCCCGGATTGGGCTCTGAAAATCAAAGAAGTGGTCACCAAGCAGATAGATGTAGGGTTCTTGCTAGTATCTGAGTATCCTACTTGGTTGGCCAACATTGTTCCGGTGCCGAAGAAAGATGGCAGAATTCGGGTGTGTGTGGATTTTAGAGATCTAAACAAAGCCAATACAAAGGACGACTTTCCTCTACCGCACATCGACGAATTGGTGGACTTCACCACAGGGCATGCGTTGCTCTCATTTATGGATGGGTTTTTTGGGTACAACCAGATCTTGATGGCACCCGAGGATAGGGAGAAGACTGCCTTCACCACGCCATGGAGAACCTACTGCTATAGAGTGATGCCGTCCGGTTTGAAGAATGCTGGGGCTACTTATCAACGGGCTGCAACCACGATCTTGCATGAAATGATCCACAAATAGGTGGAGGTGTATGTGGACGACATGATTGTCAAGTCCAAGGAAAGAGAAGGCCACTACACCGCCTTGAAGAAATTCTTCCAACGGATTAGAGAGTATCGGTTGCGACTGAATCCTCATAAATGTACTTTTGGTGTCACAGTAGGGAAAATGCTGGGGTTCTTGATTACACAAAGGGGCATCGAAGTCGATCCTTCCAAGACTAAGGCCATCTTAGAAATGCCACCACCAAGGACTGAAAAGAATGTGTGAGGCTTTCTAGGTAAAGTGCAATTCATAAGACGGTTTATTGCAAAATTAACCTTGACTTGTGAACCATTATTTGGTCTCCTGAAGAAAGGAAAGAAATTCCAATGGGATGACCGATGCCAAGTTGCTTTCGAGTAGATCAAGCAGTATCTACAGAACCCACCCGTGTTGTCACCACCAGAGCCGAGGAAATCATTGATTTTGTACTTGTCAGTAACCGACAAGACTATAGGCTGCATGCTTGCACAAGAATCTGAGGATAAAGTGGAGAAGGCCATCTATTACCTGAGCAAGAAGATGCTGGAATATGAGACCCGTTATACTCTGCTAGAAAAGGCTTGCTTGGCCTTGGTATGGGCTACCAGGAAGTTGAGGCACTACCTGTTAGCTCACTCCATAATTCTGGTTTTGAGATTTGATCCCATCAAATATCTCTTCGAGAAACCAGCGCTTATGGGTGGGCTAGCTCGTTGGTTGCTTCTTCTCTCTGAATTTGATTTGAAGTACATGACTCGCAACTCCGTGAAAAGGAGAGTGGTAGCGGAGTTCCTAGCCAATCACCGAGTGGAGGAAGATGAAGCAGTAGAGTATCTGTTCCCAGATGAGGCCATTCTGCAACTTGAAGAAGAGATTTGGACTATGTACTTTGACGGAACGTCTAACTAGGACGGGTATGGGATAAGGGTGTGGCTGATAGCGCCCGACAATTCCCACATACCTTTAGCTTTCAAACTCCAGTTCAAGGTGTCAAACAACGAAGCAGAATACGAGGCATGTATCACTGGTTTGGAAGCCGCCCTAGAACTAGGGGCAAAACGGTTGGACGCCATTGGGCACTCGAACCTAGTTGTATCTCAAGCAAAAGGAGACTGGAAGGTTAAAAAGAAAGGATGAAAATCTATCATCAAACCTTGGATGTTTTGATTCCCAGGTTTGAGAAGCTAACCTTCATGCATCTGTTAAGAGAGAGCAACAGGTTCGTTGATGCATTATCAACTCTATCTTCCATGATAGACGTCCCTTTGGGAGTCTGGATGCGTCCGTTCATTATTGAACAGAGGTATGTGCTGGCCTACGAGTTAATCACCGCGATAGATGAAGTACAAGATCAAAACCCTTGGTATCATGACGTCTAGAATTTCTTAGAAAATGAGGTTTATCCACCAGGGGCAAATGCCAAAGATAAAAGGGCGATACGACGAATGGCTGCTCAGTTTATCATCTGCGGGGGTAAATTGTACAAATGAGGCCATCTGGGAATGCATAAACTGTGTGTTGATGCTGAAGAGTCGAAGCGCCTAATGGAGACCATCTACGGAGGAGAGTGCGGATCACATATGAGCGGAGTGATGCTAGCTCGGAAGATTCTTAGACAGGGTTACTACTGGTCAACCATGGAGGAGGATTGTATCGGTTTTGTTCGGCGATGCCACAAATGCCAGATTCATGCAAATCGCATGAATATCCTACCATCGAAGCTGTACAACATGACTTCACCGTGGCCATTTTCAGTTTGGAGAATTGATGTTATTGGGGTAGTTACTCCAAAGGGGTTAAATGAACATGAGTATATCCTGGTGGCAATAGACTGCTTTACAAAGTGAGTTGAGGCCCAATCCTACGCAGTGCTGAAAGCATCACACGTAACCAAGTTCATCAGGAATAATATCATTTGTCGTTATGGGGTCCCGAATGAGATCATTTCGGACAATGGTTCCCACTTCAAGAAGGAAGTGATCGACTTGTTGGAGAAATACAACGTGGCTTTTCATAAGTCATCCACATATCGGCCGTAAACCAATGGAGCTGTTGAGGCCACCAACAAGAACATCAAGCACATTCTATAGAAGATGGTGGAAACCTACAGGGACTAGCCTGATAAGCTATCATTTGCTCTTTGAGGCTATAGAACATCAATTCGAACTTCTACTGGGGTAACTCCGTATTCTCTGGTTTATGGGATGGAGGTTGTTCTTCCGATTGAAGTTGAAGTTCCGTCACTGCGAATTATGGCTGAGTGCTAGATAGCAAAAGCGGATTGGCAGCAGAGCTGGTTCGAGGAACTAATGTTGTTCGACGAGAGGAGGCTGAAAACACTGTACCACGTCCAAGGTTATCAACGCAGGATTGCCAGGGCTTTCAACAAGAAAGTTAAGTCCAGGAATCTGAAAGAAGGGGATTTGGTGCTCAAAGACAACTGAGGTCCCATCCATGACCCTAGGTGCAAGTTCAGACCTAATTGGACTGGTCTTTACATCATCAAATCTATTTGGTCAGGTGGAGCTGTCGTTCTTATGGACTTAGATGGCCTCGAATTCTCCCAACCAATCAACATGGACAAGTTGAAGAAACACTACCCTTGAGTGGCCCGTTAGGCCGAAAACCCGAAAGGGTGACCTAGGCAAAAGTTAGAGCACAAAAAATTGAAACAAGAAAAACTGAGCTCGTAAGGTTAAAAACCCAGAAAGGGCAGCCTTGGCAAAAGTTAGAGCGCAAAAGGAGAGTGTTAATACCTGAGTGAACCCAAACCGAACTACGTAAGGCTTGATTCCCATCTTTGGGATACGTAGACAATTTCATTCTAAAGTCCAGCCATAAACACTTCCAAATCAACTGTGTCTATGTGATTGTTTTGGTCATCTTTGTCTTTTTTGCATCCAAGAGTTCAGTTGTGATTTTTGCTATCAGAGCTGGTTCCAGTGCAGTGCAGTGTTATTCAGACAAGGGCCAACTTTCCAGTTATTGGATTTGGGGTTGTACATCTTAGCGATAGATTCTGGGTGTGTCCAGTTGTGATCCTTATTGAAAATGGTTTTGAAAAGTTTTAATAAAAGTTTATTTTGTTCAAATTAATTTTTTTACAACTTAGACCATTTTTGGACCAAAAGGAAAATTTTCAGTACCCAGAACCTTCAATTTCATTGATTTCAATACAGAGTTCTCTGACTCTTGATACAAATTGAAGTTGCTTTTTATTACATTCAAAAGAAAACTTCAAAGTACAGATTAAAGAAATAAACTCGAGGCATAGTTGAGTCAGGTGTTCCTACACCCCTTCCCAGAGCTTGTGGAAGCTTCAGATGCCAATGTAGGCCCAGTTTGTGCCTCATCTTTAAGCCAAGCTATGCATTCGCCAGAAAGGGCGCAATTGAAATTGGGAGCAGGGCCAGAAGTTTTCTTGTCCTCCATGCAGTGGAATACCAAGCTAGCTGCGAGCCTAGGATTGGAAATGAAGCTGGGTACTCTACCCCCTCTTCTGGGCAAGTCTAGTCATGTCCGAATTGACGCTTGAACCGAAATGGAAAATAGAAGACACAGTGTGCCAAACCAATCAACTGAATGCCAGGTTGGCGAGACATGCTGTAGCTCATCTCAGGTAAATCAAACCAGGGGCAACGCCGAGCAATGTCAACAGTGGACCTATTGCACATCCAGTGGCACCACCATTCCTCGTTCGGGAAATCAACTAGCCATGGGTAAAAGAAATAGCCACGCACTAAATATGCAGGGCAAGCGTCCACTACCTTCAACATGTCCATGAGCCATGAGGGATGAAAAATAAGAGAGATTAAAGAATATAGAGGTGTACGTGGAGAGAAAAGTGAGAAAAGGGTTTTAAGAGAAAAACAGAGCCTGAAGGCTGAGTTGTAATGACCCGGAATCGTGTGTCACAATTGTCAGTAATTAATTATGTATTTATATGATTTAATTGAAGATTATCTGTTTAAATTAGCAAAATATCTGTTGGAATTATGACTTCGGGACTGAAATCGATGACCGTAATGGGTTCAGACAATGAAATTGAGCACGCCTGTGTGATACCGGGGATTTTTAGAACCATTTGAGAAAATAAATTGAGGACTGAATTTCGTCTGAATCGCTAAGTCTTGTTTGGCTCAAAGTTATGGCACCAATGTTTATTTATTTGATATATATGATATAAGATAAGGCTTTGACCCATTTTGACTCACAAAAGAAAAGAAAAATCTAGAGAAAGAAAGAGAGAGAGAGAGAATCGTGAGAAAGGGAGAGACCAAGAGGGAAAGAAGAAGAGAAAGGGGGAAATCAAGTTTACACTTCTCCATTCAAGTGTTTAAGGTAAGATTTTCATGAAATTGGTGGTTGATTCTTGGCATCTAGCATATTGAACTTAAGATTATGGCTTAATAGCATGAAATGGATGTATAGAATCATGAAATTAGAATTATTGAGCATGTTTGAGGGAAACCTCCATGAATATGAAAGTGAAGCTTTTATGTGCAAGTTCATGGTTTAAATTTGTATATGATGCAATTGGGGTTTGAATGGAAGTTATAATGCTTTCTTTATGTTGTTGATCAAGTATTGTGAGACTTGAATTTCATATGATTGGAAGTGGGTTTTGGAAAAAGGGAAGATTGAAGCTTTGAAAAGAACCAGAATTTCAGACTTTCGCAGGGTCCGCTCGAGCGGAGGAGAGCCCGCTCGAGCGTAGAAATCGGCCTCTCAGCAGTTTTGGGGAAAATGTGCAGTCCGCTCAAGCGGACAAGTGGGAGCTCGAGCGGAAGGGCTTATTTCAGAAAATTTTGGAAAATTGAATTACGTGATTCTAACATGTTAATGGCATCCTTTAGCATCTCATGAGCATGAATTAAAGTAAAGAAGGATTAGATTGAGCATGAAATGAATGTGAAATGGCACGACTTATGTGATGAATTGATGATGAATGATAAGAAATGTATTATACTGTTGATGATTTGCAGGTTAAGAAGTGAAGACCGTGCCCTCGGTTTCGGAAACCCTCTGTAAGTAACATTTTTGTAAAGTTATGTTGATATACAACGTATTTGAAATGTGTTATGATATGATATGTTTTGAAATGTGATTTTAAGCTGTGAACGAATGTCCTAATTGCGAATCTAGTATGGCATCCATAGTTAGTTCAGTTGTGGGGGCGAGAACATGCAGGCCCATGCGCTTAGTCATGGGGGACGGCATGGAAGGACAAACCCATGACCCATTTATGAGATCTCGGTATGTGTTTAATCGGTGTCTGGGACCGGTTACTCTAGTCGTTAGTCGACACATGTTATGTTCTATGGAGTATGCCATTATGTATGTTTTATGATGATTATGATTATGATTATGAATGATATGTTTTACGGATTTCTATGAGATGTCGGAGTTCGTTCACTACCCCTTTACGTTAATGTTACTTGCTGAGCTTTAGCTCATTGTTTGTATTTATGTATTTATAGGTGAGCATTCAGGGAGTCAAGCCTAGGCGGGGTCTTGTCGAGCCGCCGTTTGAAGCCTAACCAGATATTTTGTGTGCCTCCGAGTTGGGGCTAGGCCTGGAAGGCCGTGGGAGAGTTTTGTTTTGTTTTGTTTGCATATGTAGTTTGAGTTGTATATGTTCTTTTGGTTTTATTATGTAATGAATGTGGGTAATTAACATCATTGTTGGCGTGTAATGTATGTTCATATTTACGCACAGCTCTTTGGACTATCGTAGCTTGTTTTCGCTTCCGCGAGCCCCGTTTATTTATGCTATGTACAGTAAGGCCTGTGGTAATCTAGGATTACTGGCCGGTCTCGTCACCAAACCTCTCGGGGCGGGTTTGGGGCGTGACATGAGTGATATGAGAAACACATATGAGAAGGGTGGGAAGCATTACTTGTAAGAGTAGTGGACTTCCTGCGAACTTGGTTGTCTCTTAGCAATGGAAAGCATCCAAACCCGTTAAAGTCTCGGCTAGTGCTAAGCCAATGCAGCTCTTGCCCTCTTTCAAGCCTTGGTCCACTTTAATCAAGCGAATGCTAGACCCTCCGCAGCTAGGGGCAAGCAAGAAATGAGCTAACATACACAAGCAAAGGGCATGTTGCCGAAAACCTTGCCAAAGACGATCGTTGCAGCCGCCGGCATCAGAAAATCGATGAATCAAGCTTGGAATATCCAACTCGCCGTTGTGAACCAAGGATCAGGCATCATGTAAAGTAAGCCCACACATCCATCCTAAAGCTTGGATGTGGCCAAAACGAGACTGGGGCAAGATCTCCTCATCACGCCGAGATTCCATCAAAGCTTGGAATTCTTCGATTGTGGGACATATCTCTTGTCCCCTGAAGCTAAACACATACGTAACCGGGTTCCAACACCTAGCCGCGGCGTGAAGGAACGGAAAACACAGCGTAGTATGACTTAGCGAGAATAGTGCATTTATCCCGAAACCCCAGAAATTTAGCTTTTTTGAGCCATCTAAATTTGCAATCCAATCGGAGAGTTTTTGGGCAAAGAATGGCTCCATTTGAAGCAAAAATAGAGCTGAAATGAAGAAGCCACGAAACTCTAGCTTTTATAGAAGATAAGGTGTTGAGTGGAAAATAGGTGGCAGCAATCTGGAGGTTTCCTGCACTAGTGGCCGACCGGCCAGTACTAGTGGCCGACAACCATTTTTGATGGCCGACAGCATCTTTTTATGGCCGGTGGCCTTCTATTTTGCCTTCTGGTCCTTCCATATGTTGAAAGTGCTAAGAACCTTCCATATTTTGCCTTTTGTTCCACTCTCGGTGCATTTCTTTCGTCTCTCTTTAAGAATTTTGTCAAATTTCTTATCGAGTTATTGTTTTGCTTATCGAGTTGTATTTGTTTTGCTTATCGTGTTGTATTTGTTTTGTTTGTCGAGTTGTCGTTTTGTTCATTGAGTTGTTTTACTCTGTTTGTTATGTGTTGGTTGGTTCATTACCTGATTAAGCAGTTGCCAATGTACAATATTCAATTTTCATCAAATCCCGTTTTTGTGTAAAATAGTGCAATGCGATGCTTAGAATGTGAAATGCAACACTTTTTCAACAAAAAGCTATTTTCATTCCAATCATGGTTTTTTTTTTACAAAAGAGTACAAGTTTTTAAGAAAATAAAACTGCCTAAGGCTGTACAATGTGCTAAAACAACTAGTAAAAAGAAAACTAAGCAAAAAAACATCTAAATCGGCGCCAGCCACCTCAAGATTGAGAGGCCCTCTTCGTCTTCTTCCTCGGCAGGGCAGACTGAGAGCTATCGCCATCGGCGCCACTGTCTAAATCTGAGTCGGAGCCCTCCTCAGTATCGCCACCTCCCTCAGAACCTGAGCCGATACCGTCGCTTCCACCCTCAGATGACTCTGACTGCGGGCTCGCCGGCTCCTCGTCCTCGTCTGTCTTATCATCATCTGGGATAGGCTCTGGTGGACCACCCTCGTCGTGAGCACGTATAGCTCTGCCTTGGCTGTGCGTCGGGGTCCCTCGTCTCTCTCTCCCTGGTGTCGAGGGAGGCACTGAAGGTCCTGTTACGGCTCCCACTGGGGTGTCCGATGGGGCTGGCATCTAAAAAGGGACCTGAAAAGGACAGTTTGTCAAATGCATCAGTTATTGGTATGCAAAGATGAGTATAGTGTTGAATGCAGTGTGTGGGAGCAGTGTATCAATGCAGTGTTGTTAATGTAATGAATTCACATCAGTATGAGGCAAATTGTAGTTGAAATGCTAATATATCAGCAAAAAATTTCATGGCATGAAGTGCAAACTAAAGGGACTTACTGGATTCCTGTAGAGACTGAGTAGGTTCAGGCTCATCTGAACCATCCCCATCAGAGAAGCCACTAGCTCGAGAGCCTACCCGATGTACTCTATGGATGCTTGTGAATGTGTTGAGATGATTAGTAGTCTACAAAGCATAACTGAAGTGAATGGAATGTGCAAAATGTAAAGTATAGTACATACTGGGATCGGGCCTCGAACTCCGATAAGCTCGTGACCAGCTGGTGCAGGCTCAATGGGAATCTGGTAAGCCTCCCCTGTGGGTCGCCAGCAAGTTAGCGTAGTAGGTAGCTCTGGCTATCCTAGCCTCTACCTCGCCTAAGGACCTTTCTTGTCATGAGCCCGGGGCACCCTGGATCCTCCCATTCTCCCCTTCTGCAGCTGGAGCCCTAGCTCTCTCACCTCCACAGGTGCTAGTCAGGGGCGGCATGAGGTATGTCTGGATAAAGGTAGTGTAATCGCCCTCAAGCCTGAAGAAGTCAACATCCCAGCCTCTGGTGAAGTCGATCATCTCCTACCAGGTGTACCTCTCTATTATCCTCATATATATGGGAGGCAACATCAGGACTACCGGCTCGGGTAAGCCGAGGCTCTGGCGTAGGAATCGATCTCCTAAGAACCACGCCCGACAGACTGGGCCCTCGATCAAGATCCGGAATCGAGAAGCCTCCTGAGCTCCGGCAAACTGATCTCTGACCCCGTCAGGCATCACTGCCCACGGCTGCCAGGTGATCTGCAAATAGTAAATATACAGACTGTTAGCTGCCATTGTATATGCGATATGAAACAAAGCTGAAATAACTAAAAGGTTTGGGTTACCTCTACTGCAGTCACGGTGTCGAAGAATCGACGAAAAAATGAGAATGACTCTCGAGGACTCTGCTGGCATCTCCCGTCGTACCTATGCAAGTACGGCACCATAGGTGGTATCTCCACCTCTGGCTCTGGGGCGAGCCTCGGAAAATAGGCGTACACCCATAGCTGCGGAAGGTGGAAGGATAATAGTAAGTATATATCAGATGAACACAAAGAATGTAAAGCAGAAAGCAGACAGTGTGTGCAGTGTACAGATAAAGCAGAAAGCGTACAGTGTGTGGTGTACAGATAATGTAAAGCAGAAAGCAGATAATGTGTGTAGCATACAAGAAATGTGAAGCAGAAATGAAAAGCAGAAGGCTAGGGTGTACCTCCCAGGCCCTCCAGTAGCCTCCTAGTAGATGTCCGCTCCGGCAGAAGGTGGAGCTCATGTACTCGTATAGTGTGTCCAAGCTTGCGCCGCCCTAATCGTAGAATCGGATGCGAGACAGGTCCACCAAGGCGCTCATGAGGTAGAGCCCGACGGTGTTCGCCCGGTCGGTAAACAGAGTAGTGCCAAACAGAAACATGAGGAAGCCTCGGGCGTAGTACTCGGTCTCCTCGCGGGTCGTCGGCGTCGTCCCTCTGAAATGATCAGCGAAACATGTATCTTGCACCATCCCTAATCGGGAGATGGGTGGGCGAATCCCCAATAAGTATATCTGAACGGCCTCCCACTCGCCCATATCTGTGTCGTAAGGAATCGGATGACCCCCTACTGCTATGTCGGTGAGCATAGAGAAGTCAAAAGGAGTCATCGTCATCTCCCCTGCTATAGAAAAGTGGAGGGAATCGGTGGTATCCCACCACCTCTCTACTAAAGCGCCTAGTAGAGGCCAACTCGCAATGAGACGAGAGTGCCCCATGCAAAATGTGTCGAAGTCGGCCTCGTCGATGATGTGACGAACAGCGTCGGGAAGCTCCATATACCACCCCCTCGCGGAGGTGGTCCCGTATCCATGAATGGCATGTGAATCCCCCTGTAAGCAGGACAAACAGATGTAAGGCAGTGTAAGAAATATAGTGCAAGGGTATGTTCAAGACAAACAGATGCAAGGCAGTGTAAGAAATACAGTGCAAGAATGTGTTTGGGATAAGCAGATGTAAGGCAGTGTGAGCTATACAAGAAATGTAACCAACATTGCAGAAAATAAAGATAAAGTGTATACCTCGGAGGCACCATGGGATAAATGTGACTCCGGCTCGCGTAGCAAGAGGTCCTCCAGTGCACCTCGCGCAAACCCCCTGAACTGGCGGATACTATTGGGAGGTAGCACGTGTACCTCGAGATGGTATGTCGCCGTGTCGAACGGTCGGATACTGAGCGGCAATGGCTTGAACTCTGGATCCATCTCCATCCCCGGAGGAGCTCCGTCGTGTGGGATGTCATCCGCCATCTCCAAGAAAGATGAGAGAATGGTCGAAAATGTGGAAAATAGGCGGGAATGCCAAAAAGTCAACAAAAAGTCAACTCTCAGAGAGGAAAAATGGAAGAAAAGGTCAGGGCTCGAAAGAGGACACTGAAATCAAGGGTAACTCGAGGGAACCAAACCCCGAGTGATGGAAGTCAAGAAAGAAGCACCAAAATCACTTTTTAATCTGTTCAAAATGGAGTGTGCAAAGAGGTTTTAGCAAATCGGACATTCGTGGGATGTTTGAAAATGCGTATAAAGTGAGGATTGGAAGGGGAAAATGGTCTAGAGCAAAAGGGGAAGTGTTTTTCGGCAAGGGAGAAGTGAAGAAATAGGATTTGGAACCCTATATTTAAAGACCCGTGGTGAAATGCCAACATTGCCCCGAATCTGTCATCAGTGGCCGACCAGCCACCAGTGTTGGCCGACCGTCCACATTTGTGGCCGATGGCATTATTTTGTGGCCAATGGGTGGCCGGTGGCTTCCCAGAGTGGCCGGAAGGCCTCTGATGCTCCCCTTGGATGTTGTTTTGTTGTTTTGTGCCTTGATCCCTCAAGAAAGTGCAAAGGAAGTACATTTTTTGAGCTCAAGTGGCCTCTGCGGAAGCCCTGAACTGTGTTTTCAGTGTGTGGTAATCAGCACGTACAAGGTGTATCCTTTTAACTTGTTGCAACTCCTCCGGGAGGTAAGTTGGAGGTTGTGATCGAGTTATTTTTTACCATGCCTCACTTTTGTTATTGCATGGGATGCGCACCTCCTTGTCATTTCATGGAATGCGTTCTTTCACATGAGGTTTTGCATTATTTCTTATTCGCATAGAGCATGCATCTTATACTTTAACATGAGGCGTACTTTTACTTGGCATTAAACACTTGTTTTGGAACTTTGATGCTCACGTCTTGCATTGTATATGTTTTTCATCTCGCATCGAACATGCTCGCATGGCATTACGTTGTATATGCTCTCACATTTGCATGAGAATGCTTGTGTCTGTTGTATAGAGCATAAGTTTGCTAGTATGGCATAAAATATGCATCTTGATGTTGCACGGAGCATGCCACAATTTTCGTTGCATAGAATATGCACTTCTCACTTGCATGAAGCATGCATTTGTCACCTTTGCATAGAATGTGCACTTCCCACACTCACATAGAATATGCATTTGGTATTTAGCATAGAACATGCTGATAATCTTGCATGGAACATGCCTTCTTATCTTGCTGTATCTGTTAAGTTTCTTTCTTATACAGGCACGATATTGTATGCACGGTTCATTCGAAGCTGGCGTAACCAAACGATATTGTATGTACTGTTCATTCAGAGGAATTCGGGTAAGATCATTCATGTCCTTTGAACACCTTGTTGGTTAGAAACACTCAGGTACGCCCGGTGTTTACACCACACCTTGTGTTGGTTAGAAACACTCGGGTACGCCCGGTGTTTACACCACACCTTGTTGGTTAGAAACACTCGGATACGCTCGGTGTTTACACCACACCTTGTGTTGGTTAGAAACACTCAGGTACGCCTGGTGTTTACACCACCCCTTGTTGGTTAGAAACACTCGGGTACACCGGGTGTTTACACCACACCTTGTTTTGGTTAGGAACACTCGGATACGCCCAGTGTTTACACCACACGTTGTTGGTTAGAAACATTGGGTTGTGTGCCCGATGTTTGTACCACCTCTCTGGTTATAAGCGTTTAGACCGTGTGCCTAACGCTTATACCTACCTTGTTGATTAGAACCACTGAGGACGTGTGGTCGATGTTTATACCACCTCTTCAGTTAGAAGCATTTGGACCGTGTGCCTGACACTTATACCTACCTTGTT
This sequence comes from Camellia granthamiana, assembly GCA_036172215.1. Taxonomy (NCBI): domain Eukaryota; kingdom Viridiplantae; phylum Streptophyta; class Magnoliopsida; order Ericales; family Theaceae; genus Camellia; species Camellia granthamiana. The sequence continues at coordinate 51,314,354 of CM069905.1, read as the reverse complement.
GGTTAGAAACACTGGGGATATGTGCCCGATGTTTATACCACCTCTCTGGTTAGAAGCATTTGGACTGTGTTTCGACACTTATACCACCCTGTTTTGGTTAGAAACATTGGAACGTGCTCTGATGTTTATACCCCCCCTCCGGTGTTTGCACCGCTCTCTTTTCCCTCTCGCGTGCGACGCGTTAGGATGTTTTGGTTAAATGCATCTAGATGGATTCCAACGCTTATACCGCTTTTTGTTTCAGTTGCATAATAGTTAGATGTGTTTCACTTGTTATTACTGTTCCCTGTGGCTTGGAACCTTAGGATGTGTCCCTAGGTTCACACCATCACGTGTTGGGATCTTGTTTGCCGTCTCGGGTGCGCCCGACGGTTGCGGTTCTTTACCTTTCATGCGTGATGCGTAGTTAAGCTTGCATCATTTTCTTACATCCTTTCTGCATGAAATGTGGTTTGGTTCATGTTAACTTGCTTGTGTACGAGTTTGCTGTATCGTTTCTTTGCATGGCATTTGCATCTAGATGTTTCGTTACAGTCTCATCGCATGATCATAATTGTAGACTCGACTTTCTCCACACACCCCCCCTTTTGGAGAGGGCGCGTATTGGTCTTACTACAGTTCGAACTCCTGTCACGGTTCTGAATCTAATCTCACAAAGTGCAATGTGAGACTGATCAACACCAAAGAGTCCAATCCGGTAAATCATTTTGGAAATTGATTTTAGATCAAATAATGCCAAAACTGGACTGCTTTGCCAGATTACAGAGTCGTCACCTAAATATTTTATTTTTGAGAAATTTAGGAAACCCTGACTTGTGCCTAAGGCCACGTGTCCGTCATCACCAAAGTTGCCTCTGCTCGGGAACTTGGGTACGAGAGGGGAAGGTCCTAAAATGAGCACCCTCGCTCGCCCGATCAAAGGATCGGCCTCTGCTAAGCATGATATGTTGTTTTAAAAATCTCATGTGTTCTTATTTGGTTATTAATCTAACTTTACTATGTGATGCGCACAGCATACAAGTATAGACTAAATCGCAAGACTTGGAACAAAACAACTCATGTTTATTTTTTAAAATGGTTTGAAAGTGCTACTCGCAAGTAGGCTAAAGCGCGGATTTGCCACCCTCAAGTGGGCTTTAAAACATGATTTTGCCACTTCGCAAAGTGGGCATAAAACTTATAATCATCGAATGGTTCCAATTCAGGCAATCAAGCCTTCACCCACAGGCATTCATGCAGTTAATCATTTAAGAAAATAGCCTCATGGCAAGCATGCTATCATGGCAACACTCACACTCATGCAAGTATACTAAAGTGTAACACTCACAGTGTACTCTGAGCCAAAACAAAAGCTAGTTAAAAATATGCATGATCCTAACTATACAAGATGCCCAATGCAACACATGCAATAATGCAACTAAATAGGCTCGGCTATCTAACATGGCATATGAATGCAACAATTGATACACGTATTCAAATAGGCATTGAAATACGATGCAGTTTTGAATGATGCATCGAGCCCGGTGCATGCATGTAGACACCCCATTTTTGACCGCCCTTAAGACTTGGGTGTTACTAATGGTTTACTTGTTGGAGAAAGGTGTGCAGGGCACAGGTCCTGTTTCTTCGGCAAGGAGAGAGACGAATCTCAACTTCACACCCCATTTTGAACCAAAATTATTTTGGATGGTTTTGAGACCTTAAAACCCTCTCTTTCAAAACATTTTTGAAATAAAATTCCCACGATGTTCCGACGCTCGCATTTCAGGTAAATGGTGCGCTTTTCGGTAAACCGAGTAAGGACAAAGTGGAGATGAATGAAAGAGAGATGAAATATTTGAAAAATCTTTCAAAACACCTTACTTCGGGGTTTGAAGTTGAAGAGAAGAGGAGAAGAGGGGAGAAAACAAGTTGGAGAAGAGGTTCGGCATGAATCCGGGTAGAAGAGAGTCGAGCAGTCCTCGCTAAATCAAGCTCATCTATCTATACACTTGGAGTTAAGCTATGAGGCCATAACCATTGGAAAAGAGACTTCAGGGGCTTCATTTTTCACTCAAGAATCTCTCAAAACCAAGTCCGGGTGGGGGAGGTATGATTGGTTGAAGTTGAGCATCATCCCGGTTGGATCGAGTCTGCGCGGCTTCACCAAAAAGGGCATAACTTTTTCCACAGAAGGAATTTTAATGCAAGGTTCACGCCATTGGAAAGCTAACTTCCGGGGCTTCAATTTGGACACCAACCGGCCATTTTTTGACCTTACCGTCCATCCACCAGCACTCTATTTATCCGACCGGCCAGAAAAGATTGCAGGTCGGCCATTTATTGTGCCGACCGGCCATTTATTTGGCCGATGACCTCCTTTCTTGGCCGATTTGACCCTTTTGACTCTTGCAGGCATGGTGCATGCCAGCTGTGCCAGCTGGAGTGCACAGACCCGACCCCCCATGCACATGTGTGGTTGTTTTGCACCTTTCCACCCTTTTGGCCCTAAACCTCTTCTAGAAGGTTGACCCTTTGGCCAAGCTTCTTGGAGAAGCTTGGCCAGCTGTATTGGCTTCCTCTAGAAGCCTTGAACCTCCTGGCCCCCTTGACCCTTTCTCTTTAGCTTAGCCATTAAGTTTCTTGGCCTTTGCTTGGCCTATATAAGCATCACCCCACCTCCTCCATTGTAAATGGTTGGTGACTTGAACAAAAAAACCAGAGATATATAGATATATATCTGATATACATACATACAACCCTCCATCTCTCTCTATATCTCACTCATTTGCCTCCAAAACTCCATAGTTCTTGGCCTATTGCACTACAACCCCTAGCACAACACCACCATCATCCATTCAAAAACCTTGAGGCTGATCTTCAGAGGCTAGAAGCTCAGATTTTTGGACCAAAAGGTTGCTAAAGACTTGTTCTTCAGGGGTAAGCATCTATTTCCCTTAAACTAGTTTTTCTTTGTTTCCTTTCTAAGCCTTGATTGCAAGCATCTTTGAGCTCCGACCAAAACTGAAAGTGGAATTTTTTTGAGCTCTATTTCATCTTTTATTAAGGGCCTCTCACTGTTTGGGACCCCCATCTTGCACTTGCTTCATTACCCCTTTGTATGCCATATTCTTGCATAGTATTTTTGGCTTATGTGTAATCTGTTTTGGAGCATGATGTAAACTGTAGATAGGCTTATTTTGAGCCGTTCTTCAACATTGAAGAAGGGCTCACCACTGTTTGGGACCTCCATGTATCACTTGCCATTGTACCCCTCTTTGGTCCCCATTTTTGCAAGGTTTGTTAGCCTTTTATGCTTCTATTTTTGTGGCTTGGTCTGAACTGTAAAAAGTCATATTTTTGGCCCCTCTCCAACATTGTAGAAGGGGCCTCCTGTGTTTGAGACCAGCAGCTGTGACTTGCCTCATTACCCCTCTTGCGGAGCCATTTTGGCATGCTGATTTTGCCCTATCTATGTTTGCTGTTTGGCCTTGCTTTGAACTATAAAAATGCTTTTTTTGGGGCTTCCTTGCTTCTGTCTTCATGCTTCATGTCCATATTATGCATGTTTGATATAGCTATAGGTCATTTCATGTGCCTAATCTTGGGTTTCGGGGCCTATAGCATGCATTGGGTGACATATTTCCATGATTTGGAACCATTTGGCATCATGTTCCAGCGCTGAAATTCACATGCTTGTATGCCATCTTGCATCCCTTACCATGCTTTGGTAGAGTTGCATTTTTGTGCCTTAGGTTTGGTTAATGCATTGTGCATGCATTCCATGTATTGTGTTGCCTCACTTGCCTCATTATGGCCACTGATTTTGGCATGCTTGCAAGCTATCCATGTTAGTTTAAGTCCATCGTTGCATGTTGTTGCATGCCATGTTTGTTTACATGTTTAGGTTGCGCGCCTAACATACATTGTTCATTTGCATGTTCATGTTGCATACTTAGCCTCTATGCCTAGGTTGCATTTCATTAAGCATGCATCCTTGCCTCTTGATCAGTCATGATAGAGGTTGGGGCTCTTTGATGTGTTTTGTGCTTGCATTTCATTTGATATCAAAGTTGCTAACTTGGCTTTTGGGCCATCATGCATCGAAATGCATGATTGATGGCCCGGGGGTCGAGGGACATGCTCCCTTGAGTCCATTGCGTGATAGGGAGTGTGTCCATGCACACATTTGCTTGAAATTCCATGCCATACACTGTCTGCCCTTGTTGCTGTCAAAAACCAGATTCTGCAGGAATTGTTTGCCGACCGGCAGTAAAGAGTGCCGACCGGCAACATATTGGTGGCCGACAACATCATAAGCAGCCGACAGGTATTTTACATGGCCGGTGGCCATTTCATCCAGCCGGTGGTGTCCCACAGTACTCAAAGAAGGTACCCTGGGACTTTGGCAGTCTTCAGAGGGGCAGGACAGTGAGAGGCAGCAGTGGTATGGTGCGGGTTTTCCGGGCAAGACGGATCGAGCATGCATCATTCACGCATCCCGATGCGGGCGGCTGTGGCCACTTTTCTTTTGCATTTAATTTGTTAATTAGATTAGAGGTTTTGTAATAATTAATTCAGTATTATTTATTCGACCTGTATATTCTTTTGGTCCCTCCGTGTGAGGGCGTATTTGTAATAAGTGTGCGTGAGTGTGTGTATGTCTTCCAACCCCACGTCTTTCTTCCCTTTTATTTACCTGCTTATAATGGTAGACTAGGGCATATTTAAATTAGCATACCTCATGTTATGCATGCGTGCATCATTCATCAGTATCGCATGCACCGGGCTCGGTACATCATGTTAACTGCATTGTATTTCAATTCCAAATTGAATACGTGTTATCTGTCGCATTTCACATGCCATGTTTAGGATAGCCGAGCCTATTATAGCTGCATTTTGCCTGTGATGCATTAGCCACTTAACATGAACTAGGATCATGCATTGATTACTAACTAGTTCCTGTTTTGGCACGAAGTACTAGGTAAACTTTTATGCTTTAGCATGCCGCATGCGTGTGAATGCTAACATGACAGCATGCTTACCATGTGGCTAGATGCTTATGTGATAAACTGTTTGAATGCCTGTGGGTGAAGGTTAGATTGTTTGAGTTGGAACGACTCATTGAAATCCGTGTTTTAGCCTACTTGTGAGTAGCAAATCCCAAAGCGTTTTCCAAACAAGCGGATATGCAATGTTTTGTTCCAAATTAGGCGATCCAGACTATACTTGTTTGTTGCGCGCATAACATAGTAATTCTAGCTAATTAATCGAAATAAGAACACATAAAGTTTTCAAAAATGGATATCATGGTTAGTAGAGGCCGGTCTTCGGACCGGGCGAAAGGGGGGTGCTCATAGCTGACCTTCCCCGATCGTACCCAAGTTCCCGAGCCGAGGCAACTTTGGTGATGACGGACACGTGGCCTTTGGCACCGAGTCAGGGTTTCCTAAATTTCCCATTTTAAAAATATTTAGGTGGCGACTCTGTATCTGGCAAAACAGTCCATGTTTGGCACGTCATTTCAAAATCTGTTTTTCTCAAAACGATTTGCCAGAGTTGGACTCTTTGGTTCAGATTAAGAACCGTCACAAACAAAAAGGAGTCCGAACTGTAGCGAGGTCGCCCCGCGGGCTTGTCTACAGTTTCTGGCGACTCTGCTGGGGAAGTTAGAGAGCTTGACTCGAACTCGTGATATCCTATTTTGATTTCATTTATGTGTTTCTTTGCATTGCATGTGCATTGGTGCGCCTAGGACACTGTGTTGGCCATCTGCTATTCCTGAGCGGTGTGCCGGAGGCATGACTTTGTCAAAGCATGCCATAAGGCTGACCAGTTGCGGGCTCTGCCAGTATGGGAACACAAACCCCGGTTTTACCGGGGCACCTTTTTCGACCTTTCAACCTAGTGCGTATTCGGAATCCATAGTGACCATTCAAACTAGGACAGTTTGCTTACCCGATATAGGTTGTTTGAAACCGCTGCCGTGCGTAGTGAAACCCTAGCTCCTGACAAAATAGGACAGGGAAACCCTATCCCAACATAGGGGTGTATTGGCTCTCATTTGCTTACTATATGCTTTTAGAGTGTATCTCTACAGGGAATGCATATACCAGTTTGTGAGTCTGGGTGTCCGGCCTGCGGGCACCAGTATTAGTATTTTGAGAATCAGTCATATCTACGGGTATCAGATTCAGATTTGGGGCAGTGATTTTGGGAACAGTGATCAGTAATAGAATACAGTCATTCAGCTTTGCTCATATCCGTTCCAGTGAAGTTGAGCTGAGATGCTGTCTGTTTTCTCTTTTGCTAGGGAAGTCCTGGAACTATAGCTTCAGAAGGCTCCACTATCCCCCGGGTACATTGGATTTGTGCTGATAGACTTTGTCAGGTCAGAGACTCGGTTCAAGGTAATACAGGGCCAGAGAAGGCTAGTCAGACGTAGACCACCAGTACAACAGCTACTAGATCAGTGATCTTTAGGCAGTCGGATTGAGATTTCCGAGCCTACTGCAGAAACAAATATACCGGTTGCTAAGCTAGACCAGGACAATATGTCTAGTCTGGAAGAGATGGTGCGCCAACTCCAAGATAGTATGAAAGCCATGCAGCAGGACGCTACCCGTCAAGCAGAATCCGCCAAGCAACAGGCCGTGGTCATAACCCAACAGGCAGAGACAATTGCCAAGCTAGGGCAGCAAACCGGAGTATCTACTTCACGCCAGGCTCCACCCCCACCTATGGTTCCAATACCCAGAGAGGCAGTTCACGTCCAGGAAAGTACGGATGTTCCGACAGGGCCAGTCCCACTGCCAATCCCACCTCAGTTGTCCGAAGCACCAACTAATCCAGTGAACACGCCCTTTGAATTTGAGATTGACCCAACTGCACTTAAGGTCAATAAACTGGAGGAGTTGTTCAGACGAACACAGGGAGTGAACCTCATCCCGGATTTAGAGGACGGGTATATTGAATCTGCAGTTACCTTGCCGGAGCGGTTTAGAATGCCACATATCGATCGTTTTGACGGCTCTGGAGACCCAAGGGTGCACCTCCACCTGTTTTCTGATGTCTTGAAGCCAATGGGTTTGACCACAGCTCAGAAGTTGTCTCTCTTGGCCGAACCATGTCTGGGATAGCCGCAATCTGGCATACAAAATTGAAGGACTCTGTGAAACGGAACTGGGAAGAGCTGGCTGAGGCCTTTATTGCTCAATACTCCTATAACACACAGACCGAGGTCACAACTCGTGATCTCGAAGCCACCCGCCAAGAACCAAAGGAGGGTTTCTCAGAGTTCGTGACGAGATGGAGAGCAAAGGCCTCAATGATGACTACAAGGCCTTCTGACAAAGACCAAATACGGATGGTTTGTGCGCAACTCCAGCCCAAACTGATGCAAAAAATGATAGTCTTACCCTTTCCTACCTTTGCGGACCTACACGAGATGGGGGTACAGATTGAGGACCCTATGAAGCAGGGCCTTATTGACCAGGAGAAGGAGCAGCCTAGGAGGGAATTTATCCACAGTTCGAATGCGACCACCAGTGGTGACGCAGCTACTATAACTTCAGATGTGGCATAGTCACCACCACCACACAAAAAAATGACCACCCCATTCACCGGTACATCCGAAACTAGCTCACAAACAGCCAACACCCACCTCAGGGCCAAAGGGTGTTTACCCACTGTACATGTCTCTGTCAACGGCCCTGAGGGCCTTGATCAAAAAGGGTATCTGAAGCCACTGAGCCACAACCATTACCAAGAACCCCTCCCTCACATAACCCAGCTGATTACTGTGCCTTCCATCAGCGAGCTGGCCATGACACTGACATGTGCTTTCGTCTTCGCCATGAGATACAAAATCTGATCGACAACGGGGTCAATCCCCGCACCAGGTCCTGCAAAGTCTATCGGCATTTGATCAGTGAACTTGTGGGGGATAATGTGATGTGATCAGAGGTTGGACCACCTGCGGGCGGCACTCAATTTACTCCAGATGTGGCGTATGGCACGCACCGTTTTGAGCATTTGTGAATGCTGTTTTGTACATTCTGACTTGGGTAGTGGGTCAGTCTTGTTGTGTTATTTCGAATATGTCTCTTTGTTTTGAGTCAGTCTTTTTGTTTCAGGTCTGTCTTGTCGTATCGAGTCAGTCCTGTTGTGTAGGAGTCGGGTGATTCCGGGGATATTACCTCGGACACCCCTTTCTCATTTTGTGTTGTCTTTTTTTGCTTTCTTTTGAGTTTGTTTCTGCCTTGGAGCAGTTACACCAGAAGATCTGAATGAAACAACAGTGGTTTTTCATACCTTTGTGCTTGCTTCGACCGGTGTGCCAGTTGTGCCAGAAAATTTGGAATGAACCGGCAGTACTTTTCACCTGCTCTTCTGTGCCTTTTAAGTCATTGTAATGACCTGAGTTTTTCAAAACCTTTTTGAACACTACGTGAAAACACAGAGGAAGGAATTCCTCGGGATTTGCAAAACTTTGATCAACTGAGAGAAAGAGAGGCGTGCTAAGCCCTTAATGAATGAAATCATGCTTGTTACTGTGAGTACTGAGAAGGACCCTAGCTTTGATCCAGATTGGTTTCACACCATCTTCAGCGTGAGCGATCGTCGCCTTCTTAAAAAATTTCAAAAATTCAAAAAAATATTTTGCGCAGTCCTGCGAAGACTTGTGTGGAATCGCTCTTGAGATTGTGCAGCTTAGGATCGCTCTCAGCCTCGAGACTTGAGCCCTTGCTTTCAAATCTTGAACTTGGATTTAGGACGTTCAAAGGACAATCATGATGGGAGGCATGTGTGGCCAGATTTGAAGCAGCCCTCGAACAAGAGGCACCAAAGTTAGATCAAGAGGATCAGATGTCGTCAAAAGAAGCTTGCAAACCTAGATCAGAAGCACCCTTCGAACTAGGGGCAAAAAATATCAGATGTGCTCGAAGAGCCAAAGGTGGATCTTTCTGCAAATCAATACAACAGCCACTCTCCTGGATACAAAGGGCTTCAATCTCAAAACCATTTGGCATGGACTTGTTACACTTTTACCCTTGAGAGGCTCGCTGGGCCGAAAACCCGGAAGGGCGACCCGGGCAAAAGTTAGAGCAAGAAAAAGAAGAAAAAGAACAAAAAAAGAAAAAAGAAGAAAAAAAAAAAGAAAAATGCAAAAAAGAAAAGAAAAGAAAAATGCAAAAAAAAAAAAAAGAAGAAGAAAAAGGAATGAAAAAAATGAAAAAATTGAAAAGAAAGAAGAACAAAGCTCGCAAGGTCGAAAACCTGCAACAGGCCTTGGCAAAAGTTAGAGCATAAAAAGGAGAGGTTAATACCCGAGCGTACCTTAACCCCGAACTACGTAAGGCTTGATTCCCATCTTTGGGATACGTAGGCAACTTCATCCTGAAGTCCAGCCGTAAAACACTTCAATTCGATTATGTCCATGCGATGGTTCTGGTCATCTTTGTCTTCTCTGTATCTGAGGATTTGGTTGTGTTCGTCGCTCTGAGGATTGACTACAATGTGCTGCAGTACCATTCAAACAAGGGGCAACTCTCCGTTGCCATTCAGTGTGCTGCGGCGCCATTCAAACAAGGGGCAACTTTCCGTTGCCATTCAATGCGCCGCGGTGCCGTTCAAACAAGGGGCAACTTTCCGTTGCCATGTAGCTCTCTCCAAGCACGGGGCAATTTTCTTTTGGATCCGAGGTTGCGCATCTCAGGAGTAGGTTTCATGCTCGTTGAGCAAATGGCCGTTTGCAAAATAGTTTTTGAGAATTTTTACTGAGGTTGACTGATTCTCTCGAAAATTATTCCATCTTTTCCAAAACTGGACCTTTTTCTTGGACCCAAAAAAGGAAAATTTTCAGTGCTCACAACCTAACTTGCATGATTTTCAAAATCAGAAAGTTGAATAAGCATGTTAATCTAACTTTCATGTTGGTCAAAATTGTCTTAAAACCAATAAAAAAAATGATCAAAATGATGAACTAGGGGCACAGTTGAGTCAGGTGTTCTGTCTTTTCCCCTTTGTCAAAATACTTGCCAGAAAAGGGCACCATCCTTGCCAAGAAGGGCACTCTACTTGCCAAGAAAAGGCACCACTGAAGCTGACCGACAAAGGGCTGAAAGCTCTCACATCCTCCACGCAACGAGGTATCAAGCCAAGTGCGAAGCACGAACTGGAATGGATCAAGATATTCCGCTCCCTCATCCGGACAAATCTAATCACGTCCAAACTCCCCAGCAGGGCATCATCGACCGATGTCAGCTGCAGATTTGCTACACACCCAAATGTAGCGCAGCCCCTCTGTGGGAGAAACTCACTAGCTGCGTGCAGAAGAAGAAGAATCTAGCAGAATGCTAGGGGCACGAGTCCACAACTTGCTGTTTATCCATCAACCACCCAGGGGAGGGATGAAAAATGAGAGATTGAAGAATAGAGAGATGTGCGATGAGAGAAAAAATGAGAAAAGGGTTTCTTCAGAAAAACAGAGCTTGAGGGCCGAGTGACGTGAGAATCACAAGTGAGAAAGGGTGGGAAATAATACCCGCAGAAACTGGCTCCTCGTGTATTGAGAAGTCTCTCGTCTTTGTAATACGTCTGTATGTCGTGTCTTTTGTACTGTCTCAATTCTTGTTTTGAGTCGTTCCGAGCGTGTCTCGATGTGTTTGGGTTGTTTACCTTTATTTTCCGTTGTTGAGTCGTCTTTGCTGTGTTCAGTTGTAGGCTCAATACCCTGTCGAGAACTCATTTTCTCAAATTTCAAAAATGATTTGTGGTGTGCTCAGAGTGCCGTGCCATTCTCCACATTTGTGCAAAAAAAAAAAAAAAAAAAGATTTTGTTCTTTCAAAAAAACCGCAGGGTTCAACCCAGGTCAGGTGAGAATAGTAAAACAAGGACCTATCTGAAGCTACGTGGGTTCCAGACTGCAAAGCAAAAGACAAAGAGGGAAAATCGAAGCATCTGAGTGTGTTTCACCTTCAGCAAATTCCGTGATTGTACTCCGGATATATCTCCTCAGGCCTTGTCACTACTCTGAAGTATGAGTGTATCTCGGCCCCAAGCTTAAGCCTACTTCAGGGCAGAATGGCAATTAAAGCAGCAGCAGATGTTATCTCTCTCTGGTATGAACAGGGTGTGCCCGTTTTCGAGTTGAGTATGTTGCAAACCCCTCCGAAAGGTAAATCGGAGGTCGCATTTGAATTTGGTCTCGTTAAGGCTTGTATTCCCTTATTCGGCATTTTGTTTCAAATATGCATTGATTATTGTGCACAGAATGTGTATGCACACTCGTTCCACTTGCATTATGATGCATGTTCCAATTGCATTGTTATGCACCCACTTCATTTGCATTGTGATGCACATCCCAGTTGCATCGTTATGCACCCATTTCACTGGCGTTGCCACGCATGTTTCGCCCACATTGTGGTGCGCCTTTTTACTTGCGTTGTTCCCCTTTCCTCTCTCGCGTGTACTACGCTGAGAGGTTTCTTCTTGCTTTCCTCTTTCCTCTCTCGCGTGTACTACGCTGAGAGGCTTTCCTCTTTCCTCTCTCGCGTGTACTACGCTGAGAGGTTTCTTTTTGCTTTCCTCTTTCCTCTCTCGCGTGTACTACGCTGAGAGGCTTTTCTCTTTCCTCTCTCGCGTGTACTACGTTGAGAGGTTTCTTTTTGCTTTCCTCTTTCCTCTCTCGCGTGTACTACGCTGAGAGGCTTTTCTCTTTCCTCTCTCGCGTGTACTACGCTGAGAGGTTTCTTTTTGCTTTCCTCTTTCCTCTCTCGCGTGTACTACGCTGAGAGGTTTCTTTTTGCTTTCCTCTTTCCTCTCTCGCGTGTACTACGTTGAGAGGTTTCTTTTTGCTTTCCTCTTTCCTCTCTCGCGTGTACTACGTTGAGAGGTTTCTTTTTGCTTTCCTCTTTCCTCTCTCGCGTGTACTACGCTGAGAGGCTTTTCTCTTTCCTCTCTCGCGTGTACTACGCTGATGAGGTTTCTCTTTGCCTTTCTTCCTTCTCTCGCGTGTACTACGTCGAGAAGTGTTGCTCTTTCCTCTCCTGTGTACGATACGCTGAGAGATGTTGTGTTTGAGACTCCGGGTATTCTCGGTAGTCACTTTTAGCCTTCTCCGCGTGAGACGCCGTGAGAATTGCATAATGCTCTTGCATCCTTTCTGCATGAGATGTAGTTTGGTTCATGTCTACTTACTGGCATAGCATTCGCTTAAAATGTTGCATTTATTTTGCATAATTGCTTCATCACAGCTCTCTTTGCATGATCATAAGTTATGCACTTGCATTGTGCATCACTTTGCATCCTGCCTCTGAACTACACTGGTTTGATTCCTTGCAAAGGGATACGTAGGCAGCCTGCGGGCACAACCATTTATTTATCTATATTTTGTTTGTTTTGTCCAAGTCTTCGGCCTTGTCAAAAATGGGTCGTCTCTGGGCTTTGACATTCACTCTCGTCATTGTTATGACTTCCGAGTTTTGTCAAAGTGGGGCAACTGTAGACACCCCATTTTTGACCGCCCTTAAGACTTGGGCGTTACTAATGGTTTACTTGTTGGAGAAAGGTGTGCAGGGCACAGGTCCTGTTTCTTCGGCAAGGAGAGAGACGAATCTCAACTTCACACCCCATTTTGAACCAAAATTATTTTGGATGGTTTTGAGACCTTAAAACCCTCTCTTTCAAAACATTTTTGAAATAAAATTCCCACGATGTTCCGACGCTCGCATTTCAGGTAAATGGTGCGCTTTTCGGTAAACCGAGCAAGGACAAAGTGGAGATGAATGAAAGAGAGATGAAATCTTTGAAAAATCTTTCAAAACACCTTACTTCGGGGTTTGAAGTTCAAAAGAAGAGGAGAAGAGGGGAGAAAACAGGTTGGAGAAGAGGTTCGGCATGAATCCGGGTAGAAGAGAGTCGAGCAGTCCTCGCTAAATCAAGCTCATCTATCTATACACTTGGAGTTACGCTATGAGGCCATAACCATTGGAAAGAAGACTTCAGGGGCTTCATTTTTCACTCAAGAATCTCTCAAAACCAAGTCCGGGTGGGGGAGGTATGATTGGTTGAAGTTGGGCATCATCCCGGTTGGATCGAGTCTGCGCGGCTTCACCAAAAAGGGCATAACTTTTTCCACAGAAGGAATTTTAATGCAAGGTTCACGCCATTGGAAAGCTAACTTCCGAGGCTTCAATTTGGACACCAACCGGCCATTTTTTGACCTTACCGTCCATCCACCAGCACTCTATTTATCCGACCGGCCAGAAAAGATTGCAGGCCGGCCATTTATTGTGCCGACCGGCCATTTATTTGGCCGATGACCTCCTTTCTTGGCCGATTTGACCCTTTTGACTCTTGTAGGCATGGTGCATGCCAGCTGTGCCAGCTGGAGTGCACAGACCCGACCCCCCATGCACATGTGTGGTTGTTTTGCACCTTTCCACCCTTTTGGCCCTAAACCTCTTCTAGAAGGTTGACCCTTTGGCCAAGCTTCTTGGAGAAGCTTGGCCAGCTGTATTGGCTTCCTCTAGAAGCCTTGAACCTCCTGGCCCCCTTGACCCTTTCTCTTTAGCTTAGCCATTAAGTTTCTTGGCCATTGCTTGGCCTATATAAGCATCCCACCTCCTCCATTGTAAATGGTTGGTGACTTGAACAAAAAAACTAGAGATATATAGATATATATCTGATATACATACATACAACCCTCCATCTCTCTCTATATCTCACTCCTTTGCCTCCAAAACTCCATAGTTCTTGGCCTATTGCACTACAACCCCTAGCACAACACCACCATCATCCATTCAAAAACCTTGAGGCTGATCTTCAGAGGCTAGAAGCTCAGATTTTTGGACCAAAAGGTTGCTAAAGACTTGTTCTTCAGGGGTAAGCATCTATTTCCCTTAAACTAGTCTTTCTTTGTTTCATTTCTAAGCCTTGATTGCAAGCATCTTTGAGCTCCGACCAAAACTGAAAGTGGAATTTTTTTGAGCTCTATTTCATCTTTCATTAAGGGCCTCTCACTGTTTGGGACCCCCATCTTGCACTTGCTTCATTACCCCTTTGTATGCCATATTCTTGAATAGTATTTTTGGCTTATGTGTAATCTATTTTGAAGCATGATGTAAACTGTAGATAGGCTTATTTTGAGCCGTTCTTCAACATTGAAGAAGGGCTCACCACTTTTTGGGACCTCCATGTATCACTTGCCATTGTACCCCTCTTTGGTCCCCATTTTTGCAAGGTTTGTTAGCCTTTTATGCTTCTGTTTTTGTGGCTTGGTCTGAACTGTAAAAAGTCATATTTTTGGCCCCTCTCCAACATTGTAGAAGGGGCCTCCTGTGTTTGAGACCAGCAGCTGTGACTTGCCTCATTACCCCTCTTGCAGAGCCATTTTGGCATGCTGATTTTGCCCTATCTATGTTTGCTGTTTGGCCTTGCTTTGAACTATAAAAATGCTTGTTTTGGGGCTGCCTTGCTTCTTTCTTCATGCTTCATGTCCATATTATGCATGTTTGATATAGCTATAGGTCATTTCATGTGCCTAATCTTGGGTTTCGGGGCCTATAGCATGCATTGGGTGACATATTTCCATGATTTGGGACCATTTGGAATCATGTTCCAGCGCTGAAATTCACATGCTTGTATGCCATCTTGCATCCCTTGCCATGCTTTGGTAGAGTTGCATTTTTGTGCCTTCGATTTGGTTAATGCATTGTGCATGCATTCCATGTATTGTGTTGCCTCACTTGCCTCATTATGGCCACTGATTTTGGCATGCTTGCAAGCTATCCATGTTACTTTAAGTCCATCGTTGCATGTTGTTGCATGCCATGTTTGTTTACTTGTTTAGGTTGCGCGCCTAACATACATTGTTCATTTGCATGTTCATGTTGCATACTTAGCCTCTATGCCTAGGTTGCATTTCATTAAGCATGCATCCCTTGCCTCTTGATCAATCATGATAGAGGTTGGGGCTCTTTGATGTGTTTTGTGCTTGCATTTCATTTGATATCAAAGTTGCTAACTTGGCTTTTGGGCCATCATCATCGAAATGCGTGATTGATGGCCCGGGGGTCGAGGGCCATGCTCCCTTGAGTCCATTGCGTGATAGGGAGTGTGTCCATGCACACATTTGCTTGAAATTCCATGCCATACACTGTCTGCCCTTGTTGCTGTCAAAAACCAGATTCTGCAGGAATTGTTTGCCGACCGGCAGTAAAGAGTGCCGACCGGCAACATATTGGTGGCCGACAACATCATAAGCAGCCGACAGGCATTTTACATGGCCGGTGGCCATTTCATCCAGCCGATGGTGTCCCACAGTACTCAAAGAAGGTACCCTGGGACTTTGGCAGTCTTCAGAGGGGCAGGACAGTGAGAGGCAGCAGTGGTATGGTGCGGGTTTTCCGGGCAAGACGGATCGAGCATGCATCATTCACGCATCCCGAGGCTGGCGGCTGTGGCCACTTTTCTTTTGCATTTAATTTGTTAATTAGATTAGAGGTTTTGTAATAATTAATTCAGTATTATTTATTCAGCCTGTATATTCTTTTGGTCCCTCCGTGTGAGGGCGTATTTGTAATAAGTGTGCGTGAGTGTGTGTATGTCTTCCAACCCCACGTCTTTCTTCCCTTTTATTTACCTGCTTATAATGGTAGACTAGGGCATATTTAAATTAGCATACCTCATGTTATGCATGCGTGCATCATTCATCAGTATCGGCATGCACCGGGCTCGGTACATCATGCTAACTGCATTGTATTTCAATTCCAAATTGAATACGTGTTATCTGTTGCATTTCACATGCCATGTTTAGGATAGCCGAGCCTATTATAGCTTCATTTTGCCTGTGATGCATTAGCCACTTAACATGAACTAGGATCATGCATTGATTACTAACTAGTTTCTGTTTTGGCACGGAGTACTAGGTAAGCTTTTATGCTTTAGCATGCCGCATGCGTGTGAATGCTAACATGACAGCATGCTTACCATGTGGCTAGATGCTTATGTGATAAACTGTTTGAATGCCTGTGGGTGAAGGTTAGATTGTTTGAGTTGGAACGACTCATTGAAATCCGTGTTTTAGCCTACTTGTGAGTAGCAAATCCCAAAGCGTTTTCCAAACAAGCGGATATGCAATGTTTTGTTCCAAATTAGGCGATCCAGTCTATACTTGTTTGTTGCGCGCATAACATAGTAATTCTAGCTAATTAATCGAAATAAGAACACATAAAGTTTTCAAAAATGGATATCATGGTTAGTAGAGGCCGGTCTTCGGACCGGGCGAAAGGGGGTGCTCATAGCTGACCTTCCAGATCGTACCCAAGTTCCCGAGCCGAGGCAACTTTGGTGATGACGGACACGTGGCCTTTGGCACTGAGTCAGGGTTTCCTAAATTTCCCATTTTAAAAATATTTAGGTGGCGACTCTGTATCTGGCAAAGCAGTCCATGTTTGGCACTTCTTTTCAAAATCTGTTTTTCTCAAAACGATTTGCCAGAGTTGGACTCTTTGGTTCAGATTAAGAACCGCAACAAACAAAAGGGAGTCTGAACTGTAGCGAGGTCGCCCCGCGGGCTTGTCTACAGTTTCTGGCGACTCTGCTGGGGAAGTTAGAGAGCTTGACTCGAACTCGTGATATCCTATTTTGATTTCATTTATGTGTTTCTTTGCATTGCATGTGCATTGGTGCGCCTAGGACACCGTGTTGGCCATCTGCTATTCCTGAGCGGTTTGCCGGAGGCATGACTTTGTCAAAGCATGCCATAAGGCTGACCGGTTGCGGGCTCTACCAGTATGGGAACACAAACCCCGGTTTTACCGGGGCACCTTTTTCGACCTTTCAACCTAGTGCGTATTCGGAATCCATAGTGACCATTCCAAACTAGGACAGGTTGCTTACCCGATATAGGTTGTTTGAAACCGCTGCGTGCGTAGTGAAACCCTAGCTCCTGACAAAATAGGACAGGGAAACCCTACCCCAACATAGGGGTGTATTGGCTCTCAATTACTTGCTATGTGCTTTTAGAGTGTATCTCTACAGGGAATGCATATACCAGTTTGCGAGTCTGGGTGTCCGGCCTTCGGGCACCAGTATTAGTATTTTAAGAATCAGTCATATCTGCGGGTATCAGATTCAGATTTGGGGCAGTGATTTCGGGGAACAGTGATCAGTAATAGAATACAGTCATTCAGCTTTGCTCATATCCGTTCCAGTGAAGTTGAGCTGAGATGCTGTCTGTTTTCTCTTTTGCTAGGGAAGTCCTGGAACTATAGCTTCAGAAGGCTCCACTATCCCCCCGGGTACATTGGATTTGTGTTGATAGACTTTGTCAGGTCAGAGACTCAGTTCAAGGGTAATCAGGGCCAGAGAAGGCTAGTCAGACGTAGACCACCAGTACAACAGCTACTAGATCAGTGATCTTTAGGCAGTCGGATTGAGATTTCCGAGCCTACTACAGAAACAAATATACCGGTTGCTAAGCTAGACCAGGACAATATGTCTAGTCTGGAAGAGATGGTGCGCCAACTCCAGGATAGTATGAAAGCCATGCAGCAGGACGCTACCCGTCAAGCAGAATCCGCCAAGCAACAGGCCGTGGTCATAACCCAACAGGCAGAGACAATTGCCAAGCTAGGGCAGCAAACCGGAGTATCTACTTCACGCCAGGCTCCACCCCCACCTATGGTTCCAATACCCAGAGAGGCAGTTCACGTCCAGGAAAGTACGGATGTTCCGACAGGGCCAGTCCCACTGCCAATCCCACCTCAATTGTCCGAAGCACCAGCTAATCCAGTGAACACGCCCTTTGAATTTGAGATTGACCCAACTGCACTTAAGGTCAATAACTGGAGGAGTTGTTCAGACGAACACAGGGAGTGAACCTCATCCCGGATTTAGAGGACGGGTATATTGAATCTGCAGTTACCTTGCCGGAGCGGTTTAGAATGCCACATATCGATCGCTTTGACGGCTCTGGAGACCCAAGGGTGCACCTCCACCTGTTTTCTGATGTCTTGAAGCCAATGGGTTTGACCACAGCTCAGAAGTTGTCTCTCTTTGGCCGAACCATGTCTGGGATAGCCGCAATCTGGCATACAAAATTGAAGGACTCTGTGAAACGGAACTGGGAAGAGCTGGCTGAGGCCTTTATTGCTCAATACTCCTATAACACACAGACCGAGGTCACAACTCGTGATCTCGAAGCCACCCGCCAAGAACCAAAGGAGGGTTTCTCAGAGTTCGTGACGAGATGGAGAGCAAAGGCCTCAATGATGACTACAAGGCCTTCTGACAAAGACCAGATACGGATGGTTTTGCGCAACCTCCAGCCCAAACTGATGCAAAAAATGATAGTCTTACCCTTTCCTACCTTTGCGGACCTACACGAGATGGGGGTACAGATTGAGGACGCTATGAAGCAGGGCCTTATTGACCAGGAGAAGGAGCAGCCTAGGAGGGAATTTATCCACAGTTCGAATGCGACCACCAGTGGTGACGCAGCTACTATAACTTCAGATGTGGGCATAGTCACCACCACCACACAAAAAATGACCACCCCATTCGCCGGTACATCCGAAACTAGCTCACAAACAGCCAAACACCCACCTCAGGGCCAAAGGGTGTTTACCCCACTGTACATGTCTCTGTCAACGGCCCTGAGGGCCTTGATCAAAAAGGGGTATCTGAAGCCACTGGAGCCACAACCATTACCAAAGAAACCCCCTCCCTCACATAACCCAGCTGATTACTGTGCCTTCCATCAGCGAGCTGGCCATGACACTGACATGTGCTTTCGTCTTCGCCATGAGATACAAAATCTGATCGACAACGGGGTCATCCCCGCACCAGGTCCTGCAAAGTCTATCGGCATTTGATCAGTGAACTTGTGGGGGATAATGTGATGTGATCAGAGGTTGGACCACCTGCGGGCGGCACTCAATTTACTCCAGATGTGGCGTATGGCACGCACCGTTTTGAGCATTTGTGAATGCTGGTTTTTGTACATTCTGACTTGGGTAGTGGGTCAGTCTTGTTGTGTTATTTCGAATATGTCTCTTTGTTTTGAGTCAGTCTTTTTGTTTCAGGTCTGTCTTGTCGTATCGAGTCAGTCCTGTTGTGTAGGAGTCGGGTGATTCCGGGGATATTACCTCGGACACCCCTTTCTCATTTTGTGTTTGTCTTTTTTGCTTTCTTTTGAGTTTGTTTCTGCCTTGGAGCCAGTTACACCAGAAGATCTGAATGAAACAACAGTGGTTTTTCATACCTTTGTGCTTGCTTCGACCGTGTGCCAGTTGTGCCAGAAAATTTTGGAATGAACCGGCAGTACTTTTCACCTGCTCTTCTGTGCCTTTTAAGTCAATTGTAATGACTTGAGTTTTTCAAAACCTTTTTGAACACTACGGTGAAAACACAGAGGAAGGAATTCCTCGGGATTTGCAAAACTTTGATCAACTGAGAGAAAGAGAGGCGTGCTAAGCCCTTAATGAATGAAATCATGCTTGTTACTGTGAGTACTGAGAAGGACCCTAGCTTTGATCCAGATTGGTTCCACACCATCTTCAGCGTGAGCGATTCGTCGCCTTCTTAAAAAATTTCAAAAATTCAAAAAATATTTTGCGTAGTCCTGCGAAGACTTGTGTGGAATCGCTCTTGAGATTGTGCAGCTTAGGATCGCTCTCAGCCTCGAGACTTGAGCCCTTGCTTTCAAATCTTGAACTTGGATTCAGGACGTTCAAAGGACAATCATGATGGGAGGCATGTGTTGGCCAGATTTGAAGCAGCCCTCGAACAAGAGGCACCAAAGTTAGATCAAGAGGATCAGATGTCGTCAAAAGAAGCTTGCAAACCTAGATCAGAAGCACCCTTCGAACTAGGGGCAAAAAATATCCGATGTGCTCGAAGAGCCAAAGGTGGATCTTTCTGCAAATCAATACAACAGCCACTCTCCTGGATACAGAGGGCTTCAATCTCAAAACCATTTGGCATGGACTTGTTACACTTTTACCCTTGAGAGGCTCGCTGGGCCGAAAACCCGGAAGGGCGACCCGGGCAAAAGTTAGAGCAAGAAAAAGAAGAAAAAGAACAAAAAAAGAAAAAAGAAGAAAAAAAAAAAAGAAAAAATGCAAAAAAGAAAAGAAAAGAAGAAGAAAAAGGAATGAAAAAAATGAAAAAATTGAAAAGAAAGAAGAACAAAGCTCGCAAGGTCGAAAACCTGCAACAGGCGCCTTGGCAAAAGTTAGAGCATAAAAAGGAGAGGTTAATACCCGAGCGTACCTTAACCCCGAACTACGTAAGGCTTGATTCCCATCTTTGGGATACGTAGGCAACTTCATCCTGAAGTCCAGCCGTAAAACACTTCAATTCGATTATGTCCATGCGATGGTTCTGGTCATCTTTGTCTTCTCTGTATCTGAGGATTTGGTTGTGTTCGTCGCTCTGAGGATTGACTACAATGTGCTGCAGTACCATTCAAACAAGGGGCAACTCTCCGTTGCCATTCAGTGTGCTGCGGCGCCATTCAAACAAGGGGCAACTTTCCGTTGCCATTCAATGCGCCGCGGTGCCGTTCAAACAAGGGGCAACTTTCCGTTGCCATGTAGCTCTCTCCAAGCACGGGGCAGTTTTCTTTTGGATCCGAGGTTGCGCATCTCAGGAGTAGGTTTCATGCTCGTTGAGCAAATGGCCGTTTGCAAAATAGTTTTTGAGAATTTTTACTGAGGTTGACTGATTCTCTCGAAAATTATTCCATCTTTTCCAAAACTGGACCTTTTTCTTGGACCCAAAAAAGGAAAATTTTCAGTGCTCACAACCTAACTTGCATGATTTTCAAAATCAGAAAGTTGAATAAGCATGTTAATCTAACTTTCATGTTGGTCAAAATTGTCTTAAAACCAATAAAAAAATGACCAAAATGATGAACTAGGGGCACAATTGAGTCAGGTGTTCTGTCTTTTCCCCTTTGTCAAAATACTTGCCAGAAAAGGGCACCATCCTTGCCAAGAAGGGCACTCTACTTGCCAAGAAAAGGCACCACTGAAGCTGACTGACAAAGGGCTGAAAGCTCTCACATCCTCCACGCAACGAGGTATCAAGCCAAGTGCGAAGCACGAACTGGAATGGATCAAGATATTCCGCTCCCTCATCCGGACAAATCTAATCACGTCCAAACTCCCCAGCAGGGCATCATCGACCGATGTCAGCTGTGCAGATGCACACTCCAGGTGATCGCATGCCCCTGCTGGGGGAGAAACTCACTAGCTGCGTGCAGAAGAAGAAGAATCTAGCAGAATGCTAGGGGCACGAGTCCACAACTTGCTGTTTATCCATCAACCACCCAGGGGAGGGATGAAAAAATGAGAGATTGAAGAATAGAGAGATGTGCGATGAGAGAAAAAATGAGAAAAGGGTTTCTTCAGAAAAACAGAGCTTGAGGGCCGAGTGACGTGAGAATCACAAGTGAGAAAGGGTGGGAAATAATACCCGCAGAAACTGGCTCCTAGTGTACTGAGAAGTCTCTCGTCTTTGTAATACGTCTGTATGTCGTGTCTTTTGTACTGTCTCAATTCTTGTTTTGAGTCGTTCCGAGCGTGTCTCGATGTGTTTGGGTTGTTTACCTTTATTTTCCGTTGTTGAGTCGTCTTTGCTGTGTTCAGTTGTAGGCTCAATACCCTGTCGAGAACTCATTTTCTCAAATTTCAAAAATGATTTGTGGTGTGCTCAGAGTGCCGTGCCATTCTCCACATTTGTGCAAAAAAAAAAAAAAAAAAAGATTTTGTTCTTTCAAAAAAACCGCAGGGTTCAACCCAGGTCAGGTGAGAATAGTAAAACAAGGACCTATCTGAAGCTACGTGGGTTCCAGACTGCAAAGCAAAAGACAAAGAGGGAAAATCGAAGCATCTGAGTGTGTTTCACCTTCAGCAAATTCCGTGATTGTACTCCGGATATATCTCCTCAGGCCTTGTCACTACTCTGAAGTATGAGTGTATCTCGGCCCCAAGCTTAAGCCTACTTCAGGGCAGAATGGCAATTAAAGCAGCAGCAGATGTTATCTCTCTCTGGTATGAACAGGGTGTGCCCGTTTTTCGAGTTGAGTATGTTGCAAACCCCTCCGAAAGGTAAATCGGAGGGTCGCATTTGAATTTGGTCTCGTTAAGGCTTGTATTCCCTTATTCGGCATTTTGTTTCAAATATGCATTGATTATTGTGCACAGAATGTGTATGCACACTCGTTCCACTTGCATTATGATGCATGTTCCAATTGCATTGTTATGCACCCACTTCATTTGCATTGTGATGCACATCCCAGTTGC
Organism: Camellia granthamiana; assembly: GCA_036172215.1. Taxonomy (NCBI): domain Eukaryota; kingdom Viridiplantae; phylum Streptophyta; class Magnoliopsida; order Ericales; family Theaceae; genus Camellia; species Camellia granthamiana. The sequence continues at coordinate 51,292,058 of CM069905.1, read as the reverse complement.
ATCGTTATGCACCCATTTCACTGGCGTTGCCACGCATGTTTCGCCCACATTGTGGTGCGCCTTTTTACTTGCGTTGTTCCCCTTTCGCTCTCTCGCGTGTACTACGCTGAGAGGTTTCTTCTTGCTTTCCTCTTTCCTCTCTCGCGTGTACTACGCTGAGAGGCTTTCCTCTTTCCTCTCTCGCGTGTACTACGCTGAGAGGTTTCTTTTTGCTTTCCTCTTTCCTCTCTCGCGTGTACTACGCTGAGAGGTTTCTTTTTTCTTTCCTCTTTCCTCTCTCGCGTGTACTACGCTGAGAGGCTTTTCTCTTTCCTCTCTCGCGTGTACTACGTTGAGAGGTTTCTTTTTGCTTCTCTTTCCTCTCTCGCGTGTACTACGCTGAGAGGCTTTTCTCTTTCCTCTCTCGCGTGTACTACGCTGAGAGGTTTCTTTTTGCTTTCCTCTTTCCTCTCTCGCGTGTACTACGCTGAGAGGTTTCTTTTTGCTTTCCTCTTTCCTCTCTCGCGTGTACTACGTTGAGAGGTTTCTTTTTGCTTTCCTCTTTCCTCTCTCGCGTGTACTACGTTGAGAGGCTTTTCTCTTTCCTCTCTCGCGTGTACTACGCTGATGAGGTTTCTCTTTGCCTTTCTTCCTTCTCTCGCGTGTACTACGTCGAGAAGTGTTGCTCTTTTCTCTCCTGTGTACGATACGCTGAGAGATGTTGTGTTTGAGACTCCGGGTATTCTCGGTAGTCGCTTTTAGCCTTCTCCGCGTGAGACGTCGTGAGAATTGCATAATGCTCTTGCATCCTTTCTGCATGAGATGTAGTTTGGTTCATGTCTACTTGCTGGCATAGCATTCGCTTAAAATGTTGCATTTATTTTGCATAATTGCTTCATCGCAGCTCTCTTTGCATGATCATAAGTTATGCACTTGCATTGTGCATCACTTTGCATCCTGCCTCTGAACTACGCTTGTTTGATTCCTTGCAAAGGGATACGTAGGCAGCCTGCGGGCACAACCATTTATTTATCTATATTTTGTTTGTTTTGTCCAAGTCTTCGGCCTTGTCAAAAAAGGGTCGTCTCTGGGCTTTGACATTCACTCTCGTCATTGTTATGACTTCCGAGTTTTGTCAAAGTGGGGCAACTGTAGACACCCCATTTTTGACCGCCCTTAAGACTTGGGCGTTACTAATGGTTTACTTGTTGGAGAAAGGTGTGCAGGGCACAGGTCCTGTTTCTTCGGCAAGGAGAGAGACGAATCTCAACTTCACACCCCATTTTGAACCAAAATTATTTTGGATGGTTTTGAGACCTTAAAACCCTCTCTTTCAAAACATTTTTGAAATAAAATTCCCACGATGTTCCGACGCTCGCATTTCAGGTAAATGGTGCGCTTTTCGGTAAACCGAGCAAGGACAAAGTGGAGATGAATGAAAGAGAGATGAAATCTTTGAAAAATCTTTCAAAACACCTTACTTCGGGGTTTGAAGTTGAAGAGAGAGGAGAAGAGGGGAGAAAACAAGTTGGAGAAGAGGGTTCGGCATGAATCCGGGTAGAAGAGAGTCGAGCAGTCCTCGCTAAATCAAGCTCATCTATCTATACACTTGGATTTAAGCTATGAGGCCATAACCATTGGAAAGAAGACTTCAGGGGCTTCATTTTTCACTCAAGAATCTCTCAAAACCAAGTCCGGGTGGGGGAGGTATGATTGGTTGAAGTTGGGCATCATCCCGGTTGGATCGAGTCTGCACGGCTTCACCAAAAAGGGCATAACTTTTTCCACAGAAGGAATTTTAATGCAAGGTTTGCTCCATTGGAAAGCTAACTTCTGGGGCTTCAATTTGGACACCAACCGGCCATTTTTTGACCTTACCGTCCATCCACCGGCACTCTATTTATCCGACCGGCCCAAAAAGATTGCAGGCCGGCCATTTATTGTGCCGACCGGCCATTTATTTGGCCGATGACCTCCTTTCTTGGCCGATTTGACCCTTTTGACTCTTGCAGGCATGGTGCATGCCAGCTGTGCCAGCTGGAGTGCACAGACCCGACCCCCCATGCACATGTGTGGTTGTTTTGCACCTTTCCACCCTTTTGGCCCTAAACCTCTTCTAGAAGGTTGACCCTTTGGCCAAGCTTCTTGGAGAAGCTTGGCCAGCTGTATTGGCTTCCTCTAGAAGCCTTGAACCTCCTGGCCCCCTTGACCCTTTCTCTTTAGCTTAGCCATTAAGTTTCTTGGCCTTTGCTTGGCCTATATAAGCATCCCACCTCCTCCATTGTAAATGGTTGGTGACTTGAACAAAAAAACCAGAGATATATAGATATATATCTGATATACATACATACAACCCTCCATCTCTCTCTATATCTCACTCCTTTGCCTCCAAAACTCCATAGTTCTTGGCCTATTGCACTACAACCCCTAGCACAACACCACCATCATCCATTCAAAAACCTTGAAGCTGATCTTCAGAGGCTAGAAGCTCAGATTTTTGGACCAAAAGGTTGCTAAAGACTTGTTCTTCAGGGGTAAGCATCTATTTCCCTTAAACTAGTCTTTCTTTGTTTCATTTCTAAGCCTTGATTGCAAGCATCTTTGAGCTCCGACCAAAACTGAAAGTGGAATTTTTTTGAGCTCTATTTCATCTTTCATTAAGGGCCTCTCACTATTTGGGACCCCCATCTTGCACTTGCTTCATTACCCCTTTGTATGCCATATTCTTGCATAGTATTTTTGGCTTATGTGTAATCTGTTTTGGAGCATGATGTAAACTGTAGATAGGCTTATTTTGAGCCGTTCTTCAACATTGAAGAAGGGCTCACCACTGTTTGGGACCTCCATGTATCACTTGCCATTGTACCCCTCTTTGGTCCCCATTTTTGCAAGGTTTGTTAGCCTTTTATGCTTCTGTTTTTGTGGCTTGGTCTGAACTGTAAAAAGTCATATTTTTGGCCCCTCTCCAACATTGTAGAAGGGGCCTCCTGTGTTTGAGACCAGCAGCTGTGACTTGCCTCATTACCCCTCTTGCGGAGCCATTTTGGCATGCTGATTTTGCCCTATCTATGTTTGCTGTTTGGCCTTGCTTTGAACTATAAAAATGCTTGTTTTGGGGCTTCCTTGCTTCTGTCTTCATGCTTCATGTCCATATTATGCATGTTTGATATAGCTATAGGTCATTTCATGTGCCTAATCTTGGGTTTCGGGGCCTATAGCATGCATTGGGTGACATATTTCCATGATTTGGGACCATTTGGAATCATGTTCCAGTGCTGAAATTCACATGCTTGTATGCCATCTTGCATCCCTTGCCATGCTTTGGTAGAGTTGCATTTTTGTGCCTTAGGTTTGGTTAATGCATTGTGCATGCATTCCATGTATTGTGTTGCCTCACTTGCCTCATTATGGCCACTGATTTTGGCATGCTTGCAAGCTATCCATGTTAGTTTAAGTCCATCGTTGCATGTTGTTGCATGCCATGTTTGTTTACATGTTTAGGTTGCGCGCCTAACATACATTGTTCATTTGCATGTTCATGTTGCATACTTAGCCTCTATGCCTAGGTTGCATTTCATTAAGCATGCATCCCTTGCCTCTTGATCAATCATGATAGACGTTGGGGCTCTTTGATGTGTTTTGTGCTTGCATTTCATTTGATATCAAAGTTGCTAACTTGGCTTTTGGGCCATCATCATCGAAATGCGTGATTGATGGCCCGGGGGTCGAGGGCCATGCTCCCTTGAGTCCATTGCGTGATAGGGAGTGTGTCCATGCACACATTTGCTTGAAATTCCATGCCATACACTGTCTGCCCTTGTTGTTGTCAAAAACCAGATTCTGCAGGAATTGTTTGCCGACCGGCAGTAAAGAGTGCCGACCGGCAACATATTGGTGGCCGACAACATCATAAGCAGCCGACAGGCATTTTACATGGCCGGTGGCCATTTCATCCAGCTGGTGGTGTCCCACAGTACTCAAAGAAGGTACCCTGGGACTTTGGCAGTCTTCAGAGGGGCAGGACAGTGAAAACAGAGGCAGCAGTGGTATGGTGCGGGTTTTTCGGACAAGACGGATCGAGCATGCATCATTCACGCATCCCGAGGGGGGCGGCTGTGGCCACTTTTCTTTTGTATTTAATTTGTTAATTAGATTAGAGGTTTTGTAATAATTAATTCAGTATTATTTATTCGGCCTGTATATTCTTTTGGTCCCTCCGTGTGAGGGCATATTTGTAATAAGTGTGCGTGAGTGTGTGTATGTCTTCCAACCCCACGTCTTTCTTCCCTTTTATTTACCTGCTTATGATGGTAGACTAGGGCATATTTAAATTAGCATACCTCATGTTATGCATGCGTGCATCATTCATCAGTATCGCATGCACCGGGCTCGGTACATCATGCTAACTGCATTGTATTTCAATTCCAAATTGAATACGTGTTATCTGTCGCATTTCACATGCCATGTTTAGGATAGCCGAGCCTATTATAGCTGCATTTTGCCTGTGATGCATTAGCCACTTAACATGAACTAGGATCATGCATTGATTACTAACTAGTTTCTGTTTTGGCACGGAGTACTAGGTAAGCTTTTATGCTTTAGCATGCCACATGCGTGTGAATGCTAACATGACAGCATGCTTACCATGTGGCTAGATGCTTATGTGATAAACTGTTTGAATGCCTGTGGGTGAAGGTTGGATTGTTTGAGTTGGAACGACTCATTGAAATCCGTGTTTTAGCCTACTTGTGAGTAGCAAATCCCAAAGCGTTTTCCAAACAAGCGGATATGCAATGTTTTGTTCCAAATTAGGCGATCCAGTCTATACTTGTTTGTTGCGCGCATAACATAGTAATTCTAGCTAATTAATCGGAATAAGAACACATAAAGTTTTCAAAAATGGATATCATGGTTAGTAGAGGCCGGTCTTCGGACCGGGCGAAAGGGGGTGCTCATAGCTGACCTTCCCCGATCGTACCCAAGTTCCCGAGCCGAGGCAACTTTGGTGATGACGGACACGTGGCCTTTGGCACCGAGTCAGGGTTTCCTAAATTTCCCATTTTAAAAATATTTAGGTGGCGACTCTGTATCTGGCAAAGCAGTCCATGTTTGGCACTTCTTTTCAAAATCTGTTTTTCTCAAAACGATTTGCCAGAGTTGGACTCTTTGGTTCAGATTAAGAACCGCAACAAACAAAAGGGAGTCCGAACTGTAGCGAGGTCCCCCCGCGGGCTTATCTACAATGCAATACAAATGCATGATGCAAACATGCAAGCGTAAGGTATGCTAATGAAAACGTGCCCTAAAACTAACCATCATAAGCGGTTATATAAAAGGGAGAAAGACGTGAGGTTAGAAGACATGTACACACGCAAGCACACTTATTACAACATTGTGCCCTCGCAAAGAGGGGTCCGAATAAATAAGCTAGCTAGCTACGCTAAGCTAAGCTAACTATTACAAAACAACTAATTAACTATTCTAGCTAATTACTTATTACAAACCAAATTGAAACAAATAGCCATGCTAAGCTAATTAAAATATTACAAAACAAATTGAATGACTAATTACACAAACTAATCATAAGTAGTGAAATGGCCTCGCGGGCGAGGGAGATATGCATGCTCGGTTGGCATCCGCTTGGAAATCCATTGCTTTGCCGTCAATTGCCTCTGTTTGCACTTGCCTTGGTTTCTGAACATCGAACCAACCTCTACACTATTTCTGCTCCAAAACAGGATCATTTCTGCACAAAAATGGACTGGTGGCCGGTCGGCCACAAAAAGTGGCTGCCGGCCACCTCAACTGGCTGGTCGGCTAGTAGAAGTGGCCGGTCGGCCACCTGCTTTTCCAAACTTCTGGTTTTGCTGCAACAGAGAAGAACAAAGGCACAACAATGTATTTGCAAGGAAATGTGTGCACTACTACTCTCCTTATCATTTCTCAAGCTCAAAGGAATGTGCCACTCGGCTTTCAAGCCACCAACCAAGCATCTCAATGCATGATGGCCCAAAACCAAGCTTGCACAAGCTTAGTGAATGCACAAACAATACACAAAGAGCCTCCACTCCATCATGCATGATCAAGGGTGTTGGCGACCAAGAAATGTGACATGTTTCATCACTTCAAGTATGAAACGTCCCACATTTCTTGTGTTTGGATTAACGTCCGATCCAAACACATGCAATGCAACACAAATGCTTATCTTGCACATGTTTTACTTGGTCCATTTTCTTGTTTACTCATTTTAGCTTACCAATTAGTCCTTTAACCGGTTAAGTCCAATGTGAAAAGTCCTCTAATTGGAGAGATGGTCTAAGCCACAAGTGTTTTGAGCATGAAAGAGGTCTCATGCTATTGGTTAGTAGAAACCCTCAAGAGAGGATTAAAACCATTAGGCATGAGTGCCTCAATTTCATGCTCAAGCCAACAAGGGGCTTAAGACCACTTTCAAAAGTGAATTAAAAAGTGAAGAATGGAGAGAGATGACAGACTTTTCAGTGCTGAAATGGCATGCTAAAGACGCTAAATCATGCAAGCAATTCATGCGCAACATGTTCCAAAGCCAAAGGCATTAAACTAGTGAAGAGCATAACACTATGAGCATGCAATACAAAGCTCAAAAGGGACCAACAGTCCAAAATAGTCCTAAAACACCCTAAATAGAGTTCTAAAACATGCTTGAAATAAGCTAAGAATAGCTATATTAAGAGGCCAAAATAATAGCACATGATAGGCAATTTAGCACAATTGCACTACAAGCATACAAAGCAAAGCTCATGTGATCAAACCAGCTCAAAATAGAGCTTAATCATGCCAAATTAGTAGCTAAAACATGCCAGAATTGAAGCATAGATGGCAAGAAAATCATGCGCACATGTTGGCTCGCAAGCAAGACACAAAGCACAACTCTTAGAAGCAATGAAAGAGTGATATATGTGAGAGTGTGACAGTGATATATGCACTGAAATTACATGCTAAATGATGCTATGGCATGCAAACAACCCAAGCAAAGCATGTTAGAAGCCTTAAATCACAAAGCTAGTGAAGGCATTTGCACTATAGCTATACAAAGCATGAGCCATATGATCAAAGAAACCCAAAACAGAGCTAAAGTAGGCCAAATTAGTAGCTAAAATGTGCTGGAGTCAAGCTAACACAAGCTAAAATAATAGGCTAACTCATTAGGCATGCTAAGCTAATAAGCAAGATTACACTACAAGTGCAAGATGCAAGCAACCAATGACTAAACTAGCCACAAATAGAGTTAAAACATGTTGAAACAAGATCAAAAACATGCTTGAACTAAGCTATCACAAGCCACAAGAACATGCTACTTTGTAATGCTAATTAGGCATGGCATAGAGAGACAAGGAGGGGAGGCCACCCCCTCCTATTTTGGACCTCAAGACCAAGTTTTTACCACTGAAATTCCCTTGGAATTCAGTGGTTAAAAGGCCAAAAAAAGTTGCTTCAAAAGGCTTTGAAAGATAGCACAAAAAGCTATACAAGCTAAGGAACAAAAGAGAGAGACAACCCCCTAACACAAAATGGGCTCAAACCACCATTTTTAGGACTAAAAAATAGAGGTTTTTGTAGTTGAAAACCAGCTCAAAACACTACAACAAAAGTAACCTATGGTGACGAAAACTAGTGAAGAAAATAAAATTCGTCACTAAATAAAAATAATTCGTGAGGAATTTATAAATTTTGTCACATATAATAAAAAAATAAAAATGATAGGTGACAAAATTTATTTTCGTCAATAAATACTTCATTTTAAGTGAGGAAAAATTAAGTTTCGTCACCAAAAATTTTCCCGCTTTTTTTTTTGGGTGGCGCTAAAATTTTGGGACTTTTGGTGAGAAAAAAATTTGTCACTAATGATAAAATTATTTGTGAAGAATATATTTTCGTCACTAAAACGTTTTAATATTTTTGATATCTTTTGGTGAGGAAATAATATTGTCACCATTTTTTGTGGGAAATTTTTGATATATTGAGCAGCAATAAAAAAAAATATGGTATTAATTTTGTTTACCCTTTTTCTGTTTATCATCTCTCTCTCTCTCTCAAAATAGGGTATTAATTTGTCTTGCCTCTTGTTCCTCCACCACGCCGATCGCCATCGCCGCCACTAGTAGCCTTGCCGATCGTCGCCGCCACTAGTAGCCTTGCCGGTAACCACCGCATCTTCTTCGCTCGGTGATTTGGTACGTGATTTCTCTTTGCTCTTTTTCAGGTGTCTCTTTCTCTTATTCTCTGTTTTGGTATGGTGACGAAAATTAGTAAAGAAAACAAATTTCGTCACTAAATAAGAATAATCCATGAGGAATTATAAATTTTGTCACGTATAATAAAAAAAATAAAAAAAATAGGTGACGAAATTTATTTATGTCAATAAATACTTGCTTTTAGGAGACAAAAAAAATAAGTTTCGTCACCTAAATTTTTCCTACTAATTTTTTTTAATGGTGCCAAAATTTTGAAACTTTTAGTGAGAATTTTTTTTTCCAACAAAAAATTATTAATGAGGAATATACGTCACCAATAATCTAATTTTTTTTGTTTAAAAACTTGATTTTAAATATTTTAAAACTATTTGGTGAGAAATATATTTTCGTTACTAATAATTTTTAATATTTGTAGGCCTTTTAATGAGAAAATTACTGTCACTAATTTTGAAAGAAGAATTTTAATATATTAAGCGGTAATGAAAAAAATAGTCTATTATTTTTCCCTCCTTTTTTTTTTTTGGGGATCAGTTTTCCTAAATTATTTTTCCCCCTTTTTATTTTATTTTATTATTATTATCAGTTTTCCCAGATTATTTTTCCCTTCTTTTTTTTTTTTTTTAATCAGTTTTCGTATCAGTCTCTACCTCTATCTGTCTCTGCCCTCTCAAAACAAAACACAACGAATCAGTTTTCCTATCAATCTCTATCTCTCCCCCTCTCCCTCTCCCTCTCCCTCTCAAAACACAAGTGCTGTGTGTTCTTCTCCAGCGCCCCTTGAGTGTTTTCTTCTCCAGCGTCATCCCTATTCTCCTCCTTCAGTGCGTCATCCCTGTTCTCCTCTTTCAGTGTCGCCACAGACGTCGTATCTCCTTTACTGCTGTGTGTTCTCTTCGATCAGGTATGGGTCCTCTTTCTCTCTCCCTCTCTCACTCAATTTCTCTATTTTTCTGTCTCTGTTTTCCCTAATTTTCAAAATTAATGTTTTCCCTAATTTTCGAAATTAATTTTCAGAATTAATGCTGCATTTTATTCTTTCTCATGCAAGGTTTCTCTTCAATAAATTGTGAAGGTGTAAATTGTACCATCCTCAATGTCTTTTGCTTGTTTCTGCTATAAACTTGAGAATGAATGTCCTATTGATTATAATTAACAGTTTCAATTTAGTAAAAAGCCCTTGACTAAATGTGAATATTTTGTATGATTTGAAATGTTACCTATTGCAAGACCCCTTTCATCTTCGGCCAACACACACCTCCCAAATAGTTAAATGATTTTTCTTCCCTTCTTAATAATAATAATAATAACAAAAAATAAAGAAAAATGAAAAAAAAAAAAAAAAAAAAAAAACTTACACAGTAATAAAACCCTTTGAATTATTTCTTCTTCTTTCTGTTTCTTTTTGGTGGAATTTAAGTTAGTTCAGACTAGCACAAGGAGACTCAGCTCAAGTTTATACCTTCTAGGAATATTGCAAGCAGTCATGAACACGGGAAGGACTTGCATTGATTTATTGGAGAAAATATAATCTGAAATGCGCAGTGCACAATGTGAAGAATGTGATACCATGCATGAATTGTTCTGTCTTCAGATTACTGTTGCAAGGATTAAGATTTGGTCAATAAATTATATTGAAAACAAATGAAATTATGAATTAGGTGGCTGTTTAAAAGTTGATCTGCGAACTTGATTAATTGAATTATAGTTGACGACAAGCAGATCAATGAGGATCTTCAATTTGGAACCCCCCTTTTGATTAAAGAGTGCATTCAGTTTTGCATATCAGGCTTTGATTGCATATTTCATGTATTGTGGTAGCTGAGAGTAGTTCATTTCCACAACCCTTTGAAATACATTTTTGAAAGCAGTGGGACATGAGATTCATTGACCGTCCATGAGTAACACTGATCCTTCCTTAGCTGTCTTGTTGACAAGTATGGTTTTAGGTATACCAAATATGAATAAGCATATTCTTGGTGTTTGATATATGATGGCGACTATCAAATATTTGATTTATGATTGTAATTATCAATTAAATATGTAGTCTCTTGAGTTTGTTGAGAATAAAAAATGCAAAAATGGTGTAGCAAGCGTGTACTGAAAAGCTTATGTTATGTCGGTTTTCATCCCAGTATGACACATAAATAACTGTAGCACATGCACATGTATGGTGCCTGTCCAATAAACATAAATTTGGACTCTCTCTCTGTAAATGAGCCATGTAGTAAATTGTTAAAGATTGACTTGAAAACTTAATGCGGAAAGGCGGAACCAAAATTGTCACCCGATGGGGGCCGAAATTTGAGTATTCTCATTCACATATTCTTTTGATATATATTCTTTTCACTACAGAACAGCTTCCCCAAACCTTTTACATAAAGGCTCCAAGGGGTGCCAATTGGGAAGCCAAAGAAAGTTAATAGTCCATTGCCATATGTGGTCTACCCAATCTCTCTAAGCTTAAGTATTTTCCTAACAGACCAAGATGTATCTCTAGGAATAGACATAGACCACAAAAAATTATGCTTCATCACATAAGTGTGAATCCATTTAACCCATAAGGTGCCTGCCTTCATGCTAAATTGGCCACAAATGCATAAGCATGGTGGTTTTATTTTAATCTTTCAATGTTCTAAATCCCAGCCTTCCTGTTTTTGGCGCACGCACTGCTTCCCAAGTTATTTTGGCCTTACAATGATTTAACTATGCTTAATCAACTAGAGTCCATTTATTTAATATTTTTATTCATGTCAGGACCAGACAGCATAAATCAGTATGTTTACCAAATTTTCATGAATTTTTTTTATGTTGCTTCATTGACGTAAGTTTTGATTCTGATTAACAGATCACAAGTTCACTTGAACAAAGGTGTTACAAGGAACTGAGAACTGAGAACTGAGAATTTTCAATCTGCAAAAGTTGTCATGTGTATTTACAAGTTGTTAATTACTTGCAAGGAGCAAATGTGAGTTCATTCATGTTGATCCTATTCTTGTGCTTTCATTACATATTTTGTGTAAGGTGCTGTTTGTAAAATTTTTTGAAGGCATTATTTATCATAACCTGTTAATGATAAATTTCTTACTCAATATTTTTCTGGAGTTTGATGTTGTATGGTAATATCCAAAGTGCTTGATGTAATGGAGTTCAATAGGCAATAGTGGGGAGCAAGCAGAGATATCATTGATGGATAACATGATTTGATGTATATCTTATGCTCCTATTCTGTCAGATATACTTATGTATCTGCATTATTATCCATGACTATATGACAGGCCTCTCTTTGCGAGTAGTTTATTAAGCATCATTCACATTCTGATGGATCAAACACGACAGGATGATATGCGAATGGTAGGATGCCAGACACTTTTTGACTTTGTAAATAATCAGGTTGGTGAGGTGGAATGTCTTTACTTTGGGTTATTTCTTGTTTATCCATCAATTACGGAAATTGAGTTAATAGTGAAATGTTGAACTTTGGACTTATGTATCTGTTTATTTTGCAGACAGATGGGACTTACATGTTTAACTTAGAAGGATTTATTCCAAAACTCTGTCAACTAGCACAAGAAGTAGGAGAACATGAGAGAGAAAAGCGTCTTCGTTCAGCTGCCCTGCAAGCCCTTTCTTCACTAGTATCGTTTTTCCCCTAAGATTATGGAATTTGGCATCAATAATAATGCCAGAATCTAAGCAATATTGGTGAGAAAAATTTTACATAAGTGATGCATAAAGATAAGAAATATTGGTGTGCAAAATTCTATACAAGTGATGCACGAAGATGCCATCGATTTGTGATTACCATTTCACTCTTCCCCCTTTCCTCTTCTGGTATCCTAAAATTTCTATAGAAGTGGATTTGAAGTATGTTTTACACCTGTCCTGCCTAGCGGAAAAAAGAAAAACCTAAATAATAGAGATAATTTTAAGAAAAAGATATATTAAACACCAATTTATTGTCTCTTCTGAAGCTATTGGTGACACTTATTTGTTACCTTTATCTCTTCTGTGTTTAGATAAAATTGTTTGTTATTACCTCTAGTTACTTGTTATTACCACACGTTCACTCCTCTAGTTAGTTGTTTGTTTAGAGTGAAGCCCCTATTTCAATTCTACATAGCTTTCCATGGGACATCAAAAGTGAGGTAGGCTCAGAAAGGTTTATGAAGAGGCTAACAGACTGTAAAGGAATAGAATATAGTCTAGTTTCTCTCCTTCCTTTTCTTTCTCCCTTTTTAGAAGAAAGTAATATGCTGATTTTAATCAACCTCAAACAAGAGTTTGCATAGAAGAAGCATTCCCTTTAAAGGGAAGAATTCATACTCTTGGTACTCTTGTGGTGGACTAGATACTGATAGAATATCTTTATTTATTTATGTTTCTATTTCAAATTGTTTATCCAACTGTCTCAGGATGTTTTTTCTACAGCACAAGGACCTTAATGCCGAATGGACTTTAACACCTCATGGTTCTTGGTTCTGTTTATGAAATTTCATTCCTTCACAGTTTATTATTTCTCAAACCTTGGTACATATGTATATCTTAACCAGTTGATCATTAATTTCCTGTTACTCTATGTTTTTATTGCTGTAGGTTTGGCTCATGGGTCAAAATCCCCATATTTCCGTTGAGTTTGACAATGTAAGCACATTCAACTCGCTTAATTTTCCTTTTAGAGGATGAGGTATCCCATGAATTCGTACATCGCCTTTTTGGTAAGTCTCGCTCGTTTTATCATTTTATTTTTCTCATGCTGGTTAGTATATACTAGTTAAAGTACAACAGTTTGACTACTTACTAACTAAGATTTAACAAGTTTGAAGATGTATTTAATGAAAATAGATTCATTATCAAAATTCTTACTTAGCATGACTCTAGTTAAAATACACACTAACCAAAGTAGAGACAAAACTAAGTCAGATAATAGCCTGCTGTTTGCTCTGCTGTTGGTATCTGTATGCTCTGCTGTTGGCTCTGCTGTATGCTCTGCTGTTTGGTATCATTCTGCTTTGCTGGTTGTATCTGTATATGCTGTGTGAGTGGATAGATCTGCTGGGCTGCTGGTCTGGGTAATTTTGCTTCAGTTTTGCTTCAGTTTTGGATGTGAATCTAATTGTAGGCCTGGTGACGTATATTTTCTATATACCTTCGATGGGATGGGTAGCTTGCTGTCTGCGTTTGATCCTGCTGTCTGTTGTGTTTTTTGTGTTCTTATTGGTCCCTCACCAACAGTTTCGTTTTGGTGCTGTGCATCATCCCCCTCTCCCCTGTCCTTTCTTGTCCCCTTTATTGATGTATTTTCTCCTTCTTGTAAGGTTCTTTCATCAATAAAGTTTTTGTTGATCAAAAAAAAGGAAGCAGTCAACGTAAAAACAAAATAATACGTATAGCAGTGTATACTATTTTCTAAATTTAGAAGGGAGCTGTTTTTAGGTTTTGTGCGTGGCCTTTTAATGTTAATGTTAAAAATAATAAGCTTATTATCTACATCCATTTTGGTCATTGCTGTCACAACTCACCAAGCTAGTGGTCTAGTTATCCATTTTTTGCATTGTAGGTTGTTGCTCTCTCTCTCTCTCTCTCTTCAAATTTTTTTTAAATCCCATTTGTGCAGCAGTCACAATATTTGTTCCTTCCCATTGTCATTGATTGCATGCCCTGGTTTCTTACCATGAGATATTGTAGTGTTATAACTGGTTTGGCTGCTGTCCCTGGGTCACACCCAGTTTTTGATATGGGGATACAGTGAATTGCCATGTTAAGGTGATCATTGCAAAGCCATGGGTGGGAATGAGCATGGTATTCATCTTTTTAGTTAATCTCTGTTAATTTCTATGCAGATAACTTCAAGCTTGTGATCTTGAGAACTGTTCTGTATATTTCTTAAGTTTCTGATATTTGGCTTTAAGTTTATAATAAAACTTTGCTATTATAATAAACTTTATATATATACATTCTATGTTAATGTTTGCCTTGTTTATTTTCTTTGTAGATTGGTTTTGAAGACGTTCGGAAGCATGCAAAGGAAGATCAACTGTTGCTATTTTTTTCCCTAAACTGATGCTTAGTTGTAGTTGCAAATTAAGATTGAGTGTTTTTTTTTTTTTTTGTAGACTCCACGTTAGTTCATTTTGGGATTTGCTTGGATGGTTTTTTTGTGATACTTAATAGATTATTATTAAAGTTGTTTGATGGATATATTTTGATTTATAATATAAATTGTTTACTGAATTTTTTTGTGGAGTGATGTATAATAGCTAGTGGATTTCTTAGTACAATTAAAAGGCTATTGGGATATGAGCAGGGATATTTGTGAAATAATAATTTAAATTGAATATAAAATATGGAACAAGTTTAGTGACGAATTTGTTTCGTCATTTGTACTAGTTATTATGACAAAGTGATTATTCGTCACTAATAAACTTTTTTTGTGACAAAATTTACTGCAGTTTATATATGAAAGTTTTTATTTATTTTGTTGTTTGGTGACTAAAAATTTTGTCACGTATATATATATTTGTGACGAAATATATTTCGTCACCCATGTATGACTTTTGAAGACGAAAAATTTCGTCACCTTTACATCTTATTGTGACGAAATTATTTCCTCATTAATGATCAACATACGTGACAAATTTATTTGTCAACTAAAGTTATAAATATGGTACTGAATAACTATTTGGTGACGAAAATGAGAATTTTTAGCGACAAAATGTTATTTTATTGGTGACAAAATTATAGCTTTTGAAGACGAAAAATTTCGTCATTTTTACATCTTATTGTGACGAAATTATTTCCTCATCAATGATCAACATGCGTGACAAATTTATTCGTCAACTAAAGTTATAAATATGGTACGGAATAACTATTTGGTGACAAAAATGAGAATTTTTGGCGACAAAATGTTGTTTTATTGGTGACAAAAAAATTCGTCACCGAAGTAATTTCATTGGTGACGAAATTATTTTTTGTCACGTTGGTTTTTAGTGACAAACATTCAATGACGAAACTGGTGACGAAAATATTTCCTCACAAATATCTATAGTGACAAAATTAGCCCTTTGGTGACAAAAAAAATTCGTCATTCAAGACCTAACTTGTTGTAGTGAAAATAGTTTGAAAAGATGGCAAAACAAGTGTTCAAAGCAAGCTTAAAGAAGGTAAGTATTATACCTTTGAAGCAAAGAGCACTCTGGGCACAAATGATGCACCAAATCAAGCTAAAACTACCTTTTGGAGCTCAAACAAAGTCCCAAGGAATCTCAGCCCAAAGACAAGCAATTTTGGTTAAGGATGTCTTGGCAAACTAGTTGTGTATCTCTACTTCTATGCACAAAAGGGCAAGAGAGAGAGGGAGGATTTTGCTCATAAATTTTCTAGAGAGAGAGGCTCCCAAATTTTTTAACCTTGCCAAATGAGTGATATAGCCTCCATATATAGCAAAAAGAGAGCATTTGGTCGAAATATCTGCAAAACAGACAGCTGGAGGTTGTGTAGAATAGCTGGAGGGAAAAGATCTACAAAATATCTGAGTTTGGGACATTAGTGGCCGGTCGACTACTTCAAGTGGCCAGTCGGCCACTTGTCTTGCCGGTCGGCTACATGTGGTGGCCGGCTGGCCACTAAAAATCTACTTCTAGGCCCGACTTCAAACGGGCATAACTCCTTCATCTGGACTCTTTTTTAGGTCATTCTTGTGTCTAAATTGAATCCCCAAAAGTAATATTTCCAATGGTGGAAGCCTCACATCAAAATTCCATGTGTGCTAAGAGATATCCCTCTTTTAGTGAAGACTGCTCAGTTTCAGTCCAATCGGATTGATGCCTAACTTCAACCAGCTATATCTCCCTCATCTGGCCTTGGCTTAAGGAGATTCTTGAGTGAAAAATGAAGCCCCGGAAGTCTTGTTTCCAATGGTGGTGGCCTCACAACTTAAGTCCAAGTGTACAAAAGGATAGACCTGATTTGGTGAGGGTTGCTCAACTCTCTCTCAACGGTTCATGCCCATCTTCTTCTCCAACTTGGTTTCTTCCCTCTCCTTTTCTTTTCTTCAACTTCAAACCTCTAAAAAAGATGTTTTAAAGATTTTTTCAATGAGCTCACCTCTCTTTCATTCATTTCCACTTTGTGATTGCTCGGTTTACTGAAAAGCGCAACATTTAACAAAATGCGAGCCTCGGAACATTGTAGAAACTTTTTTTCAAAAATGTTTTGAAAGAGAGGGTTTTAAGGTCCAAAATCTTTGGTCAAAATAGTTTTAGTCCAAAAATGGGGTGTAAGGTTGGGATTTGACTCTCTCCTTGCCGAAGAAATCGAACCTTTGCATAGCATAGCCCGCACCATCGAATGATCCAATTAGTGGCGCCCAAGTCTTAAGGACGGTCAAAAATGGGGTGTCTACAGTTATGTTCTGCATCATGCATATCATTTGCATCTTGCTCCAGAACTACGCTGGTTTGATTCCTTACAAAGGGATACATAAGTAGCATATGGGCGCAACCGTTCTTTGTTTTGATTGCTTGTTTGTCTAAGTCTTCGGCCTTATAAAAAATGGGTCGTCTCTGGGCTTTGACATTCACTCCCGTCATTTCATGACTTTCAAGTTTTGTCAAAGAGGGGCAACTGTAGACACCCCATTTTTTACTGTCCTCAAAACTTGGACGTCATTGTTTGAACACCCGATGATTGTGCCCGCTCATGTTCGTTTTGAGTCCCTGAAGGTCTCAGCTGAGCGCCTTGACTTGGAGGCTCTAATCTTGTCTGTTTTGTGCTTGGTTGTGGACCAAGAGCTTGTTGCTTCACTTCTAGAGGAAAGGGTAACCTGTCGGCCATCCCCTTAGCCTGCCAGCCATGACTTGTGCCTGCCGACCACCAGTGGTGGCCGGTCGGCTACATTGATGGCTGGTCGGCCACTAATGATGGCCGACGGCCATTTTTCTTCTTTTTCAGATATTTATTTGCCAGCTGTGCCAGCTACTGTTCATTGATGCTCATCTTCATACACGTGTATGGAGGCATGAATGCAAGCCTTTGGCTTGTTTTTCTATATAATGGGGGGTCTCTCACCCATTTGAGAGGTTAGAAAATTTTGTGAGCAAATTTCCTCTCTCTCTCTCTCTCTCTCTAGAATTCTCTCTCTCTCTCTCTCTCTCTCTCTCTCTCTCTCTCCTTATTTTGTGCTTGAAAGTGATAATTCTCTACACATTTGCACTAAGACCCTTGACCAAACATCTTCATCTTGGAGCTGAGGTTCTTTGAGGCTTAGTTTGTGTTCTTAAGGCTGGTTTTGGCTCAGAATTGTGGCTGTTTGTTGCTGTGCTTCAAAGGTATAAGGCTTACCTCATTTAAGCTTTGTTTTAATCAATTTCTTGGCCATCTTTTTACACTATTTTGATATGGTTTTTCAACCATAAAAAATTTTGTTTTTAAGGTTTCAAAATTGAGTTAGGGGGTTGTCTCCTCTTCTTGCTCTTTGGCTTGTGAAGCCTTTTGTGCCATCTTTCAAAGCTTTTTGAAACAACTTTTTGGGCTCTTTCAACCACTGAATTCCAGGGGAATTTCAGTGGTAAAAACTTGGTTTTGAGGTCCAAAATATGAGGGGGTGGCCTTCCCTCCTTGTGTCTTATTTGCAAATGTAGATAGCCTAACATGAGAGCATGTTTTTCTACTTTTTTGTGACTTGATCTCAGCATGTTTTAGGCTCTGATTTGGCATGATTTAACTCTATTTTGAGCTGTCTTGGTCATATAAGCCTTGTCTTGCATGGTTGTAGTGCAAATGCCTTCACTAGCTTAGTGTTTCAAGGCCTCTAACATGTTTTGCTTGAGATGATTGCATGTTGTAGCATCATTTTACATGTGATTTCAATGTATATAGCTCTTACACACTCTCACTTATTCCACTCTTTCATTGCTTTTGAGAGTTGTGCTTTGAGCCTTGTTTTGAAGCTAGCATGTGAGCATGTATTTCTAGCCTTTTATGCTTCAATCTCAGCATGTTTTAGCCACTGTTCTGGCATGTTTTAGATCTATTTCAAGATGATTTGGTCAATTGAGCTTGGTATTTCATGCCTCTAGTGTAATGCTCTTCACTAGTTTGATACTTTTGGCTTTTGAACATGTTGTGCATGAGTTACTTGCATGTTGTAGTATTATTTTGCATGCTATATCAGCACTGAAATTTCTACAATCTCCCTCTATTCTTCACTTTTTACTTTGCTTTGAAAGTGGTCTTGAGCCCCTTGTTGGCTTGAGTATGGAATTGAGGCTCTCATGCCTAATGGTTTTAATCCTCTCTTGAGGGTTCCTCCTAACCAACAGCATGAGGCCTCTTTCATGCTCAAGAAACTTGTGGCTTAGACCCTCTTTCCAATTAGAGGACTTTCACTTTGGACTTAACCGGTTAAAGGACTAATCGGTAATGTAAAATATGTAAACAAAATGAATCAAGTAAAACTTGAGCAAGATAAGCATATTTGTGTTGCATTGCATGTGTTTGGATCGGGTATTAATCCAAACACAAGAAATGTCGGATGTTTCATACTCAAAGTGATGAAACGTGTCACGTTTCTTGGTCGCCGACACCCTTGATCATGCATGATAGGGTGGTGGTCCTTCAAGTCTTATTTGTGCATTCATTGACCTAGTACAAGCTTGGTTCTTTGGCCATCATGCATGAAAATGCTTGGTTGGTGGCTTGAGAGCCAAATGCCATACTCCTTTGAGCTTGGGAAATGATAAGGAGGGTGGCAGTACACACATTCTGTGAAAAATGCATTGTTTTGCCTCTGTTGCTCTCTGTTGCAGCAAAAACAGAAGTCTGGGAAAATGGGTGGCCGACCGGCCACTTGAAGTAGCCGATCGGCCACTTAAACTAGCCGACCGGCCAGTTAAGGTGGCCAACAGCCACTTTTTTGTAGTCGACCGGCCACCAGTGAATTTTTGTGCAAATGTGTTCCTGTGTTGGAACAGAGGCAATCTGGAAATTGGTACAGTTTTCGATGATCAAATGAATGCAAACAGAGGCATCTGATGGCAAGGCAATGGCATTTTCAGGAGGAAGCAACCGAGCATGCATGCATCCCTCATCCTTCGAGGCCATTTAAATTGCTTTACTAGTTAGTTTGCATAGCTAATCATTCAATTTGTTTTGTAATATTTTAATTCGCTTAGCATAACTAGTTATTGAATTGTGTTGTAATAATTAATTAGCTAGAATAGTTAATTAGTTGTTTTGTAATAATTAGCTTAGCTTAGTATAGCTTAGCTTATTTATTCGGACCCTCCTTCGCGAGGGCATAATGTTGTAATAAGTGTGCATGTGTGTGTGCATGTCTTCTAACCCCAGGTCTTTCTCCCTTTTATTTAATCGCTTTCGATGGTTAGATTAGGGATCATGTTTCGATTGGCATACCTTATGCTTGCATGTTGCATCATTTATTTGTCTTGCATGCACCAATGCTCGGTGCATCATTCAAACTGCATTGCAAATTCAATACACTTAGTTGAATACGTGTTTCAATGCTTTAAGCCCACTTTGCGAAGTGGCAAATCATGTTTTAAGCTCACTTGAGGTGGCAAATCCGCGTTTTAGCCCACCCGAGGGTGGCAATTTCAAACCATTTTCGAAAACAAACATGAGTCGAATTGTTCCAAGTCTTGCGACTTAGTCTATATTTGATTGTGTGTGCGTCACTTAGTAAAGTTAGCTAATAACTGGATAAGAACACATGAGGTTTATAAAACAACATATCATGCTTAGTAGAGGCCGATCTTTGATCAGGCGAGCGGGCGTGCTCATTTCAGGACCTTCCCCTCTCATACCCAAGTTCCCGAGCTGAGGCAACTTTGGTGATGATGGACATGTGGCCTTTGGCACGAGTCAGGGTTTCCTAAATTTCTCAAAAAACAAAATATTTAGGTGGCGACTCTGTAATCTGGCAAAGCAGTCCAGTTTTGGCATTATTTGATCTAAAATCAATTTTCCAAAATGATTTGCCGGATTGGACTCTTTGGTGTTTATCAGTCTCGCATTACACTTTGTGAGATTAGATTCAGAATCATGACAAGAGTCCGAACTGTAGGACCAATTCAAGCTCTCCGAAAGAGGGCGCGAAGAAAGTTGGGTCTACACCGACACCCTCCTCTAGTGGCCGTCCAGTGCCCAGTGCTCCTAAATTGAATCTTGATGCTGTTTTGTGTCCTTATTCCTCAAGAAGTGCAAGGAAAGGTCACTGTCGAGTTCAAGTTATCTCTGTGGAGGATTGAAACTGTGTCTTCAAGTGGTCATCATCCGTCTCGTTGCACGAGGTGCATCCTTTTTCCGTATCGCAACTCTTCTGAAAGGTAAATCGGAAAGTTACTACTAAACTTGTTTCGATAACATTCGTTTTCATTCTTGCATAGACTGCGCATCTATTCAGTATATGTGTGTCTTCAGGTGGTCGTCATCTGTCTCGTTGCACGAGGTGTATCCTTATTGCGTATTGCAACTCTTCTGAGAGGTAAATCGGAAAGTTGCTATTGACCTTGTTTCGATAACATTCGCTTTCATTCTTGCATAGACTGCACATCTATTCAGTATATGCAACATACATTCTGCACTTTGCATAGAACATATTGTAGACACCCTATTTTTGACCGACCTTAAGACTCAGATGTCATCGATTGAGCGCTCGGTGATAGTGCATGTTGTGCTCGTTTCGAGTTTCCGGAGTTTTGGCAGAGTGCCTTGCCCCCAGGCCTCTTAACTCTTTGTGCCTCGGCTCGGTTTGTGGACCAGGCCTTGTTTCTCTTCCCTGGAGGGAGGGAGTGGTCTGGTAGACCATCTCTTTGTGGTCGTAGACCACTTTTCCCGTTTGGAGACTAGTTTCCTGTTTTCGGAGCCTTCGGCCGCGGGCCTTGTCTCGAGACCGCTTAACGTTCTCCGTTTGGCATGGTTTTTGAACCATACCTTGTTTCCTTGGCCTAGAGGCCACTGTGATCTGGGAGACCACTTTTGTGGTTGTAAACCACTTTTGGTGCTCGACAGCTAGTTTTCGAGGCTCCCGGTTGCGCGCTTTGCCTCCCAAACTTTTGTCTTGCGTCCGTTTTGGTTTGTTTTTGGTACAAACCTTGTTTTCCTTGTTTAGAAGGTGGTAAAAGGGTGGGAGACTAGTATTTCCCCTTGGAGACCATTTTTTCTCCTGCCAGCCAGTTTTCTAGTCTGACAACTAGTCTCCCTGATCTTTGGACCATCAAAAGTGGTCGGCCACCACACCATTTGCTTACCATTTGCTTGTTTTCATCCTCTGGACTCTCTCCCACCATGGCCGACCAGTTGTTGTTCTCGGAGACCACTTAAAGTGGTTGGCCGACCACTTTAAGTAGCTGGCTGACCACTTCAAGTGGTCGGCCACTTTTTGTCACCTTTTTGGAGATATTTTCCTCTAGCAGCTGCAGGGCACTAAGACCATCCTCCATACACGTGTATGGAGGGATGGCCTTGAAGCTTAGCTTCCTTGAGAAGCTTTAGCTTTTGGTTCTCTATAAGAGGGAGGCTCCTCCTCCCTCCTCTAGGTTCAGAAAAATTGCCTTGTGAGTTATAGATACACCCTTGTATCTATCTTGCCCTTTACTTCATTTTTGTGCTTCAAAAGTGTAGTTTTGTCTTACTTTAACACACAAACACACACTCAAACACCATCCCTTAGTTGCTGAGATGCTTAGGAGTTGTTTTTGGTGTTCTTGGGTTGGTTTGAGCTTGAAGAAGCTGTTGGAGTTGCAGCTTTAAAGGTGGTCTTCAAGGGTGAGTTTCTAACCCTTAAATCCCCCATTTTTGCTTAAGCTTTTGAGCCTATTTGCATGCTGTTTTAGGACTAACTCTTAACTGCAAAAAGTTCTAATTTTTTTCCCTTAAGATCTTTGTTTCAGGTCACTTTTGTGTTTGGGGTTGTTTACCCCCTCTTAGGCCTTGTTTGGCCTTGCTTTTGTGCCTTCTTTTTAAGCTTTGGGATCACCTTTGCATGACCTTTCTACCACTGAAATCCAGAGGATTTTCAGTGGTGGAGAGGAGGTTTTGAGGTCCCAAAAAGGAGAGGGTCATCCCCTCTCCTTATATTTTGAATACTTGCTTCATTAGCCTCATGTGTGAGCATGTTTGTTAAGCTTGTGTTGACCATATCTTAGCATGTATTTGTGGTTATTTTACTATGGGATGTCACTGTCTTTACTTGGTTTAGTCACTCCATGCATGCCTAATACACTTGTAGTGTAAATCTCCTAAACTAGTCTTGTATGATTCATGAAGTAGCATGCCATTCTAGCTTCATTTGAGTCCATCTCAGCATGTTTTTGGTGATGTTTTGCCATGTCATACCTCTGTTAGTGTTTGGTTTGATAGCCCCATGCATGCTCCATGCACTTGTAGTGGATTTCCATGAATTAGCCTAACATGCATCATGCTTTAACATGTCATTCTAGCATGCTTTTGGCTTAACTTCAAGAAGCTTTTGTCTATGTTTTTTCATGCTCTAGCTCTGATTTTGGTTTTTTTGGCCATGCATGACTTGTTTTGTATAGCCATGGTTCAATCTAACTTGTTAGCTTTGTGCACCAAGTCCACTAGCATGCTTTACTTGGAATATTTGAATGATTTGGCATCATTTATTATGTGATTTCAGTCCATGTTTCATGCTCATGCATTCGCACTTATTACTCATTCAATGCGTTGGAGGGTTTGCCCCTTTATGCCTTAACATGAACCATTGCGTATGCCTTCATGCCTTAGCTTGCGAGCCTTCATTTCAATGTGTTTTTGGGGTTATCTTGCCATGATATAACTCTGATTTTTGTTGGTTAAGTCATCCCATGCTTGGTCTTAATAGGTGTAGTGTAATCCACCTTATTTGCCTTGTATGCATCATGCCTTATGCCCTTCATGCTAGCTTATTTTGGCTTCCTTCCATGCATGTTTTAGTATCATTTTGACATGTTCTAGGACTATTTTGGGTTGCCTTTTCCATATCCTTCATGCTTTGTATAGCTGTAGTGCAATTGGCCTTGCCAGCTTTGTGTTTTTTTAACTCGTGCATGCTATCTTTGAGCTATTTGAATGATTTGGCATCATTTAATACTTCATTTCAGAGCTTATAGCATTTCCATGTTCCCACTTCTTTCATGCTTTGAATGCCTTTAAGTGTTGCACATTGTTGCCTAGTTTGTGGCTTAGCATGTATACCATCTTGCCTAGGTCTTTGAGCCTCCATCTTAGCATGTTTTGGTCATTGTTTTGACCTATTTCAGCTCTGTCTATGGTTGGTTCATGCTTTTGTGCCATGTATTGCATGCCCCTTCGTGGTCTTCTTTACTAGCTTCATGCTTTAGGACCTTCGCATGATATACTTGTGTTTGATTAAATGATTTTGCATCATTTCTTACCTCATTTCAGTGCACTTAGTGTTGCTACACTTCCACTTTTGTCACTCTTTGAGCACTCTCGAGAGTTGCACTCTTAGGCCTTTTTGATAGGCCATTGCATTGTGCATGCTTGTATGTACTTCATGTGCCTCAATTTTATCACCATTGGCCACTGATTTGGGCATGACTGAGGTCTACCCCCTTTTGGTTTAAGTCCATTTAGCATGTTTATTTACATGTTGTTCGCATGCTTATTGTTCATTGCATTAAGTATGCCATCTTACATTGCATTGTGCATGCCATGTGGTTATTTGCATTGTGCATGCCAAGTTGTTTCTTTGCATTAAGTATGCATGTTCCTAACATTGCTAAGTTGCCCTTGTAGCATCGCATTGTGCATGCATGCATCAGCATTGTTTGCATGCCATTAGCCTTGTTAGGTTGCTCATGTTGCATTGCATGTTTGCATGCTTAAGTCATATTGCATGTTTGCATGCTCGAGTCACATTGTGTATGCCATGTTATGTGTTGCATTGTTGTTTGGAATAGGTGTTAGCCCAAACACGGAAAACAAAGGGCGTTTCATACTTAAAGTGATGAAACGTGCCTTAATTCCCGATCGCCGACGCTTTTGATCAAGCATGATAGAGTTTTAGGCCTTATGTGTTTACTTGTGCATTCATTTTACATTGAATCGTGCAACTTCGCGCTCTCGGCCATCATGCATTGAAATGCGCGATTGGTGGCCCGAGGGTCGAGAACCACACTCCCTTGAGCTCATGACATGATAAGGAGGGTGGGTGTGCACACATATCTTGCAAATACATTGCCATGCCCTTTCTTGCTCTCTGTTGCAGTAAACTGGAATTCAGCAGCAACAACTGGTCGGCCGACCAGTATTACTAGCTGGCCGACCACTTTTTCTGGTTTTCAGCACAGAAAGTGGTTGGCAGGTGGTCTCCTTCCTCAACAACTAGTCGGCAGCCCTCCTACAGGTTCCCATGATGGAGTTTCAGCTTTCTAGAGCTTTATGCAGTGTTCTGGAAACAATTGCAAATAGAGGCAAGTCAGTGCATCGCGTTGGATTTCTGAACGAAGCGACCGGGTATGCATGCATTCTTCTCCCTCTCGAGGCTCCTGCTTTATTGTTTTCCTTAGCTGTCATGCTTAGATAGCTAGCTTATGCTTTGTTTTGTACTTCAATAGTTAATGTGTTTAGCTATTTCAATTTGTTTTGTAATAATTAGTTAACTAGGATTAGTTAATTAATTTTTTTTGTAATAATTAATTTAATTAGCTTAGATTAGCTAGTTAGCTTCTTATTCGGTCCCTCCGTCGAGAGGGTGCAATGTTGTAATAAGCGTGCGTGTGTGTGATGCATGTCTTCCAATCCCCATTTCTTTCTCCCTTTTACTTAACCGCTTATGATGGTTAGTATTAGGGCATATTTCATTTAGCATACCTTATGCTTGCATGTGTGCATCCATTCATCTATTTTGCATGCACCGAGCTCGGCGCATCATACTAACTGCATTGTATTTCAATTCCAATTTGAATATATGTACCAAGTTGCATTTCGCATGCCATCTTAGAATAGCCAAGCCTATTTTAGTTGCATTCTCGCATGTGTTGCATTAGCCATCTTGACATGAACTAGGATCATGCATGATTTCTAACTAGTTCTTTATTTTGGCTCAGAGTACACTGTGAGTGTTTACGCTTTAGCATACTGCATGTGTGTTATTGACTGCCATGTTAAGCATGCTTGCCATAAGGCTAACTGCTTATTTGATTAACTGCCTGAATGCCTGTGGGTGAAGGTTGGATTACTTGAATTGGAACAGTTCATTGAAATCCGTGATTTAGCCTACTTGCGAGTAGCAAACTTCAAACCACTTTCACAAACAAACATGCAATGTTTTGTTCCAAATTAGGCGATCTAGTCTATACTTGTATGTTGTGCACATCACGTAGTAAGATTAGCTAATTAACCGGAATAAGAGCACATGTGTCTTCAAAAACAACATATCATGCTTAGTACAGGCCGATCTTTGATCGGGCGAGCGGGGGTGCTCATTGCATGACCTTCCCCTCTCGTACCCAAGTTCCCAAGCCGAGGCAACTTTGGTGATGATGGGCACGTGGCCTTAGGCACGAGTCAGCGTTTCCTAAATCCCCCCAAAATAAAATATTTAGGTGGCGACTCTGTATCTGGCAAAGCAGTCCATGTTGGCACTTCTTTATAAAAATCAGTTTTCTGAAACGATTTGCCGGATTTGGACTCTTTGGTGATTTATCGGTCTCACATCGTACATTGTGAGATTAGATTCAGAACCGTGACATTTGAGTCCGAACTGTAGTAGCTCAGAGAACAAAACAAGATCCGCGCCCCTCGCGTGCGCGGATGTCAGAGAGTTCCTGGGAGCGCGTCTACACATGCATTCTGCACTTTGCATACAACATGCTGTTAATCGTGCATAGAACATGCATTTTGTACTGTTGCCGTGCATAGAACATGTATTTTGTACTGTTGCATTGAATATGCATTCCAATGTGGCATAGAACATGCTCTGGCTCTCGTCGCGTAAAATATGCTTCTGTTTTGTTTCTCACATGTTTTGCATAAAACATGCCATTAACATTGTATCTTGGTTATTTGTCTTGCGTAGAACATGCATTTTTACTGTATTGTACCTATTAAGTTTCTTTCTTATGCAAGAACGATATTGTATGTATAGTTCATTCAAAGCTGGTGCAACCAGACGATATTGTATGTACAGTTCATTCAGAGGAGTTCCAGGTAGAATCACTTGTACCCTTCGAATCACCTCTTCTCCTCCTATGTGTAGCGCGTTAGGACGTTTCGGTTTAGAACATTCAGATGTGTTCCGATGTTCACACCTCTTCTCCTCTTGCGTGCGGTGCGTTAGGACGTTTTGGTTTAGAACATTTGGATGTGTTCTGATGTTCACACCTCTTCTCCTCTCATGTGCGGCACTTTAGGACGTTTTGGTTTAGAACATTCGGATGTGTTTTGATGTTCACACCTCTTCTCCTCTCGTGTGTGGCGCTTTAGGATGTTTCGATTTAGAACATTCGGATGTGTTCCGATGTTCGCAACTCTTCTCTTCTCACATGCAGCGCGTTAGGACGTTTCGGTTTAGAACATTCGGATGTGTTCCGATATTCACACCTCTTCTTCTCTCGCGTGCGGCGCGTTATGACGTTTCGGTTTAGAACATTTTGATGTGTTCCGATGTTCGCACCTCTTCTCCTCCTGCATGCGGTGCGTTAGGACGTTTCGGTTAAAACATTTGTGTGCGTCCTGATGTTCATACCCCCCTTCAGTTAAAAAATATTTGTGTGCGTCCTGATGTTCATACCCCCTTTGGTTACCGTTCTTCGGTTAAAAACATTTGTGTGCGTCCTGATGTTCATACCACCCTTCGGTTACTGTTCTTTGATTAAAAACATTTGTGTGTATCCTGATGTTCATACCATTCTTTGGTTGCCGTCCTTCGATTAAAAACATTTGGGTGTGTCCCGGTGTTCATACCATCCTTGTTTTCTTCCGCGTGCAACGCGTTAGGATCTTGTTTGGCATCTCGGGTACGTCCAATGATTCTGTTGCTCTTTGTCTTTCTTGCACGTTGCGTAGTTAAGCTTACATAATTTTCTTGCATCCTTTCTGCATGAAATGTGGTTGGTTCGTAATTCCCACGTGTGCTGTGATTACTTGCTTTTGTGATTGAGCTATTGTACCTTGTTCTGGTTTGAATATGGCATTTTCATTGCATAGCATTTGCATTTAAATGTTCGATTATAGCTTCATTGCATGATCGTAAGTTATGTTCCTGCATCATGCATATCACTTGCATCTTGCCCCAAAACTACACTGGTTTGATTCCTTGCAAAGGGATACGTAGGCAGTCTGCGGGTACAACCATTTTTGTCTTGCTTATTTGTTTGTCTAAGTCTTCGGCCTTGTCAAAAATGGGTCGTCTTTAGGCTTTGACATTCACTCTCGTCATTTCATGACTTTCGAGTTTTGTCAAAGAGGGACAACTGTAGACACCCCATTTTTGACCGTCCTCAAGACTCGGACGTCATCGTTTGTGCACTCGATGATTATGATTGCATGTGTCGTTTTGAGTGCTAGAAGTCCTTGGCGGAGTGCCCTACCTTTGAGCCTTGAAACCTTATCTGTTTTGTGCCTTGTTTTGGTCCAAAACCTTGTTATTTCTTGCTTGAAACTTTTGGTGACCTGTCGGCCACCACCATAGGCTGTCGGCCATGGATAATGGTTGTCAGCCAGGGGTGTGGCCGGTCGGCTATTAGTGGTGGCCGATGGCCACCAATGTCTTTTTCTAGATATTTGTTGACAGCTATGCCAGCTGTTAACACAATGAGCTGCATCTCCCTACACATGTATGGTGGGATGTTTCTAAGCTCAAAGAGTGTTTTTCTATAAATAAGGGGGTTCCTCCTCCATTTTTGAGGGTTAGTAATTTTGGAACAAAATTCTCCCTCTCTCTCTAGATTTCTCTCTCTCTCTCTCTCTCTCTCTCTCTCTCTCTCTCTCTTGCAATTTTGTATACAATTGCTCACAAATCCTTAGCGTTTGCCTATAACTCCTGAACCAAATCTCCTTACCTTTGAGCTGAGTTTCTTTGGGACTCTCTTTGAGCTCAACCAGGTGATTTTAGCTTTGGTTTGGTGCCTAAAATTGAGCTTTGCTTCAAAGGTATAAAACTTGTCTTGTTTGCTTTATTTCAAGATACTTGTTTTGCCATCCATTTCAATTGTTTTTGGGCTGGTTTTGAACTATAAGAAACTTTGTTTTTGTGACTTAAAAGTGGTGGTTTAAGCCCTTTTTTAGTTAGGGGTGGTTCACCCTTCTTGCTTCTTTGCTTGTATAGCTTTTGTGCCTTTTATTCATCACTTTCAAATTAACTTTTTTGGGCCTTCTAACCACTGAATTTCAGAGTTTTTTTAGTGGCCAAAAACTTATTTTGAAGTCCAAAATTGGAGGGGTTAGCCTCCCCTCCTTATGTCTTGCTTGTATGCCTAGTTAGCTTCACACGTTAGCATGTTTTTCTAGCCTAACTTAGCTTGAGTCCAGCATGTTTTACACTCTATTTTGAACTATTTTGCCACTGTTTTGGCTGTTTGGTACTTTTTTTAGTCTTGTTTCGCATGCCTCTAGTGTAATAGTTGGTGTTTTAAGGCTTTAAGCATCATTGGTTTTAGTTGATTGCATGTTTTAGTGCTTTTATCATTCATTTCAGCACTTATAATATTTGCAATCTTCCTCATTTCTTCACTTTTTGGTTTTGCTTTGAACAAGTGTGAAATAGAGATGTTACACCTAATGGTTTAATCCCTTAGAAGGTTCATTACCAATAGTGTAATGCCTCTTTCATGCCCAAAGCAACTTGGGGTTTGAGCCCTCTTTCCATTAGAGGACATTCACCAATGGACAAATTGGTTAAGGAATGATTTGGTAATTAAAATGAGTAAACAAAATTGGCAAGTAAAAGTGTACAAGATAAGCATTCTTTGTGTTGCATTGCATGTGTTCAAATCGGACGTTAATTTGAACACAAGGAAAATGGGACATTTCATACTCAAAGTGATGAAATGTGTCACTTTCCTAGGTCACCATTGCCTTTGATCATGCATGATAAGGTGGTGGTCATTTTGGTTTTGTTTGTGCATTTATTAAACTTGTACAAACTTGGTCCCTTAGCCATCATGCATGGAAATTGCTTGATTGATGGTTTGAGGGCCAAGAGTTTCTCTCCTTTGAGCTTGTGTGATGATAAGGAGGGTAGACAGTACAAACAACCCTGGAGAAATACACTGTTTTGCCTTGTTTGCTCTGTGTTGCAGTATAGAAGTTTAAACCAGCAGTGGCCGACTGGCCACCATTGGTAGCCGACCGGCCTCTTGTCCCTCTTTTTGGCTATTAGTGATTTTTGTACAATGTGTTGGTAAGATGAAACAGAGGTATTCTGGAAGTGCGCAGCATTGTCAATGTTCAAATGTGCAAACAGAGGCTTACAGCAGCTAAACGGTGGCTTTTCGAGTGGAAATTGAGCACGTGCATGAGCCTCCCTTGCATTCCAAGCTTATTTAACATTTAAATATCTAGCTTAAATACATGTTGTAATTAATTAGTTGCAGCTAATTGAGGGTTGTAAATAATTAGTTAGTTTAACTAGTTTTTCAATTTCAATTTGTAATAATTAGTTAACTAGAATAGTTAATTAAATTAGTTTGTAATAATTAGTTAGCTTAATTAGCGTAGCTAGTTAGTTAGCTTATTCATTCGGACCCTCCTTCGCGAGGGTGTAATGTTGTAATAAGTTTGCGTGCGTGTGTGTATGTCTTCCAACCCCACGTCTTTCTCCCTTTCATTTAATCGCTTTTGATGGTTAGATTAGGGACATGTTTCAATTAGCATACCTTATGCTTGCATCCATTCATTCGTATTGCATGCACCGAGGCTCGGCGCATCATTCTAACTACATTACAATTTCAATACTTCTTTGAATACGTGTTTAATCGCATGTTATTCAAATTGATCCATATGCCATATTAGTAGCCAAGCCTATTAATTGCATTATTGCATGCATTGCATTAGATACTTAACATAGTTAGGATCATGCATCTTTCTAACTAGTTTTTGTTTTGGCTTGGAGTACTCAGAAAGTTTTTATCCTTTAGCATACTTGCATGAGTGTGATCACCATGTTGCCATGATTAGCATGCTTGCCATGAGGCTATGCGCTTAAATGCTAAACTGCATGAATGCCTGTGGATGAAGGCTTGTTGTTTGAATTGGAATTATTCAACAAATGTATGTTTTAAGCCCACTTTGTTGAGTGGAAAATCTTGTTTTAAGCCCACTATGTTTGGTGGCAAAACTGCACTATTAAGCCCACTTAAGATGGCAAATTCAAATCATTTCACAAACAAACATGAGTTGAATTGTTCCAAAATTGAGCAAACTAGTCTATACTTGCTTGTGCGCATCACATAGTAAAGCTAGTCTAATAACCGGAACAAGAGCACATAATGTTTATAAAATATCATATCATGATTAGTAGAGGCCGATCTTTGATCGGGTGAGCGGGGGTGCTCAATTCATGACCTTCTCCCCTCGTGCCTAAGTTCCTGAGCCGAGGCAACTTCGGTGATGACAAACACGTGGCCTTTGGCACAAGTCAGGGTTTCTTAAATTTCCCCAAAAATAAAATATTTAGGTGGCGACTCTGTATCTGGAAAAGCAGTCCAATTTTGGTATTATTTGATTTAAAATTGATTTTTCAAAAAGATTTGCTGGATTTGGACTCTTTGGTGATTATCAGTTTCACATCGCACTTGTGAGACTAGATTCAGAACCGCGGGAGTCCAAACTGTTAGGCCTTCTTTTCAAATCTTCTGAAAAATGGGGTACGAAAAAGGCGAGTCCACACAGCTGCAAAACAGTGATGTTGAGGAAAGGGTTGAACCAAGCATCGAAGCTAAACAGAACATGGAAATTGACTCAGATGGCAGTGAAGTTGGAGTAGGGGCAGCACTGGCTTGTCTCCTGACAGATCCTGTGCCCGACCTAGAGAACTTGGGGGATAACCTTACCATCTCTATGATCGGGGGTAGAACTGGATGTGAACCCAACTAGCGGCATTTTGGATGCATCAGTGGCACATCTCTTACTTGGCAGCTGAAGAAAGGTTATATGTCTAGTTCTGAATTGAGTGATGAGCTTGAATCTAATTCCACTGAGTCTGTGGGGTCAGGATCAGATTCAAGTTCTTCTGAGTTTGAGTCTGGTAATTCTGGGGGTGGTAACCCTGATACAACCCTAATACCAAAGTCTTGTCTAGGTTTTCGTTCAGCTTTTCTTTTGAATCTACAAGCAAAGATCTAGACCTTTTGAATGAAAACTCTACAGATTCTGTGTACTTTTTTGTTCTGTTGGTTTATTGTATTGACCAAGATTTTTAGAATTTTAATGAAAACGAAGGGGAAGAAATTCCCCTGGCTTTGAAAAACTCGATTAATCGAGAGGATGAGAGATTTTCTAAACCCTGTACTGATGAAATCATCGCCATTAATGTGGATACTGAGAAGGATCCACGCCTGGTCCAGATCGAGTGGACGTTGTCTTTGCAGGAGTGCGAGCGTTTAATCGCTTTGTTAAAAGATTTCAAAGATGTTTTCGCGTGGTCCTACGAAGATATGCCTGGAATCGATCCTGAGATTGTACAGCATCGGATCCCTCTTGACCCCGAGGTCTGGCTCGTCAAGCAGAAGTTGCATAAAATCCATCTAGATTGGGCACTGAAAATTAAGGAAGAGGTCACCAAGCAGATCAAAGTAGGTTTCTTGTTAGTATTTGAGTATCTGACTTTGTTGGCCATCATCGTCCTAGTGCCAAAGAAGGATGGCAGAATCCGGGTGTATGTACACTTCCGGGACTTGAACAGAGCTAGTTCGAAGGATGACTTTCCTCTGCCACATATTGATGAGTTAGTAGAATTCACTACAGGCCATGCATTGCTATCGTTCATGGACAGGTTTTGCGGGTACAACGAGATTCTGATGGCACCCGACGATAAAGAGAGGACCGTATTCAATACACCGTGGGGTACGTACTACTACCGGGTTATGCCGTTTGGTTTGAAAAATACTGGAGCTACCTATTAGAGGGCTACGACCACCATTCTGCATAACATGATCCACAAAAAGGTCAAGGTGTACGTGGACGACATGATTGTCAAGTCCAAAGAACGAGAGGGCCACTACACTGCCTTGAAGAAATTCTTTCAACAGATCAGGGAATACAGATTGAGGTAAACCTGCAGAAATGCACCTTCGGTGTAACAGCAGGAAAAATGCTAGGCTTTTTTATCACACAGAGGGGCATTGAAGTAGTGTAGACACCCCATTTTTGACCGCCCTTAAGACTTGGGTACCACTGATTAATCATTCGATGGTGTAGGCTATGCAGTGCAAAGGTTCGATTTCTTCGGCAAGAGGAGAGAGTCAAATCCAAACCTTACACCCCATTTTTTTAGACTAAAATGATTTTTAGACCTTAAAACCCTCTCTTTCAAAATATCTTTCAAAAAGAGTTCCTACAATGTTCTGAGGCTCGCATTTCGTTAAATGTTGCGCTTTTCAAAAAATCGAGCCAAGACAAAGTGGAAATGAATGAAAGAGAGGTGAACTCTTTGGAAAAAATCTTTAAAACACCTTATTTATGGGTTTGGAGTTGAAGAAAATTGGAGAGGGAAGAAACCCAGTTGGGGAAGAAGTTAGGCATAAACCGTTAAGAGAGAGTCGAGCAACCCTCGCTAAATCAGGCCTATCCATTTGTACACTTGGATTTCAGCTATGAGGCCACCATCATTGGGAAGTAGATTTCTGGGGCTTCATTTTACATTCAAGAATCTCCTCAAGCCGAGGCCA
The DNA here is from genome assembly GCA_036172215.1 of Camellia granthamiana. Lineage (NCBI taxonomy): Eukaryota > Viridiplantae > Streptophyta > Magnoliopsida > Ericales > Theaceae > Camellia > Camellia granthamiana. The sequence goes on along the minus strand of CM069905.1, from coordinate 51,258,970 downwards.
GATGAGGGAGATATGGCTGGTTGAAGTTAAGCATTAATCCGATTGGACCGAAACTAAGCAGTCTTCACTAAAAGAGGGATATCTCTTAGCACAGTTAGAATTTTAATGTGAGGCTGCCACCATTGTCAATCTTACTTTTGGGGCTTCAATTTAGACACAAGAATAACCCGAAAAGGAGTCCAGATGAAGGAGATATGCCCATTTGAAGTTGGACATGCAGAGTAGAATTTGCTGTCGGCCACTAGTAGTGTCCTGTCGCCCACAGATGTGTACGGTCGGCCACGGAAGTGGCCAGTTGGCCACCAAGATGGCCAGTAGGCCAAAAATGTCCAGAAAGCTCAGATTTTGCAGATATTTACCTCCAGCTATCTTCCAAATGCTCCAGCTGTCTCTAAATTAGATATTTCCGACCCAAGGCTCTCTTTTTGCTATATATGGAGGCCATATCTCTCATATTGCAAGGTTGGCAAGTTTGGAAGCCTCTCTCTCTGAAATCCCTCTCTCTCTACAAAATTTTCAGAGCAAAATCTCTACCTCTCTCTCTAGAGCTCTCTCTCTCTCTCTTGCCCTTTTGTGCATAGAAGTAGAGAAACACTTCTAGTTTGCCTAGACATCCTTCATCAAAGTTGCATATCTTTGGGCTGAGGTCCCTTGGAACTTATTTTGGGTTGTTAAAGGCTGGTTTTGGCTCAGATAGTGGATGTTTAAGTGTTGTGCTTCAATGGTATAACACTTACCTTCTTTAAGCTTATTTTGCACACTCATTTTGCCACCTTTGCAAACTGTTTTTGAGCTGGTTTTCAACTACAAAAACCTTCATTTTTCAGTCCTCAAAATGGTGGTTTGAGCCCATTTTGTGTTAGGGGGTTGTCTCTCCCTTTTGTTCCTTAGCTTGTATAGTTTTTTGTGCTATCTTTCAGAGCCTTTTGAAGCAACTTTTTTGGCCTTTTAACCACTGAATTCTAGGGGAATTTTAGTGGTAAAAGCTTGGTCTTGAGGTCCAAAATATGAGGGGGTGGCCTCCCCTCCTTGTCTCTCTATGCCAAGCCTAATTAGCATTACAAAGTAGCATGTTCTTGTGGCTTGTGATAGCTTAGTTCAAGCATGTTTTTGATCTTGTTTCAACATGTTTTAACTCTATTTTTGGCTGGTTTAGTCACTAGTTGCTTGCACTTGTAGTGTAATCTTGCTTACTAGCCTAGCACGTTTAATGATTTAGCCTATCTTTCTAGCTAATGATAGCTTGTGTTAGCTTAACTCCAGCACATTTTTGCTACTGATTCAACATGATTAAGCTCTATTTTGAGTGGTCTTGGACATATATGCGTTGCCTTGCATGGCTATAGTGTAGTTGGCTTCACTAGCTTTATGTGTTAAGGCCCCTAGCATGCTTTGCTTGAGTTATTTGCATGATATAGCATCATTTTACATGTGATTTCAGAGCATATACCCCTGTCATACTCTCACATATTTCACTCTTTCATTGCTTTTGAGAGTTGTGCTTTGTGTCTTGTTTATGAGCCAACATGCGAGCATGTTTTTCTTGCCTTTTGTGCCTAAATTTCAACATGTTTTATGGTTAAGCTCTGTTTTGAGCTGGTTTGATCACATGAGCTTTGCTTTGTATGCTTGTAGTGCAATTGTGCTAAATTGCCTAGCATGTGCTATTGTTTTGGCCTCTTAATATAGTTATTCTTAGCTTATTTCAAGCATGTTTTAGAGCTCTATTTAGGGTGTTTTAGGACTATTTTGGACTGTTGGCCCCTCTTGAGCTTTGTATTCCATGCCTCTAGTGTTGTGTCCTTCACTAGTTTCAATGCTTTGGCCCCTAACATGTTGTGCATATGTTGCTTGCATGTTGTAGCATTACTTGTCATGCCATTTCAGCACTGAAATTTCTGCCACCTCCCTCATTTCTTCATTTTTGATTTTCTTTGAGGGTTGTTTGGCCTTAAGTTTGTATTTAAGCATGAGGTAAGGTTTGTGCTCAAATGGCTTTAACCCTCTTTTGAGGGTTCCTCCTAGTCAAAGGCATAATCCCTCTCATGTCCTAAACCACCCTTTTGGTTGACCCCTCTTATTAGAGGACTTTCAAATTGGACTTAACCGGTTAAGGGATTAATTGGTAAGCTAAAATGTGTAAACAAAAATGAGCTAAGTAAAACATGACTAAGATAAGCATGTTGTTTGCATTGCATGTGTTTGGATCGGACGTTAATCGAAACACAAGAAATGTGGGACATTTCATACTCAAAGTGATGAAACGTGTCACGTTTCTTGATTGCCGTTATCCTTGATCATGCATGATAGGGTGGTGGCAATTTGAGTCTTATGTGTGCATTCATCAAGCTTGTACAAGCTTGGTACTTTGCGCACCATGCATTGAAAGTGCTTGGTTGGTGGCTTGAGAGCCAAATGCTACACTCCTTTGAGCTTGAGAAATGATAAGGAGGGTGGCAGTACATACATTTCCTTGCAAATACACTGCCATGCCTCTGTTTGCTCTCTGTTGTAGCAAAAGGAGGAATTTCAGGGAAGCAATGGCCGACCAACCACATGTCCTAGCCAACCGGCCACCAAAGCCAGCCAATCGGCCATCAGTAATGGCCGATGGCCATCATTTCTAGCCGATCATCCCTCAGTGTGTTCTTGAGATCAAACAGAAGCAATCTGGAGGTTGGCACAATTTTCAGAGGTCCAAAGATGTGCAAACAGAGGCATCTAGAGGCAAGGTGGTGAATTTTCAGAAGGACGCAATCGAGCATGCATATCTCCCTCGCTTCCTGGGGCCTTTCATTTGAATTGCTTAGCTAATTAGTTCATTAGCTTAGTCGTTTTGTAATTAATTAGTTAAGTGTTTAATTAATTAATTCGGTTTGTAATTAATTAGCTTAGTGTAGCTAGTTATTCAATTCGGTTTGTAATAATTAATTAGCTAAGTTAGTTAATTAGTTGGTTTGTAATAATTAGCTTAGCTTAGTGTAGCTTAGCTTATTCATTCAGACCCCCTTTGCGAGGGTGTAATGTTGTAATAAGCGTGCGTGTGTGTGTGTGTGCATGTCTTCCAACCCCACGTCTTTCTCCCTTTTATTTATCCGCTTTCGATGGTTAGATTAGGGATCATTTTCAATTAGCATACCTTATGCTTGCATGTTTGCATCATTCATTTGTATTGCATGCACCGGGCTCAGCGCATCATTCAAACTGCATCGTATTTTAATACTTTCTTGAATACATGTATCAAATTATTGCATTCATATGCCATCTTAGATAGTTGAGCCTATTTAGTTGCATTATTGCATGCGTTGCATTAAGCATCTTAAACATAGTTAGGATCATGCATTGATTTCTAACTAGTTTTCTGTTTTGGCTTGGAGTACACTGTAAGTGTTACGCTTTGGCATACTTGCATGAGTGTGAGTGTTTCCATAATAGCATGCTTGCCATGAGGCTATTTGCTTTAGTGATAAACTGCATGAATGCCTATGGATGGAGGCTTGGTTGCCTAATTTGGAACAATTCATCAAATGTGAGTTTTAAGCCCACTTTGCGAAGTGGCAAATCATCATGTTTTAAGCCCACTTGAGAGTGGCAAATCCACGCTTTAGCCTACTTGCGAGTAGCACTTTCAAACCATTTTCAAAAAACAAACATGAATTGAAATGTTCCAATTCTCGTGATTGAGTCTATACTTGTATGTGTATGCCACATAGTAAAGTTAGCTAATAATCATAACAAGAACACATGTGTTTATAAAACAACATATCATGCTTAGTAGAGGCCGATCCTTTGATCGGGCGAGCGAGGGTGCTCATTTCAGGACCTTCCCCTATCGTACCCAAGTTCCCGAGCTAAGGCAACTTTGGTGATGACGGACACGTGGCCTTTGGCACGAGTCAGGGTTTCCTAAATTTCCCAAAATAAAATATTTAGATGGCGACTCTGTAATCTAGCAAAGCAGTCCAGTTTTGGCATTATTTGATCTCAAATCAATTTTCCAAAATGATTTGCCAGATTGGACTCTTTGGTGTTTATCAGTCTCACATTGCACTTTATGAGATTAGATTCAGAACCGTGACAGGAGTCCGAACTGTAGTAAGACCAAATTTGTGCCTCTCCGAAAGGGGGGCGCGTGAAGAAAGTCGGGTCTACAGTTTCTGGCGACTCTACTGGGGATTTAGAGAACTTGACTCGAATTCATGATATGTTGTTTTATCTACACTTATGTGTTTCTTTGCATTGCATTTGCATTGGTGCGCCTAAGTCACAGTGTTTGCCATCTATTATTCCTGAACGATTTGCCGGAGGCTTGCTTGGAAAAGCGTGCCACAAGGCTAACCGATTACAGGCTCTGCCACGATGGGAACACAAACCTTGGATCGGGATCACCACCGAGGCACCCTTTTTGACCAATCGACCTAGTTGCATATCGGAAGCCATAGAGACTGTTCCAAACTAGGACAAGTTGCTCACCCGAATGCTGGATTGTTTGAAACCGCATGTTTGTGTAGTGAACCCCTAGCTCCTGACAAAACTAGGACAGGGTAACCCTACCCCATCATAGGGGTGTTTTGGCTCTTAATTACTTGGTATGTGCTTTACAGTGAAACTGTACAGGGATGTGCATATCAGTTGCCAAGTTGGTATCTGTTTTGGGACAAAATTCAGTAGAGAGTACAGTCATTCAGCTATGCTCATATCTGTTCTAGTGAAACCAGGCTGAGATGCTGTCTGTTTTCTCTTTTGCAAGGTAGTCCTGGAACTATAGCTTCAGAAGGCTCCGATATCCCCCGAGTACATTGGACTTGTGTTGATAGACTTTGTCAGGTCAAAGATGTAGTTCAAGGGCAACCAGTGTTTCCTTCGCTGAGGCAAGGCAAAGAAGGGTCAAACAGGGCTCATTGGTTCAACTAATCCGACAGTCATCAATCACATCACCTTTGTTCAACTCAGCAGACCGTGATGGCACAGAGTCCGAAGGAAGTTGTGGCCATGGTAACGGCATTAAACCAGGGAATTGCCAGGTAGGATGGGACCAATGCCGAAACCCAACGCCCATCTGGGGCATCTGCCATACATCCAGTCTCACGTCCCCAGCCGAACTTTGACCCACTTCTGCTAGCTGAAGATTTGCATGGTCCAAATCCCCAAAAAGGGTTGGCTCAAGCTCGAGTTTTCAGACCTCTGGTGCAGCCTAATGAGAGGCTTTATTTCCTTGATATTAATGAGCTCGACTCGACCTCATTAAAAATTACGAACCTTGAGAAGCAATTCAAAAAGGCACAGGGCCTTAACTCCATTCTCAACATTGAGGATGGGTACACCAAAGATGTCGTACGACTCCCAGACAGATTCAGAATGCCACATATTGACCGTTTCGACGGGTCTGGAGATCCTATGGTACATATCCGGCTTTCCTTGGACATCCTAAAACCAATGGGTCTAACTAAGCCGCAGAAACTCTCTCTATATGGAAGAACCCTGTCAGGCATAGCAGCTACTTGGTATGCTAAGTTGGAGGATAAAGTGAAGCAAAACTGGGAAGAATTGGCTGATGCATTTGTCGATCAGTATTCTTACAATACCCAACTTGAAATAACCACCCAAGACCTTGAAGCAACCCACTAGAATCCTACAGAGTCTTTTGTAGAATTTGTTGCAAGGTGGAGAGCAAAGGCAGCACAGATGACAAATCACCCTTCTGAGAGGGATCAGGTGCGGATAGTGGTGTAGAACCTTGAGCATGATATATTGCAAAAGTTAATAGTCGCTCCACTATTCACTTTCAAAAGTTTGCATGAACTGGGGGTTTAGATCGACAATGCGTTCAACACGAGGATTATTCCCAGAACAAGTGAACCAACAAGGCGGGTGATTTCCGGGAGTACCAATGTTGGTAGTAATACTATTCCCAAACCCACTGAAATCAATACAGTCACCACAACCGACCCTTTTGCCAAACCAAGCCTACAAACAGCTGGCCCAACCCGAGCTCAGGGTAGAACTTTCACCCCCCCTCTATTTTTGAAGATATTTATGATATTTCTAGCTCAAATTCTATAAAAGAAACCATATATCTTTGTTTTGAGTGTTGAAAATTTTGAAGAAAGCCATTATACCACCTTGAGAGCTCTTTGTCCTCCTTCTTCTTGTGCAAGCAACACTTTCAGTTAACCTACCACCTTGAACTCATATCCATACACCATACATACCTTCATACCTTAGCCTAAGAACCTTGGTTGAGCCGTGAACACCATAATTCAAGCTTGAGAGTGTGTTGGAGCTTAGTTTGATCATAACTAAAAGTTTGCTCCCTTGAGAGGTATAAGCTTGCTATCTTTTCTCTTGCTTTCATTTCTTTCATTTGCTACATAATTCTTGTTGTTTTGTGTTGTATTGATCCTTTTTTAAGTGTTTAAGTTTGGGGTTTGAAGAGCTACCAAAAGGGTAGAAAGAGTTTGCTCTTTCTACACCTTTACCTATAGCTCAAACCCTTACTTTTACGCTCTTTTCCTTTGTTCTCTACACTAATTTTCAGAGTTTAAAAAAGGCTAAAAACCATGCTTTGAGGTTTCAAAAGTGGAGAGATTCAACTATAGACACCCCATTTTTTACGGCCCTTTAAGACTTGGATGTTCTTGTAGGTACCTCCGATGATGAGTTTGTTTGCTCGCCGAGCGATTGAAGTTCGCGGCAGAACGCCACAAGTTTAAGCATTTCAAACCCTGCATCCATTTTGTCTCATCTTTGGACCATGCCTGGGTCTTTTCAGCCTGAAGTTCCCGATGGCTTGCTGGCCATCCTTGGAGGCTGCCGGCCATGACTTCTCCTTTGCCGGCCATTGATGTGCATTGTCGGCCATCAATGAAGCCTTGTTGGCCACCACTGATGGCCGGCTGACCACCATTGTTTGCTGCAGATATTTTGTGATATTTTGTGCCAACTGTTTGCACAAATTCATGCATTTTCCTACACGTGTGTGACTGGATGTTTGTGAGGGAAATTTGTGTTTTCTATATATAGGACCCCTCTCTCTCATGTGTAGGGGTTAGAAAAAATTATTTAGGTGGCGATTCTGTATCTGGCAAAAAGTCCAATTTTGGCATTATTTGATTTAAAATTGATTTTCCAAAAAGATTTGTTAGATTTGGACTCTTTGGTGTTAATCAGTTTCACATTGCACTTATGAGACTAGATTCAGAACCACGGGAGTCCGAACTGTGAGGCCTTTCTTTTCAAACCTTCTGAAAGGGGGCACAAAAAAAGGTGAGTCCACAATCGCCCACAAGGCTCGAGCGCTTTGTTCGATACACTCGATTATGAAAGTGGTATTGTGCGTGGTTCGAGGTCTCAACGAAGGGGCCGTGTTTAGGCTTCGAAACAATCCCAAACCTTCCATATTTCCACTGATTATACCCAAGAAATCCATTTTTACACCTTGTGCCACCATGTGCTGAGGCTGAAATAGAAAACAGGGAAATACATTGAGGCCCGACCGTGCCGGCCGTGGCTAATGAGAGCCGGCTGGGTCTCGGTAGCGAGAAACACTGTTCTGGGCAGATATTTATGATATTTCTTGCTCAAATTCTATAAAAATGACTATATATCTCTATTTTGAGGATTGAAGAATTTGAAGAAAGCCATTATACCACCTTGAGAGCTCCTTGTCCTCCTTCTTCTTGTGCAAGCAACACTTTCAGTTAACCTATCACCTTGAACTCATATCCATACACCATACATACCTTCATACCTTAGCCTAAGAACCTTGGTTGAGCCGTGAACACCATAATTCAAGCTTGAGAGTGTGTTAGAGCTTAGTTTGATCATAACAAAAAGTTTGCTCCCTTGAGAGGTATAAGCTTGCTATCTTTTCTCTTGCTTTCATTTCTTTCATTTGCTACATAATTCTTGTTGTTTTGTGTTGTTTTGATCCTATTTTAAGTGTTTAAGTTTGGGGTTTGAAGAGCTACCAAAAGGGTAGAGAGAATTTGCTCTTTTTACACTTTTACCTATAGCTCAAACCCTTACTTTTACGCTCTTTTCCTTCATTCTCTACACTGATTTTTAGAGTTTTAAAAAGGCTAAAAACCATGTTTTAATGTTTCAAAAGTGGAAGGGTTAGCCACCTCTCCTTGTTCTTGTTTACTAGCCTTGTTTCCTCTCTTTGCAGTTTAGTTTTTTAGGCTCTTTTCATGCATTTTCAGCCACTATTTTTCATCACTTGAAGGATGTTTTAGGGTTGTCCTAAGTTATTTAAATAGTTCATGCTTTGATTAGTTTAGTTGTTTTCTTATAAGTTTGCATACATAGCTTGTTGTCCATTGTTCTAAGCTTTTATTCAATTGATTTCTATGTTTAAAAACCTCATTTTAATAATCGACTTACCATACATCTCTTTCATTTGAGAGTTGTTTCAATCGGTTGACGGTTATTCAAAACGTGAACTAGAGATTTACACTTAATGGCTTAATCTCTACGGAGGTTCATTGCCAACGGTGTAATCTCTCTTTCACGTTGAGAATCACTTCCCGATTGACATATTTCTCACTTAGTGGACGTAACAATCACCTTGGACTTAATGGATTAAAGGATGGCAAAGACTAATGAATTTGGCTTAAAATGAACCAACTCACATAAAGAAAATGAGTTATCTTGCTTGGGGTTCGGCCGGACGTTATGCCGAATCCGTTGTGTCAAGAGTTGTCTAACATCAATTCATGATGTTTTGACGGAACTTGAAGCGTCTCTACCTCCCTCTTTGAGTGCACTCCATGATAGGAGGGAGGGGCGGTTGTTGTTCATTTCATTTATTGATTTTTGTCTAAAATTGTGCATCGAAATCATCAAGCCATCAAATTGCTCATTGATGGTTTTGGAAACAATTCTAACCTTCTCTTGAGACTTTCCCATGATAGAGAAGTGTGAAAGGGACAAACAGAGTCCAAAACACTCTGTCTACACTATTTTCACTTCAGAGCACAAAACAGAATTTGGCATGAAATTGAGGCACGACCGGCCTTCTTTAGGCCCGACCGGGCTTCATTGAGGGCCAGCCGGTCCTCAATGTTTGGTCAGTAGTGTATTTTTGCAGAAAATAGAAAACAGTGGTTGAAGGTGAAATAGAATGCTCTGGGCAGACAGTGTTGTTCTTGGACGTTGCGCATGCAAACATTACGCATCCTTATGCATCCTTGTTTGATGATTAAATAATTTAGTTATTATTGTTGTAATTAATTATTATTATTATAGTTAACCTTGTTTATTTGTAATTGTTGTAGTTGATTAGCTTGAATAGCTAGTTTGGTTCTCATTATTATCCTTTTTGTAATAGCATAGTTAGCTAGTTAGTGCTTTCATTTATTTCATTCGGTTTTGTAATAAGTAGTTTAATTCGGACTTTCGGACTTTGATTCGCACCCTCTTGCACGAGGGCAATGTTGTAATAAGTTGTATGTCTTCCAACTCCACGTCTTTCTCCCTTTTACTTACTTTCTTATGATGGTTAGTATAGGACATCACGTTTCATTAGCATTCTTATGCTTTGCATCCATTGTCTTCCATGCATCCAAGGTTCGGCTCATAATACTAACCCGACATCAATGTTCAAATCCATTCTTTGAATACGTGCTTTATCACATGTCTTGAATGGAATCATATGCCATGCTCATAGCCGAGCCTATAAAATATATGATGTGTGCATTGCATTAGTCATATTACATTAATTAGGAAAATGCATATTTTTCTAATTATTTTGCTTTGTTTTGGCTCGAAGTACTAGGTGAGTAATTTTATGTTATAGCATCTTACATCGAATGTTTGTGTTGTCATATTAAAACATAAATACCATGAGGCTAATTGCTTAAATGATATGATTGTTTGAATGCCTGTGGATGAAGGCTAGTTGCTTGAATTAGATGGCTTGATTAAACGTCCATTTTAGCCCACTTTTCGAGTGGCAAATTCACAAAACAATTTCGAAACAAAACATGAAATCAAGTGTTCCAAATCTTGCAAACTAGTCTATACCTCGTGTGCGCATCACGTAGTAAAAATAGCTAATAAATTGGAACAAGAGCATATAATGTAAATAAGAAACACAACATGATTAGTAGAGGCTAATCTTTGATCGGGCGAGTGGGGTGCTCAATTCATGATCTTCCCTTCTCGTACCTAAGTTCCCGAGCCAAGACACTTTGGTGATAACGAACTAATGGCCTTTGGCATAAGTCTCGGGTTTCCTAAATTTCCCAAAAATATTTAGGTGGCGACTCTGAAATTTGGCAAAGCAGTCCATTTTTGACATTTGATTCAAATATCGATTTTCCAAAAAAAAATTGCCGAATTTGGACTCTTTTTGTGTTTTCACTATTTCACACTGCACTTGTGAAATCAGATTCAAAACCACAGGTGGAGTTCGAACCATAGGGCTATTCGCCTTCCGAAAGGAGCACGAAAAGTCAGGCTACAAAAACCCTAAAGGGCGACTTTGGATAAAGTTGTGCAAAAGGAGAGAGTTAATACTCAAGTGTACCTGAACCGAACTGCGTAAGGCCTGATTCCTATCTTTGGGATACGTAGGTAACTTCATCCTGAAGTTCGGCTATAATCACCTCCAACTCAATTGTCCTGTCCATGTGTCTGATCTGGTCATCTTTGTTTGTTATTTGAGAGCTTGGTTATGATCTTCATTCTGGGAAGAAGAATGCAGAGTAGTAATGTATTCAATCAGGGGCAGTTATGATCTTTTGATTCAGGGTTGTATATCTAGAGGATTGATTCTGTGCGTGTCAGGTGGTGATCACTTTCGAAAATGGTTTTGAAAAGTTTTAATAAAAGTTGATTTTGTTCAAAATTTTACTTTTTACACTTAGACCATTTTTGGACCAAAAGAAAAAAATTTAGTGCTCACAACTTTAATTCCATTGATTTCAACATAAAATTCTCCAACTCTCTGATACAAATCAAAGTTGTTTTTACATCATAAAACTTGAAAAGAAAGGTCAAATCAATAAACTAGGGGCATTGGTGAGTCAGGTGCTCATGTGTCCTCTGTTCGTGCATGCGGAAGCTTCTAAAGCCAAAGTGGGCCCGGTTTGTGCCTCATCATTGAACCAAGCCAAGCACGAGCCAAAAAAGGGCAGAACTGAAACTAGAGGCAGGAGCTAGAAGCTCTCTCATCCTCCAAGCAGCAAGGTACCTAGCCAAGTGTGAAACACGAATTAGGAATGAAGCTGGGTATTCTACCCCTTCCTTTGGGTGGGTCTGATCATGTCCAAACTGGTGTTTGAACAGGAAGGAAAAGTAGAACATGCAGTGTATAAGGCCAATCAACTGTATGCCAGGCTGCCGAGTTATGCTGTAACTCATCTCAGTCAGATAAAGCCAAGGGCAGCACCAAGCTATGTCAGCGGCAAACTTGTTGCACATCTAGTTGCACCACCATCTCTCGTTGGGAAAATCCACTAGTCGTTAGTGGAAGAAATAAGCTTAAGCTGAGTACTCGGGGCAAGAGTCCACCACCTTCAGCTTATCCATGAGCCATACCTGGGAAGGGATGAAAAATAAGAGAGATTAAATAATAGAGAGATGTGCGTTGAAAGAAAAGTAAGGAAAGGGCTTTGAGAGAAAAATAGAGCATGAATGCCAAGTGATGTGAGAAACACATATGAGAAAAGATGGGAAACAACACCTGAAGAAGTAGTGGACTCCCCGCAAACCTGGTGGTCTCTCCCCGATGAAAAGCATCCAAGCCCATCAAGGTCTCGGCCAGGGCCAAACCGATACAGCTTTTACCTTCTTTCAAGCATTGGGCCACTTCGATCAATCATGTGCTGGTTCCGCCAAAACTAGGGACAAGAAGGAAATGCGCAAGCATACATAAACAGAGGGCATGTTGCTGAAAACCTCACCAGAGGAGGTCACCCCTATCACCAATGTCAGAAAATCGATGAATCAATCTGGGTATGTCTAGCTCTCTGTTATGGGCCAAAGATCGAGCTTCGTGCAAAGTGAGCCCACACATTCGTCCCAAAGCTTGGGCGTGGCCAAAACGGGGCTGAGGTATGATTTCCTCATCACACCGAGTTTCCATCAATGCTTGAAATTCTTCAAGAGTCGGGCACATTTCTTGTGTTCCGAAGCGAAATACATGTGTAATTAGGTCCTTGCATTAGGCCACGACAAGGAAGAACAGAAAGCAAAGTGGGGTATGGCTTAACGAAAAAAGTGCATTTACGTCAAAACCCTAAAAATTTACCTTTTTCGTGTCGTCTAAAGTAGTTATCTAATCTGTGAGCTTCTCGGCAAGGAATATCTCCATTTGTGGAAGAAACAGCAGCTAAAATGAGGTTCTGGAGAAGAAATCGCGAAGAAGGACCTTTTGTAGAAGATAAGGCTGTGAGTGGAGGCCAGCTGTCAGCAATCTAGTGATCCTCACATTTGTGGAGGCCAGCTGTCAGCTATACATGTGCTAATGCTACCAAATAAAAAGAAACTAAGCAAAAAGGTACAAAAAAATCGGCACCAATCATCTCAACCTCAAGAGGCCCTCTTCGTCCTCTTCCTCAGAGGGGACTCGGGGGCACTGTCTCCATCAGCACCGCTGTCAGAATCAGACTCTGAACTAGAGCCAGTATCATCTCTGCTCCCTGCCTCAGAGCCCACCTCAGCGTCATCTCCACTCCTGGATCCCTTACTCTTAAATGACTCAGAATGTCGACTCGCTACCTTCTCGAAGTCGCTAGCCTCAGCATCATCAATGCTCAAAATAAGCTCTAAGGGACTGCTCCAGCCTCAGGTACCCCTATCTCTGCCTTGACCGCAGCGCACATCTCGGCCACGTACTGGAGCCTGTCTCTCTCTCTCCTCCCTATTACTGGAGGAGGTGCTACCAGTGCTAGTGCTACTACTGCCACTGGTGCCCTCAGGATTTGGAAAAATAGTTGTCAACATATCAGCTACAGTATGTGTATCAAATATAGGCATAGTATGCAGAATGAGCGTCATGCAGAAACCAGATACAGTATGAGTACAGTGTGTAAGTACAGTGTGCCAATGTAGTGTGTTAGTGCAGCTTGGGGAAGACTATAGCAGAAGTTCCAATGTATCAGTGAGAGTATGATAGTGTGGTGCACAACAGAGTTAGTAATGAAATGCAAGCTGAAATTGAGGAAATTACCGGAATACCATGGAGACCAAGCAGCGTCTCTCTTCTCTGCACCATGCCAATTAGATAGGCAACTAGCTCGAGAAGGCTCTCTGTATACTCCATCGGCGCCTGTAAGTGCATTTGACTGATCAAATATCTGGAATAAACATATTTGAAATTGAAATGTGGGGTGCAAATTGTAAAGTGTGGTCCGTACCTGAGGCGCACCTGCGCCTCAAACTCTGACATACTCTTGCCCTACCTCTGCCAGCTCAATCAGAATCTGGTAGGCTGCCCCGGTCGGCCGCCAACATGTGAACGCAGTGGGAATCTCTGACCAACTGGTCATCTGCCCAACAGTAGGGGCCCCTCTAGTATGGGCCCTGGTCGCTCGAGTCGCCTCACTCGCCACAGGAGCTCCTACTCCCTCGCCTGTGTGAACGCCCATCAGAGGGGGCATAAGATGGGTCTGGATGAATGTTGCATAGTTGCTCTCTACTCTAAAGAAGTCAGCGTCTAGGCCCACCATAAACTGGAAGATCGCATCAACTGGTAGGCTATTCGTTGTCCTCATGGACGCTGGGGCTGGCATCGGAACAACTGAATTGGGTGAGCCCATGGTCTGACGTACGAAACGCTCGCTCAAAAACCAGGCCCGGCAGACTGGGCTCTCCAGCAAAATACAGAAGCGAGATGTGCCCCAGGCCCTCACATATTGGTCCCTCACACCAACTGGCATCGTGGCCCAGGGCTGCCATATGATCTGCAAACAGAGAATGTACAAATTGTTAGTTGTCATCAGTTGCCAAAGTATGAATCAGAGCAATAGTAAAGCAAAAATGACTGTGAGTTTTGGGTTACCTCGTCAGCGGCCACTATATCGAAGTAGTGGCGGAAGAAGGTAAAGGTCGTATCGTCGCGGCTCTGACGCCGACACCGGCCGTCATACCGTCGTGAATACGGTACCATAGGGGAAATCTTCTCCATAGGCTCCAGAGCTAGGGCTGGGAAGTAGGCATAAACCCACAACTGCAAAGAGAGGGCAGTGGTGTCAATGCATGAACAGATTTGAAATAGAAAGTGCAAAGCAGAAAGCACAATGCATGAACAGATTTGAAACAAAAAGTGAAAAGTAGAAAACACAATGTATGAATAGACACAGAAAGTGCAAAGCAGAAAGCACAAGTTTTGAACAAATATTGAATATAAAATATAAAATCAGAAAGGTTTGGTGCATACCTCCCAAGCTCCCCAATAGCCTCCAACTTGCTCTCCCCTCATCCGGGAAGTGGAGCTCATAAGGTGGTCTCGAGGAGAAACATCAAGAAGCCCCAGGCGTACTGTTTCATCTCCTCTAATGTCTCGGGCTCGCTCCCGCGGAACTACTCAGTAAACCAACTGTACCTCACTGGCCCCAACAAGCACCGCTTCCTCAACCTTAGCATGGGGTGACCACCTCCTCAACCTTAGCATGGGGTGATAATGGAAGTGGAACCTCAGGAGGAGCCCCGCCATCAGGAATCTTATCTGGCATCTGGAAAGTGGGTGAAAAATGAAGAAAAATGGAGAAAAGAGGGTAAACTTGGAAAAAGTCAACCCTAGAAGAGAGAAACTAGGAGAAAATGTCAAAACTCGGAAAAGTTTACAAAATCCGAGAGAAACTCGAGGAGAACAAGCCTAAAGTGGTGAAAATGCAAAAAAAAAAAAATGACAAAATCAAAATCTAATCGGTTCAACGTGTAGAGAATGAAGAGGGTTTTACGAAAAAAGTTTGCGTGGGGCATTGGAAAACGTGTATAAAGCATAAATCTAGAGAAAGGAAGCACCTAGAGAGAGAGGATGAAGATTTTCAGAGGTGTGGGTGTATGGAAATGAAGTATGGAGTTATATACTTAAAGACCCAAGGCTGAAAAGACCAATCTGCCCCGAAGAAAGTATGGGTGGCCGGTAAGTGGCCGGCGGCCTTCCTTTGTGGCCGGCAGGTGGTCGGTGGTCCTCACTTTTGTCCTGATGCTGTTTTGTGCCTTTGTTTCCCAAGAAGTGTATGAGAGGTTCACCGTTGGGTTCAGATTGATTCTAAGGGATCTCGACACTGCATTCTGGTGCGTGAATGTGCCCTACTTGTCAATATGAACGAGGTGTATCCTTTTTGAACATGTTGCAAAAGTCTCCGAGAGGTAAATCTGAGGTTATCACCGAATATCGATTTTGCTTGTTCTGTCAAAATCGCATAGTTAGTCTCTTCTATTGCATAGAATGTGCATTTTCACACGTACTTATGTTGCACGCGTGTCCTACATCATTCATGATTCGTGCATAGAACATGCTTTCAATTTTGCATAGAACATGTTTTTGTTTCTTGCATGGAACATGCTTTCAATTAATCTCATACGTTGGTTGTCTATCTTGCATGGAATATGCGTTGTCACTGTATTGATTTGTAATCTTGTTCACTTTGTGCATTTATCGCACTTATTCATTTTGTGCATCTATCGCACTTGTTCACTTTGTGCATCTATCACACTTGTTCATTTTGTCCATATATCACACTCGCTCACTTTGTGCATCTATCACACATGCTCATTCCTCTTTGCATCTTTTGTTTGTATCTCAAGAAGCGTAAAGTGCGGCCCTAGGAGTGTTTTATCTCGGGAAGCGTGAAATGCGAGCCCAAGTAGTTTTTCTTCTATCTCAGGACGTGTGAAGCACAGCCCTGGGCTTGTTTTATCTCGGGACACGTGAAACATGAGCCCGAGTGGTTTTTATTCTATCTCAGGACGTGTGAAGCTCGGCCATGGGTGTGTTTTATCTCGGGATGCATAAAACATGAGCCTGAGCGATTTTTCTTTTATCTCAAGACACGTGAAGCGCTGCCCTAGGCGTGTTTTATCTCAGGATGCATGAAACATAAGCCCGAGCGATTTTCTTTCTATCTTAACACACGTGAAGCGCGGCCCTGGGCAGGTTTTATCTTAAGACGCGTGAAGCGCGGCCCTAGGCGAGTTTTTCTCAGGACGCATGAAGCGCAGCCCTAGGTGGGTTTTATCTCGAGACACGTGAAGCACAGCCCAGAGCGGTTTTTATTTTCTTCTCATGGTTTCAGCGTGATTATAGTATCTCAAGTCGCGTGAAATGCAACTCTGAGCAGTTTCATCTCGGGACGCATGAAACGCGACCCCGAGCAGTTTTCGTTTCAGTTTCTCAGGATGCGTGAAACGCAACCCTGAGCGGTGTTTTCTTTCCTTGTCCCATGTTTTGGCGGGGTTAGAGTGTGTTTTAGATCTTTTTGCACGGAAATTGTTGGTTTTAGGCTTGAAGTTGCTAATTCATATGTTGTTATCTTGCTTATTTCATCTATTATTTGCTTATTGCATCATCTTGCATGATCATGAGTTTTCAAAATAGCCAGCTTCGCGAAGCATGTGAGTCCAGCTTTTAAAGTTTTTTTTGTGCATATCATTTGCATCTTGCCCCAGAACTACGCTGGTTTGATTCCTTGCAAAGGGATACGTAGGCAGCCTACAGGCGCAACCATTTAATTTTTGTCTTGATTGTTTGTCCAAGTCTTACGGCCTTGTCAAAATGAGTCATCTTCGGGCTTTGACATTCACTCACGTCATTTCATGACTCCGAGTTCTGTCAAAGAGGGGCAACTGTAGACACCTCATTTTTGACCACCCTTACGACTTGGACGTCACCACTTGCACACCCAATAATGAATGTGTATATGCTTGTTAAGTGCTCGAAATCCTCAGCAGAATGCTACAGCTTTGAGACTTCAAACCCTATACACCTCTTGCCTTGTTTTAGCCCACAACCATAGATCTTCAAGCCTGAAAACCCTTGGAACCTGCCAGCTACCACCTTTGGCTGCCGGCCACTTGTGTGACCTGCCAGCCACAAATGTGTTTTGCAGATATTTTCTACTAGTTGTGCCAGTTGTTGTCACTGATGCATGCACTTGCTTACACGTGTATGTATTGATATTTTTGAGGGAGTTTGATGTTTTTCTATAAATAGAGGACCTCCCCTCTTGCTTTCAAGATTAAAAAATTTTGGAGCAAATTATTTTGTCTCTCTCTACAATTCTCTCTCTCTCTCTCTCTCTCTCTCTCTCTCTCTCTCTCTCTCTCTCTCTCTCTCTCTCTTACTAGTTATTGAACCTTTGCCTATGCACTCTAAACCAAACCTTGCAATCTTTGAGCTGAGATACTTTTAAGCCTACTTTTAGCTCTTGAGGGTGTGTATGTATTGAATTGTTACTTAGAAGTATTCTCCTCTTCAAGAGGTATAAAGCTTGATTTGTTTCCTTACTTTGTTTGCTATTTTTCCTACTCTTTTTCTACTATTTTTGGACTGTATAAACTCTATAATTTTGGGCTGAAACTTGTGATTTAAGGCCTTAAAAGGTGGAGGGGTCATTCATCTTTCTTTCTACCTTGCTTCTCTAGCCTTTACCCTTGTGTTTTCCTACCTTTACACTATTTTTTTTTTTTTTTTTTGAACTTTTAAACACTGATTTTCAAAGCTTTTTCAGTGGCTAAAAACATGTTTTGAAGTCCAAAATTAGAAGGGGTAGCCTCCCCTCCTTATGCTTTGTTTACTAGCTTACATAGCTCCATGTTTTAGCTTATTATTGTAGCTATTTCTGTCTTAATTCCAGCATGTTTTAGGATTGATTTAGAACTATTTTTGGTGGTTCATTGCATTTGAGCCTTGTATTGCATGCTTGTAGTGTAATTGTCCTCATAGGTTTGGTGGTTTAGGCTTTAGCCACAAACCTATTTGAGTTGATAGCATTTGTTTATGGCTTTCCATACTTGTTTTCACCCCCTAATCACTTCTGCAACCTCTTTCCTTTCTTGGCTTTTGCTTTGCTTTGAAAGTTGGTTCAAACTTGTTGCTTGTTTAAAGCTTGAGATTGATGTCTTATGCTTAATGGTTTAATCCCTTTGGGCATTCATTATCAACGGCATGACACTTCTCTCATGCCTAAAACAACTCTTGGTTTGATGCTTCTTTCCATTAGAGGACTTAAAGCTTACCTTTGGACTTAATTTGCTAAGGAATGGTTGGTGGTTAAAATGGGGTAATAAAATGAGGACTAAAAATGATTCAAGATAATAACTTGGTTTGGGTTCAATCGGACGTTAATTGAACCCTTGAGTCTTGAATCATTTCATACTTGTTAGTGATGTAAACGGTTCAGGAGTCAATGTCAACCACTTCCCTTGATCAACCCATGATAGGGAGAGGGTTTGAAAGTCTTTATTTGTTGCATTTATTGAACTTGTACACTTTGGTTCATAGGCCATCATGCAATGAAATGGCATCGATTGATGGCTTGTGAATCAAATTTACCACTCCTTTGAGCTGATTGATGATAAGAAGGGGTAAGTTGTATAAACAACCCTTGAGAATATCCTGTTCTTGCTCTGTATGCTTTCTGTTGCAGCAGGAGAAACCAAACTTTGTGGCCGACAAGCCACAAGTTCTAGACGGCAGGATACAAGTAGTGGCCGGCAGGCCACCAATTCTGGCTGCCGGCCACTTTTGTCAAATTGAGCAGTGACTTTGTGGAGCAGAACAAAGTAGTGTCTGAGGCGAAAAGATGTTCTATTGTGCAACAGAACAATGGCTTTTTCGAGTGGAAATCCGTGCATGCATAAGCATTTCGCTTACTCATCGAGGCTTGTTCACTTATGGACTTGTAATAGATAGCTAACTAGTAAATTTGTGTTGTAATTAATTAGTTAGAAGTTGTTAGTTACTTTGTGTTGTGATTGTTAATTAGTTAGAATAGTTAATTAATTTATTATTGTAATAATTAGTTAAGTAACTTAGCTAATTTATTCATTTCGTTTTGTAATAGTTAGTTAATTCGTAGTAATTAGCTTAGCTTAGTTAATTTATTCAGACCTTCTTGCGTGAGGGCACAACTGTAATAATGTGTATGTCTTCCAACCCCACGTCTTTCTCCCTTTGATTTAACTGCTTATGATGGTTAGTTTAGGGCATCATGTTTTGTTTAGCATCTCTCATGCCTTGCATCCACTTGTCTTGCATGCATCAAGGCTCGATTCATCATGCTAACTTGAATTGTTAGTTTAATGTTTCTTTGCATACGTGCTTAGACCGCATGCTATCAAATTGTTTCATATGCCATGTTAAGTAGCCAAGCCTATTTAGATTGCATATCGTATGCATTGCATTAGTCACATTGCATAGTTAAGAGCACGCATTTTTCCTAACTCTATCATCTTTTGGCTTAGAGTACCAGGTGAGCTCTTTTGTGCTTGGAGTACTAGGTGAGCTCTTTTGTACTTTAGCATATTGCACAAATGTGATTGTTGTCATGTCTAACATACTTGCTATGAGGCTAATTGCTTAAATGATAAACTTCTTGAATGCCTGTGGATAAAGGCTAGTTGCTTGAATTGGAAAAATTTGAGTAATGTTCATATGCGATCACTTTTTCAAGTGGTACATATTCGAAACAATTTGCAAACCAAACATGAAATCAAGTGTTCCAATTTTTGCAAGCTAGTCTATACTTGTGTGTGTGCGCATCACATAGTAATGCTAGCCTAATAACCGAAACAAGAATATATAATGTAAATAAGATTCACATCATGATTAGTAGAAGCCGATCTTTGATCGAACGACCTTTCCCTCTCGTACCTAAGTTCCTGAGCCGAGATAATCTTGATGATAACAGACACGTGGCCTTCGGCACGAGTCATGGGTTCCCTAAATTTTTCAAAAATATTTAGGTGGCGACTTTGTATTTGGCAAAGCAATCTATTTTTGACAATTTGATTCAAAATCGATTTTCCAAAAGATTTATCGGATGGTGTTTATCTATTTCACATTGCACTTGTGAGATCAGATTCAGAACCGCGGAAATCCGATACTGTAGGCTTATTCGTCTTTCGAAAGGGGGCACGAAAAGTCGAGCTACACAAGGATTAACTTTAAGTTCGTATCTTTTTGTTTTAGTTATGAATGAGTTGACGAGAAATATTCAAGATAATGGGTCATAGTGTATACTTTTTTGTAGATGATATCATGTTAGTGGATGAGATTAGAGAAGGAGTTAACACTAAGTTAGAGACTTTGAGAGAAACACTTGAATCTAAAGAATTTAGGATAAACATAACCAAGACAGAGTACATGGAGTGTATTTTTAGTAACAGTAGCAATGGAAACAAAGGAGAAGCAAAGATTGAGAACCAAGAAGTACCTAAGAGTGAACATTTTTGTTATTTAGGATTGATTATCACAATGGTTGGGGAGATTGGAGTGAATATGGTCCATAAATTAAGGCGGGGTGGCTTAAGTGGCAGAGTGCGTCTGGGGTATTGTGCGATAAACAAGTATCCACTAAACTAAAAGCGAAGTTCTATAGAATGGTTATTAAACCAGCAATGTTGTATGGATCGAAATGTTGGGAAACTAAGAAACAACATGTATATAAAATAAGTGTCGCTGAGATGGGGATAATAAGGTAGATGTATAATAAGACTAGAAAAGATAGAGTTGGAAATGAGTATATTGGAGAATGGGTAGGAGTAGTACCGATAGAAGATAAATTGAGAGAAAATAAATTGAGATGGTTTGGTCATATACAACGGAGACCAACAGAGGCAGTAGTGAAAAGATGAGATACAGTGATGGTAGATGAAAGTGCTAGGGGAAGGAACAACCTAGATTGACATGGACTAATATAGTAAATAGAGATATGAATCTCCTTAATTTGACTAATGAAATTACTTTGGATAAAGTCGAATAGAGAGGAAAGATTCATGTAGTCGACCCCATTTGATGAAACTTAAGATTTGGTTTAGTTTGGTTATCAAGAAAATTATTATGAGACTCAAATTCATTTTATATATAAGTATCATATTTTATCTGTTTTCATCTAGTCTCAAAGAGAAATATTAAAGATCATCAAAATTTACTCTGAAAATTATCTTGAAAATAAGGTGAATTGTGTAGATTTGATATATGAGAGATTCAACTCAAATCACTTGATTTCCAATGGCCTGACATGTCGAGAAAAAATAAACAAAAGCTGTGTTTGGTAGGGCTCTCAAATCATAATTTTACCCATTGATTTGAATGCTACTTTTGGTTCCGCGTTTCAAAAATTATTTCCACACCCGCATTTGAAAACTTGTCTATCCGGTCGTCCCCCCACACGTCCGGCCAGTTGATTGGCCGGTTGACTGAACAGTTTTTTTTTTTTTTTTGACACATGTTATTTTTATATTTTAAATAAAAAATATTTTGTGAATTTTTTTAAAATTTTTTATAAGTTTTGAATAGAATTTTGGATTGTGTGTTTAGTTATGAGTTGTAAATTTTTTAATCAAATATCATATGTCACATCATTAAATTCAAACTCAATTCAAAACTCTTTTTAAAATTTATAACCAAACAAATATTTCACACTCAAATCCTAATTCCAAAACTCATAAACTCAAAATACAACTTTACTCTTGAATCATTATCCTAAAACTTTACCAAATACAACCAAACATTTTATCCAGCTAAGTACAAGTGGACAAATTTTCATCTAATAATACAAGGTAGACAGAATTCATTCGTGGAATTATAGTGAGAAAATTATTGTGTGATTCAGATTTATATGTAAATTTTACAATATATAAATTAAATTAAATCACATGCTAAATTTTCTGTGCATATATTTTATCTATTTTTCATCTAGTCTCTAAGAAAAATTGTTAGGAAGGAGCTACGAAAGTTTACTTCAAAAATTATTTTTAAACTGAGTTGAACGGTATGGATTTAAAATTAATAAGATGTGAATCACGCTTAAAATAATTTTAATTTATAAGGATTGTTTTGAGAATTCACTTTTTTTATTTACAGCAGTGATTTAGACCTCTTCAAATTTCAACCCCCACCACCCCCCACACACACGTGGCGGATGGTGATTGGAGGAGGAGAAAAAAAAAAGAAAAAAAAGAAAAAAAGAGTGACCAATCAAAAAAGAAAGGGGGTCAAAAGGGGGTGAGGGAAAGGAGGTCTCAATCTTTATTCTTTTATTTATTATGAAAAAATATACAGAAAAATAAACAAGTAATGTGATTTAAGTAAGCCAATAAATTAATAAATTAACTTTTTTTAGATGTTGCTTAAAAAAAAAGCCAAAATGTATTATTTTATATATATATATATAAATATGTAGCGTTGTTAAATGGGTAAACTACCAATAGGTCCTACTTTTGAGACTTATTACTCATTAAGTCCTATTGATAAATTTATTAAGTGATAAAGATAAATTTATCAATCTTTTATTTTTATGAATAAATTTATAATGATAAATTTATCAGTCTCTTTATTTTTATGAATAAATTTATAGTGATAAATTTATCAATCTCTTATTTTTATAGTGTTAAATTTATTAGTTAAGACCTATAGGTAAATAAGTCTAGTTAATAAGACTAATGGGTAAGTACCCCTGGTTAAATTTCGAATTATACGTGACAGAGACAGAGGTCAACTGGACGAGGCTGTAAGCAGGATACTGCCATCATTCGCAAACTCTTTCATGGTAGACACCAAAGTTTCATTGGATTGTGAGTTAAAAGAAAAAAAAAAGTTTCATTGTATTGTCAGACTACATAAAATACAAAAGCCAAAAATATTTGTCAATCTTAAAAAATATTTGGTGATCGGTTGGTGTGGCAAAACACCAGGTCTTCGATGACGACAACAAACGTATATGAAAGATTCGACTCAATCACTTGGTCGATATACGTTTATCTCTCAACTCTCTACTACTAATCCTCTCCTCCCTGTGCTTATCCGGAATAGTTTGGGAAGATCTAAATAAGTATATTTTTTGACTTTTTATAAAACATGAATTGGGTATAGATTGAGTTTGAAGTGATGTATTAGAGAAGTAATGTGACTTAAATAAGATGATGTGACTTAAATAGGATAGTGACTTTTTGACTTTTTGAATTTTTTTAGAAATGCCAAACTAGGCCTAAGATTCGAGGGTTAGGCGGGAACTTATTATTTTAATAATTTTTTAATTTTTTAGTTAAAATATGAGTTTAAAAAATTAGTATATTTAAAATAATTTTATAATTTTTTACGAAAAGATATAAAAAAAGTAAAGACAAAAAAAAAATCTTCGACTTTTTTGTATAAGTTATAAACTTTTTTATTTTTTAATAATTTTTTAGCTTTTAGGTTAAAACATGTGTATCCCAAGCGATGCCTTAATGCTGCCATTATAATAAGAGAAAATTATTGGATATTATTAAAGTATCGTGTGATATTTTTTATGATATTATATATTGTTTTAGGAATTAATTATTTTAATTAATTTTTTACGAAAAAATATGTCAAAAAGTAGATAGAATAGTTGATTTTTTAGTTAAAAAAGTCAGTTTCCAAACTTGCTCGTCAAATAAGAAATTATAAAAGTTGAATTTCTGTCAAATTCACATTTCAATTTGAAACAACTTGGGTCTGTAGAATTCATCACGAGTCCCTTTTTGATAGTTTAAATTATTTATTTAATAAGACTCTTAATATATATCATTTATGGAAAAAATTATCAAACCTACCCAATTTTTTCATGGATAATAAACCATTCATTTTTTGAATTGTTTAAAATATATCATTCATGAAAAGAAAAAAAAAAAATTAGTTGTCAAGTGTATTTTTGAAAATAATCATTCATTTTAAAAAAAAAAAAAACACAATAAAATAAAAGATTACAATTATTAGACAGATTCAATATTTTCATGGATAATATATACGAAAATTTTTACAAAATAAATAGTTAAAATTATCAAAATGAAACTACTGAGCCCTTAAACTTCTCAAATTAGCTTGAGATGAATCCCAACCCAACTTATAAAACGGTAGTAATACAGAGCTCTAGAAGAGCAGCTCTAAAAGCAGCTTCACACAGCTGGTAGTGAAAAAAATAAAATTAAAAAAAATGATAAATTAAAACCCTTTTAAAGCGCTTCTTTTAGAACTTTATAATATTTTCCCTTATAAAATACATTTTTTGGGTGTCATACAGTTCACGAATAAAGATGGGTTGATTAATTTTGTCTTATCGATAAAGTTTTTGGTTGCTTCATTAGTAGGGCAATATGATGTAATATTTGTCACTACTAAATAATTACTTTGTAATAAGAGAAGAATAATTATATTCATATAGAAAATGCAGTAAAAAAATATCACAAGAATTGCAAATAAAACTCATATTCGTAAGCGGTTTATTTTAAAGAAAAGTTTACATTGGTCACTTTATTTCGTATCGAAATTTTATATAATTTTTTTTTATTTGTATATCATTATTCACATAAGACAAATGTAAATTAGGGTAACTCTAACTAAAATGACGTTGTCAACTATTTTTGATTTGCTACGGTATAAAAGCACTATTTTTTTTTACTATACCACTCCAATGATGACTTTTCATGGTAGAATTTGGCTATTTGTATAATCTTTTTTTGATAATTTGACAAGTTCTGTTTGAGTTTTAATTTGTGAAGATTGTAAATTCTGGAAAGAAAAAAGAGTTGAATTTTGATAGAAAATTTCATGCAATAAAATATGATTTTATCAAGTTTTGAGCTAAATTTGACACAAGAATTAGTTTTGTTAGTTTTTGGCAATGGGTACCATTCGAGATGAATTTTTGTAAGGGGTAACAGTTTTTTGGCTTGATTATTAGAGTTGCTCTTATATCAAAAATAGTTAAAACATATTGAAATATTATTAAAATGTTATTATACGAAGGAAAATGTTTTAAGGTCCGTTTGGTAATTTTATGTTTACATTTATATTTATAAAAATTTAAAAATTATAAACAAAAATTTGTTTGGTGTCAATTTTTGTTTTTAAAATTTATAAATACTCACTAAATTTACATAATTTTTGTAACCTACAAAAAAAATTGGTATCATTAGCGTAGAAAAAAAAATTTCATCCCTTACTCCTTTTTCCACCCCTGGTCAACATCTTTGATTGTTGCTAACTACATTTTATCGTCGACAACTACCTTCGACTATCACTTCTTGCTGAAAACTACCTTCAACCAGCACTTTTAGTCACTCTCTCGGACAGTTAATAGCCACATCTATGACTATCGACCTTTGGCCACTTCTTGTAGCTGGCAACCACCTCTAGTCACCATCTTCAACCATCGTCAATCATTCCTCACTTGTTTTCAAAATAAGTTTCAAAAATACATATATACTAAATATGTTTTTTATTTCTATTTTTACAAAAAAATAATAATAATAATAATAAACATAAACATATTAAATGCTTTTTGTAAAAAAATTAAAATAATATGTAAACTAGAAACATTACCAGATGACACACCTTGCACAATATTTGGTAATATTTTTGTTTTCAAAAAAATTAAGAACAGTTTTTAAAAATAAAAAAAACACACACACACATTTGACAATTCAATTTGCTTGTTTTTTGTTTTCCAAAAACACTTTTTAGAAAATTCTACTTTCTTGTTTTTAGTTTTTTTTTTTTTTTTGAATTTTTTTTAATATTTGAAGCGTTTTTATTTTTATTTTTAGACACACCTAATATAAATATACATAAAAAGTACAATTTTTTGACAAAAATATTTTAAAAATTTACTAAATACCAAAAGTACAAACAAAATATGAAAATTCAGTATATTTTTCGTATTTTATGTATTTATTAATTTTTTAAAATATTTTTTCAGTAATTTTTTACTTTTTAGATACATTTAAGTAAAGTGCATTTAAAAAAGTAAAAAAAAAAATACTTATAATTTTAAAAATATTCACTAAAAAATTTTTAAAAAAAAACACACGAAAAATAAAAAAAAATTAATTAAAAAAAAACTTAATCCAAAAAACTCAAACCAAACACAAACATTTACGTTTCTAAAATGTGTAAACAATTTTCAAAATTTACAAAAGTGTAAAAACATAAAACTTTTGTTTTAAATTGTTTTGAAATTAAGTTTTCATTTACTCTAAATCATATTATTACTGACAATCACTGTCAACCACTCCCTCTAGGAGTGTAAATCTGGCCCGGCCTGGCCCACCTGGGCTCAGACCGGGCCAGGCCCATATCAGACCTCGCGGGCTACCGCCAAAATTAGGGCTGGGCTGGGCCGGCCCACAGACTAAAAAATTAAGTCTAGGCTCAGGCCTAAGTTTAGGGGTATTCGAGCCTTGGGCGGGCCAGCGGGCCGGCCCAATGAGCTTGGGCTTGGGCTTAGCCTCTAGCTTGGGCAGACCTAACCATTTTTTTTTTTTTAAATTTTTTTTTATCAAAATTTTATTATTTTTCATTAAAAATACATTGGGCCTTGGGCGGGCCGAGCAGGCTGGGTTTCGGACTGGGTCTTAAGTGGGCCAAGGGACTGGGGCCAAACGAGCTGGGCCCATGGGTCGGGTCGGACTTCAAAACAATGGCCTAGGCCTTAGCCTAGAGGCTCGGGCTTGGGCCCAAGTAGGTCTAAACAGGCCGGGCCCAACTCGGGCCGCCCACAGACCGCAGACCACTTTTACACCCCTAAGTCTCTCATCCATAATCCACCCTCTCTAGCAACCTCTCACCCTCTAACACCCTGAATCTAGACACGCCTTCCAACAACTTATCATATTTTTTTTATAACAAAAATTTCTTTTTTTATTTTTTTATTTTTTTGCATATATGAAAAAAAAAAGGCCTTACCAAATCCTAACTAGCTAAAATATTAGATTGCATTCAAGTACCATCTTTAAAATAAAATAAAATTGTATTCAACTATCTATCCTAAGATTTATCAACAAGACCAAACTCAAAATAGTTATTCTTAATCCACGAAGTTCCGTTATATCTTCTACTAAGAAACATAATTTTTATTTTCATTTTCATAATAAATTGTAAACTTAACGAATGACACCGTAGTAACAATTTCGCTACCCAAAATTTAATGAAAAACTGTACAATATTTGGAAACATCTTGGTTTCTTTCCCTTTTTGTTTTCAAAAAAAATGAGAACTGTAAAGAAAAAACATGTTTGACAACTATTTACATTTTTCACCATCAAAAAAATAAAAAATAAAAAAATTTACATTTTCAATAAAGTGTAAACAATTTTCAAAATATACAAAAGTTTAAAAATATAGAAATTGAATTTTCATTTGTTTTGAAATCAAATTTTCATTCACTCCTCTATTTCCTACATTATCTTGTTTGTAACTACTTCCGATCACCCTCTATCCACCGTCCACCCTTTGACAATTCCCACCCTCTTGGCATGTTTTTTTGGCATGTTTGTTTGAGTGGAAATAGCCTTGGAATTAGACTAGTAATTCAACAAAAATACATAATTTGATATTTAACTAAGAAATTCAAGGTTTGAACTACTAGTTTATCCGGACATCTCTCATATATGAGGGAATTAAATCTCAAGAGGTGATATGATATAAAATGGAGGATTAGGCCTTGTTTGGGTACCCAATATAAGTGCACTTATTTCATCTTTTTATCTTTTTTGGGTCACATCAATCAACATCTCCTCTCTACTTTTTCTACACATAATACAAGAAAAGTCAAAAAGTGCACTTATTCTAAACTTCCCAAACTTAGTGAGAGGTTTAGACTAATTAGTTAATTGTAAACTTGATAGAATTTTGTTAGTCCCCTCCTCGTAATTCTAAATTATTTTGACATGAAATATGATATACAATCCAAAATGATTGATGATCAAGATTAACAATATTAGAAATGCTAATCACATCTAATCTTGTCCAGTTCATCCAAACAAACATGCTCTTTGAGTACTCTTTTTAGTAACTCACCAAAACGTGTTTATTTTTTATGTTTATTATTAATTTTAGGGATATTTACATACAAGTTTTAATTTACGAACTTATACTCTATTAAGTCTTAATTAAGATTTTTGGAACCTTCAAGTCCCATTAAAATTTTAATAGTCGAAATTATCCTTTAAATAATGATTCTTCATCATTTATGATTATCTATAAAGGAACATGATGATTTGACATTTATTTTAATTTAAAAAACTTTAAAATATCAACTTTCAAATTGAAAAAATTAAAAAAATTTATGTGAAAAAAAAAGTTTTTTGAAAATTGAGTTTTTTATTTTTATTTTTAGTGAATATTTTTTAAATTTTAAGCAATTTTTTTACTCTTTTAGATGTATCTAAATAGTAAAATATTTGTGGAAAAATATTTTAAAAAATTAATAAATACACAAAAATACGAAAAATATACTGAATTTTCATATATATTTTTTTGGTTGTATTTTTTGGTATTTAGTGTATTTTTTTAAGTTTTTTTTTTCTTTTTTAAAAATATTATACTTTTTAAGTGTATTTATGTTAGGTGTGTCTAAAAATTAAAAAAATTGCTTAAAATATTTAAAAAAATCATTGAAAACATTAAAATACAGAAAATAAAAAAGTAGAATTTTCTAAAACCAGAACCAAACAAAGTGAATGTTTTTTTTTTTCTTTGAAAAAATTGAAATATCTAAATTATTTTTGTGCAAAACTGAAAATTTTGTGTCTATAAAAAAACATAATGATAGAATATTGATTTGTAAAACTGAAAATAAATAAATAGCTTTAAAAATGATAAAATTGATAATGATCTCAATTTTAAAACTAGAAAAACTGATAATGTTCCCGCTTTTATTGAATAGTTAAATCAAACCAATAAGTAGAAAGACAAAAACGTTTAATATCATACTCTATTTTTTTCATCAGTTAGTGAAACGATTATCTAGAACATCACTATGCAAAATTGATAATGTTCTTAGTTTTAAAAATTAGGAAAAAAACTGATAATATTCTTAATTTTGTTAAATAGGACTTATTAATTCAAA
This sequence comes from Camellia granthamiana, assembly GCA_036172215.1. NCBI lineage: Eukaryota > Viridiplantae > Streptophyta > Magnoliopsida > Ericales > Theaceae > Camellia > Camellia granthamiana. The sequence continues at coordinate 51,229,922 of CM069905.1, read as the reverse complement.
AATTTTTAAATATGACTAGAGCTATTATAACCTTTGTAAATAGGACTTTTAGATAATTAACTCTTAATTTTAATTACAAAAATTAACATAAATATATATATATATATTTTTAACAACAATGTTAGGTGGCTCGAAATTTCATGGCTCGAATGGCTCGAAACGACGTCATTTTAGATGTAAAACGACGTCGTTTTGACACATTCGACTCATTCGAGCCACATAAATTCGGACTATCAAGCATTTTTTTTTTTTTAAACCAAACCCTATCTAGTACCTACCTAAAGTTTATTGTCCCTACTTCCAGGTTAAAATAGTCAAAAAAATCAAAAAATCAAAAAGCCAACCCACTTCCCAAACGGAGGCTCTAAGTATAAAGTCTATCCTAAGATTTGGTTGACGAAATCAATAAGACAGTTATACTTAATCCACAAAGTTACGACGCATGTTCCGCCTAACAGATTTGTTCTAGCAATCCTCGCAATGATAATTATTATATTAATTTTCACAACACATAATCCTAATCTAAATAGTAGACGTTCTAAATCCCCACAACATTAAAGTCAGCCGCGAAAAGATTTTGTGATTTTGTTTTCATTTTCCGTACGTAAGTTTGAAAACAACATTTAAAACATATTTAATAGTGGGGTCATAAGATTTTTTTTGATGCACGGATGTCCGGTTCAGCTTACGTGCATTTCAATTAATTTTGAGATTCATGTAAAGTGTCTCTCTATATGAATTAGGCAAATTTTGAACAGGATTTACGGATGTGACTCCAAAGAATTGATAACACCGTGAGAATTAGGTAAATTTTGAATTGGATAAACAAGTATGACCCCCAAAGAGTTGATAGTACCAATGAGAGTTGAACATATGGAGAGAGCAAACCCCCAAGTTCTTTTCGGTTGAGGTCCTAAGATATTGATGAATAATGTGAAACTTAATTGTTTTTTTTTAAGGTATTGAACGAAGATTTTGATGGGTTTTCATTGAATTTAATTTTACATGTTTGGACCATAGTGATTTGTATTTTGTGTCCAATTGTTCTCTTGAATTATCTGAACAAATCAACCAATATGCTCCATATACTCTTCTCCTAAAGAAGTTGCCAATGGAACTGGAGAAGCTTGTAGTAAATCTATGAGACAATGATGCCGGGATCCACTTATCTTCTCTCTCCTCCCAATCCTATATTTTCCATGATTGTATCTATATATACACTCTATCAGAATTGTTTGTTCCATGAATCTCCAACCCTTAACCGCCATGGAAATGATGATGCTTGAGCAAGAGCATAATCAATCATGGTCATACCTCAAAACTATTGATTCATATTTTGATGAAGTTGGTTTTCATGGTTTTGAAATGGATACTGATATGGGGAATTGCGAGTTTTCTTCATCGTTCCTCTCTACCACTGAGGATTCTTCTGAAGTTTCCGCTTCTGTTCCTTACATCTCATCCGCAAACTATGATGAGCCGCATAGTTACCCCTGTTGGAATGAGGGTTTCCAAGCCCTATCCCCAATTCAACAGTGTTTGATAAATTTGGAAGAGTCCGGTATTACTTCAGACGAAAATATGGCGTTTGATGAGGTTGATGGCCTAATTTGCAGCTGGATAGGAAGCGAGAGCAGTCCACAATCACAAGAATTAGACAAAGTGATACAAATCGAGCCATCATCAATTGATGTCGAATCAGTGCACAAACCATTGTTCTTTCCCAAGGAAGATATGGAGCTGGACAACCAATTGAGCATTCTTCATTTGCTCAAGGCGTGTGGAGAGGCAATGGAGAATCAACAAAAAGAGCTTGTGGAGGTAGTTTTGAAGCGATTAGACGAGAAGGCTTGTCCAAAAGGCATAGCTCTTCAACGCTTGGCGTATTACTTGATCCAATCATTGGATCAACATTTAGACTACCTGACACAAGAAGCGAGCAAGAACTCTGCAGCAGCGTTTAGGGCTTTCTATCAGATTTTCCCTTATGGTAGATTCGCTCACTTCACCGCCAATACGTTGATACTAGAAGCTGTACCTGAGGACGCAGAGGTAATTCATGTTGTGGACTTTGATATGGGTGAAGGAGTGCAATGGCCTCCCTTGATTGAGGCGCTTGGAAGGCAACGCCAACGGGCTATGCGAATAATATCAGTTAAATGTGAGGACTCCAATGGTGTGAATGTGCACTTTGAGAAGGCAAAGGCACTGCTTTTTGAGCACGCCTTTTCTTCAGGTTTGAAGTTGAAGGTCGAGGAGATGGACATGGAAGGCTTGTCAACTGAGATGAAGAACATCAAGAAAAAGTGTGGAGGAAGAGAATGGTTAGCCTTCAATTGTATGGTCGGTCTCCCCCACATGGGGAGGCAGAGGAGTTCTAGGCAAGTGACCGAGTTTCTAAAGATAGCTCAAGAATCAATCAACACCGGTAAGAAAGATAGGGGCATTGTAACATTTGGGGATGGGCATGGAGCAGAGGAGGAGACAATGATGAGTGAATTTCACGGTTTTGGTTCTTTCTTCGAAGGCCAATTGGGGCATGTCACGGCCTTGCTCGAGTCAATGGAGTGGCATATGCCTGTGCACCTTAAAGAAGCAAGAATAGCCATGGAGTGTCTATTTGTGGCACCCTATGTTTCTTCTCTTGCTTGCTTTGAGAAGTTTGAGGAGAGAGAATGGAGAGGTGGGCTTGTCCCAAAGATGGGATTGAATGCAATGAAGATGAGCAAAGATGTGATTGCAGAGGCTAAAGAACTGGTGAGAGAAGGTGATGGTGCATATTGGGTAAGAAGTGAAGGGGAAGGTGAAAATGAAGTGGTTTTGTGCTTTTTGGGAACTCCATTAGTGAGAGTTTCTAGTTGGAATTGATTGAAGTTTAAGAACACAATTTTTTTTGGTAGGGGAGACAGAGATTACTTATACCTATTTCATACTGTATAGATTGATTTTTGTGTATATTCACATTGAGTCAAATACAGTAATATATGGATTCATTTTGTTTGGATAAAGCTTGTTTCATCTGAAAATTTTCAATTTTGATGAATTCTTACTTGTTAACAAATGTAACACTACAACTAGGAATAAACTAACCGAAGGTCTTTCATTAATCACTTTATCAATAGTTGTTGGCTTATTGCTTTCACCAAATAAACTATTGCTTTTTTTTAACACGGGATATTTAAATGTTTTAGCATTAAGAATGGATTTGGAGGGAGAGAGAGAGAGATAGAGAGAATTGGGTACATAGGATGCTTGGCCATTTGTTTTGGACCGTATGATATGGACTTGCATCGGATTGAAAACAGCTTGCAACCATCCATACATTGGCAACCAACAAATCTACAACAATAAAAACATCTTATGCTATCTTGATTAATTGATTTTGTAAATACTGAAAAGAGCGCCTTGATTCCGTCAAATAAGAAATTTTTTATTTTTATTTTTATTTTTTTCCACTAAGTAGAATGTACAACAAAAGAAATAAAAATTTAAGAAACATGATGATAATCAAATTTGTATGGTTCTGATGTGATCCAATAATTTGCAACAGAAGATAAAGTGAGTCTTTGGGGCACCGGTGTGGTGCCAATTAAAAATCCTCCGATCCCGTTATTAGGGGTGATTATTCAGTACTCTCGAAGTATAGACACGTGATACTCCATAAAATTTTGATTGATGGAGAGGCGCAAAGGCCCACAATTTATGTTGGGAATGGAGAACAACATGAGGCTAAATAATTGGTGATTGACTTAGAATATGCCTACATAATACTCCGAAAGTATTAAATAATTTCCCGTTATTAGTGATATAGATTGAGAGAGAGAGAGTTTAGAGTTTTTAGTGCATACATTGACTTTTTATAAAAAGTCTCCTAGAGGGTTTTTGTTTTGGCCCATTGGTAGTGATGGCCCTTAACCTTGCTAGGCTGTGAGACTAATGTGTTGTTCTACCCAATAGTCAATTGTGTACACCACACTGCTCGAGTTATTCTCAGAATGGTGTTGTCCGAATGGATAGTATGAGGCCCATGAAGTTACGGAAAGTCCAACTACGTGGGCCTTTTAGTGTCTGTTAATCGAGCTGGATATTAACTGGGCCCAATCTGAATATTCCAACCTCTTCTCCATTTGTTTGATGTCTCTTCTCACATGCAAATCACGGGTCCATTTACCAAGACTGTATTTGATTTAAGGATTTAAGAAGAGATTTCGAAAAAAAAAGAGAAAATAAAATAAAATATAAGTAAAATATACTTACATTTTATCTAATTTTATACACCATTTGCTTTTCTCTTTTCAAATCATTTTCTAAATTCATAAATCAAACACAATCTAAGAGTAATCCTACAAACCTAACTTTAACTACCCAGAATTGTTATCTTGTGGTTTACATTTATTATACACATGGACCCTACACTACATAAATTCAATCTCAACTACACAACTCTCATTCGAGGTAAATTTGGGGTGTAAGTGGGGTTGATATCATTTTTCATTTACTAAACCCTTAGGCCATGTTTGTTTGGACGGACTGGATTAGCATTCCCATGACTAATAGTCCTAGGATTACAAATTCGTTAGATTATGTATCCTATCTTAACTAATAGTCAAGTTTAAAATAATTAGTCCGTACTTTAATTGTTTAACCAAACATCGGATTAATAATTTTATTGGACTATTAGTCCAATCCTAAGCTCATGTCCACCCAAACAAACATGGCATTATTTTATTCTAGGGGAATGGATTAAAAAGTCATAGTAGGAAGATGTGTGCACCAATAAATCCTCTTTATTTTTGGTGCATTTAAAAGTCATGTTTACTTAAAATTGTAACCACAAAGTCTAATTTTTTATTTTCTTAGTGGCGTTTTTATAAAAAAAAGTGTCGCTAATTGTTACTTTTTAGCAATAGTTGAAAATTTTATTACAAAAAAAATCACTAATTATTAATTTTTAGCAAAAGATTTAGAAAATCGTTATAGAAAAACTCACTAATTATCAATTTTTAGTGATAGATTTAGAAAATTGTCACAGAAAACATCACTAACATTTGTGGGATTTTTTTAATCTATACAAATGCTTGTGGGATTAAATGGTGCACAGGTTCTATTACTCTTATGAAGTGTTTGATTCATTAAAATGCTATGAAATTAATAAAATGATCATTCTATCAAAATTTTATTCTTATGCTTGGTTGACTAAAAAAATAATGAAAAATACATTTTATTCAATATTATAAGGGAATGATCGTTGAAAAACTTAGAGAATGACCATTTTATTTCATCCCACTTAACCGAATAGACCGTTAGTATTTAATTGAAAATATATTTGACCATAAATAAATTCCCTCAGCCCATAGGGAAAAAAAAAAAAAGAAAAAAGCCCCATGCTACTGCCAATATTTTTTGTTTTTAGAAACACAATGGAATGGAACTGCCAATATTTTTTGCTTTTAGAAACACAATGGAATGGAACTGGCTGGTTATTGGTCATCATTCTCAAGAAAAGAAAAAAAAAAATGTTTTGGTAATACTGAAATTTTATTTTTTAAAAAAACTCGTTTTTAAGAAAATATTTTTATTTTGAGTTTTAAATCATAAGAAAATGAAAATGACATGAAAATATTATATTTCAAAATTTTTCATTATTTTTTTTTAAAAAAAATAAATATTATTCCTCTCTAGTACTTTCTCCATGTCTCAATCATTTAACAGTTGATCTAAATGCCACAATTCAACAGACAGTCATTACCACTAGTTGTGACAATTGGAATTGCTTGTAACTTTTTTATCAACTGTTAGATAATAAATCGATGAAGAAAATGCTAGAGAGAATCCGATTATGATGGCATAAGGTCTGTTATTGATTAGGCCTCTCAATTTTTTTACGACATATACTAATGAAAAAAAATAATATTTTGTGCTAGCATTTATGAAAAATGGCCTAAATTCAAAAGCATTGCTTAACTTGTTTAGCTAAATAGACACAAACATTAGTATGCGTATTATCAAGCTTTTTGCAACCCCTATGCTATTGTAATTAACAATAGGAAAGTGTATAAATGTTGAGTATAAAATTTTGTTAGAATTTTTTTTCAATACCATTTAATCCCCCATAGATGCAATGTTATCATTATTTTTTTAACTATTTAATAAAAATAAGTCAACATGTACCATTCATGAATTTTTTTCATTGTGTAATTGATTTAAATCACCATTTAAACAAAATCACTCACATGATGCTCCAACATATGTACTTGGAACGAGTATTTATTCAATGGAAGAACACCCAACAAGAATTTCTTTAAGTATCATTGTTCTCTCGAGTTTCATATTGCTCAACAACCTATGCGACAAACAAAAACGCAACGTCAAACATTGAATAGGTCATAGAGACTTTTCTAGGGTTGTAATTCCTTCCAGTCTGTGATCAGATTAGAAAGTACTGTTAGGTTCATGGGACTCACCATGGATTCCGTTTCAATAATTCGAACCGTTCAATGTGTAGAACTCGTCGAGTACTATGTATATGTAAAAAATCACGTTGATCGAATATCGATAGCCATCTCATCGATTCAGATTTTTATCAACCGTTTATTTTTTTACCATTTATTTTTTTTATACGAAACTGATTTGATCAAATAACTATTGATATCCGATCAACGTGATTTTTTACACGCATATAGTACTTGACGAGTTTTATACATTGAACGATTCAGATTATCGAAATGGGACCAGTTGTGGGCCCTTATGGGTCTAATAATATCTTCCAATCCGATCACAAGCTAAAGGAAAGCCAGCCCCAATTTTCTAATGCATTTGGAGGTTACACATCCCTTTTAATGATAACCAAAGGAACCTTACTTGGCCAAGGGTTGTTGTCTCAAGGGTAGAATTATGTAGATTGTATTTTAATTCGTACAAGTCATTCAATTGTTAAGGATTTTTAGATCAAATCATGAATTCGAATCTTTTTGAGTAATTCTTCGTGATATTGCGATCTAAGCTCTCAAGTTTACTTTGTACATATGAGTTGCCTTAAAAATAAAAAAAAAATAAAGAAGACTCCAATCAAATACAACACCCAGAAAAATTCATGCTTAAGTTCGCTCGTTTGTTTGTTTTGTTTTTTCTGTTTTGTTTTGTTTTTGTTTTTGTTTCCACCCAATTGTCCGACTACAAGTTTTGATATAGAATACAACCATATACCGACAAAGTTGTTTTTGGTTTAAGGTAGGTTGGACTATCACTTCTTGGGCCACATAGTGGCATGACGATGGTGAGTAAAAAATACAGTCAATTTTATATTTTTAATATAATTATATTTATCTTTTTTTCAATAAAATTACATAGATTGAAATTAATGTAAATAGTGAATATATAGATACTGAAATAAACAAATAATAATATAATTTTAGTAGGAAAAAAATGATAATACTACTTTTTTTAATTCATATGACAAATTAGTGATTAAAAAGGTTTTAATTTTTATGTGAATTAGATTCCTAAGGGATATTAGTGTAGTTATATTAAATTTGTAAGACTAATTATATTTTTCTAAACATCAAAGAGGGTCAATGTAATTTATCCTAATAAATAAATAAAAGCATATGAATTAATATTGTTTTGCATCGTCATCAATTTTCTCATCATTGACTAAAGAATAAACTAAAAATAATATACATTTAGTGCTTTTTTTTTAATTTTTAATTTTTTATTTTTATCAATAGTCATTTTCATTAAAGTAAGATTAGCCAAACAACACTTACAAAGACATCAACAAGAAACTTATACCAAACAAAGGAAAAATCTTAATTCAAAAAATAAAGGAAAAATCCTTAAATGAAACACCAAGGAGAAGCTATGCATATATCAAAACATAAAATTCGTACTGTGAAGTAAAAGTCGATCATAAGAGTTCGACAATAAAATAAATCTGAAATAAATACATAAGTTATGTCCATCTGTGTAAGTAAGTTATAATCACACCCAAAAAAAAAAAACACAAAACACAAAACGCCCAAGAAATTGACCCAAACATAATCCACCATTCCTAATATCATTTTTTACAGGTGTGATACCAACCGATATAACCCAATACAATACGGTATTGACAACACTATCTTAACGAAATCATAACTAGACCCTCATGCCATGCAATCAAGTGGGTGTTAGGTGTTATTGTATGGAAAAATTAGTTTACAATGTTGAAGTCCTACATGACTTTGAGGTTACTAATGTGCCTAATGCATAATGATGGTTGTGCAGCTTCTGATACTGGTTTGGAATCTTATTTTTATTATTTAAATTGTTTATTTTTTTAAAAACATCAAATAAAATATATTTATAAAAAGTTAAATTATTCAAATATCAATAGTCATTTCATCAAATCATATTTGTGTATATATATATAAAATAAATATGTAAGTATCAAACTAAATATAAGGGTTGGTTTGGGAAGTGGGTTGGCTTTTTGGCTTTTTGGCTTTTTTGGCTATTTTAGCCTGGGCTAAAAAGCTTGGTTTGATAAGGGCTTTTTGGCTTTTTTGACTTTTTTGTGAGAGAATAGTGTAATGATTATGGGTTGGATGTAATGTTTTGTCTATTGTGGCTAAAATAGCCTATTTTGTCTTTTAATATCCGATTAATTTAATTTTTTACAGATATAAATTTGATATTTTCTAAAAATTAAACGATTTAAATTATTAAAATAAGATTCGAAGTGAATTCCCACAATAACTGCACAACAATCAATATTGTGCCAAATACACAACACCCCAAATCCAGTCCTATATGCTTCAAAACTGAGATCTCTTAATTATCGAATTTTAGAAGACAAGGTATTTGTTTTATATTTATTTTTGTAACTAATTTGTTCACAAACTTATGAGCAAATTGCACTTATTTCTCTTAAAGTTTGATAAAAATACAGTTCACCCAACAAGTTTAACATAATTACACTCACTTCCTTGTTAGTAAGATTAAAGCCATCAAAACTAACGCAGATGATAAGTAGGCATGTTTAGGAATATATATATATATATTAGTAGAAAATACACGATAACATTATTTGTTCATTCATACGACTCACGAATTATTAATGAAAAATGATCTAAATATAATATGAATTAAAATCTCAAGGAAGGTTGGTGTAATTATGTCCAAAGTTTGGGACTGACTATATTTTCTCAAAACTTAAGAAGAAGTGAGTGTAATTTACTCTAAACTTAAAAATAAATAAAAAAAATAAAAGTTATATCGACCTCCCTTGAGGTTTAGAAAAAATAAAGTAAGTTTCACAATTTTCATATAATTACGCTGACCTCCCTTTTAGTAAGATTAAAGAGATCAAAATTAATGAAAATGATATGAAGATATAAAGATACGCAAGGTAAAATATATATTTTAATATAACAGAAATGATAACATCATTTTTTTATTCATACAACTAACAAATTTTTGATAAAAATGGGGCAAAATATTATATGAATTAAAATCTTGAGGCAGTCTAGTGTAATTATGTCAAACTTATGAGAATTGTTATATTTTTTTCTAAATTTCAAAAGAAGTTAGTGTATTTTATAAATAATAAAAAAACCAAAAAAAAAACACAACCATTTGTAATTGGTTTATGGAGAAGAGCTTTATACCTTTTGTGATGGTTGATTTATTTCACCCCTATTATGGGGGCCATATGCGATTAGTATTGGTTGTTGGGCTTTGCTTGGTGGGTTTGTGGCTTGGTGGATTGGTTATTAGACTTTGTTGATTTCAAACTATTGTGGGTTAATAATCTATTTAATTGTTAGAATAGTTGAAAGAAAGGGAAAATTATGTATCTGTATTATATTGAATTGAATGAATAAATACAATAGGAGAAGCCTGTATATATAGCCTGAAAAGAAACCTAGATAAGTATAGAAGGAGATAGAGATAGAGGTACAGATAGATAAGTATAATATAATATAATATACATTAACAGCTCCTCTTAAACTCAAGGTGGGTAAGCATCAACCAACTTGAGTTTAGAAACTAGATCACTGAAACGACCAGGAGGATGAGCCTTGGTGAAAATATCAGCAGGTTGTTCAGCAGAAGAAATAGGGAGAAGATAAATAATGCCACGTGTCACATGATGTCGGATGAAATGACAATCAATCGCAATATATTTGATGCGATCATGAAAGACATCATTGTAAGCAATCTAAATGGCACTCTGATTGTTACAATACAGAGAGGTAGTACTAGGGAAAAAAAACACCCATATTTGCAAGAAGCCAGTGAAACCACAAAAATTCCTGAGTAGTGTCAGCAAGAGTGCGGTGTTCATTTTTAGTACTAGAGTGAGCAGTGAGGGACTATTTCTTGCTTTGCCAAGTAAGAAGAGAATCCCCTAAGAAGAAATAGAAACCCGTGGTGGAGCGTCGATCAGTAGGGTTCCCAGCCCAATCAGCATCAGAAAAGGCACAAAGCTCGAGAGAAGAGTGAGTAGAGTAGTGGAGGCCATGGAACATAGTGCCTTTGAGGTAGCAAAGTAGAGTAGTATAATGTGGGATGAGGGGAGCCCACATGTACTGACTAACAAGATGGATATCATAAGCAATGTCAGGATAGGTCACAGTGAGATAGACAAGACCACCTACCAGCTGGCGATAAAGAGGAGCATCAGAGAGAAGATCCACATCTAGAGGAGTGAGACGAGTTTGAGAATCAACAGGAGTAGATGTAGTCTTGCAATCGGTAAGACTAGCACATGCCAAAAGATCGGATGCATATTTGGCTTGTGACAAATAATAACCAGTGGAAGCATAAGAGATTTCAAGCCCTAAAAAATAATTGAAAGTACTAAGGTCTTTCATCTCAAACTGACGATTGAGAAATTGTTTGAGGCTAAGAACACCAGCCACATCATCACTGGTGATAATCATATCATCCATGTAAAGAATAAGAAGAGTGGTGCTATGAGGAGTGGTCCGAACAAATAGAGCATAGTCATATGAGTTGGTGGTGAAGCCGAAGTCATGGATAATGGAACTGAATTTAGCAAACCAAGCTCGTGGGGCTTGCTTAAGACCATAAAGAGCAAGTTATAGTTTGCAAACCTTATGAGCCAGATAAGTGGACCCAATGGGAGGTTGCATGTAGACTTCCTTAAGAAGATCACCATTAATGAAGGCATTTTTGACATCCATCTGAAAGAGATCTCGGTGGCGATCAGTGGCAACATCAATTAAGCTACGCACAGAGGTAAGTCGAGCAACTGGAGCGAAAGTCTCCTCATAATCAATGCCATATTCCTGGGTGAATCCCTTTGCAACAAGACGGGCTTTGTAACATTCAATAGAGCCATCAGAATGGGTCTTCATTTTGTATACCCATTTGCAACCAATCACAGTCTTTCCAAGAGGAAAATCAGTAACATCCCAGGTATGAGTTTTTTCTAAAGCCTATAATTCATCAGTCATAGCTTGCTGCCAAAGAGGATTAGTACAAGCCTCACCATAGGAGGTAGGTTCATAAGTAGAAAATGCAGTAGACCCAACAATATAATCACGAAGATGAACAGGTGGTTGAGTTACTCGATGTGGACGACCAATGGGAAGAGCTGTGGGGGAAAGGTTTGATGGAGAGGTAGAAGATGAGCTGGAAGGCGTAATGGGCAATGGACCATCAGAGAACAGCCTAGACGGGATCAGGGTCAGCAAAGGCATCTCTACAAGTGAGGAACCTGCATCAAACACATTAGAGAAGAGATCTATGGAAGGATAGGGATGAAAATATTTTATGCTACCAGAAAACCACATGACGGGATACATAAAGAGGCTTAGAGATAGGATCCCAACAGCGATAACCTTTATGTTCAATCCCATACTCGAGAACGCAACAAGGACTAGAACGAGGTTCAAGTTTGGTGTGTTCATAAGGGTGAAGGAGGATAAAACATACAGACCCAAAAACCTGAAGATATGTGTATGGAGGGCTAGTGCCATGCAGACATTCAAAGGGAGTTTGATTATGGATGACAAGAATGGGAACACAATTAATAGTATACACAACAGTAAGTGCAGCTTCCCCCCAAAAGTTTTCAAGATAGAAAGAAGAGAGAATGAGAGCTCGAGTAGTGTCAAGAATATGTCGATGTTTCCGTTCAGCACGTCCATTTTGCTGGGATGTGCCAACACGGGAACGATGAGGCTAAGTTCCATGACATTGAAGAAAATAGAGGAAATCCGAATCCTGATACTCTATGGCATTGTCAAAGAGAAAAATTTTAATGTTCTTTGAAAATTAGGTTTGGACCATTGTTGCAAAGATATAATAAATTTGTTTAAGTTCAGATCGATTTTTCATGAGAAACAGCCAAGTAAACCGTGAAAAATCATCAACAAAGATAATAAAATAACGAGATCCCCTTATGGTAGTAATAGGTGATGGGCCCCGGATATCAGAATGTATGAGATCAAAAGATGCATAGGAAACAAAAGTACTTTTGTTAAAAGATAAAACAAGTTGTTTTGCAAGTTGACAAGGCAAACAATTAAAATGATCGGGAAGTACATGACCCAACTGACTACTAGAAACTAATGACTTTAACATACTAACAGAAATATACCCTAAGCGATAATGCCAAAGATGAAAATGAGACAAAAAAAGAATCAAATGCAGGAGCAGCTAACTGTGTGGAGTCTGGAACATGAAGATGAATTAGCTCATAGAGACGTCTATGCTTATAGCCGATCCTAAGAGTCTGTCCTGTCTAAGGGTCTTGCACCAAATGACCATTAACAGAAAATATGACAATTACACCAAGTTCACATAATTGACTAATGAAGATAAGGTTTAAGGTAATAGCAGTGATATGATAAACCTGTGGTAAAGACAAATGAAAGGTAGAAATAAAGCCAACATGACTTACAAACATGAAAGAACCATCAGCAGTATAAATAGAGGGAATATGAGCCGAGGGAGAAATGGAAGAAAATATAATAGAACTGGAAGTCATATGATTACAACATGCGGAGTAAAAATACCGAAAAGAGGTACTTGAAGTCACAGACAGAGCAGTAGGGGGAGGTGTACCAGATGAGGAGAGAAATTGTTTGAATATAGCCTCAACATCAATTTTGGAGAAGATAAGAACAGACGGGTCTAGAGGCTTAAAGAAATCCTCAAAGGCAGCAACAGCAGTGCGGTGAGCAGAAAAAGATCTAGACTAATTCCCAGGACGATGTGAACTACTCCTAGAAGAGCCATCGCGAGAGGAGTGACTCGTGGAAGAGGACTAGGAGGGATTACGAAAACAATCATGCTGCAGATGACTAAGACCAATTTTGTTGCAATACCGGCAAGGTCTGATTGGGTAATGAACCAGAAGATGAGTAGAATGAAGGCCCCGATTCTGACAATAAATACAGGCAGTGGATTGCTAGGTTGAGAGGGAAGAATAAGGATATGACTGAAGAGAGGCAAGAACAGAGTCCTCATAATGAGTTTGGAGAGTACGGAGACGAGTTTCCTCAGATAACAACTCTGAAATAACCTGCTCAAGAATAGGTAGTAGAGTGCGATGAAGGAGAGATGCACGCACGGGCTCAAAATGGGTAGTGAAAGCCATGAGAAATTGAACCAACCGCTGCTGATTACGATACGTAATGAATAAAGTAGCATCTTCAAGGTGAGGCCATAGAGGTTCTGAGAGAGCAAGCTACTCCCAAACAGAATACATCTGAGAAAAAAAGTCATTAATAGACTGACTAGGTTCTTGACGCATACGGTGAAGCTGACTCTGAAGTTGATACTGATGAGCAAGACCGGTAGTCTGGTATCGTTCTTTCAAAAACTCCTAAATGTCTTTAGCATGAGTAGTAACAGAGTAAAGCTGAAAACGACCAAACTGAAGACTAATAGAGAGAACAGAGGTATTCCGAAGCCAAGTAATGATCTGGTAGTTCTTACTGTCCCAGTTTTCTAAGCGGTCTTCATATTTAGCAGCAGTTTCAGCGGCCTCTGTCACTGGTTTGATTACATCCCCGGATAATATGCCAGAGTTTTCAACCTTTGAGAAAGGAAGACATGGCTTGGGCCTACATGACATAATTGGATCCATCAAGCATAACAAAAATTGGATGAGAGGCATCATAACGATCCATAATAATATGGTGGTAGGACAAAATAAATAGGAACAGAATTGTATGAGCAAAAGTAGATAAAACAAATCATACCAGTGAGTCCGGAAGGCCAAAAATAGCTGGAAATGGCTAAATGGTACAGAGACGACATCAGCAAGAAGCTGGATGATGTCAGTAAAGGCGCGATGCACAATAGTAGCAAGAGCGCGCGGCGAACAGTAGTAGAAATAGCGCAGGGGGTTGTACAGTAGTAGAAACGACGCACGCGGGTGCACGGTAGGACGTGTGTGTGTGCATGGGAGAGTGGCGGTGGAAGGTTGGACGCGCCGACTAGAAAAGCAACGCGTGAGAGCGCGTGCAGAGATGTGTGGAGACGGGCCTAGTAGCGTTGGAACCAAGGCAAAATTCCGAGCACTGTGGTAAAAAATTTATAAAATTTTGGTCAAAAATGATTAACGGAATAATGACAAAACAGTGTTGTGGAACAAAGAATGGTGTATTGATGAAAAAGAAGAAAGATGCTATAATGCCACTGTGTATGAGCAATAAGTAGGAGAAAAGAAGAGTTAAGATTCAAGACTTACGCTCTACTACCATGTTAGAATGGTTGAAAGAAATGGAAAATTATGTATCTGTATTATATTGAATTGAATGAATAGATATAATAGGAGAAGCCTGTATGTATTGGCTGAAAAGAAACCTACATAAGTATAGAAAGAGATAGAGATACAAGGAGATACAGATAGAGATACAGATAGATAAGTATAATATAATATACATTAACATTATTGATGTAAATATTTCTCATAAATGAAAAAACCCCATTGCTTAGTATTGATTCTAAAAATGAAAACAATGAAATTTCATATTTTAGAATAGAGAGATTTTGAAATTTTTCATTTTGAATTCAATTTGAAAATGTTTAACCCTTAAAATGGAAATTAGGTGCTCAAATATGCGTGCCGATATGGCTGCACGAGTATTGAATACTCGAAATACATATCAAAATAAACAAAATATGTTAGATATGACTCTCGAGTATGACATGACTATATTTCATATACTTTTATGGGTACGTCATAACATATATATTTATATATATAATTTTGTAAAAATATGGAATATTTTTGCAACTACCAAAATTATAATATGTATATACTTACAAAATTTTTTTTTGATCATTACAAAATACTTTAATTATTTTTTTTAAATTTAATTTTTAATTATTATATATCATTTAGTACTACAATTATAATATTCAGTTGTATATATCATGTAGTAATAAAAATGAATTACTTTTACCCCTCTAGACCATCTCTAAAAGGGGTGTATCTGTATAATTTTTATAATTGAAAGAGTCAGTATGTACAGATTCATAAATGGAAAAAATAAAGTGATACTCAATAATAATTGAGAGGGTCTTGATATAATTAACCCTATATTTTAATATAACATATATACTCGCATTCATTACTGCATCTGTATTTCCTAATGCAGACTTGTTCAAATAGGCCCCACGAAGAGAATATTAGTGAGTTATCGATGTGATATGCAGCGATGCATCATTATAGAACTTCTCATATATATGAATGTCACATAATTTATTCAGATAAGAGTTTAGTCCAATGTGAGGCATGATTTATCAGAGTTATATTAATTATCATATGAATAATATACAAAGAGAGTCAACAAAGGAGGCTCATACACATACACACCTACAAAACCTGGAAAGATTCCTTATTTTAGAACTTAGAATTTTCATTAGTAAAACTAGATGGACTTGTTAGATATTAGAAGATGGTGAGAAATGAGAATAGGTGACAATCAAGTCATACGCTTGTGTTAATATGGGAGATTACAATGTGTGATTACCTTAATTAGACCTGAATCATGCATGAATTCCCGCTGCACTCACTTGGACAAGTGGCGGCACTAAGAATTTTGTTTTATAGAATTATTCAAAAAATATAAATAAAAAAAAAAATCAAGCTGAATTACAACAAACTAAAATAAAATTATTCATAAAACATTTAATTTTAACTCAATTCAATTTCACCCAATTTTAAAAAATGAGATCTTAATTTGTATATTTACATATATATTTTTATGACTGAAAGTAGTGAACAAAAACGTTAGATTCACCTCATTGGTAGACAATGTCTAAATTGACCCCAAACTCTTTGACTTTACATAAATTTGATAAGATAACATAAAAATTCCAAGGATAATAATTTGTCCTTTTATGTTTGGTCACTTTTTCATGTTGGTCCTTTAAATTTATTTTTTTTTACTTTGACCATTTATGTTTCAAGTTTTTCTCACCTTACTACTAAACTAATTTTTGTTCAAAATTAAACAAAAAATATTACAATAACTGTCACATAATATAAAAAATATATTATTATATTAGAGTTTAAGTTCATATTAAAAGCGTGAGCCATATATAATGTATATTAAAAGCTGAATGTATTATGTATTTTTTTTTTTTTTTTGGATGGAATTAATTGACTCCAGTAAGTATACATTGCGCGGCCCTTGATTAGAACACATTACAAGAAGGGAAAATGTTAATGCGATTTCAATTTGGTAGTGCTACATATCCTAATTGGTATATCAATTAATGTATCAATATATATTATGTCATTGTCACTTTAAAATTATGACCTCACTCATTATACAAACTACAAAAATTTAAAACCTCTAAAATTATATCACATCATCTGTTAGTATACTAATTAATATACTAATTAGTACATATAGCGTTATTCATTCCAATTGGAATAAATAAATAAATAAAATTGTTTAAAAATGTGTGCAAAAGTGCCTTAGGTCACCCCTATTTTAACTAGGGCTTGGCAATTTTTTTTTAATAGTTTTTGGGTTAATTACACTAATATTCTCTTAACTATTAATGAATATCACATCACTCTCTACATCTATTTTGACTCCTTTAATTATAAAAATATTTCACTTTTACCTCCTTCAAACCACCGCAAAAAGGAAGTATCTGAACAATTTTTATAGATAAATGGCTCAATATGTACGTATTAATAGGTGAGGAAAGTAAAATGATATTCACTAATTTTTTAGGGTATGTTGCTGTAATTAACCCTAGTTTGTTTAGGAGACAAAAAAATATTGATGCGTTTGGTAATTGTTAAAAAATTATTTCCTTGGGTCTTTTGAAATTATTTTTTTATGAGAAGTTACTATGTGGGTGTTTGGGAAGTGGCTATTTTTTAAGTTTTTTGATTTTTTGATTATTGTAGTGGGTTATTTTAGTTTTTGTGTTTGGGAAGATGGGATGAATTTTTATTTGAGCTGTTATATTAAAAAATGTGTTTGAAATGATATTTGAAGCTAAAATGACAAATTTGTCCCTAACCTTATTTTTTTCAAAATTGATCTAAAAGGGCAAAATTGTCCTTTATTGTCTATGAGACTAAGCTGTCACTAAACTGTCAACGTGACAATGTAGGTTACCCATTGCCGAGCTACTTTTCTTCTTTTTAATATATATATATATATATAAATCATTAGTTTAAGGTACTATTTGAGGCTATTTGGCTTTTTTGGTATTTGAGACTATTTTAGCCCTAAACTTGGGTTCTCAAATAGCACCTCTATTATCTTTATAATATTGTAGAGTGCTGAAACAAGCCCGTTGGAATTTTGAAAGTATTGAGGGTAAAGTTGTATTTTTATAAATCTTTTTAAAAACTGCGATTTTTATTTATTTATGGAAAAATCATTTCAAACAAACTTATTTTATTTTGGCTTTTGCAACCAAAAAAAAAGAAAAAATACTACTACTTATTTTAAAGATCCCAAACAAAGTCTTACCATTTTCTCACCTTAAGGAAATAGATATCAAATTAGTTTATATTTTATTCAAACCACCTTCACCATTTCTCTTTCTTTTTTAAAATTTTTCTACATTCATAATCCAAAACACATCCTTAAAAAAAAAAAAAAAAAATGAAAGAACTAGTCCGTCATGAAAAAATAAAACATCAGTTCCATTTAAAAAAAATAAATAATAATAATTCAAAGTTACAGAAATTCCCTCTCTTTTTCATTTTTGCATCATATTTACTTTCCTCACTGTTTTTTGGACAACTAAATGGAAAAAATAAAATTTATCTTCCTTCCCTATCAAACAAACTAATTAAATGAGAGAAAGACAGACATTAACACAAATGCAATCACGAGTAATGATATATGAATAAAAAATTTATATATAATTTTGATATATAATGATGTCATTCAATATAAATCATTTATTTTAAAATCAAACATTCACAAAGATGATATTTATTTACTAAAATAGTGCCATATCATTCATGTCATATATATATATATATACTAGTTGGACTCTCACGCGTTCCGCACGTGGGAGTCGCACTATTATTAACTGAGAATAAGATACATCACAATATATAGTATCAATAAGGTGTTTTTAGATAATTTTAAGGTCGTAATATCAATCTACAAATAGACTTGATTAGATACAAAAATTTAAGTATGGGGGCATTAAATTCAAATTAAGTATCATCTCTATAGAGAGAGAGAAAAAAGAAAAAAAAGAAAAAGAAAGGAGACACTTACCAATCAAACTTATTAGAGCATCTCCAACGGTGTACTTAATTTTTCATCAAATCTGAGTTCAAAAGAAGCGATTTCACCAAATCTCAAATCATCCGCTCCAACGCTGCATCAGATTTGCATAAAATTGAGTGGGGCGACCGGTTGGTCAACCGGTGGGTGGACCGGTTGGTCAACCGGTATGTGTAAAAATCTAATTTTTTTGTTTGACCCTTTTGAACTGTCTGAATCCCATCTGGACCCCAGCTGCCTGAACCGGGGAGGGGGGCGACCGCTAGGTCGACAGGCGGGTCGACCGGCCGGTCGACCGGTTTCCATAATTTTTTTTTTTTTCCCTTTTTGTTGTTTCCCTCCTTTTCATTTTCCCAATTGTTTTTCCATTTTTTTTTCCCTCCATTACATATATATATATCTGCCAAATAGATTGTTGTGCCATATTCACCTATTATCCATACATCAGACAAATACGATCATAAACTTCAACAAAAACAGAGCATCAACAAAACAGAACACCATGAATACGTTGAAATCTATGATAGCTACTTCATTTTCATCCTCCTCTTCTTCCTCTTCCTCCTCTGATGATGATTCTGATGATGAATATATTGTCACACTTTTAGGAGCTTCTGATCAGAATAATAGTAGTATGCTTCAGATTCTTCAGTCAAATGATAGCTCAAAGAAGATAGGTGGTTCTGTGGTAGGTCATAGATATATATACAGAAATAGAAGGCAGGGTCATGATAGATTATTTACAGATTATTTTGCTACAAATCCTGTGTATTCACCTACAATATTTCGTAGACGTTTTCGAATGCGTCGTCCTCTGTATCTACGTATTTTGAATGCAATCCAAGCACACAATTCATATTTTGTTCAAAAACAAGATGCAGCTTATGTCCTTGGATTATCTCCCCTACAAAAAATGACAGCAGCGATGAGAATATTAGCATATGGTGTCGCAGCAGATGCAGTTGATGATTACATTCGTATTGGGGAAAGTACTGCAATTCAAAGTTTGCAACAATTTTGTAATTCGGTGATTGAAATATTCGGAGAAGAATATCTGAGATCCCCGACGCCAACTGACATTGACAGAATACTTGCTATTGGAGAGGTTCGGGGGTTTCCTGGCATGTTGGGAAGTTTAGATTGTATGCATTGGGAGTGGAAAAATTGTCCAAAGGCATGGCAAGGTCAATATGTCGGTCATCAAAAAAAGCCAACCATTATTCTTGAAGCAGTAGCATCTTATGACTTATGGATTTGGCATGCATTTTTTGGAATGCCTAGCTCACACAATGACTTGAATGTGTTGGACCGATCGCCTTTATTTTCTAATCTTGCGCAAGGTAAAGCTCCCCCTGTCCATTTCACAATTAATGGACATAGTTACGATATGGGTTATTACCTTGCTGATGGTATATACCCTCAATGGGCAACATTGGTTCAAACAATTTCTTCTCCCCAAGGAGCAAAGAGACAACATTTTGCAATGATGCAAGAGGCTGCCAGGAAAGATGTGGAGCGGGCATTCGGAGTCTTTCAATCTCGTTTCGCAATTATACGTGGTCCTGTACGTTATTGGGATTCGAAAATGCTTGGCAACATAATGAAGACTTGCATCATATTACATAATATGATTGTCGAAGATGAGAGGGAGGAGCACCTTGATTTCAATTATGATATTGCATCAACCAACACACCAGTGCAGCTGTCCGCTACTCCTACCAATGACTTCCAGTCATTTCTGTCCCGTCATTTAGGTATTAGAGATAAGGATGCGTATCATGCCCTCCGTAATGATTTAGTAGAACATATGTGGTATCTCCGTGGTGAGCACTGAAATAACCACATAAATACATGTCATTTTGGTTTACACTTTTGTAATGGAGGGTTCTGTTCTTTGTAATCTTTATGTTCTTTGTAATCTTTATTTTCATGCAGTATATGAACTAAGTACATCACAAGTTATGTAATGCTGTCCTGTTCGGTTCACATTTGTTTGTTGGATAAATAAGTCTAATTTAACCACATATATTTGACTTCTTAAGTTTTCAAATCAAGTTTGAGCAACACTCACTAAGTTTGTATGGGATTGATTCTTCTGCAGTGATGTTTTTATTATTGATGAGTCAACTTTTGTACTATCATATTATCTTTTTTTATTGACCAAGACAATAATAAATACATAAAAACTTATTACACAACTTGATATGATTATATGTGCTATAAAAAAAATCAAACAACTCGAATTTGACTTGTGTCCAACTTGTTAAAAGTAGTTCATTGAAAATTGACTCATTAGATAAATAAGTAAATTTTAAACACATTATAAAACTTGTTATCAAATGAAGTCTAAACTCAGTTACAAAAATGAATAAATGTAAAAAATCTACTACTAAGTTAAACTCCTCTCATTTGGAGTCCAGTAGAATTGAAGTATAAATTCATAAAATGAATAAATGTCAAAAATCTACTACTAAGTTAAACTACTAAGTTAAACTCCTCTCATTCAATTGTCTGGTTTTCTTTATGCAGTCCACCAATTCTTTTTATATATTTCAATTGCAATGTAATCACCAATTATAATGATAATGAAATGCAATATAAATCGCAACAATTATATATAAATTCTTAAAGTCAAAGACAGACTCAAATAAATATTAAAAGGTTAAGAGTAATAAAGACTGCATACTCTTAACTTCCTACTAATTAACAATTATAATATGAATTCAGTATAGTATAAATGACAATAATTACATATAACTTCCTAAGAAATCAACTAAGTATGCTAGGGTTATAGAGAAGGTTTTGAGACATTTTCATTTGAAATATTTGGAATATTAAAATGCATTGTAATATTTGTAGACATCACCAATTATAATGATGATGAATGCATTGTAATGACAATATTTGGAATATGGCAATGCATTGTAATATCTGTAGTATTTTTATGTATATACACCACCTACCAAGCTATATACACCACCTAACATTCAATTTCTAGACACCACCTACCAAGCTATTGAATGCATGCCATCTACCATGCCTCAAGTTTCATACGGCATATAGTTGTTGAAAAGGTAATAGGCTCACCACCTACCTGAAGAATGGAGGGTCTATATCAGCTCAATTATGGTTAGCCAGACCTGCCATCAAAATATTGCTTCTCTTTCCACAAATTGGCTCTAACACCATACTCACTATATTCCTCCATCCACTATCTTCAAAATCGTATTTTGAATCCAAAAGGAAATCCCAAACTCAACATATTCATATTACTAGAAGTGTGATTCCTGAGCATCCAAAGGCTGCATCCAAAGGCAGCATCACAAGGGAGGGCAGCATCCAAAGGCAGCAGTTAAAAGGATTCCTCCATCAACTATCTTCAAAATCGTAGTTTTGAATCCACAAGAAAATCCCAAACTCAACATATTCATCTTACTACAAGTGTGATTCCTGAGCATCCAAAGGCAGCATCCAAAGGCTGCATCACAAGGCAGGGCAGCAGCCGAAGGCAGGGCAGCATCCGAAGGCATCACAGAGGTAAATTGACGGGGCGACCGGTTGGTCAACCGGTGGGTCAACCGGTTGGTCAACCGGCCCGGTTTAAATTATTATTTTTTTTTTTTTTTCACATTCTTCCACTCTGTCTACTTTTGTACAATTCAATTTCGTGTGTATGTTGTATATGATTCATGCATTGTTCAATTTGTTCAAGTTTAACAACCGGTTGATTAATATTGACCTTCACTTCAACAAATTATGATTAATATTCACTTCAACAAAAAATGTTTGAAAGTTTAACATTTTTATGATTAATATTCATGCAGTGTTCAAGTTCAAACACTGACCTTCACTTCAACAAATTATATTTGTTCAAGTTTAACATGACATTTATCTTCTGATTCTTTCATTGGTTGTATAGTTTAACAAGATTTTGTAAGACTCTACCAATTTGGACTAATATGGATTTGGCATGCATTTTTCAGTGATCCAAGTTGCATTCAATTTTTTCATCTTTTCCTCATGATTTTACAGTTCTGATTATATGCATATTGGCATATGATGTTTTTACAATTACTGATGTTTTTATTGTATTAGTATGTTTTTATTGTATTAGTATGCATACTGAAAATTGGTGTCATTTCAAATTCCTTATGTCCTACTAATTAAAATGCATTGTAATATTTGGAATATATTCATTTGAAATTCCACAGATTTTGACACCATGCCTAGAACTAAAAGACCGAAACAACACGTTGGTGAAAGTTCCAACCCTTCACGACGTCAAGAACGACAGGCTCAAATATGGTCATATCCTACTGATGATTTTCTCAGTGAAAGTCATGCATTAGGTTTTCCAAACTTCTCTGCCCGACCAATTGTAACAGGAAGAAGGGTAAATCTTCCATCTCAATATGATGGACTACTAATTAGTAAACTTGAAGTAATGGGGTGGAAAAACTTAATTAATTTGCCCCAAAAGGTATATCCAAGGCTAGTAGCTCTATTTTATACTCACCTCCGGGCTACTACGGAAGAAGATGGAAATTTTACACTTTTGTCATATGTGAAAGGAACAGGTATACAGTTTGATATTCCAACTTTGGCAGGCATTATTGGAGTTGAAAATGGTGATGAAAATATTCACTTTCAAACTGAGGATAACTTAGCTAATATCGTTGGTAATGCTACTGATGTGTTTACTACTATTTGTCGAAACAGATTCACTGGGACTAGCTTACAAGCAAGACATTTAAAACCTTATCTGCGGATTCTCCACCGGTGGATTGTAGAAAATGTCACTCCAAAAAAAGGACACCATGATGCTGTCCCATATTTTAATGCATATTTGCTATACTGTTTTGAAGTTGGGCAGAAGTTAGATTTGTGTTACATAATTATGAAAGAAATGGTACTAACAAATCAAGGTCAATTCACAGGTCGGTCATTACCGTTTGGGGCACTGTTAACAAAAATTTTCAAACATTTTAAGGTTAATTTTGCAGATGAAATGGAAATGAAGATCAGTTCACCAATTAATCAGTATACAGTGACCCGTGCTGGTGCAGCCCCCAACTTAATGGGGAGTGATAATGCTTCAGAAGATTCAGAAAATGAAGGCGCCGAAGATGATGCTCCACAAGAGCCTTCTCATGCCAATGTGACGCCATCAGCTGAACAACCTCAATATTGGACTAACTATTTGGCCATGGAAGAGCAACGTTATAATCAACGCGTTCAATGGGAACAGCAGATGGCAAGTCAGGTCAATTCGTTAGGCAGTCAGTTTGATACATTTGCCAATGCACAGAACTCCTTAATTCAACAATTTGGTGATTTCCGTGTCGACATTGAGCATCGTGTAGATACGATTGAGCATCGCGTGAATGATATATACCAGCACTACTACCCTACTCCACCACCACCACCACCAGATAATCTGTGAAGCTGTGATTCAACTTGTAGGCAGTCAGTTTGTATGTTGTTATTTTGAAAACCTTTTGTTTTTTTTGTTCATATTTTGGTGTATATTGTAGTTTTTCAGTTTAATGCCTAGTTGACTAAGGACATGATTATGTACAGACTGAAAATGCGTAAATGAAGGGCATTATGCAGTTATGATTCCTCTTCTAAAAATCATATTATAGTAGTCAATGACTTCACTTTAAATATCATTTTATAAAAGACTGTGATTAATACGAAAAAAAAGTAACACATTGCATTACTTGAAAATGGCAACAAAACGTATTCAATTCGAAATGTGGCAATAATACATATCCAGGTTAATTCAATACATAAAACTAATACATAAAGTAAATACATAAAACCCCCAAAATATTGAAACTTTCAAGGCAGTCTATTAGTTGTTCGAAATAAAATCTGTCGTTGAAGATCTTCGTAGTATGCCTTTTGCATAGGATTTAAAGTTGACATGTCCATTGACATAATTTTATGATCTTCATTTCGTTGTTCTCTTTCATTCATCATAGATAGGAGTTTTAGTTGTTCTTCCCTATCTTCGGCCCTTTTTCGACGCTCTGCAGCCTTCTGTGCACGGTCTATCGCCTTTTGTTCATCTCGTTGAATAGTTCTAGCAGAGATAGTTGATAACACTTCAACAATCTTGGATTGGTTAGCAGCCATTTCATCAAATCTACTATCATGCGTTGTTTTATTCTTCAACTTCTCTTTTGCGGCCTTCGTACCAATTGGTCGTGTTGATGTATTACATGGTTGGTCGTGCACCGCATTGACGGGATTGGATTGAGAAGCCTCATATTCACTTGGTAGATTCAAACATGGATCAGTAGGTTGCGTGGGTTTTTTTGATCGAAATTCATCCCATTTACAACTCTGGCGCAGAATCTGCCAACATGTATCAAATGTGAAGTGTTTTTTCTGTAGTACATGATACATTCGTTTTGCTTCAGTGACCTGAAAAAAAAGTTATAAAAATTTCAATAACAAGTGTAGATTTAAAAAATAAATTTGATATTTAATAACACAAATAAAATTTACCATATCTGCCTCGGTTATTCCACTTTGTTGTCTCAGTTGAATTTGTTCAAGAAAACCACAAAATTTATTAATTGCCTTCTGTATGGCTGACCAACGGTGAGTCAAAGAAATACGATTTCGATTGGATTCACCACCCAATTGTGAATTAAAATTAACAAGTACTCGTTCCCAAAATATAGTCATACTCTGACTATTACCAGTAATAGGATCTTGAGAGACTGCTAACCAAGATCTACATAATGTTTCATCTTCTATAATTGTGAAGGCTTTACCACGAGAAACACGAGAAGATTCTGAAATGAAATGATTAGCACTGTTCTGCGTGTTCTGTTCTCGTGAAGATTCTGACATAAAATTACTATGACTGTTGTGCTCAAACATTTGTGATTCGTCAAACATTTCAAAATCTTCCATAGCATAAGAAAATATAATATACTTACTGAAAAAGATTGTAATGATATGAAGCTCAAACTGTGAAGGTCAAGATCAGCAACTCAGAAGCAGATAGTATGAACTAAAATTTGAAGGGAAATATATATCTAATCACTGAAAAGAAAAAAATATTCACAACCTTCAATGAATACGATTGTGAAACTGAAATACTATCTTAGGTTGATATAGAAATCAGACCTGATTTTATAGAGTAAATCATGAACGGTAAATTTTCAAAATACTCTTTTCAAAATACTCTGCCAATCTAACGGTAAATTATTATAACGGCTAATTATCAAATACACATGTCAAATATATTGAAAATATAAATTAATGACCCTTCAAATTATTGGTAATCACAATAATTTCATACGTCCCAAAAAAAATTATAGCTGAAACATACCAAAAAAAAAAAAAATATAACTGAAACAAACAAACAAGGAGCCTTGCAAACAAAACAAAATAAGCCGTGGAATAGCCCAACCCGGTCAACCGGGTGGTCAACCCACCGGTCAACCGGGTGGTTGACCGTTGCCTCAACATTTCAGTGCAAGGTTCAGAGGGTTCAAACGGGTCAGGGGGCATGTTATGCTACACCGGGCAACCGGTTGGTCAACCGGGTGGGCAACCGGTTGGTCGACCCGGGTCCCCCTCCAACGGTCTGTAACAGTGTTTTGGTGAATTCATTTCTTCCTCGTCGATCTGATGAAAGATTTGGTGAAATCTCATTTTGGTGTAAGCTTTGGTGAACGGTTGGAGCAATGAACAGTATCATTTTCATCAAAATTCAAATTTGATATCAGATTTGGTACAGCGTTGGAGATGGTCTTAACTAGACTTATTTACCTACATGTCCTATTAACAAATTTATCACTATAAATATATTCACAAAAATAAAAGAGATTGATAAATTTATCAATATGACTTAATGAATAATAAGTCCCAAAAATTGGACTTACTAGTAATTTATCCTTACAAAAATTGCAAATCAGAAAATCACATATTAGATTGCCTTGTTTGATAGATGGTTTAATTATAAAAATATGTAATCTTGTTTGAGCATTGTTGTTCATTGGTTGCTTGCTTGAGTGATTAGGTTGAATGGGTATAACCAAAGTAATTGCTAATTTATTCACTGTGTTAACCACCCAAAAAAACATTAGAACCAAATAAATCCAACCCATGCATCTTCACTTTGTCCATGTTTGATTTGATTTTTAAAAGCTTGTTTCAATTTTTTTTAACTAAAAATTCATTTGGTGAAATAAATAAAAAATTAAAAATACTTATCACTTTTATATAATTTTATCTTTTAGGAGGTCAAAATTCATTTTTTTAAAATATTTTTTTGATATTTATTTTTATCAAATTAATTTCAATTTTTTTAATATTTTTTTTCCTCTTGAAAACAAACCACCCATTGTTTTTTACAAAATATATCAATTAAAAACCAAATATCTAGACCGACATATATGTACCGAACGATGATAACTTTAGTAGAAAGACATGGTGACTTTTGGTTGGCTGAGCCAACATGTATACTCAACACAGGTGGCTAAGTTTTATATAAGATATTATTTGAAAAATAATTTTTTGGAGAGAGTTTAGAAAATTTGAAAATTTGTTTGGTTGTATATTTTGAAAATAGTTTTGGAGTTTTGGGATTTCAAATGATTTGATATTTTTTTATAGTTGAATAGATGTGTATGAGAAAAAAAGTGATTGATTGATATATAGTAGAGAGAAAAGTGATTTTGAAAATTTTTGGCTAAAATTTTCAACTAAACATGCTGATTTTTTTCTCTCAAAAAACATGTTTTGAAAGACAAACCAAACATGCTTATAATTTCTCATATAAAATATATTTACAAACACAAGCATATTCAATTGCTATAAATCTATAACCCATATATAAATCACAACAAAAACAGTACGAAGCAAACAAATCAAAAACATGCAATCTTAGACACAAAACAGCCATATGAGTTATTGTTTAATTGTTAACTAACCTTGTCTTCACCTAAGGCTCTTCTTCAACTTCATGGACATCAGAAATGGAGCTAATCACAATATAGAATTTTTGCTCACCCGAACAAGACCGTTTCGATAGTGAACACTGTTTGAAAGATGAAATTAAAAACAAACATTGTCGTCCAAACTCTGACTGACAATGATGTGATATAATAGGTGTCAACTTTTAATTTATTATATATCCAATGATAAAAGGTCAAACTCTTATTATATCATTATACCAAACTATAGATCTCTAACAATTTTTAAAAATTTATTATATATTATAGGAACAAAAATACTATAAATCCAAACTTATGAATCCATAATTTGTCCATCAATTTTTTTATGGGTAAATTATTGGTTTATAAGTATCTTGTTATATGAAATATTTTGTAGAAAAAACTGAAGTGACCACCTCTGTGCCAAGGTCGCGTGACTTGATATATAGCAAAGCCATACATCATCATTTCTAGAGATGGCAATTGGAACCCGGCCCGACGGGGACCCGACCCCCCGATCCCGAATTGAACGGTTATTTCCCGAAAAATACCCCTGACGGGCCGGGGATGGTATTAAAAAATGTATCCCCGGTGATGTTCGGGCCGGGGACGGGGATACAAGTTTCAGTCTCAGACCCGGCCCGATCCCCGCCCCGTATAAACCCTGATATGAAATTACTATTTTGCCCCTCATAATATATGTGCGCGTATAGATAGGGTTTGGTTAAAAACACTGTGCTCTCACACACAAACACAAACACAAACACACGCTGCTCTCTCTGTCTCTGTCTCTGTCTCTCTCTCTCTCTCTCTCTCTCTCTCTCTCTCTCTCTCTCCGCCGTTCGTTGCCAAGAGCTTAGGGTTTCTGATGGGTCGTTGAACACACCAAAATTAAATACTAAACTATACCAAATTCAATTAGAATAATGGCAAGTCCAGGTATCGATCCACAGGAGCTATTGTGAAATTAAACTAATTTAATTGTTAAATTCCTAAATTAATTTTGATAAAAAGATTGAATGATCATAACCTAATTTAATAACGAATAAATTAAACTAAGGAATTAAATTATCAATAATAAATGAAATTGGGTTTACTGAATTGGGGAAAAATCCTAGGGTAGAGAATTTACCACTAACCACATGAATGAGGCTTAACATGTGAAGCCCCTGAAATATGTATTTACTTTAAAGACCCTAATGTTTAAATTATTTTCTTAAAGCCCCTCGGTTACTTGATTATTTCAGATCTTGACGGTTAGTATTTTATTTTATTTTCATCAAAACTGGAATTTTCCTAGCCAGATTAAGTTCCCTAACCTAATTTAATTTAATTCTACAAGAGTAAGGTTCCAATGCATGTATTTAACTCCAAGCCCTCATTCTTTATTTAATTTCAAAACTTATCCCAAAAACTAGTACATGTACCCTAATACTATTAGTACCATCAACTTTATATATATATATATATGTATACACCTTGAGGGATGTGCCCTTGTACCTAAAATTAATAAAAAAAATAACCCCATCATCCTAAGGAGAAGAGAGGAGCCAATTTTCAATATATGTCATCATGAAATTCTAGGAAACCCAAACCTAGTACCCTAGACCTAGGTTGCTAATTTCAAAACTAGTTCCATTTTAACTAAAAATGGCCTAATCCTTGAGTAAGCCTCCCAAATCATCCCTACTTCCTTTAAAATTCCAAACAAATCCTAACCTTTCCATCCATTTCCAACTAATGGGCTTCTTGGACTTTTTACACCAAAATTTGCCTATAAATACCAACCTCCCCTAAGCTTGGCAAGCACAAACACCACACCCACACACACATTTGGTTAGAGAGAGGGAGGAGAGCAAGAGAGAGAAGTCTAGAGGAGAAGAAGGAGGAAGAAAAGAGCTTCTTGTGCAAAGCTTAGTAAGTAAGCCACAAACACAACCTCCTCTTTCAGTTTCTTTTTCTAATACATGTTTCTAAAGATTCTAAATAATGTTTTCAGATCTGTTATTACTAAGTTCTTATGTTAAAAATGCTAAGGGTTGAGTATTGATTCCATCTCTCTTGTATTTTTCCCATTTTGGCACAAAACCTTTTTTTTTGGTACCAATCTCTCAACTTTTCAAAGGCACTCTTTCAAATAAATTTTCTGAGTTAAACATGTGATAGTTAGCATATTTTCTTCACAAAAGAAATGAAACTTTCCCTTGGTGGAACCCCTTTTTCATAAATCTTCTTGTTTTGGGCAAAGTACCCTAGAATCTATTTTTGTAGCCCACTTCCAGAAATTCTAGAAAAATGTACAAAATTATTTTGGACCTCTATTTTATGTCAAAACCTTCCTTAAGGTGTTAGCTTTCAACTGAAATTGTTTTCATCGAAAAACATTAAGCGGTTTGCAAGAAAATCAATTTTTCGTAATAGTCGACAGATCTGGACAGAACCTGGACAGCGCTGGAATATTTTCTAAATAACTTAAAATCTGAAAAAGCAATCCCATTTCCGAAAAATGTTCTGGAAACTAGATCGAATCCTCTACAAACCATAGGAAGGCCATGTCCGGTGAAGGATCTAAAATAGTCCTTTCATTTTAATCTTTATGTGATATAAATCTGGAAATTTTGTCATGCATGGATGTTTTATGCCCTTGTATTCATGAAAATGTTTATTAGTTCATGATCATATCTTGGCATGATATTGTATTTGTTATGATATGTTCTTCATCTTCTTCACTTTGTTGATATATGCTTGTGTGGATATCTTTATCTTGTTAAGTTGCCTAACTTTGATGTAAAATATTTAACTCAACGGGAAACCTAATGGGGAGGGTATTGGGCTTTCGAGTACTTGAGTAGTGAAAAGATGAGTATATGTGATATACGGATTGTTGGGATGCATTCCCTATTTGAGAGTTAAAGTCTTGCGCAAGTGGTTTTCGGAACCCTAGAACGGAGCGGTTGTATTCGGACCCTAGGTGGTTTGGTGTGAGGAGGGATTCGAGCAAGGCCCTATTTTACCGTCTCTTTTGAGGCCCTGCGGTTGGCGCTACACGGTACATAACCGTTGGTAGGCATCCGAGGTTAGGTCTGCAACAAAGCAGCAAAAGAGGGGGCATACCGAATAATCCGCGTTCGATTCTTGTGGTTGGGAGGACGAAATCTCTTTGGGGGATTTCTAGTTTACTAACATCTAACTTAACCCTTTATTTATTTATTTGAGTATCATGCTTTATTGCTTGATGTTATAATGGTGATTGTGTATTGGACTGGGAAAAAGGGGCAGGGTGTGTGTGTGTTTACTGGGCATTCAAAGCTCACGGCGTATCATGCCAGGTGACGAAGAGGAACTCATAGCGGGAGACGATGAGCCTGAAACTTTCAAAGACTTTTGGCTATCCTAGAAAAATTAGAAGTTTCTTTTTGGATATTTTATAAGACTCATGTAAAGATTTAAGCTTTCTTTTGGGATGTAATATAATGGAACCATCTTTTGAATTAAGTGTATTGCGGTTGTTATGTATTTATATTCTATGTATGAACCTTATCGTGCTTATGAGACCTTGTGTCAATACCTTTTAAGATCTGTCAAAAGGGTAGTGCGCTGCCTAAGAAAGCCGGACTTAGAAGGGAGGCTATTTTGACTCCTCCGGCGATCTAGGATCTTACTTGGTTATTGACCATAGGACTCATTAGTGACTCTCCCTTGACTGCAACCAATAGTGTAGACTCGGGGCGTCACATAACATCAACCACCAATCGCAATTCGGTT
Organism: Camellia granthamiana; assembly: GCA_036172215.1. Classification (NCBI taxonomy): domain Eukaryota; kingdom Viridiplantae; phylum Streptophyta; class Magnoliopsida; order Ericales; family Theaceae; genus Camellia; species Camellia granthamiana. The sequence continues at coordinate 51,198,454 of CM069905.1, read as the reverse complement.
TGAACAACCCAATATTTCACAACTACAAGTTTGAAATATTGATCAAGAGGGTTGTTCCATTCAATGTACAGGTACGAATCATCCCGAGTAGTACGAGTCGTTTGCTCTAAACTAAGTTAGCAAAACGACCCGTCTCTCATAGCATGACTCGTCTCATACTTTGAATACAAACACAAAAAATACTAATGTATGGAAAGTATTAAACAATCACAGAGAGTAAAATGCTTGAAGAGAAGAACGAAACAATTATTTATAAACTTCTAAAACATCCATACATTTATTCAAACCGATTTACAATTAAAGCTCATGAAAAATTCCATTACATGGCTAGGGTTTCATCAAAACCCTAGAAAAGACGACTAGCCACTCATGGAGGAGTGGAAAGAGGAAGAAGATGAGGAAGAAACCACCATGGGAGACATCCTTGAAGCTTTTTGTTTCTCTTCCCTTCCAAACCCTAACCTCTTCCTTTAGGTCAAAACAACTTCAGCACCCTAGAAAAGCCTTTTCCTTTTCTTTTTATACTTCTACACACTTCCAAACAGGTTTAAAACGTCGGTTTGACTTTTCCAGAAAAAGTCAACTCTGTCCAAATTTTGTCTTTTTGCCCATTTTATGCTCCGATGATGTACAACCTGATTGACATTCAACACACATAAAGTATACAATTTGACCAGTAAGTGAAGTTAAGAGATTCTAATTAACAGCCTCAATGATGTACATTTCGGCCTTAATCACATCCCCTAACTTACTACTTGCTAGTCCTCAAGCAAGTAAAATAGAATAAAATTAAACAAAATCTATCTATTTCCTCTTTCGTAGGAAAACGGTTGCATTTAGCATATGCAACAAGCCTTTAAACCACAAGGTTACCCCAAGTGGACGAGTAAAGTCTCGTGAGGGTTTCCACAAATGATACCCACAAACATTACATATTCATATATACTTAACAACAAATGACCACACTACTCCACCTAACAATCAACTTATGTGCCACTACAGTGTGATATTGAGACATAATGAGTCATTAAAGATACAGTGGACAAGCATGAAGGAACCTATTGAGTCAAAACCACAATTCAGTTAATACAAAAGTAAAGTTCCCTATACTTGTGCATGCTAGTAGACAAATCATGAGTACCCTCGATGTAAAGTGCAATCTCCATATTAGTTAACTGTCCACTATAATAGCCCAGTGTAACTCATAATAATACCCAACATATACAGAAAAACTAACCTGTTGCAACCAAGATTCTCAAAAGTTTTTTTTTTTTTTTTTTTTTTTTTGACTGTGCAATGTGTTGATCCATTAAGCTTTCTAATCAACCCATGTAGCAAGTTTTGGGCCAATGACTCCCAAACCAGACGGTTTTAGGGCATTAGGTGTAGAGACACCCCTACGGGCTTAATAACTTGAGTTGAAAAGGTTACAAACCCGAACTAGTCATTCTTCTTATTTTTCCTTAACTGTGCAATGTCCAAGTCCCTTAAGCTTTCTAATTAACCCATGTAGCAAGTTTTGGGCCAATGACTCCCAAACCAAACGGTTTTAGGGCATTAGGTGTAGAGACACCCCTACAGGCTCAATAACTCGAGTTAAAAAGGCTACGAACCCAAACAAGTCAAGTTTTTTTTTTTATTTTTTATTATTTTTTTATTTTTTAAGAATCTTGGCTCCTCATTTATTCTTTTCTGCAACTCTAGCTATTATCAATGATGTACACTAGGGATTATAATAAAAAGATCACCGCTATGATAGTGTGTTCATGTGAATTAAGGCATATTCATGACAAGTGTACTAATACCACAAACACAGACAACTCTCCTCGTGCAAACATCGCATGCAAGTATCTACCCAATAAACCCTTTTTCATACAAGTCTACTATGATCTCCAATTAACATATGCAAATATCATCACCCAACTAGTAAAAAGTCACATCAAGTGAAGTAATGCAATTAAGTGAAACAGGTATAAGTATGAATTATGAGCCAAATAGAAATGCACAAAAGAAAATAGAACCCTCATCCCCCAACTTGAATATGACATTGTCCTCAATGGAAAAGTAAAAAGAAATGAGAGAAAATTACCAGAAATGTAGGTGCAGATCCAGGTAGGCAGAGAGTAACAAAGACACACTCACACTTTTTTTTTTCTTTTTTTTTGTAAATAAAAACGAAAATAATTAAACAAATGAATAAAAAAGACCTTAAATTAAATTAAATAAATTGTAAACTAAACTAAGCTAAACTACTTATTCATTAAATGATAAACTAAACTAAACTAAACTAAACTACTTAATAGAAGAGAAGAAAAGAAAAGAAAATAAAATAAAATAAAAACTAAACTACTTATTCATTAGACGAACAATTATAGAATAGAAGAAAAATAAAAATAACATTACTAACTACACAAGTATAATAAAAATAAAAATAAAAATAAAACCAAAATCGACTAACTAATTAAACTAACCAGAATCACTACGAAGTAATTTAAACTAAAAAAATATAGCAAATAAATAATGGTACTAACAATAATCGTAATTTAGTGTTTTTTTTTTAATATTTTTATGAGATTAGAAAATAGAAAATAGAAAATAGAAAATAAAAATAAATAAATAACTAAATAAATAAATAAAATGAATTTTTTTTTAAAAAAAAAATTATAAATAAAATAAATGTATATTTATTTATTTATTTTTAAAATTTATTTATGTATTTATTTACTTAAATAAATTAAAAATGAAATTAAAAAATAATAAGAATAATAAGAATAAAAAAATAATAATAATAAAAAAAATAAAACAAAAACAAACGCACACGCACCTACTTATCAAGCAGGGTGCGATTTGGAGTTTGGCAACTTTCTCGCATGTGTGGGGCCCAGGCCGCATGTGCGGGGCCCAGGCCGCATGTGCAGCGATTCACCCCTGGCGCGAATTTTTTTTTTTTTTTTTTTTTTTTAAACATCGTCCCGCACGTGTAGGGCCCAAGCCGCACGTGCGGCGTGAGTTACGCACCACTGCCCACACTTGCTTTTAAAGCAGGGGGCAACTTGTTCAAAGTCAAATTTTTTTTTTTTTTAAATATTTTAAATTTGTATTTGTTTACAATTGAACATGTACAATAACAATTTTTTTTTTTAATTTTTTTTTTTAAATTGAACAAGTATAACCTTTTTTTTTTTTTTTTTTTAACATAGAAAATAAACATGAAAGCATATTTTTTTTTTTTAACTAACTCTCAGCACCTAACAAAAGGCACCAAAGTTATGGCATAAAGTTGCCACTTCAGAATCCCCCAGGTAATAAAACCCAACGTAGTTTATAGCCTTCGGGCTAGTACAACCCAAATATACTTAACCATTTCTACCTTCAATTGACATCCGAAATAAATATAGCACATAAGAACATAACGGAATGCCCACTAAAGGTATAATCTTCACGCGAAAACCACGGGTACTACTTTTCTCCCTAATTGTATTTGTAACTTTCCCTATTCTCCAACAGGGTGACAGACTAGGTTGATTCGGTATCTAGAATCGAGGCGCATAAAGCTACCTCAACCTATGGGGCTGCCATACAGAGTTCAAGCCGAGGTAGTTTTGAAGCAATCTCCACACCCCTGAGTATTTAAACCAGACTCTAGTCTCGGAAATCCCAAACCTTTGTGTTCTAGGCTTTGCCATTCGAACTCTAGTTTCCATCGTCTCAGTTGGTCTCCTAGGAACTTACTACAAACACGGTTAGGTGGCTATACCAGACCGTCAAATGCCGTTCAGGCACAGCTAACACCAAAGGAATTACACCTTTAGAGGATTTAAAGTCTCCTAGATGCAAATAAAGCATAACGAGAATAAAGAAAAACAGAATAGCATAGAAGGGAAAGAAAAGAGAATAAGGAATCAATCTATCAATCATAATAAAATTGGTCCATCAAACCCCTACGTAAAGGAAAATGATCCTTTCTAGTCAAGGAATTTAGTCTCCTATAATCAATGCACACTCGCCACCCAGTAGTGGTTCGTGTGTGAACTAACTCTCCTCCCTCATTCTCAACAACGGTGATGCTCGATTTCTTGGGCACCACTTGTGTGGGACTCACCCACTTTTTATTTGAGATGGGGTATATAATACCCGCATCCAACAATTTTAATACCTCCTTTTTCACCACTTCTTTCATGTTAGGATTCAGTCTCCATTGCATTTCGTGAGAAGGTTTGGTGTTCTCCTCTAGGTGTATATAATGCATGCACACAGAGGGATCTATCCCTTTCAAACCATCCACTGACCACCCCATAGCACTCCGATGTGCCACGAAAACACTCATTAACTGACTCTCCTGCTCTACAGTCAAGTCAGATGCAATGATGACCGGTAAAGTATCTTGAGCCCCTAAAAACGCATACTTAAGTGTGGCCGGGAGTGGCTTCAACTCAAGTGTAGGTGGTGTGACCAAAGATGGTATGGCAGGCTCTCTCGACAGAGGAAGAAGTGACTCAAATCGGGCTTTCCATGGAGGAAAATCCGGTGTAAAAGAAGAATTAAGCAAGACATTCACCTCCTCAACTGACCCGTCAATATCAAAATTTTCAAACCCAAAATGAGCTAGACAAGCCTCTAAAGGGTCCTCTACAAGAATGGAGGGCAAAGCCTCCTCCACAATCTTATCCACAACATCCACTAATAAGCACTCCTCTCTCTCATGAGGTTGTTGGGATGCTTGAAAAACATTAAGTTTCACTTGCATGTTGCCAAATGAAACTTTCATAACCCCGGTCCGACAATTGATGCATGCATTGGCTGTAGCCAAGAAAGGTTGACCCAAGATCACCGGGATTTGTTTCCTCGAACTGGCTACCAGTTCCATATCTAAAACCAAAAAATCAACATGGAAGTAGAACCTATCAACCTTAACTAGCACATCCTCAATCATGCCACGTGGCACTTTGAGGGACCAGTCAGCCAACTGAAGAGTAACAGTAGTGGGCTTCAACTCGCCAAGCCCAAATTCCTCATACACAGAGTACGACAACAAATTGACACTCGCCCCTAAATCCAATAAGGCCCTATCAATGAAATGGTCCCCTATAATGCATGCAATGGTTGGGGCTCCCGGGTCCTTAAGCTTAGGAGGTGTGTCATTCAACAAGATGGAACTTACTTGCTCCGTGAGTAGGACCTTTTGGGACACATGTGTCCTAGATTTACGCTTTTGCGTACAAAGGTCCTTCAGAAATTTGGCATATGATGGTACTTGCTTAATTGCCTCCAACAGGGGGAGGTTGATTTTTACCTGTTTAAAGACATCCATTATTGCCTCCATAGATGCTGCCTTCTTATTAAAAGGGGACGATGTATCAAGGCATTGGGGAAAGGGTGCCTTAGGCACATATGGAGTGCTAGGGACTAAGTCATCCCTCTTAAGTGTTTCCCCCTCACCCTTGCTCTCATTAGGTGTACCTCCGTGGTCACCCTTCTTAACTCTAGTTGCATCTGGCGCAATTGACTAAGGTTCTAACTCCCTACCACTTCTCAAAGCAACCACCGCCTGCACTTGCTCATGTTGCTTACCATTCCCACCCGAACTCTCTGCCCGTATTGTCCCTTAGGGTTGGCCACAGTTTGACTTGGTAATTTTCCCTCCTCTCTCCGATTTATGTTGTTAGCCATTTGACCCAATTGGGTCTCTATCTTGTCAATAGAGTGAGTGTGGGAGTGAACTATCGGTGCTAACCCCTTAAGTTTTGAGAGAACTTCCAACACCTGAGTCTCAAAGGCAGAGTTGCCCTGAGGAACAGGCGAGGGTTGTGGTTGCTGGTACGGTTGTGGGGATCGATAAGGTTGTGGTGGTCGGTAGGATGATTGGTTGGCAAAATTATTGAAATTCTGCCTTGGTGGTGGAGGATTGTAAGAAATGCCTTGTGAAGGAGGTCTCCATGAGAAATTAGGGTGATTTATCCATCCCGGATTATATGTGTTGGAGTATGGGTCATTACCCGGGTTGGAGAATCCTTGAGCCACATTCACATGCTCTTAGACTAACTCCGGAAATTGTGATGCCAAAGGGCACTCACTCAAGTCATGAGCAGGGCTCGCACATATAACACATGCCTCACGGAATTGAGGCTGATCTTGCTGGGTAGGGACATGTCCCGTAGCTAATAAGTGGTCTATCTTGCGGGATAGTGACTCTACTTGTTGGGTTAACTCTAAGTTTTGCCCGACCTCATAAATGCCCCCTCTTTTCGGGGCTCCAACTACTGGTTGCCGAACTTGCCGGGCTGCGGAGGCATGGTGAAGGGAATTATCACTTAGGTTCTCAAACAATTGCCATGCCTCGGCATCATTTTTAGACATGAATGTCCCACCACAGGACGAATCCACCATTTGGCGGTGCGGCTCAGTTAAACCATAATAGAATGTTTGAACAAGTTGCCAATCAGGCACTTGGTGGTGGGGACACTGTTGGAGAAGGTCTCGAAGTCTTTCCCACGTCTCATGGAATTGCTCGCCATCCATTTGAGCAAAGTTTGTGATGGCTCGCCTAAGTTGGTTGGTTTTACCTATAGGAAAGTACTTCTCCAAGAACCGTTGCTGTAATTGGTCCCAAGTTGTAATTGAATTAGCAGGTAAAGAATTTAGCCAGTGTTTGGCTTTATCCTTTAACGAGAATGGAAACAATCGCAACATTAAGGCCTCATTTGTGAAATTCTAGATCCTCACTGTCGAGCAAATTTCCAGAAATTCATTCAAATGCTTATAAGGGTCATCATGAGTTAGTCCATGGAATGATGGGAGCATTTGTATGGTGCTGGACTTAATCTCATAATGAGTAGCAGTGGTGTTGGGCAATTGGATGCATGATGGTGATGTATATGCAGTGGGTGTAAAATAATCCTTAAGGGTCCGGTTAGGCACATTCGGGACATTAGGATCTGCCATCTCTAATGGCTCAATGTATGGATATGAATACTCAAGCCTAGGAACACGGGCAGAACCCCTAAGTCTTCTAAGGGTCCTTTCTAGTTCAAGGTCCAAACACCACAATTCAGGGCGACAAAAACAACGCCCATGCATACAATACCCACACACACACAATAAGTTCGACTCGGTTGCACTAAGTTACGAAAGCAGAATACTAAAAGAGAAATACTCACAGCGGTTTAACGAAAACGCTTTACTCGTCTTGCGGATGCTTGGCGTGTAGACGTTGTTTCCAACCCCCAATTGAGCTTTGACTTTCGTTTTAGCACTTTGGTGCTTTGCTTGTGAGTGTTTGCTTCTGTTTACTCACTTTAGTGCTGCAGTTTTTTTTTTTTTTTTTTTTTTTTTTTTTTTAAGCTCGGCTGCGCTCCGTTTGCACTTCAATGATAGCTCCAATTTCAAACGCTCTGCACACTCAGCAACACCAAAAGCATAAAATCCTAAACTAAAAATTAAAATAAGAATGTAACTTTAAATTAATTAATTTCACCAGAAGCCCCCGGCAACGGCGCCAAAATTTGATGGGTCGTTGAACACACCAAAATTAAATACTAAACTATACCAAATTCAATTAGAATAATGGCAAGTCCAGGTATCGATCCACAGGAGCTATTGTGAAATTAAACTAATTTAATTGTTAAATTCCTAAATTAATTTTGATAAAAAGATTGAATGATCATAACCTAATTTAATAACGAATAAATTAAACTAAGGAATTAAATTATCAATAACAAATGAAATTGGGTTTACTGAATTGGGGAAAAATTCTAGGGTAGAGAATTCACCACTAACCACATGAATGAGACTTAACATCAACCACCAATCGCAATTCGGTTTGAACAACCCAATATTTCACAATTACAAGTTTGAAATATTGATCAAGAGGGTTGTTGCATTCAATGTACAGGTACGAATCATCCCGAGTAGTACGAGTCGTTTGCTCTAAACTAAGTTAGCAAAACGACTCGTCTCTCATAGCATGACTCGTCTTATACTTTGAATACAAACACAAAAAATACTAATGTATGGAAAGCATTAAACAATCACAGAGAGTAAAATGCTTGAAGAGAAGAACGAAACAATTATTTATAAACTTCTAAAACATCCATACATTTATTCAAACCAATTTACAATTAAAGCTCATGAAAAATTCCATTACATGGCTAGGGTTTCATCAAAACCCTAGAAAAGACGACTAACCACTCATGGAGGAGTGGAAAGAGGAAGAAGATGAGGAAGAAACCACCATGGGAGACATCCTTGAAGCTTTTTGTTTCTCTTCCCTTCCAAACCCTAACCTCTCCCTTTAGGTCAAAACAACTTCAGCACCCTAGAAAAGCCTTTTCCTTTTCTTTTTATACTTCTACACACTTCCAAACAGGTTTAAAACGTCGGTTTGACTTTTCCAGAAACAGTCAACTCTGTCCAAATTTTGTCTTTTTGCCTATTTTATGCTCCGATGATGTACAACCTGATTGACATTCAACACACATAAAATATACAATTTGACCAGCAAGTGAAATTAAGATATTCTAATTAACGGCCTCAATGATGTACATTTCGGCCTTAATCAGTTTCGCCTCCCCCCCTCTCTCTCTCTCATACAATGAACGACGGCTACCATCTCCGCCGATCATCCTCCCTCACTGCTGCTCTTTCTCTCTCTCCGCCGTTGCCGAGAACGAACGGCGGTTTCGCCTCCCCCCCTCTCTCTCACACAACGAATGGCAGTTGCCGCTCCGAAGCCACCATCGCCACCGATTCCTCCGTTGCCAACGATCTAAAGCCACGACCATGACCAGGACCGTGAAGCCACCGATCGTGAAGCCCCCCTCTATATATATATATCTGTTGTTGATTGATTTTGATATATATCTGTTGTTGATTGATTTTGATGAACAAGAACAAATATTAGATCTGTTGTTGATGAACAATATTATTTGTTGTGTGTGTGTGTGTGTGTTGAACAGATCTGTATACATACAGATTAATTTTATTTTTTATTTTTTATTTTTTTTTGTTCTTGTGTTTGTATGTGTGTTAAACAGATTTGTCGGGGATTTTTTGGGGTCGAGGAAATCCGATCCCCGTTAGGGGACGGGAACGGGGGAGGTGAAGGGTTCCCCGTCTGGGATTGGGGGCGGGGCCGGGGATTTTGTCACTATTGGGGATCGGGGACGGAGAGGGTCATCCTCGGCCCCGCCCCGCCCCGCGCCGTTGCCATTCCTAATCATTTCTATACCAAATGGCCCATCACAATTGTAGGCTGTAATATTAATTTGTAGAAATGACATTTTTTGTAATTAGAGCTTGAGACTCAACCTAATATTTTGTCACTTTTTATATATGTTAGTTGCCACACCCCCCACCCCTGCGCGCGCGCTTCGCGTGGGGGTCTTGTCACCAAAGGCAAAATTTAAAATTTTATTGGTAGAATGAAAGTATATGTATAAAAATATTAAGTTAATTTGAGTATATTAATAATTTAACATAATTTCTTCTATAAACATTCAGAAAAAATTATTTTACAAGAAAAATAAATTAATCTAGTAAGTATATTTTTTTTTTCAAAATATATATAACATTTAATTTAAAAAAATTTTAAAAAAATGACATATACCTCTTATATTAATAGAATACTCAATAAAATTGATATATTGAGAGTAGTTTGTTTAATGGACATGGTATTATTATTTTTAAAATGTATAATAAGTTAAATTTTTTTGAAAATGTTAAATGATTTTTTTTGTTGAAGAGATTATGTAATACGGTGGTTTCAAATTAAACCAGACTGTATTTAAATAGTTTGGTTTAGATCAATTTCATAATTTTAATGAGTTAATTTTATTTTAATTTTTGTAGAATTGTAGCTAATAAATTAATCTTGATTTCATCCTAAATCGATCCCAACTAGACCATATTAACCCCTCGTTGTGAGTTTCGTCAACCTTCTTCCATCAACAAAGACAAATTATTCAAAAGTCATGACGAACAATCAACCAGTTAAAAATAAATAAAGGGCGAATTACACTAACAGTCCCTATAGTTTGACCTCGTGTCACTTTGGTCCATAACTTTTCAATTGTGACACATTTGACCCTAAATTTTGAATCTTATTTCAAATAAAGACAACTGAAGATATCATTACTCAATTTCAAGGCAAAGTTGTTAAATTGATAAAATATAAACTAATTTGACAAAAATAAATGTCAAAAAAATATTTTTGAATTTTTAAAAATAATTTTTACCCACCAAAGATAAAAATATATAAAATTGATAAATCTTTTAGACATTATTTTATTTTTTTTACCAAATTAATTTTTATTATGTGTTTAGATGATAATTATGTAATGAATGATTGTTAGGCTTTTAATGTGTAATCGATATATATAATATATGAAATGTTTTTAGTTTTGGATTTTTTTTTTAAAATTTAATGAATTGGTTTAATAATGATATCAAAGTTGTCACCATATTTGACTTTTGAAAAAATATAAATTAATTTAATGAAAATAAAAACAACCACCCATTACATGATCATCATTCAAATACATAATAAAAATTAATTTGATAAAAATAAATAAATGTCTAAAAAATTTATCAATTTTACATAATTTTATTTTTAGTGGGTAGAAATAATTTTTAAAAATTCAAAAATATTTTTTTGACATTTATTTTTGTCAAATTAGTTTATATTTTATCAAATTGATGACTTTGCCCTTAAAATTGAGCAATGGTATCTTCAATTGTCCTTATTTGGAACAAAATTCAAAATTCAAGGTCAAATGTATTACAATTGAAAAGTTAAAATCCAAAGTGATATAAGGACTAAACTATAGGAACTGTTAATGTATAATGTATCTATAAATAAATAATAAATAATAAATAACCAACAGAATGGAGTAAAGAGTAATAAAGCAATTGGGTTTTAGACACGTTTGACATTTTGCGTTAGATTCAACCTGGTTTCCTGCCGTTTATATATGTTATAGATATATTGGTATGAATGGCACTTTTATTAAGTCATTATACTCTTTATCAATTGATAAAGAATAATCTTAGGGAGCGTTTGTTTCATGGAATTTAGATGTGATTTGATTTTATATTCAATAGATTTACTAGTCCATCATATGATTAAAAAAGTAGATATCAGACTAATAGTCAAATATATATCATTTCTAGTCAAATAGTCCATGAACTAACGTTCCATTTGTTTGAGTGGAAAATATTTTTTAAAAATTATTTTTTGTATTTTTTGATATTTGGTAAAATGGAAAACAAAAGTCAACGGAAAATATTTTCTATGATCAACAAAAAACAACCTTATACGGGCAGAGAATATTTTGTACTTTTAAAAGACCGAAAACGTTTTCTAAACAAAAGTCTTACTAATATCATCATACTATCACTATCACACTCACCTCCACCACCACACCACAGCCATTGTCATCATCATTGTCGCTATTGCCGCCGCCGTCGCCCCACCACCATGCTACTACCTCCACCTTCACCTTCACTTTCATTTCACTACCACCACCACCACCAAACATAAAATATTTTTTGAAAAAAAAATTCATGGAAAATATTTTCCGCCCAAACAAACGGAATGTAATTATGTCAGGAGTAATAGTCCATTCAATTACAACATTCTCTCCTTATCTAATCTGTCCAAACACACACTTCCTTAGTACACGATATTCTTATTACTACGAAATTTAAGAAAAATCAAATATATGTAACTTTGCCCTCATGTATAGTGAGATTGTTTCAATAATTTAAACCATGACATCATGAGTGGAGTTGCGATAAGTATAGTGGTGACATCTAGTAAAGTTACAAAAATTTTAGAGTTCATGTAAAATTTTATCTAAAATTTATACAAATGGATCCCGTTGAACATAAGAACAAAAAGCTAATCTCTATGTTAAAATTTATAAACAACTGGTTACGTAATTAAATGGGTAATGGTTGGATGAATAATTATTTGGTTACATATATAAAAGACGAAATGTCCAATAGCATAAGCAATAAGACCATTATATACATCAATTTCTGCAAATGAAAATTCTTTATGAAAAGTGTGAATTTTTGTTGAAGCAATTGTATTAATATTTTAATATTTTGTTTTATTTTTAATTCAAATAATTTGAATATTTTTGTTAGTGTGATTGAGAATATATGAAATTTACATAGTATCAAGTGACTGTTAATGTTGATGGAAAATTTTATAATACACAATTCATTTTGAATGTGTATATATTGTATGCTCTAATTATAACGCATTTGGTTATGATTAAATGGGTTTTTGGAAATTCGTTATATAAGTCAAATTTTTGCTATATAAGCTAATAATCAATAAGCAATAAGCCAAAAAGCGAGACATGTGTGGTTATTTTGTGTTTGGCATTAATGGAAAAAGTCACTTTATCATTTTGATGAAAAGACAAATTTACCCTCTTGTGTCCCATGGCGTGAAGGTTAAAATGAAAATTTTGTCTACCAAAAATGTGATGAATATTATCTGTTTAAAACCTAATAAACAACTATAGATGCACTTCCCAAATACCATTGTGCTAAGTTATTTTGGGTATACCTTATAAATTAGATTTTTATTTATTATGAAAAAATGTACAGAAAAATAGATAGGTGATATGATAAAAATAAAAGATTTTTTTAAGGTCCTTGGTATTAAGATTTTATAGCATAAAAGACATCTAATATTTTCATAATGTCTAAGGTCCCTCAACATCGATCCAGAAAACATTCGATCCAAAGAATTTCTTTGGACTTCCCACTCTCTAGAGAAATTTTGGACTTTCCAGAGAATTTCTCTCCAAAGAAATTCTGGGAATTTCTTCATAGAGAATTCCTTCCCAGAGAAAATCACATCTTTCTCAAAATTCTTCACAATCTCAAGCTCCAATACCTTATTATCACCAGCTAGAGAAAATTACTCCCTTTAGTACGTAATTTTCTCTGATTTTTCTAGACTTTCCAGAGAATTTCTCTCTAGAGAAATTCTGAAATTCTGGGAAGGCCGAAGAAATTCTTTGGATTCCAGTCTAGAGATTTTCTCTGGATTTCCAGAGAATTTCTCTGGTTTTTGTAAGAATTTTTGTGGGTTCAAACTAGAAAATTCCTATCTTCCCAATCACGATGTGCAATACACAAATCGATCACTCAAATAAGCAACAACAACAACCAATATTCATATATACATATATATATATATAAGTATAGAGAGAGAGAGAGAGAGTGAGACTCACTGAAAGGAGAATTTCTTTGGATTTTCAGAGAATTTCTCTGGTTTTCACAAGAATTTTTTTGGATTCAAATTAGAAAATTTCTCTGCCAAGAACAAGAAAAATCAAGATTATAGTTTGGATGGGAAAAAAATAGAGGGATGAAAGAAACCAATTAATTGTAGAGAAATGTGAGATGAAAGAACAAAGAATCATCCATATAATTAAATCTAAAAAAACTCATGAAGACAATTCTACTTTTCTGTGGTCAGGATAAGTCTATAGCTTCAAAAGCCCAATCATACCTTCTGTATTCACATCCAGACCTCTTAGCTCAATCTATTCTTCACCCATTACGAATCTATCTTCGAACACAATCTATAAACTCACTTGTAACAATCTGTGCAACTCTAACAACGATTCTCTACATACCCATCAATTATTTTCGGTCACCGCAGACTCCTTGTCCTGCACCATCTCCACAATTCCTCTAGCTAGCCTTCAAAGAGCAGCAAAGCACGAAGCACGGAAACTTGTAAACGCTCGATCGAAGAGCAAGAGATCAAGCTGAGCTTGGAAGACGAGGAGACTGAAGATGATGAAGAAACCCTAGCTGTGGTGGAGAAGACGGATCTGTGAGGCGAGGAAGAGAGGATCAACATAGTCTGTGTAGAGAGAGAGAAAGTATTGTAGAAGGAGAGAGAGGCGTAAGGAGAGAACAGCTCTCTAGTATGTCAAATTTCTCTGTGATATATGGGTATTGGGTTGAGGGACCTTAGATATCACAAAATAATATTGTAGATCTCTTTCATTACTAAAAATGAAGTAGGGACTTTAGGCTAATTTTTCCTAAAAGTAAACCAATAAGTAATTTATTTTTGTTGTCTCTAAAAAAGCAAAAAAGTAACCAAATAAGTAATCCTCAAACAATCTCTCATTATGGTGTGTGTTAGTTATAACTCATTATGATATTGGTTATAACTATTATAATTATTATTTTGATTATAGTTTGGTGGTGGGCACATCAGTGACTGGTTCTACATCTCATAGGGCCCGTTTTGGGTCTTATTTTAATAATTTGAACGGTTCATTTTTTAGAAAATATCGAGTACAACATATGTGTAAAAAAATAAATTGATCAAATATCAGTAACTCTTTCATCTAATTATATTTGTATTCAAATTTATACTTACAATCATATCTATTATTCATTTTTAATTTATAAATGTGATTTGATAAAAGTGCTATTGATACCTGGTTAACTTAATTTTTTTGTAAGTAGATTATACTCAATAATTCTTTAAAAAATGAACGATTCAAATAATTAAAATAAAACTCAAAACGGGCCCAGCGAGGTACACAACTGTTATGCCTATTACACAACAATGACCCCATATCCTAATTTGGTTATCACTCAATAATTTTTTTAGTTATGATTCAAAATTATTTAGTTGCAACATTTTTGATAATCAACATCATAAATATCATAACTTACTTATAGTACAATTTATCCTTTATGGTCTCATTTGGAAACTTGACTATTTTAGTTAATTTTTTGGCTATTTTATTAGATGAAAAAAAAATTATATTTGAGATAATTTGTGAATTTTTTATAGTAGAATAGATATTTGTGAGGGAAAAAAAAAAAAAAAAGTGATTGATTCATGTATAAAATATAATATTTGATTTTATTAACTATTTTAATTTTTTTTTTATCTTTATTAACTATTTTAGTCCTAACTTGAGTTTCCAAACAGATTTATAACTTATTTGCAAATTGATTTTTTTAATTTTTAATTTTTTTATAAAATGACTTATAAAAAAATATAAAAAATAAATTAATATTTTTTTTATTAATTTTTAAATGGGTTTTTTATTGATAAATCCATTTTAGAGTTGTTATAACCCATTAGGTCCACAAAGGAATATTATAACCTGATTAGTCCCATAAACTTTTCTTTTTATTCCATAAGGTCCATTTTTCTAATTTAATATATTTACCTGGACTATTTTGCCCCTATATATATATATATATATGTACAGTGTTAATACGTATTTACGTATTACGTGCCTGTTTCCTCGCTGATTCAGTTTGGCAGTTTCTATTTTACGCTTTTCATCATCAATCAAATTCCAAGAGATACGTTTATGTTTTGCATGCTCGTTCCAAGGATTGGTTGTGCTAGGGTTTCATTCTTGCTGTTGTAGTCTGGTTCTGTGGTTTGCGAGTGAAGACGACGAAGAGGAAGGTGTTCGGCTGTCACATTTTCCGGACTATAAGTAGTTCAAATCAGTTGTTTTTGACTTTCTAGACGATTGTAGGATTGCATGATTAAGGTTAGTATCAATTTGGTTATGAATACATGTTCAGTTTATGGTTTCATTCGTATGATGGATCAGATGCTCTGTTTTTGGATTGATATGAATTGGATGCTATGGTTTTTCAATTATATGCTTTTTACGTGGTCCTGTGGAGGGGAGTTCATTCATATTATGTGAAGAACAGTGTTAGTTCTCATTTTACTTGAATGTATGCGTAATGAGGCTCTCTGTGGATGATTTGATTATCAGTATATATATCAATGTGAATGTTCACATTTTGTTAATGTGGAATATGTGAAGAATGTGGATGTTCTCATTTTAAATTGATATTTTCTTAATGAGGCTCTGTGTGTGTGATATAATTCAGAGTGTATGTGTCAATGTAAATGTTCACATTTTGTTAATATTATGTGAAGATTGTTGATATTCTCATTTTTACTTTGATGTTTGCAATTTTGGCATCTTGTTAATATCAATGTGAATGTTCACATCTTCGTATTGTGAATTATGGATTTAGCACTTGAACTGTACACATAGTCATTTTTTTTTTGCACAATGTGAATTTTCATGTCGATTTTGATTAAATGTGTAGTTCTTATTTTACTTTGATGTATGCATAATGAGGCTCTCTGTGGATGATTTGATTATCAGTATATATATCAATGTGAATGTTCACATTTTGTTAATGTGGAATATGTGAAGAATGTGGATGTTCTCATTTAAAATTGATGTTTGCTGAATGAGGCTCTGTGTGTGTCATATAATTCAGAGTGTATGTGTCAATGTAAATGTTCACATCTTGTTAATATTATGTGAAGATTGTTAATGTTCTCATTTTACTTTGATGTTTGCTTAATGTTGACATCTTGTTAATATCAATGTGAATGTTCACATCTTCGTATTGTGAATTATGGATTTAGCACTTGAACTATATGCGTAGTCATCTATTTTTTGCACAATGTGAATTTTCATATCGATTTTTATTATTGTTCATTGTTGTGTTTTTGTGTTTTTACAGAAGATGGATACCTTTATGCTGTTGGTGTGTACATATGGTTGCAGTACAACTGTAATAAATGTTGCCCGCGCAATGTGTTATTCTCGTTTGGTGGAGTGTTTGTGTGAGAAATGGGATGAGTTGTCTGCTGGTTCTATTTCATTGTTCTGTAAACTAGCTGGGATTAGTAAGTGTGATTTGGACAATGAGGAAGAATTTCAGAACATGTTACTGCTTGCTAAATCAATGGGGGTACAACATGTAGAAGTTGTGGTTGAGTTGAAAAGTGATATTGGTCAGTCAAGTAGTTTGGGATTGGTGCGTGTGGGGGTTGAGGAAGAAATTGATGCACTACGGAGATTTTGCCACCATAAGGAGAAAGTGTTGTTGTCAACCCCTTGGGCAAATGGTATTACGCATGTGGGACAACGGTTTGTTGGAGGTGCACAAGAATTTCGTGACGTTTTATGTAAGTATGCCATCCAATGTGGGTTTCAGTTTACATACATGAAGAACGAGACAACAAGAGTTACTGCCGTGTGTGCGATGCGGGAGGAGAGGGGCTGCTTGTGGGCTATACATTGTAGAGCACAACGAGCAAATGATTTTTTCTACATCAAGAGTTTTAGTAATGTGCATACTTATGGTACGGATGTCCCAACATCGAAGAATTCGCGAGTTAGTTCGGATTTGGTGTCGAGTACCACATCTGAAATAGTGAGGAACAAGCCGTTGACTCGGCCGTGTGATGTTGTGACTATTTTGAAGAGGGATTATGGGCTAGATGTGAGTTACCATGTCATATGGTTGGTTGTGGAGAAAGCAAAGGCTGGTATTCATGGAGATCACTCATTATCGTTTGACCAACTGCGGTGGTATTCGGATGCTGTGATGCGGTACAATCCGGGGAGTTATGTCAATATTGACTATGATGCGAGTAGTCAACAGTTTTGTCGTTTCTTTGTGTCATTCGCTGCGTGTATTTCTGGGTTCAATTCTTGTCGGCCTTTATTCTTCTTAGATGGAACATTCCTCAAAGGAAAGTACAAAGGTCAGCTACTTGCGGCAACGGGGAAAGACGGAAACAAAGGTTAGTATTTTTTTTACCTGTATATTCATGTCAATATTCACATTGACATGCATAGTATGGACAAATGAGTGATTGAGAAATTATAAGTAATGTGAACATTGACATTAGTATGCACTGATATGAATGTTCACATCTGTGTCTGCTAATGACAGTAATGTGAACATTCACATTATTATACACTGATCCATTCACATTATTATACATCTGTGTCTGCTAATGACAGTAATGTGAACATTCACATTCACATCAGTGTATACTACTGTCAGTTGATCTATCAATGAATAGTACTGTGAATGTTCACATTATCAATTACTGAACAATCAAAAATGAATTATTAATGGTCGTTAATGTGAATGTTCACATCATTGATGTTTATGAACTTGAATCCAGAAATAACAATAGTAATAGGGCAATGTAGATATAAACATTCACATGACCTGTTTCGTTTATATTGTTTTCTATTCACTTTGGAATATTGTGAACAGTTGCGTATTGGTGTTGTGTTGTAGGTCTGTTTCCTATTACATTTGCGATTGTTGATTCGGAGACCACGGCGAATTGATCGTGGTTCTTGCATGAACTTGGGAAGGTTGTTGATGGTAAGCACCAGATTACTTTTATTTCGGATTGTAATCTTGGCCTGGTAGAAGCTATGCTGAAGGTGTTCCTATCGGCTCATCACGGTTATTGCTTACAACACTTGAAGAGCAATTTAAGAGACCGGATGAAAGGAATTGATAATGGATTCAGGGATCACCTAGTAAGTAGTTTGGGTGATTGTGCTTATGAGCCAACTGTGGTAGGGTTCCATGAAAAGCTTGCAAAATTAAAAAAGGAGGGTAAACAACGAGCACATGATTTTTTCAAGGACTTGGCACCTGAGCACTGGGCAAATTCATACTTCAGGTAATAATAGTTTCATAAAGTGTTCCATTTGTCAAGTTTAGAATGGTAGTGATGTGAATTTTCAGTTAAGAATTGTAAAAATCTTCCAATTGTGTTTCATGTTCAATGTCAATGATGTGAATGTTCACATCTGATAATGATGACTGATTTGAATGATGTGAATGTTCACATCTGTTGTCATATTTTGCTATTATTAACATTCACATCATTCTGTCATTTAAGTTGATGTTAATGTTCACATCTGTCTATTGTTTAAGTTGATGTTAATGTTAACTGCGAATGATGTTAATGTTCACATCAGTCAACGTGAATGTTCAGACCTGTTAAATTTCGTATTGTAAAATGTTTGTGATATTGTGCAAGGGCATGCGTTATGGGGAGATGACTTCCAATGCAGCGGAGTCATTTAATAACTGGATTAAAGAAGCACGTAATCTTCCTATCACTCAAATTGTGGACACAATTCGTACTTAGTTGATGCGGCAAATGTCTGCACGGCGTGACCAAGCAAACAAATAGAATGAGCTTATTTGTCCTACATTCGAAACAAGGCTTATGGATTCGTTCAATGACAGCAGGTCTTGGCAAGTTAGCAAAGCCAATGAGGATGTGTTTGAAGTTCATTCGATACCATCTGTTACTGTTGATGTTGCGAGGCGTACATGTTCGTGCTTCAAATGGCAAATCAACGGATTCCCATGTGACCATGCTGTTGTTGCCATTCAGAAGAGCCACCACAATCTCAATGATTGTGTGGAACATTACTTTCGTGTACAGACATATCGTGCAGCGTATTCGGGTGCCATATTCCCTATACCATCGGTGGAGAAGCCACCTTTTGATCCCATGGACTTCACTATATACCCGCCAACTGTGAAAAGACCACCCGGAAGGCCGAAAAAGAATAGGATCCCATCAAAGGGGTGAGAAACTGAAGCAAATAAGGTGCGGGAGATGTGATAAGCTGGGGAGCCATAATCGGAAGTCATGCAAGGAGCCGATATAGGATGTACATTTTTCATTTCAACGTTGTGTTTTACATTGGATTCTTATATTCATTTTTGAAATAAGATTGTGTTGTGTTGGCAAGCAAAATAATGGTTTGGCAAACTTAATATTTCATTTGTGCTTTTTCAATTTCTTTTTGTGTATGAAACTGATATTTTGTTAAAGTTGTAATGATAAATACATGATGTGGACATTCACACTTACGTAAAAGAATCATATTATGTGAAAACTTGCACATGGGTTGAACTTTTTTACCTTATTGTTGTCAATGTTGACATGAATATAAGCTGTGATGTGAACTTTCACATACATAAAGATTAACATGGTGTGAACATGCACAACTGTTATGAATGAAAAGAAATGTGAATATTCACACCTATGTATGTTACCCGTAATGATGTCATGCAAATAATGTGTACATTCTTGCACAAAGTATGTGTATTACATAAAAATCGGGTTCCAAAAATCGCATCAATTATGCTCATCACAACATGGCATTATGAATATCATAAGTGAGTATGAACATTCACATCAGTGTTGCAACTGTGAACATTCACATCTGTCAAACATTAGTGCATATGAATATCATAAGTGAATGTTCACATTTGGCAGAGAATCATAAAACATTCACAACTGTTATGAACAAGAACAAATATGAATATTCACACTTGTGTATGTGATCCATAATGATGTGACATAGATATTCCTGCAGAAAATATGTGTACTATAGAACAATCGGGTTCAAACCATCGCAGAAATTATGCTCATCACAACACATCAGTATGAATATCATAAGTGAGTATGAATATTCACATCAGTGTTGCAACTGTGAACATTCACATCTGTAAACATTAGTGCATATGAATATCATAAGTGAATGTTCACATTTGGCAGAGAAGAATGACATTTACAACTGTTATGAGCAAGAACAAATGTGAATATTCACACATGTGTATGTGATCCGTAATTATGTCATGTAGACCAAGTGTACACTCCTGCACAAAGTATGTGTATTATAGAACAATCAGGTTCAAACATTCGCAGAAATTACACTCATAACAACACAGCAGTATGGATATCGTAAGTGAATGTGAACATTCACATTAGTGGTGCAACTGTGAACATTCACATCTGTAAAACATAACAACACCAAAAGTAGTTCAAAATTCGCAGCTGGCTTTTTTCCATTAACAGATGTTGTATCACTGTTTTACAATCAGTTATTGTGTCAAAATGTCAACGCATTCCATATTAACATTCATATCGACTGTTGGTTAGTTTGTAGGTGGACACCCCCCACCTATAGGTTTTAATGAAGCTCTGATTTCTTATGATTCAAAAAACTATGTACTAACAAATCTCGTAGTCCACACCATTCTGAACTACTGAGGCTGCCCACAATTTCTTCATGGTATATGTGCGCCCGCATGATGTAACATACTGCAGGTCCGCAGTCCACTCTGTAAATGCAAAATGGTTTTGATTAGCAGTTGACATGAATATTTGCATAATGGTTATGGATGATTTGTAAAAAATGTAGTGAGGCTTACGAGTCGTCGCCTTGCTGAGGACAGACATCAACACTTTTGATTGGTTGTACTGGATTTTGGCCTGCTAACTTAGTGTATAGCGATGATGACTTGCCAATAACACTCACAACATGCTCAATGTACTTCCTCTGTGAATGGAATTTCAAATTAGGCACCAACAAACATATGTGTGTGTACAGTCATTTAATGCATGAGAACAAGTCATATTTGTGTTCAAAAATAGCCACTTACAACTTCCTGTGCTTGGTCGATATGCGGGTCATGTATGCCTGTTCTTGGGCGCAATGAGTTGTAATGCCTCCACAAATTGTCTTTAGCATCATACACAACTATCGTCCAGTGGTACTCATGATGCAATGGGAATAGTAGGTATCTCTCTCCTTGGTAGTTTTTGACATGTGCATCAATGTGTTTACTCCTTTTGCGAGGATGGTACTCTCGTATCACTTTCTGTACATATTGGACAAATAATTAATGGATTGTGAAGTTTCACATTCAGATTACAAATAATGGAATGATAGATTTTACCAAACACATGCTCGTAAAGATGAATGAGGCTTCATCCGAAGTTGGGTTGACCACCTCTTGTTGTTCATGCAACAGTTCAGCATATGCATCTATGAGCTGCACAAACATGGGGTCATATTATATAGATTTGTGGCTGTGAGTGTGTGTGTGTCTGTGTGTGCATATGCATGAAGAGTGAATTATGTTTGTAATGGCATACATTGCTGTGTATTGATTCCTCCTTGATAAGGTTGACAATGTCATCAAAATACACGTGTAGCCTTTGAATCTCCTTTCCACACCAGCAGCCTGTGCATTATGAACAAACCAATGTGAATATTTACATTGCACAGATCTGAACAAACCAAAAAAATTAAACACAGTGATGAATATAGACTATTACGGAATGTGAATGTTAACATTAGATATTTGTACAGTCACTTACTCATCGCCTCCACTTTTTTGTAAAGCTTGGACCTTTTGTTTGTCTTGTTTGGACATCTTGCTCCAGACTTTGAACTTGTTAGTCAAGGATAATTTTTTTGGCTGCTTCGCTGGTGAGTGTTTCTCCACATCTTCAACCATTTCGACTGGATAGGGCTGCTTTTGGCCAGGTAAGTCTGGATATTGAAAGTCAGGCAAGCGATGTTCTTTGCGATCTTTTTCCTTTATACGCTTGACCCTAGAAGGTGGGCTGATATTGTGTTGCATTGGGCTAGGGGGTTGCTTTTCTGCCACAGCCTGTGTGACAATGTGGACTGACTGGTCATCGTAAAGATCCTGAAGAATTGTTTTATCGCATTCTAAGTCGATGACCAGCTGCGTTAAGCGTTTGATTTCTTTATCCTTTTGCTCCATGCACTTCTTTATTTCGATATTCATGTTGGGCGGGCTGGACTGGTTGAACAATTTATGTTCAAGATCAGCTATGATTCTTGCCCTTAACTCCCATGAAAATTGAAAGTGTTTGTACTTTGCTTCACATTGCCTTATGACGCCCCAAGCCTTCCGATTTTCTTCGATAAACACATCAATGATATCAGGTTGGTTTATGTTTGGTATTACAATAGCTCTGTCATAATGTTGGCTGCTAAATGGAATGTGAATGTCCTCATTACTGTCCTTTAGCTCCACCCCATCCCCAAAAAAGTGGGAGTTGCTACCATTGGGTTGTTCTCCCTTGATGTCAGACAGGTTGGGAGATGTTGTGGCTGGTTCATAAATTTCAGGCTCCACCTTCAATGTTTTACGTTTGAACTTTTGTAATTCTGTTGGGATTGCAAAGAGTTCACCGACATTAACCTGAAAATGAAAAAAATATGTTACTTAACGTATATATTTGGGTGGTGTTATAATGTGAATGTTTTGATCAGTAGTTGAAGGCCCTACCTCATTAAAACCCAAATCAGCTAAAGAGGTGGTTTTCATCTTCTTCTGTAAAGCAGTCAGATCCCACTTCACACAGCGAGGAAAAGCATTGGGTTTGTGAGGTTGTAGGATGGTTGTGTGCTCACACAACCAATACTTCAATAAAACAAGAAACACATATTGTTATTTAGTATTTGCATAGTAATGGTAACATATGTGAATATTAATCACAGTGGCACTGTTGTGAATATCCCAGTAGTATATTATCATTGAATGTGAGCATTCACATCAGTGGTTCAGATGTGAGCATTCACATCTGTGAAACGTAAGTGATGTGACACTGTTGTGAACATGTACAGTAGTATGTTATGAGTGAATGTGATCATTCACATCAGTGCTTCAGATGTGAACATTCACATTTGTGAAACATAATTGCCTATGGAGCAGTGTTGTGAACATTCACAGTAGTATATTATAAGTGAATGTGGACATTCGCATCAGTGATTCAGATGTGAACATTCACATCAGTGGCACTGTTGTGAACATTCACAGTAGTATATTATGAGTGAATGTGAACATTCGCATCAGTGATTCAAATGTGAACATTCACATCTGTGAAATATAATTGCCTATAGACATTCACATCAGTGGTACAGATGTGAATGTTCACAGTTGGCTTAGATGAACAACACTGAAGGACATGTGAATGTTATTATTTGACAACATGGGTACTTACCATCAATAACATGACAACATGGGTACTTACCATCAATAACATGACATAGCCGGTGACTTTTGCTGGATTTTTGTCATTTTGGGAAATAGACGATGTCAACGTTGTCCTAATTTGCTTGGCCCAATCATATTCTTGCATGCTTTCCAATGGGACCATATGTGTATAGTAGCCCCATCCTATTGTCTCTCCGCTTGTTGAGAAAAAAAGCTTTTGGCAAGCATACATGCACACTAGTCGAGCAACTTCTTCGTTGTTATCTTTCTTTTTGCCTTTCAATGCCTCGGTCAAAAGGGTGCGTATCCATTTTGAAGTCAACTGGCTGACGTTTTTGCATCTTTTGTTTACAATGCCAATCTTTGGTTTCGCACCATATGATATGTCCATCGGCTTGCTGCCACAGTCCACACCAAAAATCAGCTTGATGTCGCTGTTATGTATGTTCATCTTCTTCTCCCCAATGTAGAAGGCATTTTTGAAGCTTTGTACATTTGTAGTACATGCACAACAACATCATCATACTTCATGCATTTGTCAAGGTCGATCTGATTGTTTCTCAATGCATCAAACAAATTCCAAAAAGGTGTTTGTTGAAGGCACCCAAGCTGTGCTTGTGTGAACTTGGTGGTTTTCATTAATTTGACCAGTCCGGTCATATTAGATCTGTAGTTCACATGGCGCATGTCGACAATGGTGCTAGTATTTGTTTGTGGGGTTTCTTCCTTCACATGGTACTCATCTCTTTTTCTCTTTGCGGTTTTCTTTTGTGCAACATCTGCAAAATGGAGCATTTAAAAAAAATTAAGTGAAGGCTCATGTGATTAGCATAGTGGAACAGATGTGAACATTCACAGCTGTAGACGCGCGCCACGTGAGGGCCTCCGTGCTACAATTCGGACTCGTTTTGTCACGGTTCTTAATCTGAACCAAAGAGTCCAAATCCGACAAATCGTTTTGAGAAAACAGATTTTTAGAAAAGAAGTACCAAACATGAACTGCTTTGCCAGATATAGAGTCGCCACCTAAATATTTTTTAATGGGGGAATTTAGGAAACTCTGACTCGTTTGCCTAAGGTCACGTGTCCGTCATCACCAAAGTTGCCTTGGCTCGGGAACTTGGGTACGATTGGGGAAGGTCAGCTATGAGCACCCCCTCTCGCCCGATCCGAAGATCGGCCTCTACTAACCATGATATCTTGTTTTGAAAACATTATGCGTTCTTATTCTGGTTATTAGCCTAGATTTACTACGTGATGCGCACAACAAACAAGTATAGACTAAGTCGCCTAAATTGGAACAAAACATTTCATGTTTGTTTATTTTGAAAATGGTTTGATGGTGCTACCCGCAAATAGGCTAAGACATGAGTTTTGCCACCCTCAAGTGGGCTTAGAAAATATGGTTTTGCCACTTTCAAGTGGGCTTAAAACTCGCATTCAATGCATTGTTCCAATTTAAGTAACTCAACCTCCATCCACAGGCATTCAAGCAGTTATATCACATAAGCAGCTAGCCTCATGGTAATCATGCTATTAGGGCAACACTCACACGCATGTGGTATGCTAAAGCATAAAAAAAAGCTTACCTAGTACTCCAAGCCAAAACAGAAACTAGTTAGTAATCATATGCATGATTCTAGTTCATGTTAAGATGGCTAATGCAACACATGCAAAATGCAACTAGAAATAGGCTCGGCTATTCTAAGATGGCATATGGAATGCTACAAATAACACGTATTCAACTTGGAATTAAAATACAAGTGCAGTTAGCATGATGTACCGAGCCCGGTGCATGTAAGACAAATGTATGGATGCACGCATGCATAGCATAAGGTATGCTAATTTAAATATGCCCTAGTCTAACCATCATAAGCGGGTAAATAAAAGGGAAGAAAGACGTGGGATTGGAAAACATGCACACACTCACACACACTTATTACACAATTGCCCTCGCTCGGAGGGTCCGAATAAATATTACAAAACAAATAAATAATTAACTATTCTAGCTAATTAAATATTACAAAACTTCTAATTTAATTAACAAATTAAATGCAGAAGGAAGGTGGCCGCAGCCTCGCCTCGGAATGATGAGATGATGCATGCTCGACTCGTCTCGCCCAGAAACTCGTACCATGCCACCGTTGCCTCTGTTTACACTGCTCTGCACCTCTGAGGACTGCACAAATCCCAAAGTTGCTTCTGAAATACTCCCTAAGGGTTGTGGGAGACCACCAGCCAAAAGGAAACACCACCGGCCATCCATTGGCCAAACATTGGGTCATCGGATAGACATGTTTGGTCGATCGGCACTGTAGATGGCCAACCGGCCATATCTTCCTACAGAAACCTGTTTTGACAGCGGCAGAGGACAAACAGGGCATGGCATGGAATTTCAAAGCAAATGTGTGCACAACCACCCTCCCTATCATGTTATGGACTCAAGGGAGTATGGCTCTCGACCCTCGGGCCATTAATCACACATTTCAATGCATGATGGCCCAAAAGCCAAGTGTGCAACTTCAACATCAAATGAAATGCACACACAAAACACATCAAAGGCCCCAACCTCTATCATGCTTGATCAAGAGGCAAGGGATGCATGCACAATGCAATGCAACCTAAGCATGCAAGCAAGGCTAATGCAATATGATTATGCAATGCATCTAATATGCAATAGGCACACAACCTAGACATATAAACAAACATGGCATGCAACAACATGCGATGATGGACTTAAACTAACATGGATAGCTCGCAAGCATACCAAAATCAGTGGCCATGTGATGGAAATGAGACAACTGAAATGCGTGCACACATTCGCGAATGCAATGGACCGAACCTAAGGCATCAAATGCCACTCTACCAAAGCATGGCAAGGGATGCAAAATGGCATACAAACATGTAATTTCCAGCACTGAAAAATGATGCACAATGGTCCCGAATCATGGAAATATGGCACCCAATGCATGAAATAAGCCCCGAAACTCAAAACTAGTCCAATGCATTGTACTATAACTATGCAAAGCAAGCATTATGTGTTCATGAAGTACAAGAACAGAGCCAAGGCAGTCCCAAAATATGCATAATATTAGTTCAAAGCATGGCCAAAAAGTGCTAACATGGAGGGCTAAAGCAACATGCAACCTAGGCTAGTAGAAATGGTTTACATGGCACGTATATGAAGCACAAGAGAAGTCACAAAACCAGCCAAAAACAGTGAACAAAACATGTCAAAATATGCCCAAATAACCACTGAAATGTAGCCAATGCATGCAAAAATGATGGGCTCCTTTGGAGGGCTATGAAGTGGGTTACTCAACACATACAAGATAAACACTTAGCATGGCAAAAACCAACTCTGGAAATTAATTATGACAGCTCTAAAACTCACCAAAAAGGCCCTGAAATTGATCAACAAAGCATGCAATGAAAGGTCCCCTTGAAAGGCCTTAAGGAGGATTGCTCCACACATGCATGAGGGACATAAAATATGGCTAAAAGGGCCTCGGACAGAGCCAAGGCAGACCTCAAAAACTCACATAATAGGGCCTGGAAAGTGACTTCAAAGCATGCAAGATGGAGCCCCTTTGGAAGGTCAACAAAGCTAGTAAAGAGAATGAGGGGTGAGAGGGCCACCCCTCTATGATTTTGGAGCTCAAAGACACATCAAAGCCACTGAAAATCCACTGGATTTCAGTGGCTAAGAGGCCAAAACAAGGCCAATACAAATGCTCTAATGCATAGCCCTAATCATGAGGAAATGAAGCATGCAAAGGGGAAGATGACCCCAAACAGAAATGTGCCCTTAATCAAACTTAAAGAGGGGCTCAAAACAAGACTTTTTTTAGTTTATGTTGAAACCCAGAAATGCTTGTAAACAAGGCTAAAGTTTGGAGCAAAATAAAGCCATAAAGAGAGAAATAGGGGCTTACCCTTGTAGAGCCGACCCTCAGCAGCTTCTGGACCAAGATGATGAACCTTCAACCTCTGCAAATCAGTCCCAAGGTGTTTGGATGGATGGTGGAGGTGTTGTGCTAGGAGGTGTAGTGTAAATGGCCAAGAATAAGACCCTTTTGGACCCTTTAACACACCCAAATGTAGAGAGAGAGGGAGATATAGAGAGAGAGGGTGATATATATCAGATATCTATGTATAGGTCTGGTTTTTGCTGAACCAAACAAAGGAGAGGGTTAGTCTCCTTATATAGGCAAGGGAAAGCTTAAAGCTTACAAGAGAAGCCAAGTGAGAAGGGTCCAGGGGTTCAAGGCTTCCTAGTGAAGCTATGGCAAGGGTGCAAGCTTCTTGAGGAAGCTTTGACAAAGGGTCAAGCTTCCTCAAGAAGCTTGATCAAAGGGTGCAAGAAGTTTGGATCAAAAGGGGTCAAAGGTTCAAAACAACCACACAAATGCACGGGGGAGAGGGTTTGTGCATCCCAGCTGGCACAGCTGGCATGCACCATGCCTGAAGGGTGCAAAAGGGTAAAATCGGCCAGAAAAGGAGGTCATCGGCCAAATAAATGGTCGGTCGGCACAACAAATGGCCGGCCGGCTATTTTTACTGGCTGGTCGGCTAAATTGATGGCCGATAGGTGGCTGCCAAGGTCAAAAAGTGGCCGGTGGGTATCTAGATTAAAGCCCCGGAAGTTAGCTTTCCAATGGCGCAAACCTTGCATTAAAATTCCTCCTATGCAAAAAGTTATGCCCATTTTGGTGAAGCCGCGCAGATTCGATCCAACCGGATTGATCCCCTACTTCAACCAACCATATCTCCCCCACCCGGACTTGGCTCTAGGAGATTCTTGAGTGCAAAATGAAGCCCCGGAAGTAAGATTTCCAACGGTGGTGGCGTCATAGCTAAAATCCAAGTATGCAGATGAATAAGCCCGATTCAGCGAGGGCTGCTCGACTCCCTTCTACCCGGATTCATGCCGAACTTCTCCCAAACTAGTTTTCTTCTCTCCTTTCCTCTTTTCTTCAACTCCAAACCCCTAAACAAAGTTTTTTGAAAGATTTTTCAAAGATTACATCTCTCTTTCATTCATCTCCACTTTGTCCTTGCTCGGTTTACCGAAAAACGCAACATTTACCGAAATGCGAGCGTCGGAACATCGTAGGATCTTTATTTTCAAAACATTTTGAAAGAGAGGGTTTTAAGATCTAAAATCTTTTGATCAAGATTGTTTTGGCCCAAAAGGGGTATGAAGTTGGGATTTGACTCTCTCATTGCTGAAGAATTTGAACCTTTGCCCTGCACACCTTTCTTCACCATGTAAACCATCAGTAGTGCCCAAGTCTTAAGGGCGGTCAAAAATGGGGTGTCTACAGTTGCCCCTCTTTGACAGAACTCGAAAGTCATAAGAATGACGGGAGTGAGTGTCAAAGTCCAGAGACGACCCATTTTTTACAAGGCCGAAGACTTAGACAAAGCATGCAAGACAATAAAGATATGCACCCGAAGGCAGGGGCAAAATGCAACTGACAATGCAAGAAGCCGAGCATAACTTATGATCATGCAAAGAAAGCTGTAACGAAGCATATACAATGCAACAATTTTAAGCAAGTAAAAACCAAGCTACATTACAATGCAGAAAGGATGTAAGATAATTATGCAATTCTCACGAACGTGTGCGATAGATACACAAAAAGTGAACAAAGTGTGACAGATACACTAAGTGGACAAGCATGTGTGATAGATACACATAATGAAGAGAGTGTGATGGAAATGTTTATACGAATAAAGTGTGATTGATACACTAAACGAAGCAAAGTGTGATAGATACACAAAGTGAAACGAGTGTGATAGATACACTGAGCAAATATGTGATAGATACACTAAGCAAACGTGTGTGGTGGATGCACAAAGGGAGCGTGTAATGGATACACAAAGTGAACGTGTGATAGATACACAAAGTGAGCATAGTGTGATAGATACATAAAAGGTGAAACGAGTGTGATGGATACACTATATGAAGCAAAGTATGAGCGTGTGATAGATACACAAAGGTGAGCGTGTGATAGGTACACAAAAGGTGTGCACAAAGTGTGATAGATGCACTAAGTGAACAAGTGTGATGGATACACAAAAGGTGGACACAAAGTGTGATAGACGCACCAAGTGAACAAGGTATGATAGATACATAAAGCGAGAGTGTGTGATTGATACACAAAGCGAACGTGTGCGATTGATACATAAAGCGAGCATGTGATAGATACACTACATGAAGCAAAATGTGATAGATACAGTAGCTGAGCGCGTGATAGATACACTAAGCGAGTGTGGTGAGCACAGTGTGATAGATACACAAAGGGTGAACACAAAGTGTGATAGATGCACTAAGTGAACAAAGTGTGATGGATACACAAAAGGTGAACACAGCGTGTGATAGATGCACTCAGTGAACAAAGTATGATAGATATACTAAAGGTGAACACAAAGTGTGATAGATGCACTATGTGAACAAGGTATGATAGATATACTAAAGGTGAACACGAAGTGTGATAGATGCACTAAGTGAACAAAGTATGATTGATATACTAGAGGTGAACACAAAGTGTGATAGATGCACTTAGTGAACAAAGTATGATTGATATACTAAAGGTGAACACGAAGTGTGATAGATGCACTTAGTGAACAAAGTATGATTGATATACTAAATGTGAACACGAAGTGTGATAGATGCACTAAGTGAACAAGGTATGATAGATATACTAAAGGTGAACACGAAGTGTGATAGATGCACTCAGTGAACAAAGTATGATTGATATACTAAAGGTGAACACGAAGTGTGATAGATGCACTCAGTGAACAAAGTATGATTGATATACTAAAGGTGAACACGAAGTGTGATAGATGCACTTACTGAACAAAGTATGATTGATATACTAAATGTGAACACGAAGTGTGATAGATGCACTAAGTGAACAAGGTATGATTGATATACTAAATGTGAACACGAAGTGTGATAGATGCACTAAGTGAACAAGGTATGATAGATATACTAAAGATGAACACGAAGTGTGATAGATGTACTTAGTGAACAAAGTATGATTGATATACTAAATGTGAACACGAAGTGTGATAGATGTACTAAGTGAACAAGGTATGATTGATATACTAAATGTGAACACGAAGTGTGATAGATGCACTAAGTGAACAAGGTATGATAGATATACTAAAGGTGAACACGAAGTGTGATAGATGCACTTAGTGAACAGGGTATGATAGATATACTAAATAAATAAAGTGTGATTGATACACTAAATGAATGAAGTGTGATTGATACACTAAATGAGTGAGAGTGTAATAGATACACAAAGTGAATGAAGTGTGATTGATACACTAAATAAATGAGAGTGTAATTGATACACTAAGCGAAAGAAGTGTGATAAATGAGAGTGTAATTGATACACTGAATGAAGGAAGTGTGATTGATACACTAAATAAATGATCTTAAACGGAACTTATTTGAATGAACCGTACATACAATATTGTGCATGACTGAGAAAGAAATTTGATAGGTACAATGCATGATGCTTAAGGAAAGCAATAAATGGACAAAGCGGCGCTTTAGAAAGCACCTCATGAGGTGAGTGGCGGTGAACCGCTCTTCTTCGACGGGGATCTCCCCTTGTGCTCTTCGAACACCTTACCTTCAACTCACAGTACAAAGGTTCTGAAATGCTGACAAGGGTTCTTCACGTAGAACACTTTGGACGCTGCCTCTCTTCTTGATCATATTCACAACTTTCCATATTCTCCAACGGGGTGACAGACTAGGTTGGTTCAGTATCCAGAATTGAGGTGCATACACGCTATCTCAACCTATGGGGCTTCCATACAGATTTCAAGCCGGGAATACACCCCTGGGTATTTAAACCAGACTTTAGTCTCGGAAATCCCGAACCTTTGCGTTCTAAGCAACAGCCATTCGAACTCTAGTTTCCACCGTCGCAGTTGGTCTCCTAGGAACTCATTGCGAACACAACCAAGATGCCTCCGGCAGGGAATGGTACTCAGGGAGCACTTTTGATCACCATTCTGGCTTGAAGTAGACTTGATCTTGAGCTTGAGGTAGAGGCACACTCATACTTTGGAGCATTGACAAGGCCTGACGAGGTGCATACGAAATGGAATCTCGGAGCTTACTGAAGTTGGAACAAACTCAGATGCCCGACATTTTCCTCTTTTGCTTTTGGTTTGCAGTCCGGAACCATTATAGCTTCAGATAGGTCCTGGCTCTACTGTTCACACTTATCAGGGGTGGACCCTGAGGTTTTACGAAAGAACAAATCTTGTTTTGCACAAATGTGGAGAATGGCACAACACCCTGAGCACAAAACGATTTTATCGTGGAATTTTATATTGTAAAACGAGTTCTTAACAGGGTATTGAGCCTACGACTGACCACAGCAAAAACGACTCAACAAAGAAAAACAAAAGGTAAACAACCTGAATACATCGAGTAACACTCGAAACGACTCAAAACAAGAATCGAGACAAACAAAGACACGAACACAACACTCGGACGTGTTACAAAAACGAGAGACCTTAGACCACGAGGAGCCAGTTTCTTCGGGTATTGTTTCCCACCCTTCTCATTTGTGATTCTCACATCACTCTGGCACTCAATCTCTATTTTTTTCTGAAAAAGCCCTTTTCTCACTTTTTCTCTCAGCGCACATCTCTCTATTCTTCAATCTCTCATTTTTTTTTTTTTATCCCTCCCCTGGGTAGTTGGTGGATAAACAAGAAGTTGCGGGCTCTTGCCCCTAGCATTCTGCTAGATTCTTTTTCTTCTGCGCACAGCAGTGAACTTTCCCACAGAGGGGTTGCGCTACAATTGGGTGTGTAGCAAATCTGCAGTTGAAATCGGTTGACAATGCTTTGCTGGGGAGTTTGGACGTGATTAGATCTGTCCAGATGAGGGAATGGAATATCTTGCCCTATTCCGGTTCGTGCTTCGCACTTGGCTTGATACCTCGCTGCTTGGAGGATATGAGAGCTTTCTGCCCTTTTGCGGTCAACTTCAGTGATGCCCCTTTTCCGGCAGATATGATGCCCTTTCTGGCAAGTGCGTTGATAAAGGGGAGAAGACAGAAAACCTGACTCAACTGTGCCCCTAGTTCATCATTTTGACCATTTTTTGTTTTTGCTTTCTACTAAAACAATTTTGACCAATATGAGAGTTAGATTAACATACTTGTTCGATTTTTGATTTGAAAATCATGCAAGTTAGGTAATGAGCACTGAAAATTTTCCTTTTTTGGGTCCAAGAAATGGTCCAGTTTTGGAAAAATGGAATAATTTTCGAGAGATCAGTCAACCTCAGTAAAAATTCTCAAAAACTATTTTTGCAAACGGCCAATGCTCAACAAGCACGGAACCTACTCTTGAGATGCACAACCTCGGATCTGGAGGAAAATTGCCCCTTGCTCGAAGGGAGCTGCATGGCAACGGAAAGTTGCCCCTTGTTTGAACGGCACCGCAGTGCATTGAATGGCAACGGAAAGTTGCCCCTTGTCTGAATGGCACCGCAGTGCATTGTAATCAGTCCTCGGAGCGATGATTACAACCGAACTCTCGGATACAAAGAAGGCAAAGATGATCAAAACCATTACATGGACATAATCGAATTTGAAGTGTTTTACGGCTGGACTTCAGAATGAAGTTGCCTACGTATCCCAAAGATGGGAATCAAGCCTTACGTAGTTCGGGGTTAAGGTACACTCGTGTATTAACCTCTCCTTTTGCGCTCTAACTTTTGCCAAGGCCGCCCTTCCGAGTTTTCAACCTTGCGAGCTCTGTTCTTCTTTTCTTTTTAATTCTTTTCATTTCTTTTCTTTTTCATCTTTTCTTTTATTTTCTTCAATTTTTCTTCTTTTCTTTTTTTTCATTCTTTGCATTTTTTTTGTTTTTGTTTTTTTTTTCTTTTCTTTGCTCTAACTTTTGCCTAGGCCGCCCTTCCGGGTTTTCGGCCCAGCGAGCCTCTCAAGGGTAAAATTGTAGCTTTGTCCATGTCAAATAATTCTGAGGTCTCGAATCCGTCTGAATCCAAGAGAGTGGTTGCTGTTCATTGACGATGCAGGAGTCCATCCAATGGGGGGCTGAATTTGCCCCTAGTGTTGTGGATCGGAACTCAGTTTTTCTTCAGCAATACTTTCTTCTTTCCTCCCTCTGGGATTTGGCATTCTTGCCGACCTTCTTTGATTTGTGCAATGATACATCTTCGGCTCTTCGAGCACATTTGAAATTCTTTGCCCCTAGTTCCAGGGGTGCTTCTGATCTAGCTTTGCAAGCTTCTTTTGATGACATCTGATCTTCTTGATCTGACTTCCTTGCCCCTAGTTCGAGGGCTGCTTCTGATCCGGCCACATAGGCCTCACATTGTGGTTGACCATTGAATATTCTGAATCCCAGTTCAAGGTTTGAAAGTGAGAGGTCGAGTCTCAAGGCCGAGAGCGATCCTAGGCTGCACAATCTCAAGAGCGATTCCACACAGGTCTTCGCAGGATCGCGCAAAACATTTTTTGAAATCTTTTAAGAAAGCGACTAGTCGCTGGCGTTGAAGACAATGTGGGACCAATCTGGATCAAGCTAGGATCCTTCTCAGTACTCACATTAACAAGCATGATCTCAATCATTAAGGGCTTAGCATGCATTTCTTTCTCTCAATTGATCAAATTTTTGCAAAACCTGAGGAATTACTTCCTCTTCGTTTTCACCACAGTGTTAGAAAAAGTTTTGAAAAACTTAGGTCAATGCAATAATTCAAGGCACATAAAAGACACAACTTCTAGTCAAATACTGCCATCTTATTTAGAATTTCTGGCACAACTGGCACACGGCAGAAGCAAACACAAGAGTGCGAAAATGTACTGCCGTTTCATTCAAATCTGTTGGCGCAACTGGCTCCAAGGCAGAAACAGACTCAAAAGAAAAACGAAAAGAAAAACGCAAAACAAACAAGTGGTGTCCGAGGTAGCACCCCTCGAAATCATCCAATTCTAACAAAACAGGACTGACTCGACACAACAAGACAGACCCGACTGACTCAGTATGAAAAAACTGACTCAATACCAAACGACAAGACTGACCCAATACCCAAGTCAGAAAGTACAAAACTAGCATTCGCAAATGCTCAAAACAGTGCGTGCCAAACGCCACATCTGGAGTAAACTGAGTGCCGCCCGCAGGTGGTTCGTCCCCTGATCACATATTCATACTATCCCCCAAGTTCACTGATCCAGTGGTGATAGACTTTGCTGAGCTGGTGCGGCAATGACCTTGTTGTCAAACAAATCTTGTACATCATGGCGCAGACGAAAGCAGCTATCGGTCTCATGACCGGTTTGTTGATGATAGGCACAGTACTTAGTCCGGTCATGCCTTGGAGGGAGAGGATCAGGTAAAGGCCGTTGTTCTAATGGTTTCAGATGTCCTTTCCGGATTAAGACCTCTAGAGCCTTTGACAAAGGCATATAAAGTGGGGTGAAAACCCTCTTGACTCGGGGTGGATATTTGGCCGTCTGTGAGCTACTTCCGGACGCACCAGTGAATGGGGTAGCTGTTTTTGACGTGGTGGTGGTGACCATGCCCACTTCAGAAGATCTTGCGGCCGTATCACCACTGGTGGTCGCATTCGAACTGCGGGAAAATGCCTGCCTAGGCTGCTCCTTCTCCTAGTCAATAAGGCCCTGCTTCATGGCATCCTCGATCTGTACTCCCATCTCATGCAAATCTGAAAAGGTAGGGAAGGGGAGCACGATCATTTTCTACATTAGTTTGGGTTGGAGGTTGCGCACAACCATCCGTATTTGATTCTTGTCCGTTGGCCTAACGGTCATCATTGAGGCTTTGGCCCTCCAGCGAGCCACGAATTCTGAGAAGCTCTCCTTAGGCTCCTGTCTCGTCGTCTCAAGATCACGGGTCGTAATCTCGATTTGCGTGTTATACGAGTATTGTGCAACGAAGGCCTCAGCCATCTCATCCCAATTCCTCTTGACATCATCTTCCAATTTTGCGTACCAGATGGCCGCCACACCCGACAGGGTCCGGCCAAATAATAAAAGTTTCTGTAGTCTGGTGAGGCCCATCGGCCTTAGTATGTCCGAAAACAACCGGAGATGCACCATGGGATCCCCAGATCCATCAAATCGGTCGATGTGTGGCATCTTAAATCTGTCCGGCAGCGTCACAGCTGCGTTGGTATACCCGTCCTCAATGTCCGGAATGGACTTTACTCCCTGAGATTTCTTGAACATCTTTTCCAGCTTGCTCACCTTCAGCGCTGTAGGGTCTAACTCGAACTCAAAGGGTGAATCCGGCAGGTTGATCGGTGCTTTAGATAGCTGGGGTAGGATCGGGGGCGGAGGTGGCCCTGTCAGAATGTCCGTATCTTCCTGGACATTAGCTGTCTCCCCGAGTGTTGGAACTCTGGGTGGGGGAGGAGCCTGATGTGAAGCAGATGCTCCTGTTTGCTGCTGCAGCCGGGCAATTAAGTCTGCCTGTTGAGCCATGATCTCAGCCTACTGTTTGGCAAATTCTGCTTGACGGGCAGCATCCTGCTGCATGGTTTTCATGCTCTCTTGGAGTTGACGCATCATTTCCTCCATTCCTGCCATGTTCTGTTATTCCGACTGACTGACTGGTATATCTATCTCTGTGATAAAAACTGAGGCCTCAGCCTGACTGTTCACTGGTGGGGTGGATAAGGGCCACTGATCTGGGAACTGCTGAACTGGTGATCTGTGCCTGACTGACCCTTTTACCCTGCCTCTGGCAAAAGAACACTGATTTCCCTTGAATTGAATCTCTGACCCGACAAAGTCTATCAACACGAGTCCAATGCACCTGGGGGATATTGGAGCCTTCTGAAGCTATGGTTCCCAGACTACCCCTGCAAAAGAGAAAACAGACAGCACCTCAGCCTGATTTCACCAAAACAGATATGAGCATAGTAGGATGACTGTGCCCTCTACTAAATTCTACCCCGAAGTTCTGCCTGTAAACTGATACCCTCAAGTAGAACTGATTGCCCCAAAATACTGATGCTGGTGCCCGCAGGCCTGATACCCAAACTTGTAAACTGATACATGCATTCCTATAGAGATGCACTCTAAAGCATATAGCAGATAAGTGAGAGCCAAAACACCCCTATGTTGGGGGTA
This sequence comes from Camellia granthamiana, assembly GCA_036172215.1. NCBI lineage: Eukaryota > Viridiplantae > Streptophyta > Magnoliopsida > Ericales > Theaceae > Camellia > Camellia granthamiana. Next base: position 51,161,582 of record CM069905.1, on the reverse strand, counting down.
GGGTTTCCCTGTCCTATTTTGTCAGGAGCTAGGGTTTCACTACACACGCAGCGGTTTCAAACAACCTAACATCGGGTAAGCAACCTGTCCTAGTTTGGAATGGCCACTATGGATTCCGAATATGCACTAGGTCGAATGGTCAAAAAGGGTGCCCCGGCAAAAACTGGGGTTTGTGTTCCCATACTAGCAGAGCCCGCAATCGGTCAGCCTTATGGCATGCTTTGACAAAGTCAAGCCTCCGGCAAACCGCTCAGGAATAGCAGATGGCCAACACGGTGTCCTAGGTGCACCAATGCACATGCAATGCAAAGAAACACATAAGTGTAGTCAAAACAAGATATCACGAGTTCGAGTCAAGTTCTCTAATGTCCCCAGCAAAGTCGCCAAAAACTGTAGACACGCCCCGCGTGAGGGCCTCCGTGCTACAGTTCGGACTCGTTTTGTCACGGTTCTTAATCTGAACCAAAGAGTCCAAATCCGGCAAATCGTTTTGAGAAAACAGATTTTTAGAAAAGAAGTGCCAAACATGGACTGCTTTGCCAGATATAGAGTCGCCACCTAAATATTTTTTAATGGGGGAATTTAGGAAACCCTGACTCGTTTGCCTAAGGCCACGTGTCCGTCATCACCAAAGTTGCCTCGGCTCGGGAACTTGGGTACGATTGGGGAAGGTCAGCTATGAGCACCCCCTCTCGCCCGATCCGAAGATCGGCCTCTACTAACCATGATATCTTGTTTTGAAAACATTATGCGTTCTTATTCTGGTTATTAGCCTAGATTTACTACGTGATGCGCACAACAAACAAGTGTAGACTAAGTCGCCTAAATTGGAACAAAACATTTCATGTTTGTTTATTTTGAAAATGGTTTGATGGTGCTATCCGCAAATAGGCTAAGACATGAGTTTTGCCACCCTCAAGTGGGCTTAGAAAATATGGTTTTGCCACTTTCAAGTGGGCTTAAAACTCGCATTCAATGCATTGTTCCAATTTAAGTAACTCAACCTCTATCCACAGGCATTCAAGCAGTTATATCACATAAGCAGCTAGCCTCATGGTAATCATGCTAGTAGGGCAACACTCACACGCATGTGGTATGCTAAAGCATAAAAAAAAGCTTACCTAGTACTCCAAGCCAAAACAGAAACTAGTTAGTAATCATATGCATGATCCTAGTTCATGTTAAGATGGCTAATGCAACACATGCAAAATGCAACTAGAAATAGGCTCGGCTATTCTAAGATGGCATATGGAATGCTACAAATAGCACGTATTCAACTTGGAATTGAAATACAAGTGCAGTTAGCATGATGTACCGAGCCCGGTGCATGTAAGACAAATGTATGGATGCACGCATGCATAGCATAAGGTATGCTAATTTAAATATGCCCTAGTCTAACCATCATAAGCGAGTAAATAAAAGGGAAGAAAGACGTGGGATTGGAAAACATGCACACACTCACACACACTTATTACACAATTGCCCTCGCTCGGAGGGTCCGAATAAATATTACAAAACAAATAAATAATTAACTATTCTAGCTAATTAAATATTACAAAACTTCTAATTTAATTAACAAATTAAATGCAGAAGGAAGGTGGCCGCAGCCTCGCCTCGGAATGATGAGATGATGCATGCTCGACTCGTCTCGCCCGGAAACCCGTACCATGCCACCGTTGCCTCTGTTTACACTGCTCTGCACCTCTGAGGACTGCACAAATCCCAAAGTTGCTTCTGAAATACTCCCTGAGGGTTGTGGGAGACCACCGGCCAAGAGGAATCACCACCGGCCATCCATCGGCCAAACATTGGGTCATCGGCTAGACATGTTTGGTCGATCGGCACTGTAGATGGCCGACCGGCCATATCTTCCTGCAGAAACCTGTTTTGACAGCGGCAGAGGACAAACAGGGCATGGCATGGAATTTCAAAGCAAATGTGTGCACAACCACCCTCCCTATCATGTTATGGACTCAAGGGAGTATGGCGCTCTCGACCCTCGGGCCATCAATCACACATTTCAATGCATGATGGCCCAAAAGCCAAGTGTGCAACTTCAATATCAAATGAAATGCACACACAAAACACATCAAAGGCCCCAACCTCTATCATGCTTGATCAAGAGGCAAGGGATGCATGCACAATGCAACGTAACCTAAGCATGCAAGCAAGGCTAATGCAACATGATTATGCAATGCATCTAATATGTAATAGGCACACAACCTAGACATATAAACAAACATGGCATGCAACAACATGCGATGATGGACTTAAACTAACATGGATAGCTCCCAAGCATACCAAAATTAGTGGCCATGTGATGGAAATGAGACAACCAAAATGCGTGCACACATTCGCGAATGCAATGGACCGAACCTAAGGCATCAAATGCTACTCTACAAAAGCATGGCAAGCGATGCAAAATGGCATACAAACATATAATTTCCAGCACTGAAAAATGATGCACAATGGTCCCGAATCATGGAAATATGGCACCCAATGCATGAAATAAGCCCCGAAACTCAAAACTAGTCCAATGCATTGTACTATAACTATGCAAAGCAAGCATTATGTGTTCATGAAGTACAAGAACAGAGCCAAGGCAGTCCCAAAATATGCATAATATTAGTTCAAAGCATGGCCAAAAAGTGCTAACATGGAGGGCTAAAGCAACATGCAACCTAGGCTAGTAGAAATGGTTTACATGGCACGTATATGAAGCACAAGAGAAGTCACAAAACTAGCCAAAAACAGTGAACAAAACATGTCAAAATATGCCCAAATAACCACTGAAATGTAGCCAATGCATGCAAAAATGATGGGCTCCTTTGGAGGGCTATGAAGTGGGTTACCCAACACATACAAGATAAACACTTAGCATGGCAAAAACCAACTCTGGAAATTAATCATGACAGCTCTAAAACTCACCAAAAAGGCCCTGAAATTGATCAACAAAGCATGCAATGAAAGGTCCCCTTGAAAGGCCTTAAGGAGGATTGCTCCACACATGCATGAGGGACATAAAATATGGCCAAAAGGGCCTCGGACAGAGCCAAGGCAGACCTCAAAACTCACATAATAGGGCCTGGAAAGTGACTTCAAAGCATGCAAGATGGAGCCCCTTTGGAAGGTCAACAAAGCTAGTAAAGAGAATGAGGGGTGAGAGGGTCACCCATCTATGATTTTGGAGCTCAAAGACACATCAAAGCCACTGAAAATTCACTGGATTTCAGTGGCTAAGAGGCCAAAACAAGGCCAATACAAATGCTCTAATGCATAGCCCTAATCATGAGGAAATAAAGCATGCAAAGGGGAAGATGACCCGAAACAGAAATGTGCCCTTAATCAAACTTCAAGAGGGGCTCAAAACAAGACTTTTTTTAGTTTATGTCGAAACCCAGAAATGATTGTAAACAAGGCTAAAGTTTGGAGCAAAATAAAGCCATAAAGAGAGAAATAGGGGCTTACCCTTGTAGAGCCGACCCTCAGCAGCTTCTGGACCAAGATGATAAACCTTCAACCTCTGCAAATCAGTCCCAAGGTGCTTGGATGGATGGTGGAGGTGTTGTGCTAGGAGGTGTAGTGTAAATGGCCAAGAATAAGACCCTTTTGGACCCTTTAACACACCCAAATGTAGAGAGAGAGGGAGATATAGAGAGAGAGGGTGATATATATCAGATATATATGTATAGGTCTGGTTTTTTGCTGAACCAAACAAAGGAGAGGGTTAGTGTCCTTATATAGGCAAGGGAAAGCTTAAAGCTTACAAGAGAAGCCAAGTGAGAAGGGTCAAGGGGTTCAAGGCTTCCTAGAGAAGCTAAGGCAAGGGTGCAAGCTTCTTGAGGAAGCTTTGACAAAGGGTCAAGCTTCCTCAAGAAGCTTGATCAAAGGGTGCAAGAAGTTTGGATCAAAAGGGGTCAAAGGTTCAAAACAACCACACAAATGCACGGGGGAGAGGGTTTGTGCATCCCAGCTGGCACAGCTGGCCTGCACCATGCCTGAAGGGTGCAAAAGGGTAAAATCGGCCAGAAAGGGAGGTCATCGGCCAAATAAATGGTCGGTCAGCACAACAAATGGCCGGCCTACTATTTTTACTGGCTGGTCGGCTAAATTGATGGCCGATAGGTGGCTGCCAAGGTCAAAAAGTGTCCGGTGGGTGTCTAGATTGAAGCCCCGGAAGTTAGCTTTCCAATGGCGCAAACCTTGCATTAAAATTCCTCCTGTGAAAAAAGTTATGCCCGTTTTGGTGAAGCCGCGCAGATTCGATCCAACCGGATTGATCCCCTACTTCAACCAACCATATCTCCCCCACCCGGACTTGGCTCTAGGAGATTCTTGAGTGCAAAATGAAGCCCCTGAAGTAAGATTTCCAACGGTGGTGGCCTCATAGATAAAATCCAAGTATGCAGATGAATAAACCCGATTCAGCGAGGGCTGCTCGACTCCCTTCTACCCGGATTCATGCCGAACTTCTCCCAAACTAGTTTTCTTCTCTCCTTTCCTCTTTTCTTCAACTCCAAACCCCTAAACAAAGTGTTTTGAAAGATTTTTCAAAGATTTCATCTCTCTTTCATTCATCTCCACTTTGTCCTTACTCGGTTTACCGAAAAGCGTAACATTTATCGAAATGCGAGCGTCAGAACATCGTAGGAACTTTATTTTCAAAACATTTTGAAAGAGAGGGTTTTAAGATCTAAAATCTTTTGATCAAGATTGTTTTGGCCCAAAAGGGGTATGAAGTTGGGATTTGACTCTCTCATTGCTGAAGAATTTGAACCTTTGCCCTGCACACCTTTCTTCACCATGTAAACCATTAGTAGTGCCCATGTCTTAAGGGCGGTCAAAAATGGGGTGTCTACAACAGCATTTCCACTGATGTGCATGTTCACAGTTGTGTGCATGGGTGTGAATGACCAGAGTTTGTGTGTGGTTGTGAACATTCACATCTGTACATGAATGTGTATGTTGACTGTGTCAGCACAAACACAATGTACATATTGTGTCAGTGTGTGGAAAACAATGTATTTTTATACAACCATGAACACCATTGAAGAACATGTGGATGTTAACACAAACATATAAAATGATGGATCAACTTATTGGATCACCATTAACAATCAACAATACCAACAAGGCAAACATTCACAATAGGGGGGAAAAAATCTAAATATCCCTATTCATTGGTCCAATATTTTCAATCCATGTGAATGTTCACAGCATAGAAGAACAGCACCAATAATATCTGATTGTCCTCAAATTTTCAGGCAATGTGAATGTTCACAGCATAGAACAACAGCACCAATAATATCTAACTCTCCTAAAATTTTCAGGCAATGTGAATGTTCACAGCCTAGAACTACAGCACCAATAATATCTGACTATCCCAAAATTTCCAGGCAATGTGAATGTTGACAGCATAGAACAACAGCACCAATAATATCTGACTCTCCTAAAATTTTTAGGCAATGTGAATGTTCACAGCCTAGAGCAAAAGCACCAATAATATCTGATTGAACTAAAACTTTCAGGCAATGTGAATGTTCACAGCCTAGAACAACAGCACCAATAATATCTGACTCTCCTAAAATTTCCAGGAAATGTGAATGTTGACAGCATAGAACAACAGTACCAATAATATCTGAATCTCCTAAAATTTTCAAGCAATGCGAATGTTCACAGCCTAGAACAAAATAAACCAATAATATCTTATTGTCCTAAAATTTTCAGGCAATGTGAATGTTCACATCTTTCAACAACAAGAACAACAACAGAATTGGCCAAAGAGTGTCAATGCATGTGAATTTTCACAGCATACAACAACAACACCATTAATACCTGATTACCCAAACATTTTAACTCAATGTGAATGTTCACATCTTTTATCAACAGCAACAAAACAGAATTGGCCAAAACATTTTGAAACCATGTGAATGTTCACAGCATTGAATAACAACCGAATAACATCTGGAATAATTTGATTATCAAACCATTTTCAATCAATGTGAATGTTCACAGCTTTCAATAACAACAACTACAACCAAAACATTTTCGAATGTTCACAGTTGTGAACACAATGTAATGGCAACTGTAATGTTTTTGACTGGAAAAATCAATAAAATTAGGGATTACGATTGAGGGGTTCAGAATAAATGTTAGGGTATGAACAATATGGACTCCTATATATTGTATGCATAGGAAAAGGGGATATTTGTAAAAGTTCACAATGTTGGTTGTTGATAAAGAGGTTTAGGGTTTAAATACACGAATGAGTAGAATGCTTACGTTTTTTGCCCATTTCGACGACAAAGATGTTGAGACAAAGGGACGATGCGACGAAAGAACGTATACAGTTTTCTGGGCGTACGAACGACGAAGAAGATGATGAGACGATGGAACGAAGACAGTCTTCTCAGCGTAGGGACGACGGAGAAGATGATGAGACGATGCAACGATGGAAGGAATACAGTCTTCTGGGCGTTGAGGCGATGTGGAATATGGTTTTGGATTTCTGGATTGTAGAGGTACTGTGCGTGATTTCCTGCGCAAGAATAGAGAGGGGAAGAGAGACGGTTATTAGATTCAAAGAGAGAGAGAGAGAGGCGCGTGTTTTTTTGAGGGCTTTTTTGGTCTTTTTGTATGAAATGGACCTAATGGAATATTATAAAACACTATGAGTTTTATGGAACAACACTCTTAGATAATGGATTTACTGAAAAAGCACTCTTTTTAAATTTTTTTAAGTAATTTAACTTGTTACCTTAGTGCTGTCATTGTTGTGCGTGGATATATTCTCGGTCACACTATTCTCGTTGATCTACTGCTTGTCGATCTCGCCCCTCTCGACTTCCAAGGTCCATGTGACCAATGTGTTTATGACTAGCAGTTTATCATTGTTGTTAATCTCGTATATTTTGTTGCTATTCGCATTATGATTTCCACATTGAATGAACTAAGGTGGTGCATGTCTACGGATGGTCACAGATTGATTATGGAGCAAGTTTGTGGTAACTCTGCCTCATTCTATCTGTATGATATCGGGGCATGAGATAAATTAGAATGCAAATATTAAGAAAAATTATAAATAATATAATATATTATGTATAATAATTTATATTCAATGAGAATGATAAAATATAAGAGCATCTTTAACGGTACATCTTTTCTTTTTTATTAAATTTGAGGAAAAATTTTAGCAATTTCATTTGATATCAAATGTTCCAACGGAGGTTTTCAAAGTTTCATCAAAACATCAGTTGACTGAGCAGATATTGATTTGATAAAAGACATATCCATCCTTAATTTGATAAAAGATTTGAGAAATCCTAGATTTGATGAAAGATTTGGTGCTGGGTTGGAATTGCAAAAAGTGAATTTTTTTATCAAATTTAAATTTGATGAACCATTGGAGATAGTCTAAGCTAAGAAATAATTGAGTAAAAATTAATAATAAGTATAATACTTTAGTTTTTTAAATTTTGTTACATTGAAAAAAATTAAATTAAATTATATATATATATGTATATATTTAATAAATATAATCAATATGAGATCTAGTAGAACGGGGTAGAAAAAACAAAATTCATTCCCATTTATATGGCATTGAAGGGGTGAGAGGGTCTCATCTTGTTTGAAATTATGATTTTTATAAGCTTATTTTTAGCCAACTTTGAGTCTAAATTTGAGTAGGACCCACACATCTTTTGGGATGGGTCCAAAGAGGTGACGTGTTCCTTGCCGCATGGCAAGTCACACAGTGCAAATGGTTTGTCAAAACCATTTATGAGTGAATGTGAAATTAACGTCGTTTTGCGTTCATGAAATGGGAAGTTGAAGAGTCAAATATGGGTTTTCTTAAATTGGTCGTCCCACATTGAAACTTTAAGAGAGTTTATGTGAGTATATAAGCTCTAGGCGGACATACTTGGGTTGAGCCCCAAGGGACATCCCAAGTTTGTGGAAGAAAAGAGTTATGGACAAAGTTTGTGGAATTGAGGAATTATTGACAAAGTGAGCTTTGGCTCAAACCACCACACGCGCCGTCGCCGTTTGTCCGGCCAGGCACGGGTTGGGTCCTAACATTAACTTTTTGGACAAAATTTATTTGAATTTTTTCAAGAAAATTATTTGAATTTCTAAACGGAATTATTTCAAATTTTGTGCCAAATTTGAATTCAAATTTCATGTCCAAACAGTGCCTTTTCCGGTCCGGAAATCTCTTCCATTTACCATAAGATCAAACTCTTTTCAAACAGATTTGAATTCTATACCTGTTTAGTTCAAATTGCACCTATTCGGTTCTATGTTATACCTGTTCAGGTCTTTTGAAAAGGCACCACTTTGCCTATAAATTCAAACCCTCTTCCAGCAGTTTAATCCAATCAAAAATTCTCTTGTTGCCTTCCATTTTTCTCTCTTTCATATATATATTCTTCATATTAATTTTAGACAAATTTCTGAGAGTATAGAACATAGGTTCTGGTTCGACGAAACAGATTGTTTTTAGTGCTAATACAATCTGTGAAAGATCATTGTATCTTGGGAGATAGATGCCATTATTCCATAAGCACCTGAGCGAGGCAAATCTGTCTTAAGGACATAATGTCACACACTCGACTTGATCATTCTTGCTCTTAAGTTGTTTCGGTAACTAAATTCTGTAAGTAATTTATTTTGTTTATTTGGTTTGTTTCAAGTTATTTTTTATACACAGAAGATTATTTGAACAATCTTAAGACAGATCACGAATTATTTTGTTTATACAGAATTTTTTGTTTGTTTCCTTTTCTTCCTTTCTTCTTCTTACGGAATTTATTTTATGTGCTTATACAAAGTAATATTCTGGTTGAAAAATACAAATAGTAGTAATATACTGTTTGACAAATAGTAGTAATATACTATTTATTTTCTTTGACAAATAATAGTAATATACTGTTTATCATTAACAATTTTAGAATATGTGAAGTTTGTCAGAAATTAATTTTGGTTTTCAGAAATAATTTCTGAGTTTTAATTAATTAAAATTTTGTTTTCAGTATTTTAATTTTTGAAGTGTTACAGAAATATTTTTTCCGTATAGAATTAATTTGTTTAAATAAAATTTTATTTTCAAATTAATTGGAGATAAAAGTTACAATTCTTGTTTATTTTATTTTTACAGAATTAAATTATGTATTTATGGTTTAATTTTTTGTGTAGTATAAAGTTCTAATTCTAATTTTGTTTTATAATTTAGAATTCATGGCTACTGAAACTAGTCAAACTAATGTTCAAACTAGTACTGGTATGGAGACTGCAATTGCTCCAATCCTTCTTCTTGTTGTGACTATGCCAGTCAATCACGATGTAAAGCCAGAGAAGTTCTTACAAACTGATTTTAAAAGATAGCAGCAGAAAATGTTGTTCTATCTTACTACTCTTAACCTGACACATTTTCTTCATGAAAATGCTCTTACTCTAAAAGAGGATGAATTGGACCAACAAGTGGTTGTTTTAGTCGATTCTTGGAAACATGCTGATTTTCTTTTTCAAAACTACATCTTGAATAGACTTGATAACACATTGTACAACATCTATAGTCCTATCAAGACGACAAAGAAACTTTGGGAGTCCTTGAAGAAAAAGTATAAAACAGAAGATACTGGCTCAAAAAAATTTGTGGTTGGCAAATTTTTTGGATTTTGTGATGACTGACTCAAAAACTGTGATCATTCAAGTTCAAGATCTCCAACTTATTCTGCATGACATTCATGCAGAAGGTATGTCTCTCAGTGAATTCTTCCAAGTTGCTGCCTTAATTGAAAAATTACCACAATGATGGAAGGAATTCAAGAACTACCTCAAACACAAGCGCAAAGAAATGACTATAGATAAATTGATTGTGCATTTGAGGATTGAAGAGGACAACTGTAATTCTGAGAAGCGGGCTGGTAAACATCCAGTGGAGTCTAAGGCAAATGTGGTGGAACATGCACCAAAAGCAAATAAACGGAAGTATTTTGGAGAAAGTTCCTCACAAGGTTCTAAATGAGGGGAAACTAAGAAGTACAAGTTCAATAACAAATGTTACATCTGTAACAAAGAGGGACATCGGGCCAAAGATTGTTGTAGCAAGTGCAAAGGCAAAGACAAAGGAAGATCAAGCAAGAAATCTGCTCAAGCCAATATGACCGAAGTGAACAAAATTTCCAATTGTATAAAAGACATAAATCTTTTTGCAGTTGTTTCCGAGGCAAATCTTGTCGGAAATCCTAAAGATTGGGATGTGGACACTGGTGTTACTCGCCACATCTGTGTCGACAAACAGATATTCACATCTTATTCTGTGGTGGACAACGGCGAACAACTGTTTATGGGCAACTCCTTGACTTCTAAAGTTGAAGGATAAGGAAAGATTATTTTAAAAATGACATCTAGAAAGAAATTCACGCTCAACAATGTACTGTATGTGCTGGACATCCACAAGAATCTAGTCTCTGGATCTCTATTGAGTAAAAATGGGTTTAGTCTAGTTTTTTAAAGTAACAAATTTGTACTTACCAAAAACAGGATGTATGTAGGAAAAGGTTACATGAATGATGGCCTTTTCAAAATGAATGTAATGACAATTGTTTCTCCTATGATCAATAAAAATATATTTTCTTCTTACTTGCTTGAGTCTTCTAATTTATGACATGATAGATTAGGACATGTTAATTATGGATATTTACGTAAATTAATTAATATAGAATGTTTATCTAAATCTAAAATTGATCCAAATCATAAATGTGAAATTTGTGTTAAGACAAAATTAACCAAAACTCATTTTCAGTCAATTGAAAGAAGTACGGAACCACTGGAATTAATTCATAGTGACATTTGTTATTTTAAATCAATTCAAACTAGAGATGGGAAAAAATATTTTATCACTTTCAGAGATGACTATATTAGACATAGTTATGTTTATTTAATTCAAACCAAGGATAAAGTTTTGGATACTTTCATTCAATATTAGAATGAAGTTGAAAATCAACTTGGTAAGAAAATTAAAAAATTAAGAAGTAATAGAGGTAGTGAATATGAATCATCTTTTGGTGAGTTTTGTAAAGAACATGGAATAATTCATCAAACCACCGCTCCGTACTCACCTCAGTAAAATGGAATTGTTGAAAGGAAAAATAGGACTTTAAAAGAAATGATAAATGTCATGTTAATAAGTTCTGGATTACCTAAATATTTGTGAGGGGAAGCAACACTTTCTAGTAATTATATTCTTAATAAAGTACCCCGAAAGAAAGTGAATTAAACACTTTATGAAATGTGGTATGGGAAAGTGCCATTTTACAAATACTTAAAAGTGTGGGAGTGTTTGGCTAAAGTGGCTATTGATAGGTCCTAAAACTATTGATTGCATATTAATTGGTTATACCAAGAATAGTAGTGCATATCAGTTTTTGATTCATAAGTCAGAACATTCAAAAACACATGTAAATACTATTATTGAATATAGAAATGAATCATTCTTTGAACATGTGTTTTCTAATAAAACTGGATAAGAGACTAATACTAACAAAAGATTTTATAATGCTATTACTAGTTATGATCAAGAACAAGATCAAGTATAAGAGAGATAGATCAAAATGAAGAAGAGGAACCTAAGCGTAGTAAATGTACTAAAACCTCAAAATCTTTTAGTCTAGATTTTCTAACATTTTGTTAGAAAACGAGCCTTTAACTTTTAAAGAAATTATGTCCAGTCCTGAGGTTTCTTTATGGAAAGAAACTATCAATAGCGAAGTTGAATCTATCTTGCAAAATCACACATGGGAATTTGTGGATTTGCCACCAGGTTGTAAACCTCTTGGATACAAATAGATTTTCCAGAGGAAAATGAAAGCAGATGGATCAATTGACAAATACAAGACAAGACAAGACTTATGGTCAAAAGATATAGACAAAAAGAATGTCTTGATTACTTTGACAAATACTCACCAGTTACTAGAATAACATCCATTAGAATGCTAATTGTCATTGCATCTTTGTATAATTTAGAAATTCATCAAATGGATGTAAAAACCGCTTCCTTAAATGGTGAGTTAAATGAAGAAATTTACATAGAACAACCAGAAGGATTTTCTATTCCAGGAAAAGAAAAGAAAGTGTATAAATTGGTTAAATTATTATATTGTTTAAAACAAGCGCCAAAGTAATGGTATGAAAAATTTGACAAAGTAATGAGGTCAAATAGATTTAAAATTAATGAATGTGACAAATGTGTTTATATTAAAAACACAAACAAAGGTTATGTTGTAGTATGTCTTTATGTGGATGATATGCTCATCATAGACAGTGATAATGACATGATTAAAACTACCAATAAAATGTTGAATAACCATTTAGACATGAAAGACATGAGGATTGCTGATGTAATTCTTAATATGAAAATTACCAAAACATCAGAAAGATATTCTTTGTCACAATCATAGTACATTGAGAAAATACTTAACAAATTTAGCAAAGATGATGATCATCTTACTAGAACACTTGTGGATATTAATTTGTTTCTTTCTAAGAATATAGAGGAAATTATTTCTTAACTAGAGTATGCCCAAATTATTGGAAACTTAATGTACTTGATGAACTGCACTCGCCTAGATATAGCTTATACAGTAAGTAAATTAAGTAGATATACAAATAATCTAGGAATAGAACACTGGAAAGCTATTATAAAGGTTCTAAGATATTTCAAATTTACTCGTAACATTGGGCTAAATTATACTAGATATCCAGTGGTACTTGAAAGATACTATGATGCAAACTAGATATCGGATACTAAAGACTCAAAATCCACCAGTGGGTATGTCTTTACTCTTGGTGGTGCGGCTGTATCTTGGAAATCTTCCAAATAGACTTGCATTACTAGGTCTACTATGGAATCAGAATTTATAGCTTTAGATAAAGCTTGAGAAGAAGCAAAATGGCTTCATCACTTCCTTGAAGATATTCCAATGTGGCCAAAACCGATACGTGCTATATGCATACATTGTGATAGTTAATCAACAATAGGTAGAGCACATAATCATATGTATAACGGTAAGTCACGACATATTCATCGTCGACATAACACCATGAGATAACTACTCTTTAATGGAGCTATTTTCATTGAATATGTGAAGTCTAAAGACAACATAGCAGATCCACTAACCAAAGGGTTAGCAAAAGAGCTAGTTGAGAATTCATTGAAGGGAATGAGACTTAAGCTTATTAAATAAGAGTTACTACAACGGTAACCCAACCTAGTTAACTGGAGATCCCAAGATCTAGGTTCAAAGGGACAACCGAATTGTGTATGACTCATAAGGATCACTAGAAGTCAAACTCCTACCCATTTTTATGATAAAATAGTGATGTCTACAGCGATTTAGGTTAAGTAATACTTTTAATGATTCTTATATCTAGGAATATCAAATGGAGTATGGCATGATACTCTTCATAAGAATCACCTATATGAGTGTGAACTGAGCCGGTTCTATGAGATTTGTGAAGGGCTGCAATTCTCTAAAGCACTCATGAAAGACCAAATTGTTCAAGGTCAAAATGAACACAATAATGAAAACTAAATTGTGTCTGGTAATATACTATGTGAGTTCTATCGTCTTGGTTTACACAAATAGCTGAACAGTTCAAGACATCATATTCACTAGTTAGCTAGTAAATCCGATAGTGTCTCGCAAAGGACGATTCAAAGCCAAAAGCTACCTATTATTCGCAGAATATTTCCAATCTCTATACTCTCTGTAATAAGATCATGTTGTTGCATTTTCTTTCCGTCAAATTCCATTTATGTAGGGGATTGTTAGAAATTATAGTTTTCATAGGCTTATTTTGAGCCAATTTTGAGCCTAAATTTGAGTGGGGCCCACACATCTTTTGAGATGGGTTCAAAGAGGTGACATGTTCCTTACTGCATAGCAAGTCACACGGTGCAAACGGTTCGTTAAAACTATTTATGAGTGAATGAGAAGTTAATGTCGTTTTCGGATTCGTGAAATGAGAAGTTGAAGAGTCAAATGTAGATTTCCTTAAATTAGCCGTCCCACATTAAAATTTTAAGAGAATTTATGTGAGTATATAAGCTATAGGTGGACATACTTGGGTTAAGCCCGTCCGATTGTGAGTTAGGTCATAACATTAATTTTTTAGACAAAATTTATTTGCCTACCCCTCCTCCGAAAAATTTATTTCTCTACCCGTGCCCCTCCGGGAAAAATCTCGACCGTTAGTTTATATCGCAAATTGATTGCCATAGAAAGGTTCACGTAGTCACCCCCCAACTCTCGACCGTTAGTTTATATCGCAAATTGATTGCCATAGAAAGGTTCACGTAGTCCCCCCCCCCCCCCCCCAAACAAAAAAAAAGGGGTAATCTCTACCGTTAGTTTATATCGCAAATTGCCATAGAAAGGTTCGCGTATTCCTACGCACTAGTCTTGCTTGAGTAAATGAAAAATTGAATGTGCTTCTCACATATGATAGTTTTGTCCATAAGGACATTTGCCAAATCTCCCCCAAAAAAAATAATCTCCACCAAAAAAAATAATCTCCACCGTTAGGGAAGTTTGATAATTAGATTAAGTAATTAAAATTAAATGTATTAAATGATAATTAATTAAATTTATTTAATAATCATAATTAATTTTACTTTAAAATTTAAGTATTTATTAAAATGTAAGTTAAAATTTTAAAAAAAAAATTAATTTATATAAAACTTACTTAATTATAATTGAATTTATAAATATTAAATATAAATATCAATATATATTATTGCAAAATGTTCAAAAATATACACTATTACAAACTTATCACTACTATCACCATCACCACTATCACTATCACTATCCACTATTAATGCTACCATTATTACCACCACCACTACTATGCCACTGCCACTACTACCACTACTGCTACTACCACCATGCCGCCGCCGCCACCACCACCACCATCACCATCATTATTATTGCCAGAAGCACCACCATTATTTTATTATTACTATTGCTATCACCACCACCACCATAATATAAAAATTAAAATATACAATTTGAAAATAATAAATTTCAAATTTGATCTTATACATATCAAACAACTTATTTTTAGTTAAACACTTAAATTCTTATCAAACAGCTTTTTAGCTTAAGAAATTCAACATTCAGTTTTCAATACATAATTTTCAATATTTAGTTTTTAATTTTTAATTTTATCAAACATCACCTTAGTTTATATCGAAAATTCACAGAGGATTTCAACATTACATTGATGATTTAAAAATTTTAAAGTTCAAAATCGAAAAAATAAAAGAAAAATTTAAGTTTTGAATTATCATAGATCAAATCTTAATTTTTCGTATTAATTTTATTTTTTATTGGTTAATTGATGAAAACATATGTTATTTGATTCAATATTTAATGGTTTTTTGGTAATAAGAATACGTGTTGAAAAGTAGTTGGTACCAAAAAAAAGTCTCCGATAACTGGTGGCGGTGAGGTTGACAAATAAGAAAAAAGATAGGTGACACGTGTACATAAAAATAACATTTGGACATGTATGATATCTGCAAATTTAGGACACATAAGTATCTCTTTGGACAAATCAATATCCTTTTGACTTAAAAAAATTTAAATTTAGGCCAAAAGTTTTAGAAATTGACTTTTATTCTGAGTTTTCTTTTTTATTTTAAGGTAAATTATAAATACATCTCATAAGATTTGGTTAAAATACGAATTCTCCTTTGTGATTGTAAAAATTATAGGGGATTTTTTTAGGGATCCCTGGTATTAAGATTTTATAACATAAAAGACATCAAATATTTTCATAATGTCTAAAGTCCCTCACACATCAATCTACAGAAATTTCAATCCAAATAAATTCTCTCTAAATTTCTCTAGTTTGCACAAACTTCTCTGATTTGCAAATTTCTCTAGTTTTCTCTAGACTTTCCAGAAAAATTCTCTCCAAACCAAAAATTTTCTCTATGTTTTGAACAAACCAGAGAAAATTGGGCTACTTAGAAACCAAAAATAATCACAATTTTCTCTGTGTTTTGAACAAACTAGAGAAAATTGAACTACTTAAAAACCAAAAACAATCACATGTGATTGTTTTGAACAAACCAGAGAAAATTGGCTTACTTAGAAACCAAAAACAATCATAATTTTCTCTGTGTTTTGAACAAACCAGAGAAAATTGGGCTACTAAGAAACGAAAAAATAATAACAATTTTCTTTGTGTTTTGAATAAACTAGAAAAAAATGGGATACTTTGAAACCAAAAAAAAAAAAATTTCATAATTTTCTTTATATTTTGAACAAATTAGAGAAAAATTGGGCTACTAAGAAACGAAAAAATAATAACAATTTTCTTTGTGTTTTGAATAAACTAGAAAAAATTGGGATACTTTGAAACCAAAAAAAAAAAAAAAATTCATAATTTTCTTTATATTTTGAACAAATTAGAGAAAAATTGGGCTACTTAGAAACCAAAAAAAAAAAATCGCAATTTTCTCTATATTTTGAACAAACTAGAGAAAATTGTGATTATTTTTCTAAGAAGCATTTTATTAAATAAGTTAGTTTCAAAGCTCACAGCTATATGTTTTACAGTTCTAAGAAGAGTTTTGTCAAATCAAATCACACAGTTATGTGTTTTGGAGTTCTAAGAAGCATTTTGTCAAAAAGTTTAACTTCATACTATATGTATATAGATGTTTGTATGTGTATGAGTTGTGAGAGAGAGAGAGACCTTATTCCAGGACCAGTAGAGGACAGAGCTGGAGAAGGAAGAACTGAGAGAAGCTTACTAGGGCTTTCAAACATGAAAGTGACAGTATCACTTCCATCATCAGCCTTGATGATGATGACATCGTTGCTCACTCCCACCATTGGATTGTCTTCTCGTCGCGGTATGCTTCGATTCTAATATCGGTGAAATCGTCCATGGATAAGGGTGCTTTAAGCTTCGCTTGATGGAGGAGAGAGAGTTGGAGAAGATGACAATGATGATGAACTCCGGCGATAGAGGTGGAGTTCGTCGGAGAGAGAAGAGCAGAAAGAGAAAGAGAGGGAGAGACAGTTTGATTTGAGGAAATCAAATTTCTCTGTGATATATGGGTGTTAGGGGTTAAGAGACTTTAGACATTACAAAATAATATTGTAGATATCTTCCATTACTAAAAATGGGAAAGAGATCTTAGACTAATTTTTTCAAAATTATATCTTGCTCCTTTAAAGTTTCTAATTTCATAATAAATGACATCTGTTATTAATAACTTGTCAAGACAATTAACATATTTAATGATGGCATAAACTTATTTCAATTAATAATTCCTGTAATTTTATTATTGTATAAAAGAGAAATTAAATTTTTTTTTTGTTAATTTTGTTAAATGAAAAATTCATACAATAAAATATTTATAATTTTTTAAACAAGAGAGAATATTTATAATTTATCCTTTAGTTTTTTATAATTAAAATAATAATTTAAAAAAAAATCACGCGAGAGGCACGTGTGTTCAAAACCATTCAATACTCGGACGGCGCCGAGTCGCAGCTGGCAACTATAAAAGTCTCCGAATTAGCTTGACGCGAAACCAACTCTTCTCTCTCTCTCAACTCACTCAATTCAATTTCATTCTCTTGTCTCTTTCTTCGTCCATTTATTTATTTATCTATGTATCGATATATACAAACAAACACCACCACACACACATTTCTGTAATTCACTACTTTGATTGATTGGACTACAGAGACGAAATTGTTTTCACAGATGACCGAGCGATGGAGATTCAAGCTTTTCATGGGGACGATCTTAGCCATTCTACTCGTGTTTCTTCAGAGCCTGAGTCTCTGTTTCTCGCTCAACACCGAAGGTACGAGCTTCACACTTGTCTACAAACTCTGAATGTCTCTTTGTTCTCTAATTTGAAGAGTTTAATAATAAGCTTGATTGAATACACAGGGTTGGCCTTGTTGAAGTTTCGAGACAGCGTGGTGAGAGATCCATTCGGTGCTCTCTCGGACTGGAATGATCTTGGCGGCGACGTTGATCCCTGTTCTTGGTTCGGAGTCGAGTGCTCTGAAGACGGAAAAGTCGTAATGCTGTGAGTGGTTCGTTTAGCGAAATTATTCTGTGCATTTATTAGTTTCAATTTTCTAATTAAATTTTTTTTTTTTAAATGGAGTTTTTTGGTTTTCTGTATTTTTTTTGTTTTTAATGAATATTTTTAAAATTTTAAGTAAATTTTTTTTTAAATGTACCTTATTTAGATGTATTTAAAAAATAAAACATTTGTAAAAGAATATTTTAAAAAATTAATAAATATATAAAAATATGAAAAATGTACTGAATTATCATATTTTTATTTATTTATATTTTTGGTATTTAATGAATTTTCTAAAAAATTATATATTTTTTAAGTGTATTTATATTACGAGTATTTAAAAATTAAAAAATTTCAGTACAAAAAAAATACGAAAAAGAAAAAATTTAATTTTCTGAAAAGTGAATCCTAAAAATTTAAACTAAATAAGCTGATTGTTATTTTTGATATATTGATTAGTTATAAATTGCATTATCATGAGATTTGCAGAATTCCAATCTTGTTTTGATTATTGAGACTTCAGCTATTTTCATGCCAAATCTATAATTTAAGGGCTGTGCTGCAGACCTCTAATTAGAGGTGCTGCAGTACAGCACTAGTGACCTGTCAAGGTATAAAAAAAAAAAAAAACAGTGAAGTAAAGACAAAAAAAAAAGATAGAAAAAGACAAATTAGAGGTGTTTTAGTGGTCCTTTTTTAGAGGTATAAATCATTTTTGATAATTTAAAATCATGTTGTTTCAAAGTCCCAAATCGGGCAAGGGGCATTGAAATTGGTGTTCACTAGTTTTTTTTATTCAAATTTCCAATGTAACCTGTAGTAAACAACATTAATCATGCATTTATGTGATACCAACTCTCTACATCTCATAATAATTGCTAAAATTTGCACAATTACACGTCCAGAGTTTACCAACAATTTGTTTATTTTTTCGACAACTTTTCATTGAGATACCGGTCTACAAGAATTTTGTGTTGAGTTATGCTAGGGACTCCAAATGTTTTATCAAATATTCTATCATGTGAGACCAACACAACACACATGTGAATTTATGTGAGTCCCACCCGATATGAGAGAGTTGGTAGAATATTTAATAGAATATTTGAGATACATATCATTTCTCTTTTGTGTTGGTTATTAGGTCAATTTCCCAACATATGATATGAATTTAGAATCATAGATGGGAGGCAAACACATTTTATTTTTATTTTATTTTACTTCATTTTTGGGAAAGAAGCATGTTAAAGATGGATGCTGATGTTATTATGGTTGCAGCAAAAACTAGACCCATTCTTGTGGTAATTCTTAATCTGGAGAAAATCTTATTAAATTGTTTGTGAAGCTGAAAATTCAGCCAACTTTTTCTGCTTGGTTTACCGGCCATGCCTGTCGCTTTCAAAATACCAAGACTTGGCTTCACTTCATTAAGGGTAGCCAGATGTCAACGCTCAACAGCCTGGCCTGTTTGCGAAGTTTCCCAAACAGCCCCTAAGGATTAGATGTAATTCTTAATCCTGGAGGGTTTTATAATATTCTCCACACGATTTGCTAAACTCAGAATCTTTCAAAGTTATAGAACTCAGAATAATGCTAATTTTGTGTTTGGCTTCTTATAATGTCTTGCGGTGGGAATCGTGCCATACCGTGTTATGTTTTTTTCGTGTTGTGTCATTGCGGATCGTGTCCAAAATACCTCAACACTAACCCTACCCATTTAACTAAATGTATCAATTATCTTGACATTGACGTGCCCTACTTAAAATCGTGCCAACCCTAACAAGACATGCCTAACATGGTTGGCATATAAATTTATTTTATTTTAGATTATAAGCAAATTATACAACATGTTTTGCATTACATGCATAAAAGTAACATGTTTAAACATTAATGCCCCAAGGGGATAATATATAAGGGAAATTGCATTCCCACCCCTAATAATGTCACTGATTAATTCTCTCATGTAATCAATTAGGGCTAATTACACTTTTGATCTCTAAAATATGCATTTTGTGTTATTTTGATTAGCAATATTTCAATTGTATAATTTTGTTGACAGAGTATTAAATGTGTTAAAGTGAGTCCTATGATGTTATCAGTATTCATAAAGAGAATCAGAGGTATTTTTGAAACAAAAAGTTACACCTCAGCAAAAAGGAAAAAAACAAAAAAGAAGCCTTTTACAATTGACACAATTGAAATGTTGGGGGACCAAAATTACACGGTACGTATTTTAGAGAGAGTATTTTTGTTCCACAAATACCCTTAAGGCCATGAGAACTTTTTTAACATGCATTTAATACTTTGGGGACAAAATTGACACAAGTGTTATCAAAATAACACAAAAACGCATATTTAGAGCCAAAAATGTAATTATCCCCATCAATTAGCAAGGCTCCTATCCTTCCATGCATCTTGGAACAAAAATGAACTCTTGACATGTGTATTCTTGGGTTATGATTTATAGATAATTACGATAACAATGTGCTATCATATCTCTGTCATAGGTTACGTATTATGCTGCTGTGACTTGGCTGTTATGTAAATGATTCAGCTGTACTGGAGTTTCATATTACCATTCTAAGGTTTATGAGTGAGGATGACGTAATCCTTGAATGGATAAAATTACAAACAATTTAATTGTGTGAGTGGTGATGCCATGATAATCTAGACATTTGATGCTTGATTATCTAATGATTCAGCTATACTGGAGTTTCATAGTACCATTCTAAGTGAAATGATAGTATCTGACAGTCTAGTTGCTTATGACGATGACATAATCCCTTTTTTTTTTTTTTTTTTGAACTAGATGATGACATAATCCTTGAACTGATAAGATTACAAGCAATTTAATGGTGAGAGTGATGATGCCATGACAATCTAGGCATTGGTGCTTGATTATCTAATGATTATTGTATATTATGACACCTTTTGTATCACCCTGAAAGTCCTACCTATTCAAATTGCAGGAACTTGAAAGATCTTTGCCTTGAAGGAACATTGGCACCTGAGCTGGGGAAGCTGACTTACATAAAATTAATGTAAGAATATACTAACCCAATTCATGGACCCAAATATTTCATTATTCTTGTCATAAATTTCATGTACTTCAATGTAGTACTTTACGCAACAACTCTTTTTGGGGGAACTTTCCTGTGGAGATTGGAGAATTAAAGGAGCTGGAGGTGTTGGATTTAGGATACAATAACTTCAGTGGGCCATTTCCATCTGATTTTGGCAATAACATGTCCTTGTCAATTCTGTGAGCCGATCTGTCTAAGTTTTGAGATCTTACATTAACTATGCTTCCTAAACTAGTGTTAACTCAATCTTCTGGTTATCGTCGCAGTTTACTGGACAACAACAACTTTAACATATCTCCAGAACTTTATGAACTTCAGATGCTTTCTGAATTTCAAGTAGATGAGAACCAGCTCACTAGTGCTGCTTTAAAGGCCAGTTGCAACAGCAAATCTAGTTCTTGGTAAGTCTGTTAACATATGAAGCTCTTTATGTAGTTTAATAAATATTTTCCCTTCCATGCCGCCAACTGCTGCTTGCAGGGTTGTTTTTCGTTTTATTTATTTTTTTGGCGAAACTAAAAGCATAAAGGGTAAATGATTAAAAAAAAAAAAGGCCCAATTAATACACATTAATGTGTGTTTGGGAGGGAAAAGATTGGGTACACATTATAGAATAGAATTTTAAAGTAGTTATCTAGTGCACTTGCCTGTGACAGGATATTTTGAGTCTGTTTCTAACAACCTTATTTGTTATTCTTGATTTCAAGCTGCTATTTTACACAGCCCCCAAGATAAAAGCAACAACTAGAAGTAGAGGGTCCATTGGGGTATATATATATATATAGAGAGAGAGAGAGAGAGAGAGAGAGAGCGAGCGAGGTTTTGGAAAAAAGGATCAAATGTAAGGTGACATCTTTTGCATCTCAAACCTCGTGTGGTTTGACTGCTCGTGCCTTAAAATGTTGGGTTCAGTCCCACAACACAAACATATTGAATTGCCTCTTCCTCAGAGAAGATGATCAAACAATTCCTAATCATGGTCCCTGTGAATCAGATCATCCATATAGTATACATAAAGTGGCAAAGAAGTGGCAAGTATTATTACTGGCAATATTTCGCAATTTTTGCATACTTGTGGAATCACTAAAGATATGCATGAATTATTGAGGGGTCCATAAGTTTGATGGAAAATATTATTAGGTTGATTTTTTTGGGGAAAAAAAAAGGTTATGATTGGGATTTTTCCTTGTGGGCACTCAAAAATTGCACAGCTGCATATTCGCTCTTGTACTAATAGGAACATTAAAGCAAATTATTTTCAGTACTTGCTTTATGATGGCTTGTTTCACCTTCAGGAACACTGTACAAGATGGTAATGTTGCGCAACGGAGGCTGCTGCAACATTTTAAAGCCACAAATCCGCCCAAAGTTAAACGGGATAGAAGCAGTAAGAGGGGTTCTGAATTATCACCATTTGCTTCTATCTCTTTATCACCATCGCCATCATCATCACCATCACTGTTGCCATCAACGGTTTCACCTTCAGTCTCTCCCTCAAATTCACCGTTCTCATCTTTTCCATTTCCTCCATCAGGATCTATTACATTACCACCAGATTCTCCACATGCTTCCCCACCAGATTCTTTGGTCCCTTCACCATCACCTAGGCCACCAACAAGTCCACCTTCGCTTTCTCCATCAAATCCACCACTTGATTCTAAGCCACCAGTGCACCATCCTGCTCCTTGGCCTTCTCCTGCTTCAACTTCTAGCCAAAATGTACCACGGAGTTTCAATTCGAAGCATCATTCAATTTTGCTATGGTCTGGAGTGACAGCGGGATCTTTATTCATATTTATTTCGGCCCTTGGCATTTTTTACTTTCGAAGCAACAAGGTCATTACTGTCAAACCTTGGGCAACAGGGTTAAGTGGGCAGCTGCAGAAAGCATTTGTAACAGGTTATTCCTTTTTCTTACAAGAATGAAGGTTTATTCCTTGTTTATACTCCAGGGAAGTGTAATGCTTAGGACCTAATGTCCCCTCGTTCATACCCAGAGCATTGAACTTGTCAATGTATGTATTTATATATATTATTCATGTTTGAGCGTTTGAATTCTAGGTGTACCAAAGCTCCAGCGATCAGAACTAGAAGCAGCTTGTGAAGATTTCAGTAATATAATTGGCTCTATATCAGATGGCACAGTGTACAAAGGTACTCTTTCAAGTGGTGTTGAAATAGCAGTAACGTCCACTGCAGTGAAGTCTGCTGAAGACTGGTCGAAGAATTTAGAAGCCCAGTACAGAAAAAAGGTATGTCAAATGCAAATTTCACTGAACTTTAACAGCATCTTTTAGAAAATCACTTATTGTTATGTTTTGGTCATTTTTCAGATAGAAACGCTATCAAAAGTGAACCACAAGAACTTTGTGAGCCTTATTGGGTTTTGTGAAGAAGAGGTGCCTTTCACCAGGATGATGGTTTTCGAGTATGCTCCAAATGGGACTCTCTTTGAGCATCTACACAGTAAGTTCTCTGATCATACCATACTTGTAGCCTTCCATTCTAACAAATAATATAATATACAAAATCCACAGGTCTTCTTGAGAAATGTAATCCTTTCTTCCATATGTGCTACTGAACAGTTTCTTCTCTTGGAAGTTTGGAACATCGCATTTCATATGGAATTTTTTTTTTACCAAAAAAAAAAAAAAAAGATACACCAGCCCTATAATCCTGAAACTTCATTGGAATCTTAAATAATGAAAATAGCAGAATTGAGGCTCAACTTATTCATTTTCATTAAGAGTGTTCTATCAGTTGTGTTCGGCCATGTTGACTATCCATTTATCGTAATTTACATGCTAGATCATCCCTGTTGCATGTCTGTAAGCTGCATGGATGTGTGTCAAATGTGAAAATGTTTCTATTCTTCCATGTCTTCTGGAACAGAGAAATAAGTAATTTGTAGTCATCTTTGTTCTGTTGATTTGGCAGCCAGTATTCTACGTCTCGTTTTCTGGTTTAGTTTTTGTTTCATTCTGAATACACCTTTAGCTGGAAAGCTGAGTTAATTATCTCCGGTTTTTCTTTTTATTTTTATTTTTTTATGTTCTTTTCTAATGCCCTGCAGTAAAAGAATCCGAGCACTTGGATTGGGGAATGCGACTGCGAATAGCTATGGGCATGGCATATTGCCTTGAGCATATGCACCAGCTCACCCCACCTATAGCCCACGGAAACTTGCAATCTTCTTCTATATATCTTACTGAAGACTACGCGGCCAAAATATCAGATTTTAGTTTCTGGAATGATTTAACAGCAACAAACATGGGTTCAGCTGCCACAGAGCTCTTGGAGGCACAATTGGCAGATCCAGAGAGCAATGTTTACAGCTTTGGGGTAATTTTGTTTGAAATGGTAACGGGCAGGCTTCCATACTTGGTTGATAATGGCTCTGTGGTGGACTGGGCATCGGACTACTTGAAAGGGGAACAACCCTTGCGAGAAATGGTTGACCCAACTTTAAAATCCTTCCAAGAGGAAGAGCTCGAGAAACTGTTTCAAGTAATAAAAGATTGTGTGAATCCTGATCCCAAACACAGACCAACAATGAAAGAGGTCACGGCTAGGTTGAAAGAGATCACAGCTATGGAACCTGATGGAGCCACACCAAAATCATCTCCTCTTTGGTGGGCAGAACTTGAGATTTTGTCTACTGAAGGCAGTTAAAAAGGTGAAAAATCGAGCTGAAAAGTCTAAAGTTTATTTTTTTTAGATGTTATTGTCCCTAATAGCGTGTGTTCAAGTAACAGAAACAACCTCTCCAGAAATTTGGGTAAGGATGCATTTTGCTCTCCCCAGATCATGCTTTATCGGGAGTCTCGTACCATTTGCTCTAATCTCTTTCCAATTGTATGTTGCATTTTTTCTTAGTTCTGTTGAGATTAAAGTCAATGGTGTCAACGGTAGGTACTAGATACAGCTTGTATTTAAAAAAAATTTATATGTTTTTTCATTTTTATTTTTTATTGGGAAATGCTTGTATTCAATATATAGTAATAGGAAATATCTGTATATAACGAATAAGGATGACCTGTTGGATCTTCTTATACTACTAAAATTTTTTGTCCATGCCAAGGATTTGAAAATTGTGTATTTGAGGATATGCTGTTGCAATCAACAAATATTGACTTTTCAAACTTTACCTAGTTGCATATGATTCACAATTTTATTGGTTAGCTTAATTGAGCATTTGACTGAACAATAAAACTACAGACACATAATGAATCACAAAATACTCATACACTTGTACACGTGGGTCTTACAGTTCATTCTGTGATCCTAACAAAATTCTTGTGTGCCCCTTGCTGCCCTCTTTTTGTTTGCCTTTTAAACTCTGTTAATCCTCGTTTGTTTTCAAAATAATAAAAATTGAGCTTCTATTCATGTTTAGATAATTAAGGAGCACCCTGAAAACCAGATTAAGAACGTTGCTTACAAGCCCGCGCCTCAACTTCCACAGACCAAAAGAAAAAAAAAGGAAAAAAATTATGAAAATCGTCCATTAAAGACATTCAATAAGCAGAAGATGACCTGCCCAATCCATTCTGCCAAACCCTTGGATGAATGAATTTAGAAATAGAGAGATGTTTGGATACAAGACTACGTTGCTCCATCTAAGGTAGCAAAGATAAGAAACTCTTCATTTTTATTGCAGATGAAAACATTATCCATTACCACATACAATGTGCAGTCCAAACACAAACGGCAGAGCCACCTATTATACAACCATTGCAATAAGCGAGAAGGATACAGCAGTAATGCTATGTACTCAGAAAAAAAATTACTCAAAATGTTTTCATAAAAATAAACGTGTGGGTCAAATTCATTTTGAGGATGGCCCACATCACACGAAGTTTGAATGTATACCGGGACATTTCATCTTTTGATAAAACAACTTTTTCCTAGTACCAAATTCCACTTCTAATGAGGAAAAATGCTCAAGAAATAGTATACAAATCTTACAACATGATACACCCTTTCAACTGTCTTGTCTCTGCCCAACACTACAGCTAACACAACATCTTTTGAACATTTCCTTTTGGGTTTGCCTTGTTCTTGAGTTGTCTTGTGGGCTGTGCTTCTCCACAATCTGTTTTACCATCATCAACTCCATAGCAGCATATATACATACCTCTCCCAAATGTTCCTGTCCTTTCCCCCACTGACATTTCCCTCCATTCTCAAAGCCACAGTCAGTTTCCATCTTGATGCTCTTTTATTGGCATCGATTTTTGGAGTGAATTTAGTATCCGACTACCTCAAGGCTACCAGTGGGTACGAACAATTTCACAAATATAAAACACACTGACTCACATATGTAGATGGAGAGCTCGGCCTTGTGCTCGATTATACAGATCAATGGTGTCTTTGTGGTTGGGATCCAAGCAGAGAGCAGCCTCACAGTCACGGAGAGCAGAAGCGCAGTCACCCATAGACTCGTGGAATGCTGCTCGGAGATGAAGCATTTGCAAGTCAGGCTTGAAAGCTATGGCTTTTGTCAGCTCTAGTACTGCTTCATTTTCTTTTTGGTCATCCATAAGAACTGGTTGAATGTGTATTCCATATGTTAGTGTCAAATAAGCAGTATAAAAAATAATAATAATAATTTGTAATTTAAGTTAATGGGTCACAAAAAGGAAAAAAAAGAAGAAAAAAAAACACCTGCCGCCCTGTATCTGTAGGGATAAGTCCTCAGAGGATCCAATTGTGTTGCCATACTGAGATCACCATTTGCCATGTCACGGTCACAGTACTCTGATCGTTTCTCATAAGCTGATGCATTGTTTTGTGCCTTCTCTATCAGCTTTGTCATTTCATCGTAAGCGGCTTTTCTTTGATTTTTAAGATGATATACACGGGCCAACCCTTGATGAGCTCTCGTGTGCTTGATGTCAAGGGCATTCACGTAGCAGTCTGTGGCAAGATCGAGTTTACTAATATCCACGTAAATGCTCCCAAGGTTATTCAGTGCCTGTAATATGTCACCAAAACACAATCAATAAAAATATTTTGGACATATGACGAAGAAATGAGTATTTCCATTCTTGTGAGTAATACTTGTCCTTTCCGAAGGCCATCTGAAGGGCATTTTAGAGCTTCCTCTAAAAGTTGAATAACATGTGATGAAGATTCAGTGTCGAGAGTTGTATCTGCTAGCATGTATGCTTTGAGGAAAAAGGCCTCAAATGACCTATGAATAGAAATGGACAATTCAGCCTTAGAGAGTGCTTCTTCGCGATACCCAGTGTCATATAGAATCCATCCTTCATATATAAGCCTTTCATGCTCTGAGCTAGTGTGATTTCGAGCCAACCTCAGACTTCGCATTGCAGCCTTTTGACAGTTTAACCTACATCATTCATACATGTTATTTGAGATTGCAAATAAAGAACAAGAAATAATGCAGCAAAAGTTCTTGAGTTGGCTTTTTAGCTTTTTGACTTTTTGACTATTTTAACCTGAGGCTAAAAAGCTTCGTTTGGGATGGGCATTTTGGTTTCTTTGACTTTTGTGAGAGAAAAAAATGAAATGATTATGGTTTGGATGTGACAACTTTTAGCCTGGGGTTAAAAAGCCTATTTTGACTTTTTGTGGCTATTTTAACCCCAACCAACCCGACCCAACTTCCCAAACGACTACTTAAGAGCTTATTAGTTCAGCACTACATCGGAAGAAAAGGAAAATACCAAAAAGTTCAAATTCACAGCTAATAAATAACATTGATATTAGCATTGACATAATAAGAAAATTTCGTCCCGCTTTCCTCTCCTGTGGCAAGAGCTCGTTTGCCAAGTCCGAACTACCACTTTCTGCCTCTGTGCCTTTTCATTTTTCCATTTTTTCCAAGTAATCCAAAAATTACAAACAATTTATCAAAATGCTCAAAATGATTTCAAGAGTACACTTTTTAGGGTATTAGGCTTAAACATGCATTTTCCAACATCAAATCATATTTTGAGAAGACCAAACCCTAATATGTTCTTCATAGGAATCTTCTTATTTCTATCAAACTGTCTGCATATATGATTTCATTATATGAAGAAATAAGGAGATAAGGAGATACATGTTCTACCATGAAAATATTGGGAAGAGATAATAAATTGTGCATATCTGGATTCCATAAAAACTAGTGATAATGATCGGATAAACTTATTAAGAGTCACTAATAATAACGAATGCACTACATAAAGATTGCAATTGTGAAGACAATTCACCAGAAATTCTATCACAAACTCACCGCAAAAGAAGTAGAGATTGCCGAAAAAGTAAAATGCTCTTTGCAGGGTCATTTACCAGCATTTGATGAGTAACAGCCAGAGATCCAATATCATCAACAGCCGACCATCGATCATAGAGTTGCATCCAGCAATCACCGGGACCCCACTGTTGAACATATTGATTGAGGAGCTCAACCATGTGATCACCTCTGATCTTCCCATGAAACATCATGTAATTAGGCTCCAAAGTCAACAAGGCTCGAATATCTCTCAGAGCAGATTCATAATCCTCAATGGCAATAAACAACCAAGCCCTCAATTCAAGGCAGTCTGGAGACACCTTAAATCCAATGATTTTGTTGATCTCAACTATGGCTTCCCCAATCCGGTTCTCGTCTACCATTGAAGCGGCTCTGTACTTGTAAGGAAATGAAAGAACCGGATCCAATTCAGTGGCGGTTTTCAAATCCACAATCTTCTTCGTCCCCACGCTATACAAGGACCGCTCTTGGTACATCCACCCAACCGGTTTATGCTTAGAAATGATAGAATTGATCAACTTGTAAGCTGAAAACCCGTGTCCTTGCTTGTATTTAGTTCTTGCAATGCCTGCCACCGAATAAACATGACCCAATTCGGCTGCAGCCTCAAAACAACACTGGGCTTCCTTGTACTCCTTCCTCTCCAACAACACACAACCCAATTGATGCAATGCGAGTGCCTTTTGCCATTTTTCAGTGGCACATTCTTTCAATCTCTCCAACAATGACACTAGCGTGTTTGATGTCAAGCTCTCTTCCATCGCCACTTGTGTTAGGAAATAGTACAATAAGAAAGAACAATGCCCCGCCATGGCCAATCTCTCCCTGGCCTCAAACCCACAAAATATTTTACTGACATTCGGATTACACAGAGAACTCGGAAGCTCTCTTAATAATATTTGCAAGCAAGACGCAACAAGAAGATACGCGGTCTCCTCCAATCCATAATCAATTAGGATCAAAGCATCTTCTATGTTAGAGACCATAGATGCTAAATACGCATCGCAATTAGCCTTCATTTCCTCACAACAAAACCTGTTTGCGAAAGAGAGGAGCTCTAGAACAGTACTGGGGCAAAACGAGTGTAATCTTCTCGTATTGCCAAACACTCCCACAGCTCTCATTCCTTTCGCAGATATACCCGATTGCGAGAAATTGATCGTTTCTCTTTTCGATTCCATGAAATTCCCGTACAGCATTGCCTTCAAAGGGCGCGAAAGATGAGCTATTTTATCTTTACTGCAATAAATTTCTTCATCACCAATCAAAAAACAAACATCAATATCATTTTCTGAAATCAAACTCTCATCATCCCCAATTGAGGACTCGAATTTTGCAGACTCTGATTGATCACTGTGACATTGACAATGATCAGAGACTGAATTTGGATCATACCCAGAAACCAATGCAGCCTTTGGACATTCAAGAACTCGGCCACCACAGTGCAAAGATGAAATACCCACAAGCTCGTCCTCTCTCTTCTCGTAACGCAACCACGCCGAGAGCACAATCTTCGAGTGTGCATCGACGGCGTGTTCACGCGCCGCCTGGAGACACCGCCGGAGGAGCTTCGGATCGCCGAGGGAACGAAGGATTGAGTACTGCTCGAGGCAGATTGACGATTTGTTGAGACCAGGGGAGTTCTGAAGGCGGCGATAGAGGTCAGCCGTGGAGTCTACGAGATCTATGGGTTTGAGATTGGGGTCAATGACCGGTTCAAGGAGGTCCGTCGTAGGGAGTCCATGAGGGAGAAGAGTTTCAGACAGTGAAGCTGAAATGTTTTCGTTGGAGTTCGATAGAATAGAGCTGATCGTGGGGTTGTTTTCACGGCGGTGGTGGTGGTGGTTGGGTTTTCCGACGGCCGTGGAGGTTGTGGTGGTTACGTTGAGGGCGTGGACTTGGGTTGTTTTGCATCGTTCCACGAGCTTGATACCACCGCGGACGGTGCTTCTCATGGGGAGAGTGTATTGGCGGAGGAGAGTCGAGAATTTTGATCTGGAAAGAGGGGGTTGTGGTGGGGGCTCTGATTGATCGGCATTTTGGCTTGAAATTGACATGAATAAACTGGGTTGTGAATGGAATGGAAGGGATGATTGATTAGCTCTCTACTCTAAAAAAATCACCATTACAGAGACAAGAGAGAAAGAGAGAGAAGATGGCTGATGCAGGAGATAGGCTCTCTCTCGTCAATGGTGCTTTCGCTCATCACAAGAAGTTTTCCATCTGCTATATTATTTAATCAAAACTATTTTAAAGGGTGTATATTATTATTTAAATAATAAATTTTTATTTGAAATTAAATAAAGTTGTGATATGAGAAGAGTAAGCTTTGATAAAGTTATCGCATGCACTTATATTTTTTAGATAAATATATCAAATATCAACACTTGTTATTTAATAAAAAGATTTTTAAATTAAAAATATAATAGAATATTTAAATTATTTTTTAATTAAAACACAAACAGAATATCGAAACAAATTGACAATATAAAGTTTTATAAATTACTAGAAGTTCTCGCAGTTTGACGGTTTAGTTGCGGTCAAAGAAATTTCAAATCCGTCATCCTTCCAAAACTAGACGGATTGGAATAAATCAATCTCCAACCGTCTGCTCATTATCATGCATTCGTTCAAAATGAGACGAATCGATTCGATTCAGTCGGTTTAGACGGATCGAAATATCTGCTAAGTACTCATAATTGCTACGAGATACTCGAGTTTTGATATTTTTAAATTTGATTATCACAAATATGAGAGTCGTAACTGAAGAAAATAAAAAAATGAAAAAATAAATAAATAAATAAAGGTTGTAATCGAACCCCACATAAGATATAGCCAAAGAGTTTTGGAGTCATAACTAATATCACAATAAATCTTAACTAATACAATAATAGATCATAATCAAATACAATAAATATTATAACTATAGGTGTAAATAGTATACAATTTCCTATAGAATAGAGTAATATATATATATATATTGAGTCCCTTCTAATTTGAATGAGATATCATTTGGCTTCTCCTAATTTTAATTTGATTAATTTGGCATTTACATTTTTAATTTTATTACAATATGATATATTATTGTTAACATTTTGAACGAACGAAAATTAGGTGCAAGATTTGAAGGACAAAAATGAAATTTTAAACAAACTATAATGACTACCGGTGTAAACTAGTGATCCATATAATTTGTTTTATATTTTAGTTCGTTTGAGATGTGAATTGATTTTTTAGTTTTTTGATTTGGGAAGGACGTTTTGGTTTTTTTTTTTTTTTTTTGACTTTTGTGAGATAAAAAATAAAATAATTATGATTTAGATGTGGTAACTTTTAGTTTAGACTAAAAAAATTTATTTTATCTTTTTATAACTTTTTAACCTAAATCCATCCTAACCCACATGCCAAACCAAGACTTTATTAGAGCATTTCCAACGATGAATCAGTTTGATATGAGTAAAAAATGACTCATTTCACTAAATCTGGCATCACATGCTCCAACGGTTCACCTTTCACCAAATCTGTCCCGGGACAACCGGGTGGTCGACTAGCCGGTTGACCGGTTAGGGAAATTTTTTTTTTTTTTTTTTTTTGTTTTTTTGAATTGTCTGAACTTTTTTTTGAACTTTCTGAACTTTTTTCGGGACGACCGGGTGGTCGACCGGCCGGTTGATCGGTTAGGCAAAAAAATATGTTTTTTTTTTTTTTTTTAACGGTTTGAACTTTTTTCCTGAACTGTTTGAATTTTTTACTGGTTGACCGGTTGGTCAACCGGCCGGTCCACCGGCTGGTCGACCGGTTGTTATAACCCAACGGTCAGTAACAGTGATTTGGTGAAATGCTTCGCCTGTTCTCAGTTTGATGAAATGTTTGGTGAAATCTCATTTTGATATCGATTTGGTGCAACCGTTAGAGCAGTGAACAGTAACTTTTTCATCAAATTTTGAATTTGATACTGGGTTTGATGAACCGTTGGAGATGGTCTTAGATTGTTCTAATTTTACCAAATTTTTTATATTTAAAATTTTAACAATAAACGGAAAAAAAAACGCGTTATTACAAAATTAAAAATATAATAACTAATTAATTCGAATAACACTTGGCTTAAATTAGATGAACTAATAATATAATTTAGTAATATACATATATATATATATATATTTCTCAACTGGTATGGAGACTGTACTTGTACAAGAATACCAGTTGAGAGAGAGTATGTCACCGACCCTGTTTCAGAAAGCCGGCTGATCTAAGCCACCGGAGTGGTTTTTTTATGGATTCTGTTTCCCATTCCTTCGTATATAAATGTAATAAAATAAAAATACTATAATTATTAAATTAATTTAATTTTTTTATAAATAATATATAATGAAAATTTTATAAAATAAATAATCTAAATTATCAAAATATTACGTGTAGCGGGATCCACGATCCCTTTCATTCTAATCAATATCAATCATAACAGGGAATAGTGTCCGGTTGGAAGGGGAAGAACTGTTTTTGATCCTCTCCTTGGAATGAATTGAGTTAATTTTATTAAAATTTCATTTCAAAAATCACAGTTTTATTATAAAACAGCCTCAGTTCGTTAAAAAAGAATAAAAATTTGTAAAAGAATTTTTTCTATGTTCATCTTGATTTCATTTCACAAGGCTGTAACATATTATTAGAGTTTAACATTAATAGTCAATAAATATTTTGTTATTATAAATTTTAAAATTTTTTATAAATATTTTGGAATTAATTTAAAATAAAAATTTGCTTAATGGATCACATATTGCTAATGAAATGAAAATGATATGAATCGTCGGATGGAAGATCTCGTTATAATGTTGACATTGTATGATTACATTTCTTGATGGTGTTTTCTATTTTTAAAAATTTAGAAGTAAATAAAAAACAACATAAGGTTGCTTCCGAATTTTGAAAAACAATATTTGGAAAACATAAAGTTGGTGGCCTCGTTTGTTTTCAAATTTTGAAAAACATAAGATTTTGTTTGGTAGCAATTTTTTTATTTTTGGTTTTCATTTTTTTTTAGAAATTATACATTACACTCAGGGTGCGTTTGTTTGGACGGACTGGATAAGAGGGGATTGTAATCTATCGGACTATTAATCCTGGGATACATTGTCCCGGGACTATTTGGTTGGACAAAATTTGTATCCCATGTTTGTTTAGTCATGGGATTAGATGTCTGGATTGAACTATTTTTAGTTATCCAATGTTTGTTTGGAATATTATGGAGTAGGATAAATGCTCAAATGACTATTTTATCCTTTTCAATTATTTACTAAATAATAGCAATATTAAACATAGCTTTAATATTTTAATTATTTTTAACTAGATTAAATAAAAATTTGTTTTATTTTATTTTTTGCACAATATTTTAATTATTTTAATTTATTATTTTCAATTAAATTAAATTTATAATTTATAATTTATATTTTTTATTTAATATATAATTTTAAATTAACGACAATAAAAAATAATTTTATTTAATATATAAATTAAATTTTCAACAACACTAAAAAAATTTAATTTATAAGGCCATAATTTATAATTTATTATTTTAAATAAATTTAATTTATAATTTATATTTTTTATTTAATATATAATTTTAAATTAACAACACTAAAAAAATAATTTAATTTAATATGTAAATTTAATTTTTTAACAACACTAAAAAAATTTAATTTATAAGGCCATAATTTATAATTTATTATTTTTAATTAAATTTAATTTATAATTTATAATTTATAATTAAATTTTTTTATTTAATATATAATTTTAAATTAACAACACTAAAAAAATAATTTATAAATGTTCAAAAGACTATTTTATCCTTTTCTAATTGTTTGCTAAGTAATAGTATGGAGGGTAAAATGGACATTTCACAAAATAATCCCATGGGATACCAATCCCATGGTTTCTATCCCACCTCCCCCCATGGGATAGAATAATCTCATATTTGTGGGACTAATAGTCCGGGAGGACTATTAATCGGAAGCAAAAAAATGAAACAAACAATGGACTATTAGTCCGATGGGACTAATAGTCCAATCCCACCCCCTAATCCTTTAAAACAAACACACCGTCAGTATATTATTTTCATTTTTAAAAAAGTGAATTGATTAAATTTTTTTCATAAAGTTTTCACCCTTTTCTCTCTCACCACCTTCATCCACCACCCAATGTTGCCACTGACCTCCAACATTGTCATCCATTCACCAGCCAACCATCGGCGAGCTTCGAGCTTCCAACAAGCTTTAGCTACTTGTCATTTATAGACTCATCACGACCCGTAACCTAAAACCACCTTCTAGCAGGGCCGGTCCTGAGATTTAGGGGGCCCAAGGCGAATTTCGGAAATGGGGCCCTCTTACATTGAAAAAAAAAAAAATTCATAGATAAAACGATAAGTTACAACTTGTTTATTTGTTTGTAGCAAAAAAAAAAAAATTTACTGGCACATATAATCATTAAAATTATAAATAAAAATTTACTTTCATATATTAAGATAGGAAACAATCATTACAAATGCTTCAAAAAAAAAATAAAAATCTAGTCTTGTTGCTTTTTTTTTAGCCCCATGTTCAATTGGGCCTATAATATTTGGGCTTTTTTTTTTTTTTATATATATCTAAAACACAAAATTATATTTGGAGGCCCCTATTTTCAGCTCAAATTTGGGGGCCCAAGGCGCAGGCCTCTCTTGCCTGCCCTCAGGGCCGGCCCTGCCTTCTAGCAACTATATGGCTACCCCGCAATCAGGGCTAGTGTGGGGCATGGGCAAATCAGGCCATGACTTAGGACCTCTCAAAATAGACCAAAAAAGGGGTCCCTTTCTATTATGGTTTAGTATAATATATCAGGTATGTTTTGAGTTCAAAAAATACTAAAGAAGACTCAAACTAACTTAAAATAAATTAACCCATTAAAAAATTGAAAGACCTATTAAAAAAAATTAACATTGTTATCTATTGACAATAGACCCAAAAAAAGGGTCTCCTCATATTATAATGTAATATATTAGGTATGTTTTAAAACCAAGAAAAATTAAGGAAGACCCAAACTAATTTAAAATAAATTAACCTATTAAAAAATTGAAAGACTCATTTAAAATAATTAGCATTATTATCCATAGAAAATGATTTTGTAAAAAAATAGATTATGCAAATATGATTGATTTATTTGCTTCTAAAAATGCAAGAAGAGCGAAGATCAAACGACACTTATTAGTTATTGTAATGTAATACTAAGTATTTTTTGTGATTTTGACACAAATCTTTTGTCTTTTACTTTCATTTTTTTTCATTCAATGAGAAAAAAATGTGAAGCACC
Organism: Camellia granthamiana; assembly: GCA_036172215.1. Classification (NCBI taxonomy): domain Eukaryota; kingdom Viridiplantae; phylum Streptophyta; class Magnoliopsida; order Ericales; family Theaceae; genus Camellia; species Camellia granthamiana. Next base: position 51,125,767 of record CM069905.1, on the reverse strand, counting down.
CCAAAAATTTATTAGTTGATTATTGATTTTGGGCCCCAAAAATTTCAAGCCAAGCCTGCCCGCAACACTCTAGCCACGTACACTATTGACCACCACATTCATCCATCCTCCACCACTGCCATCACGTCCAACAACTCACAAAACATATATGTATATTTTTATTTTTTATTTTTTATTTTTTTCAGAACATTTTTATATACCAAACAATTTTTTTTTATTTTTTTACCGAAAAAAAAAAAACATGTTTCTTGTTTTTTGTAAATAGAAAATAAGAAATTGACAATGTCATTAGAGATAACTATTTCATTATTCTTGTTTTAAGGGGAAAAAAAGCAGAAGAATATTAGTATAGATTAGTTGTTAGTAGAAGAAGGGGACAATATAAAAGATATTAAACTCCCTTTGAACACGGAACCTCATAACACAAATAATAATGTATAATTATTGGGCCAAAGTTTCTAAGGCTGTTTTTGGTTTTAGAATTTAGAGAGGAATTTGAAAAGAAAAGAAAAGAAAAGATATGTGAAATATGAATAAAATATATCTACATTTTACTTAATTTTATATACATTTTCTTTTCTTTTCTAAATCCCTCCCAAATCCATTAACCAAATACAACCTAATTGAATTTGTAACAAATTAAAATTTTCCATGTAATGTGCTTAGTCATTATGAATAAATAAAGACAAAAAAAAAAAAGTTTAGTGTCTTAATCTATTTCTCATCTCATAAAAAATAAAAATGAAAGGAAATGGAAACTCATCCTTAAAACACTAACGTAATCCATTATACTTTCTGGGTATCAAAGAAAATGCATTAACCTTTCGGAGGAATCTCAGTACCACACTCAGATCTTACACACAGATAGATATTTATCATATAAAGTCAACTCTAGAAATTACCTGCCTCAGTTGAAATCCATACATAGTCATCAATCTCCATCCACTTTTGCTTTATTGTTTACTTTTATAAGCAATTGCATCTATCACAAATTATTTGTGAAAGAAAGGTAATGTTGTAACACAAATGAAGTGCAGTTAAATTTGATTGCGTCTGACTTATTAAAAATTTATTTGTGATTAAATTCATAATCTAATGGGTAAGAGGGAAGTTCAGATCATCTGCTGTGATATTCTGCAATGATCCCTGTAGTTGTTCAAAAACGGTGTCATTTTGACCAAGTTTTTTGTTGTTGGAGATGATGAGTGTGTTGAACAAAAAGTGTATTTCGTGAAAGGGATTCATGTTTGTAAAAAACGATTAAGAACCAGTTCATTTTTTATTTTCCTTCACGTAAATCATCATCTTCTTCTTCTCTTCTTCTTCTTCTTCTCTTTTGCACTCTCTCTCTCTCTCTCTCTCTCTCTCTCTATACTGCAATGGTCTTCTTCATCTTCAGTTGTTCGAGGTGCTTAGGGTTATCGACTCTGCGTCCCTCGAGAGTTCAGAGAAAGAACAAAACAGGGAGGGAAAAAAAAAATTAGGCCAAAACAACACGGTTTTGACGTCACAGCAGGAAGCACCACAGGGTGTCACAAAACAGCAAGAAGCACCACAGGGTGTCACAGCATAGGATCTAGACTCGGTAAGAGAGTGGTTGGTGGGACTATCTTGGCACGTCATTCAATGATGCTAAATGTAGTGAAACCATCTTACCTCCTGTTTGTGTCAATTTCCGACCACACTGCCAACTTAGTACTCAACTGGAGAACACCAGCAGAATAGATGACACTTGTCTGACCTGCAACAGAAAGAAGAGTCTCCGGCGGTGGCTCGTCCACCCGGGGGTACTAAGACGATCAAGTCAGTACTCCATATCTCTCAAAGATAACCAATAGCTAAACTCATAAGTTTGAGCATAAAAGCATATCTTAGACCCATGGGGGTGCCTCTCTTTTATAGCCAATACAATCCTAGTCCCAATAGGAGCCTAGTCCTAATGGACTTAGGATTACTGCTAATCTGGGACTCCCAGTGGGATTAGGATAAACTCTCCAAGAGTCTTATCTTTACCCAAACTGAAGTCTTTTCCCAATCTAGGACTCTTGTCCCATATCCGCTTATCTCGGATTTCGGTATCCTCGCAGATAACCTCGGTCTAGCCGAGATAACCTCGGCATCATGACCAGGACATGTGGCACCTCGGCTGACACGTCGGCGTCATCTTGACCACGTGTTGGTGCTCATAAAATATATCCCCACATCTCCCATTTCTAATCTCATGCTAAAAATAGCTCAACTGTTGAATGTCCTCAAACATTTTATTTCAAGGCATTCCCTCTTTTTTGGTTTGCTATTTCCCGCAAAAAAAAAGAAAAAAAAAACTTTGGTTTGTTGGGATCTTGTAAGGGAAGCTCGGTTCCAATCTCGACACCTTCTTCAATAGAACTTTCAAAAAATAATTACAAATTCGAAAAAATTTAAGATTTTAATTATTAATATTTATAAAATTTATTATTGATTTGCAATTACTTTTTGAAAATACCACTTATTTGATATTTTCTCATAAAACTATATTATGATGTTTTTGGATGTTAAACAAATAAAAATTATATCGGTTTGATTTTGTATCTAAAAATATCAAATTTGACTTAGATTGGTTTGATTCTCAAATTAGGTTATGCCCAATTCAAATTAATCCAAAATAAAAACTTACATCTTTTTCATGAAGTTTCTATTAATGTTTTGTTTATTAAAACTTAAAATAATTATTGGATCTTTATTTATTTTTATGTTTTATTTTTTTATTTGCATTCTTTATTTCTTAAATTTTAAAACAAAATTTTGAATTTTTTTTTTTGGGGGTCAATCTAAGAGAGCAATTGCAAATATGAAAAATATTAAATCAAACAGACTATTAGCCCAACAATATTTAATAACAAGCAAGCCCAAACACAACAACCTACATACCACCCCATAATTGGGAAAAAATAAACACCACTAAGAATTAAGTTCTCCTCCATAATAGTTGAACCCAAAATCTTAGCGCCTGTTTATTTTTAAAGGCAGGTTAGGTGAGATTGTTAGTATGAAGATTTTTAATGAGGGAATTAAGAAAAATTATATTTGTTTGTGATATATTTTAATGAGAGGATTAACTATGGTCAAGTTTGTTTGGAAGTTTGGAGGGGGAGATTGGAGTATGAATGAGGTGGGCCCACTCATACCATGTTTGGTTAGGAAATGTGTGGGCAGATTAGTATTTCTCTTGGGCTATGTTTGTTTGGCGAATTATATTGGATGAGTTGTTAGTGAGGAGATGATTAGTGAAGAGATTGTTAATGTGAGAATTGTTAGTGAATGAATTAAGTAAAAGTATGTTTGTTTTAAAATGGTAGTATGGGAGATGATTAGTGATGATATTATTAAATTATTTTTATATAAAATAAATAAATAATTATTTTTATATTAAAAAAAAAACTAAAACAAATATTAAAATAAACAAGTGCACTTGGTAAAAAAAGAAAATAAATAAAAAATGGCCGGTCGACCGACTGTTTTGTAAAAAAAAAAAAAATTGCACTGTTCCAGACGACCACCAGGACGTCCGGACGAACAACTGAATAGACTCAATTCACTAACTATTTTTTGAATCTCACCCTCTACCCAGCCAAGCTAATATTGAAGGAGATTATTAAGCCCTTTAGACTATCAATCTGCTCTCCCATTTCACTACCAAATACGCTGTGAATGGGACCCACAACCATAGTAGTCCAATTTGACTACTTAAACTGCAAAACAAACATGACATTGGAGTAGAAATCCTACACTATTTTGGGGGGGGGGGGCTAGCAAAGTTGGGAAACACATGGGATTGAGGGGAGCTTCTATTTACACACATTAAACCCCTTCTATACACACACTTAATGAAGGAGGTGTGTAGAAAGTGTAGTGAGGGGAGATGTGTAGAAAGTGTATGTTGTGTGTGTAAATAGAAGCTCCCGGGATTGAGATGCAATCCCATGGGATTAATGGGTAAAAGATTATTTTACCCCCTTAGCGTATATGACTACAATAATAGATTTTATTGGTTTAATTTCAATCAATTAATATCACTACACTACTACATAAACAAAAACACTTTATTTTACATTTTCAATTTAATACTATCACATTACTAATCTCCTCATTCAATCCTACCATTTTCATAATCTCATTCAAAATAATCCGCCAAACAAACGTGGCCGTATTTTGGGAAGTTGGTAATAATCAGCTTTTTGGTGAAAAGCTGCTTATAAGCAGCTTATACTCAGCTTTTTTGTGAGAGAAGAAGTTGGTAATAATCTAAAAAGCAGATTATTACCATGTTTCCAAAATAGGCCGAAATACCATAAATACTCTTTGGTGGTTTTGATATATTTTAATATTAAAAAATTATATTTTATAAATATTTTTTGTACTATATTATTTTAATATATAAACACAAATACACAACACACAATATGGGCAAAATATATATATATATATATATATTTCAAACTAATCCTCTCACTAATTTTGAAACCTAATCCTTTGAAACCTTTGCTAATCCCCTCCCCCTCCTCTAAGGCATATCATAGTGCTAAGGGACTATAAATCTCCTTCCCTATTTTGCAAGCAAACACCAATATAGTGAGTCTCATATCTATCCTAATCCAATTCCCTCATCTATCACTTAAAACAAACAAGTCTTTAGACTATAAAATAGTGCTACATAATCACTAGATCAAATGTCTTAATTGAAATTTTTTGATGATGCAAGACTAAATTTGAGACTATGATTATAAATGAATGGTTCACTATTTTTCAGTTAATTCCAACCAATCCAAACTACATCGGGTTGATTTGGTTCAATGTTAGGTTTAATCTTGAATTCAAAAATCTACAACTGAATATGCCTGATTCATTTTTAAATTTACTATTAAGCGGAACCAAACTTTTAAAAAATAAATAAAGTAAAGAAAGAAATGGCTTTTGTTTTTTTTAGATAGAAAGAAAGAAATGGATTTGAACGAAGAAAAGTGCCCTTATTTTAAATTATTTGGTACATGCCTTTCGATGGGAAAATTATGAGTAAGGCCTCGTTTGGCAAGTGACTTTTTTAGTCAAAAAGTCACTAAAAAAATCAAAAAACCAACAACTTATACCAAAAAGTCAAAGATTTCATTTTCTCTCTACTTTTTGCACATCTTTTTTTTTAAAAACCAAAAAGTTATCCTAAACATACTAGTTTTTTTATATCATATTTTAGTCAAAAATTCAAAAAATTACTAAAAAAGCATATTCCCAAACGAGTCCTAAATTTCACTTTGTATCCCTATATTTAACATTTAACACATTTTTTTCCTAATCTTTTAATTATTCTAGTTAAATATTAGATTTTGAATCATGTAGCAATTGAATCTATTTATATAATACCATTCCGAAAATTAACAAGAAACAACAACCATGTGAATCGTTATAGTATTAATCTCACTTAGCACCTTATATTTTTATCTAAATTTTATTTTCACCTCTCTACTTCAATATCTTCCTCAGTTTTCAAAATAGTATTACAAGACTAGGCCTAATTACAATTTGACTTAATTGGGACAATTAATTGCTCAGGAAGTAATGTAGGACATGGTGTAAAGTAGAAATATGCAAAAGTGAAATATGTCTGAAAATTATTGAATATTCTTAAAGTACAATGTTTGGTTTTGAGTTTTCAAATATAATTTTTTTAGTTTTTATTTTTCATAATTTTGTATTTTTAGCGATTATTTTAATATTAAAATTTTTTTTTTAAAACTTTTTAGATGCACTTAAAAATTAAAAAATGTTAAAAAAATTATGAAATTCAAAATAAGTAAAAATTCAGTACATTTTTATTTTATTTTTCTTTGTATTCTTCGAATTTTTTTTGATTAAACGACAAATATTTTACTTTTTAATACATAGAGTTCAAATGCATTTAAATTTTTTTAAAAATAAAAAGAAATCACTAAAAATAACAAAACATAAAAATTTAAAATTTAAAAACTTAAAAAATATATTTAAAAATTAACCAAATATTGAGTCAGTTCATATAGTGTCATCAGACTCATCAATTTAAGGAAGACCGAGGCAAAATTGGATGTTAAGCAAAGTAGAGTGTGAACTATTTCATCAATAATTATAATTAATTAGTTACAATGTCTCATCATTAACCAACAAATCTTGCAATTCAATCTTCATCATCAAAAAAAAAAAAAAAAAATACACAAAAAAATTCATCGTCAATCATGTTCATGGCTGCTAGTGAGTGATAACTGAAGCGACATTAAAGCCCAAGCCATCTATTTGTTTCCACTGTGCTTCAACACCAACAATTTTTTGAATAAAAATATATATATATATATAAGTTAGGGTAAATTACATTTTTCCCTCTTTATGTTTGGTCACTTTCTTATTTTATCTCTTAAAATTTATTTTTTCCTACTTAGTCCTTCACGTTTCAAGTTTTTTCCAATTTACTCCTAAAGTTAACTTATGTTCAAAATTAAACAAAAAATTATACATCAACAAGCACGTGACATAAAAATATTTTATTATATATAACTCACACATGTGATACAAACTCAAATATATACCTTATTGGGAGAATTTGTTAGGAAATTCTCTTTTAAGTACTTGTATCTCAATTAGTTCATAATATATTTTTATATTTCAATAAGTCTTATTATTTAGACATTTGATTCACTAAATCTTAATTCTCATATTTAAGGTATTTTATGAATAATTTTATATTTTCAAATATTTTTTAAACCCTTAGCAATTTGGTGATGTGAATATTCATATTTGATAGTCTGAATGTTCACATTGACATGTGAATATTCAAATTGATAGTGTGAATGTTCACATTACGGAACATTTATATTGTCATTGTGAACATTAATGCACGTTTCACCCTATTATTATTATGGGTATTTTGCTAACTATATCACTTAAAAGACTTACTGAAAAGAAAATAATTTGAACTATGTAAAACATAAATAGGTGAAAAAAGATTTATAAAAAAATAAATACCCTGTTATTTACATATCAAAACAAAATTGGATGATGCACCAAAAAAATAATTCATTTTTTGCAATGCAAAAATTTGGCAATGAAAAAAATTGACGATAAGAATGTCATTCAACATGAAAAATTAAGGTATTATTTGATTTGTATTTAGAGATATAATTTTTGAGAAAAAATCTCTCAAAAAAATTTTTGGTTAAAAGATTTTTTTAAAAAAATTTAAAATCACTTTTCTCTCTATAACACATCAATTAATCATTTTTTTTTTCTCTCTGTTCTCTCTTTCTCTCATATCCTGCACATTAATCAATCACTCTTTTCTCTCATAACTATCTATTCAACTAAAAAAATATTAAATCATTCCAAACTCTAAAATTATTCTCAAAATGTACAACTAAACAAATTTTTAAATTTTATAAACTCTTTTTAAAAAATTATTTTACGAATACAAACCAAACATTAATTGGACGCTCTTTTTTCACATCACGGAAATTACATTTTCTTGTAGTAGTAAGAATATTTTCATATTTCAGGATTCGTCAATTTTTCTTTCTCTCTCTAAACTGAGAGCCTCTCTCTCTTTTATGAGGGTCTCCCTGCCTTAGGGCAGTTTCTGGGTTTCTCCTTCAGTAGCCCTCTTTCAGTCACTCTCTCTTTTGTTCTCTCCTTTCTACCTCTAGTCCACCTTCTTTCTTCGATTTGGCTTCCTCTCTGTTCCATCATCTTCGCTTACAACATTCTTTTCCTCTCTTTTCTCTATCCCTACCCTTAACCACTTTGTTCCTTCAGTATGGCCTCGATAAGTAACGACCCTGCAGTTGGCGACGAGCTGATTCTCGACGACGGTGGTTGCGAGGCTGAGACTGTCTCCAAGTTTTGTCTTATTGGGAAAGTCCTAGCACCCAAAATCCTCAACAGGAATGCAGTCTCCTCCATTATCAACAGTGCATGGAAATTGCGAGGTACCCTGACTATCTCCCCTTGGTCTGATAATATTTTCCTTTTCCACTTTACGGAGGCAGAGGACCGCAACCAGATCCTTTTCGAGAGCCCTTGGTTCATTATGGGCTCTCTCTTGGTTCTTCGCACCCTATTGGCCGGACAAACTGCAGCTGAAGTTGATTTCAATTGGTGTTCTTTCTGGGTACAAGCTCATGGATTGCCGTTCCATAATATGACGAGGCAAACCTGTGAGATTTTGGATTGGCGAGTTGGACATCTGGTCCAGGTGGAAGCAGAATCTGAGGGTTTACTCCTCAATCGAAGCTTTCTCCGCTTTCGTGTGGCTATTAACCTTCAAGAACCCCTCCCTAAGGGTGTTTGGCTCAAACGCCCACAGGGCGGCTCAGCGATTTGGGTTTTTTTCAAGTATGAAAGGCTTTCTGATTTCTGCTATGACTGTGGGAGGATTGGCCATGACAACAAGATTTGTAAATTCGTATCTAAGGAGCAAGGCCTAGCATCTGGCTATGGTCCTGAGCTTCGCACTGGGACTGTTAAGAGCTGGGGCTTGCAGGTTGATCAACTATTAAGGAAGGAGGAGGAACTGCTTGTTAGGGCAAGCCTTCCCTCCAGTCACCGGAGTAAGCAATCTGCATCACCCTCATTCGACTCCACGGCGGCGCGTAATCAACCAGGCCAAAAGGACACAGTACCTCATTCGCATACCTCTTTCTCTAGTACAGAAGTGTGCACACGATCCTCTGCCTTTCCAGAGACAGATGGCACTGCCTGCTCAGAGACAGGTGGCACTCTCTGTCCTGCGCCACCTGGACAGACCGTTATTGATATGCCTCCAAGTCTCCCTAGTATTGAAGGAGACAAAAGGTTCTTGTCCTCTCAGCCTCCCCACCACACTGATGTTCGCTCTTCTCTGGACCTAACAACCAAAGTTGGGCCTGCCCAGGAGCGATCCACTTCTGTATTGAGGCTCACCACTTCTTCCACTGGGCCTGCTTATTATGTGACAGAACCACCAGACAGCCCACGTTCCTCGACCCCTACTCCCACCTCTGGCGAATTGGGCCTCTCACTCCAAACCCCTGGCCTCCTTCCACAATCACTGGCACCTTCTTATGCTCTGGATTCATGCCTTTCAAAAGCTCTTAAGTTCCTCTCCCTCAAAAGAAAAGACCCTAAAGAACTTCAACACTCATCTCGACCCCCCAAGCTGTTGCGTTATGATGCCCCCTCCTCACTGGTCCCTCACATCTCTGAACCACCCTCACCTTCTCTGGTGGAAGGCATTGGCCTTTACTCTCATGGGCCACCGACCGCCAGACAGCCAACTAATGCCCCTTCTCGGCGTCGAGGCACTTGAGTTTCTCGCAGGAATACTCTGGTTGAAATTGCGATTCAAGAAGTTGGAACTGATTCAGATAGTACAGCTCTCATTGCAGTACCAGTGGGTCAGTGTACCTCCGGAACTGACCTTTTTGATTCACCTCCTTCTAGTTCTACTCAGCTTGTGATCTCGTGTGTTGAGGCGGTGGTGGCTAGCCCTAAACAACCACAAGGTCCATGTTAATCCTGAACTGGAATTGTCAGGGGGTGGGGCGACCTCTGACATTCCAGATCCTCCAAGGGTTGTGTCGAACCCATCGTCCTCAAATAATTTTCCTCATGGAGACGAAAAATAATCAATTGAAGCTGGAAGCTCTCAGACGGCGGCTCCGGTATCCTAATAAAAGCTATGTGGACCTAATGGGACTCTCAGGAGGTTTAGTTCTGTAGTGGTTGGATGAGGTCCATCTACAGGTTAGTCTTAGGTTTGCAAATTTATTTAACTGTCATGTCTCTGATAATCTCACCAATTCCTCGTAGCTAGCTACTTTTGTTTACGCGCCCCCTAGATGGACGGATAGAAGGGTTTTTTGGCAAGTATTGCAGGCAATTGCTCAGGACAATCACGATCCTTGGCTTTGTATTGGTGATTTAATGAAGTGGGGAAGTCTTGGGAGAAACAAGGAAGAGTTGCTTGTAATAGTGTGAGGATAGAACATTATCAGAGGCTCTTGTCGGAATGTCAACTTATGGATCTTGAATACAAAGGCACCCCTTATACCTGGACTAATAACCAAAAAGGCATCTGTAATGTGAGGGAACGGCTAGATAAGGCTCTGGTGACTGTTAATTGGAGATTTCTATTCCCCTATGCTCAAGTTCATCATGAGATTTTTCTGGGCTCGAACCATTGTCCCCTTCTTCTTCATTGCCAAATTCCTCTAAAGAGAGTGCCTCACCAGTTCAAGTTTGAGTCTATGTGGACAACCCATCCAGAGTGTGAAGAAATTATTAAGGCAAACTGGATTAAGTTCCAACCGGGTCCTCCAATTTCCAAAGTTTGTCTCAAGCTCCAAACCTGTAAAAGAGGCCTTACTGAGTGGAGTAAACAAGCCTTTGGGAACAATAGAGCGAGATTGGCCGCTTTGAAAACAAGACTTCACCAACTACAGCTTCTCCCCTATTCAGATTATAACGGCACCCAAATTCGACTTGTGCAAGATGAAATTGAGATAGTTCTACTGAGGGAAGAAATGTTCCAACACTAGAGGTCTCGGATCAATTAGCTCAGTTTTGGGGACTGTAACTCGGCTTTCTTTCATGCTTCGGTCGTCTAGCGTAGGCAGAGAAATCAATTGGTAAAGCTCAAAATGGATAACGACATCTGGTTAGAGACTGATAGTGCCATTAATGATCATCTCTCCTCATACTTTCATCACCTTTTTCAGGCAAATGGACCTAGAAATTTTGAGGACACTTTGGCAGCGGTGAATATGTCTGTGAGTCATTCGATGAATGAGGCTCTTCTTAGGCCAGTCGATGATGATGAAGTAAAGCTTGTTACCTTCCAATTGGGTCCTTTAAAAGCCCCAGGGCCTGATGGCTTTCCAGGTCTGTTTTACCAAAAGCATTGGCATGTGGTCGGGTCAGAAGTATGTATGGCGGTTCGTAGCTTTTTTCATACTGGACGTTTACGCGAAGGTGTAAACCACACTAACCTTATCCTTATCCCTAAAGTGCAAACCCCGAAAAAACTAAGTCAGTTTCAGCCTATCAGCTTATGTAACTTTTTCATGAAAATCATAACAAAGGTGCTGGCTAACCGATTGAAGGTCTGTATCAAGAAACTCATCTCTCCTCAGCAAGCGGCATTTGTGCCTGGCTGCCTCATCCAGGACAGCATTCTAATTGCGCACGAGGCCTTTCATTTTTTAAAACATAAGAAGCAGGGGCGAATGGGTTCTATGGCTCTGAAACTAGACTTTAATAAAGCTTATGACCGCATTCAATGGGATTTCTTACAAGCTACTCTTCTTCGTTTGGGCTTTCATCACAAATGGGTATGCTTGGTAATGGAATGTGTGACAACAATGGAGTTTTCAGTGTTCGTAAATGGCGAAAGGCACATCTCATTTACTCCATCATGTGGGCTTCGTCAAGGTGACCCACTCTCACCATATTTGTTCCTCTTGGTTGCTGATGTGCTTTCTAATTTAATTCATCAAAGTCTTCTTTCCAACGCGATCTCTGGAATCCTGATGCGTGGGACTTGCCCTAAGCTATCACATCTCCTTTTTGCAGATGATGCCATTCTTTTTTTCAAGGCTGAGCATTCTGAGGGTCTTCATATTCTGAATATTTTACGGGTCTATAGTGAGGCTTCTGGTCAAATTCTCAATTTTGATAAGTCTGGAGCTCTTTTCTCGGCCAACACCTCAGTTAGTGCTCGCCAGGCCATGTGCCTTTTATTGGGTGTTTTTGAAGCTAATCCTAAAGCCAAATACCTGGGCCTCCCAGCTTCATGGGGTAAATGTAAGACTGAAGCCTACAGTTTTCTTCTGGAAAAAGCTTTGCTGAAATTACAAGGGTGAAAATCCAACTTATTATCTCAAGCGGGCAGAGAGACTCTCATCAAGGCAGTTGTTCAGGTTATTCCCTCTTACGCGATGGCATGTTTTGAGCTCCCTCAAACTTTTTGCTCTAAGCTTAACAGCTTCATTCGTAATTTTTGGTGGAAAGGAGATCCCGAAAATAGGGGCATTTGTTGGGCTAAGTGGACACATATGACTAATCCGAAATCGGAGGGGGATATGGGGCTGCGTGATTTCAAAGATTTTAACCTCGCCCTTCTGGCCAAACATGGCTGGAGATTATTGTCTAATCCGGACTCCTATTGGGCTCGAATGTACAAGGGACTTTATTTCCCTCATTCTTCCTTTTTACAAGCTACTAAGGGCTCAAATGCATCATGGGCATGGAACAGTCTTTTAAAGGGTCGAGAGTTGATTCAAGTTGGTATTCAGTGGCAAGTACACTCTGGCCAAAAGATTCGTCTTTGGGCGGACCTGTGGATTCCGTCTATTAAAGGTTTCAAACTCCTTTCAGCAAAGCCTCCCACCTGCGATGTAATGTTGGTAGCAAACGTAATTGATCAGGTTCATAAGTCTTGGCTTTTAGACCCACTGTTGCACTGTCTTTCCACCGAAGAAGTTGAAGCCATCTCAATTATTCCTATTGTAGTGGAGGGACGGGATGATTCTATCATTTGGCACCCCAACAAGTCCGGCCTCTACTCAGTTAAATCAGGGTATGCTCTAGCCAGATCTCTTAGGGACCAATTATCGGACAGCTCTCCTTCATCCTCTATATCCCTCATCAATAATATATGGAAGATTATTTGGGGATTAGAGACTCCACCAAAAATTCGGCACTTTTGGTGGAAGGCTTGTCATAACCTCCTCCCAACCAAAGCTGGTCTTTTCAGGTGCAAATGTGGCACTTCGGCAGTCTGCCCAATCTGCCTTTCTGCTACTGAAACAGTGGAACACCTGTTATTTGACTGCTCTAGGTCTAAAGCTGTGTGGTTTGGAAGCTCACTTAGCCTTAGAATAGCCCTTGGCTCAATCCCAAATGTGTCTCAATGGACAAGTGATATCATTAGCCAAGCCTTCTCCACTTCTGATGCTAAGATCTCTCTCAGCAAAATTGCCACTGTGGGTTGGTTCATATGGAAATCGAGGAACGAGTTTGTCTTCAACAATATCCCAGTGGATCCTTTGGCAACACTCCATAGAATTGCTCAATCTTGGACTGAAAAGGAAGACTTCTTAAGGACTATCTCCAATCAAGAACATCGGACTGCTTCTGTGTTCTCTACCCCTGTTTCAGGCTAGATACCAGCCAACTCTGGTTACTTCAAGATCAATTGTGATGCTTCTTTCTGCCAGCGGGACTCCATGGCTGCCATTGCAGCAGTTATTCGAGATTCCAATGGCCAACTAATTGATGGTAACGCCAGGACTGTTTCGGCCTCTTCAGCCTCCCAAGCTGAGGCTTTCGCTGTCCGCATGGCTTGCCTTATGGTTAGGGCCCATAACTTGTCATTTGTGGAGATTGAAAGTGACAACCAACTGGTTATCAAACTGTGTGTTTTAGAGCAGGTCCCTCCCTGGGAGTTGAGTGCTATTATCCTGGATATTCGCTCTTTCGCCTCAGCCTATCATCTTTCCTTTTCATGGACTCACAGATCCAACAACCGTGTAGCAAATTGAGTGGCCAAAACTCAAGCCTCTCAGGGTCTACCTGTGTCCTGGGCTGTGCTCCCACCTGTTAGTCTTTTAGCTATATTATCTGCTGATGTATCCTCCGCTGCTGTAACCTCTGTTGTTGGTTAATCCATGTGTTAGTGCTTTTCGGTTCAAAAAAAAAAAAAAAAAAAAAGAGTATTTTCCGTCAAAGTTGTTGACTCCATTTTCATTTTTTGATGATGTGTATTATGATTTCCAAGCTTTACCCCTAATTTAAACAGAAAGAGAGATTAGGTTGGGACCAAATCAAATTTTTTTATATATATATTGGGAATTAAATGGGCACAATTTAAATATTAGGATCTAAAATGATACAAATTGCATGCTTTGAGTAGGGTTGAGCAAATTTTTTATTATTATTATTTTTTTTTTTATAAATTTATAAATTAGTCCAATCGATATCAAATTGTATGATTTAGTTTGATTTTCTCAATACATAATTACGTTCTGGTTGTTAAAATAATGAAGTATAGTTCAAGTTCAGTCCATGATCTTATAGTTACAGTTCTAGTTCCCAAATAGGGCAAAATCATACTGTTTATATATATATACTCCTTCCGTTCCAAAATATTAGTTCTTTATTTCATTTTTCATTGTCTCAAAATATTAGTCCATTTTCAAAAATTAAGTACAAAAATAATATAAATTTCCTATTTTGCTATTCTTTTAAATTCATTAACAACATAAAAAGTAAAATTATGACATTGATATTCCCCAAAAAATGTACTATCAAAAGGTAATTTTGAAAAATTATTTTTTTTAAAGTACAATTATTGTACCACGAAAAAAAGTTGGATTTCCCAAAAAGAACAATTATTTTGGAACGGAAAGAGTATATAATTTGTAACTTACCATATACATCAAGTACCTTATTAGTACCCTATATATACATAAGTTGTTGACCCTCTACACATGCAAATGTGTTTTTGTTTATTCATATAATTAGTTCTGAACAATCATATAAACAATTATTTTTTGAAAAATGATAACTTATTATTTGATGTTTTAGCAGATTTTAAGTAATATTTTGTAATCATATTGTCAATGATAACAGATTTCTAAAAATCATGATTTCAAATTGATGGTTCCAAAATTTTCAGAATTTCATTTGGTTCTAAATTTTGCAGAACCATAAGTAGTGGTGGTGCTTAGATTACTCTTAAACTGAACATGCTCACTCTTTTTTAATTAAATTTTCACATATAGTCCTAACTTTAATGATATTTACAAAGAAAATCTCATACTTTGGAGACTAGAAAGGTAATTAACCCAAAAAAAAAAAAAAAACAAACTTGTTTAGTGTAAAAAAATTATTGTGAAAAAAAAAAAAAACATATTTGATGACTTACTAAAGGATGGATGGATGGATGGATGGATGTTGTGGTCAATGGTGGGAATGGTTTGACATGGCCATCAGAGTTGGTGGTCGAAGTATCATTAGAGATCAACTGAGGATTGCAACAAGGTGACCAGAGGTCATGAGTGGTGACCGGTTGGTCGCCGAAAGGTGGCTAGAGCTTGCCGATGATAGTTTAGAAGTTGTTGGTAGCTAGCGGTGTTAGAGGTCGATAGTGATTTGTAGTGGCGGTGGGTGGTGATCAGAGATGGTAAAGAGGGTAAAGAGAGTAAAAATTTATTTTGAAAATAAGTGAAAAAAATATGTATTTAAAAAAAAAAATCAAAATGCCAAATTAATTTTGGTTAAAAAAATACATTACCAAAGGAGATTGTTACCAAATAGATCACAACCTGGACAAATTGCTTTATGATGTAAACCCATAAACAATGAAAGGTCTCCTAACCTCCATACAGAGAACCAAAATAAAAAGTAAATTAATTTATATTATCATTTTAGTTAATCATATAAATAAATTATAAAATTAGTCCACTCCAAGTATTGGGTGTCCTAATCAATCCCTCACATACCTGTTAAAGTTAATACTTTGAACTAGGGAGGGGATGACATGAAACTCCAACGACGATGAATGGAAAAAAAATATTTTGTGTACAAGGCACCAAGTAATTATGTTCTTGACCAATTAAAATTAATTTTATTTTTTATTATTTTCTAATATCTTAACACAAAATTATAAATCTTACTTTTTTAATTAATCATAATACACTTGAGTCATCACGTAATTATGCCAAATAACTTCTTGATGCATGGTAGCATTATCCTATAGACCACATCTTTCCACGTATCAATTCATGCACGCGTCAAAGATGAATATACTAGTAATTATAGTCTAATAATTGCAAAGCAACTCCAAGACCAACTCATTATTGATCTCTGGTGTTTAGCGGATCCTTTCAATAAAGTTACATGGACCTACAAAAAAATAAATAATAATAAATAAAGAAAATAAATTACACTAACTCACTTGAGGTTTTGATAAACCGCAGTGATACATTTTCACATTTTTTTTTTTTATATAAAAGTATCTTTTCACAATTTTATATAGGTAATTAGTGACAGTGGCGGAGTTAAAAAATTAAGTTAGAAAAAGTACTTATTAATTATAATTTTTATTTAAAAAAATTATGATCAATATTAAGATGATGATAATAATAATAATAATAATAATAATAATAATAATTTATGAGCTAAATTTAAGTATAAAAAATTAAATATTCATTATTAATAGTAATAAATCAAAATTCTATAATAGTATGGAATAACAATGTAGGATGGTGATATAAGTTTGCAATTTTAGTACAAAAAATTATGAATAAAAATTTCTAATTTTAGAAAATAAAAACACATCGTTTATGGCACATATTATTATAAATTCTGTTTAATTTTTATTTGACAAAAAAATATTAGAAAGATGATATTGTTATAAATGATATATTTTGAATAAAAATTATTAAACAATCTTAGAATACCATATGACATTGCCTACGTAATGCTCACAGCATGGGAAACCATAACTCACACTGTGGGTGTTTGGGAAGTTGCTATTTTAGTTTTTGGCTATTTTTATTTTTGACTAATTTAGTAGGCTAAAACTTTTGTATTTAGGAAGATGATTGAATTTTTTTGTAGTTGGATGTGATGTTTATGAAAGAAAAGTGAAATGATTATGAATTTGATATAATATTTTATTTTATTAGTTATTTTAGCTTATTTTATCTTTTTGTAAGTTTTAGCCTAAATTAGGCTAAAATCCCATATCCCAAACAGCCCTACTAAGTGATTTGTCATTGTCTTTTAACTACTTGAAAATGATGAGTTCATTATATCAAATAAATAAAATTTCCTGTTATACTATTACATAAAGAATATCACATAATGCTCAAAAAGTATCAAATAACTACGTGTTGTGAGCAATATAAAAAATCTTTAGCCAAAGAGCATTTTAAGATAAAAGAGAATACATTTTGCATATGACAAAAAAAAAAAAAAAAATCACAAAAAAAAATAATAATAAAAATAAAAACAAAACAAAACAAAACAAAATTGAAGGGGAGCACGTGGACCTCTGGGCCTTCTTTGGCTCTGCCCTACTAGTAAGAGTTCACTCACTCTACAATGGTAAATTCTTATCAGCAAGAGTTTGTTAATGGGTGCTTTTGTGAAATTTTTTTTTGTAGGGATGGATCATTTTCCTTTGATAAAATACCGTAAATCTCACAAATTTAATGTAATTATATTGACCTTAAGATTTTATTTAACATAACATTTAATCTCTTTTTATTAGAAATTCATTTGTCATGTTAAAATTTTATTTTATCATATTTTTTATACTGAAATGTATATTTTAAATGATTTATTTTCATATCATCTACATTAGTTCTAGTCTCGCTAGTCATACTAGGTCTCGTTAGTCATAAAAGCGAGGTCGATGTAATTAAGTCAAAATTATAGAATTTGTTGTATTTTTTTAAAACCTCAAGAGAGTTCAATATAATTTATCCAAAAATGCAACCAAAAAAAAAAAAACAAAAAACAAAAAACAAAAATAGTGTGCGACTGAAATTTAATTCAAATTTAAATATAATCAAATGAATTTTGAATCA
The DNA here is from genome assembly GCA_036172215.1 of Camellia granthamiana. Classification (NCBI taxonomy): domain Eukaryota; kingdom Viridiplantae; phylum Streptophyta; class Magnoliopsida; order Ericales; family Theaceae; genus Camellia; species Camellia granthamiana. The sequence continues at coordinate 51,108,137 of CM069905.1, read as the reverse complement.
CACAATAATTTTGTGAGAGATTGACAAATAAGTTCCATATTTTAGACTTGTAATCCATATAGTCCTATATTTTTTTTTGTGATCCATTTAGTCCTTTTGGATGTGTAATGACTCATTTACTCGCCAGTGTCAGATTTGGAAAAAGTACATTAAAGAATTTTTAGTGTCACATCATACTTGCTACATTAGACTGTCATATTTGGAAAAAGTACGTTAAAGAATTTTTAATTTTTTTGGAGTGTTTTATCATACCAACCACGTTAGAGTGTCACATGTCCCGTAAGAGAAAAATACACTAAGGAGTTTTAAATTTTTTTAGAGTATCACATTATACTCGCCACGTTGTCTCATTTGAAAAAAGTACACTAAGAAGTTTTTAATTTTTTTAAAGTGTCACATCATACCCGCTACGTTGTCACGTTTGAGAAAAGTACAGTAAAGAGTTTTTATTTTTTTTAAAGTGTCACATCATACCCGTCACGTTGTCACATTTGGAAAAAGTATACTAAGGGATATTTATTATTTTTTTTTGAGTAAAATTTTTGAAGTGTTATACCATATTCACCACGTTGTCGCATTTAGGAAAAGTACATTAAAGAGTTTTTAATTTTTTTTGGACTGTCACATTGTTGGAGTGTCACATTCATATTTGCCACATTAAAGTATCACATCATACTTATCACATTAATAAAAGGATATAGTTGTCTACTAAAACACTACCAAAATAAAAAATAGGACCATACGGAAAGAAACTCTCCACTAATAGAACTTAACAGATCAATAGAAAAAAACTTAGAATTAATTAGAGCACTTATTTGTGAGATAAAATTTATTGGTAAATATTTTTTTTTTTTATATGTACATTTAAAAAAAAAAATCTGTATACATGATATTATTATTAATTTTTAACACCATTTCATAGAAATGGGATTATACATGCATGGTGATTATTGTTCCACGATTGACAGAATTGACAAAAGATTAATGGGTTGGGTGGTAAGCACCTCTCTCCATAATGTCCCAACATCTCAGACACCTTGCAAACCTAAAGATGACCATGAGAGAGAAAAAAAAAAATTCAAGTGAAATTTATTAAAGTTTTATTTGATGCAGTTTATAACTATTTTTTCAAAAAAAATTTAAAAAATTTATGTAAGAATATCTAACCAGGGAAATTTATGAAACCCAATTTTTAAAAGAGGCATATTATAAAATGGATTAGGTTTCTCTCATATTCACATCTCAACATGAAAAAATTTGAGAAGCTCGAAAGGCCCATCACAGATTATGTTTACATAATTCGAACTATTTATTTTGTAGGACCCTCAATGTATATTATTCATGAAAAAAATTAGTTTAATTCGATAATCGTAACATTTTCAATTTATCACATTTGTTTATGAAAAAATGGATGAAAAAAATATATTTTAAAAATTGACCATTCATTTTTTAGAGATAAACTTGATAAAATAAAAATATTATAATTATTAAATCAATTTAATTTTTTTTATATTGATGATTTACATTGAAAGTCTTACAAAATGAACGGTTTATATTATTAAAATAGGACTCGTGGTGGGCCTTACAGACCCCTCAAATTTTCTTATGTTAAGACGTGAATATGAAAGAGTTTAACCCTTATAAAAAAAGTTACAAATTTTTATGATGAAAATGATGAATGTATATTGCGTTTGTTACGCCAATTTATGGTCATGGTATCTACTTTAAAGTGGAAATCGTTTTTGTGCTAATTTTTTTTTTTATGCTTTTAGTGATAATAAAATCTATGTCATTTTATAGTTTATGTTACCGAATTTTATAATGTTATTAGGAATTACATGCCGCATGCACCTTTTTGAGGCGCACATCCCCATTTGGTATAATTTTTGGTTATAACAAATATATATATATAAATATTATTCAGAAAAATACTTTTAAGTTTTTCTTTATAATTATAATAAATTACAACAAAACATCCGATTTTGACCTGACTCTTGTGATACTCTGGATTCGGGTTAATGCTTTCATATTGTTGTTTACCTCTCTTTTCCCTCGTCCCTCCTTGAAATTGGCTTTGGGGTTGTTGTGATTGTATTTGAGCAGATTGGTCGCTTGTTTTTCAAATCTTGTGTTGCTTAAAATTTTGGCTTTCCACTCGAGCGGCACTTCCTGCACTCGAACAGGCTTTGCAAACACTTAGGACTTTCGCAAGTCTGCAAATTATTGGGAGAGTGATTTCTACGCTCGAATGGCGTTTCCTACACTTGAGCCGGTGGGCGCTTGAGCGGCCTTTCTTGCACTCGAGCGTTGATCTGTTATCTGCAAAACTACTGGATGTGTGTTTTCTATGCTCGAGCGTCAGTTCCTGTTTTTAAGCGGTGAGCGTCTTGTTTATTGTGTCTTGGCGCTCGAGCAGCCTTTCTTGCGCTTGAGTGGAACAACTTTTGTGTCTCACGCTTGAGCGGCACTTCTTATGCTCGAGCGAACTGTGCGTATATCAGATCGCGAAAGTGACTTTTTACATCACTTTTTCAGATCTTTTCTCCATAAAACCTAAAATTGAGACCCTCTCTCTCTAAAACACTATTTTTCTCTACATTTTTACCTAGTTCTAGTGATTTCTTCACCCTAATTCCTTTGATAAAAAGGTAGGCCATCTCAAGATCTCCATTTTGATCCGAATAGAGTTGGATTTGGACATGTTTGAAGTTTCACTCTTACTTGGCTCGTCTTCTCTCTTTGAGGTAGGGATTTTCTACACTTCCATATGATTTTTAGCTTAGTTATTTGTATTTGTGTAACAATGGTGGGATTTGGGAGTAGTTTGAGCACACTTAGGGTTTGGGTGTGAAATAAAAAGAGGGATTTCTAAGTGAATGTGAAATAAATGATTATGGGGTTGAATGTGAGGTTGTATTGTGGCCAAATACTTGATTTGGGCAATTTTGGGTTGATATTTGAAAAGAGAGGAGTTTTGCCCTAAATGGGTCAAATTGTTTTTTTTGTATAAATAACTGAAATTGATAATGGTAACGTGAAATTAGATGATTGTTGATGCAAATGGTGGAGTTGGACACGTGTTGTCTCTCACCCATGGAATTTTGAATAATATATCTGTTTAGAAATATTTGTATTGGGCTATTGGTGGATGATAGCTATGATTGTTGTAGAAATTTCATGAAGATTAAGTAAATTGAAACTAATCTATTGTTGGTTGCCATTGAATATGACTATGATTTATATGCATTGTATATGTATGATTGTTTGGGAGGAGAAATGGGATGTATTCCATTGTTTGGGAGGAGATAGGGGATGGACTCCATTGAAATTAAGTTGACAGAGTGTCTAGGGTGAAAGTCCCGAAATCTTGTGCAAACATGGGTGCCGATCTCGCGGACGAAATTTCCATAAAATAGCAGATTTGAAGTGTTTGTGGGGTAGTGTATTGAATTGAAAAAACCACCGAGTTGTAGTCTCAGTTGGGATGTTGAAGGATAATGGAATTGACTCATGAATTGAGAAGAATAAATAAACTTGAAATGGATTGAAGAAAAATGAATTGAAATATGAACCTTGGTGCTTTATGGTTATATAAAACATGGATATTTTGTCACAAATATTGTATATGCACATTGTACTCATATCTTTGTTAAATCTCATATACTGTGTTAGATTATTCCTACTGGACTTTGGCTTACCCTATTTGGGGAATACCATTTTCAGGTGCTGGTGATATGTCTCTGCTAGGGCAATAGTTTGGAGGGGCTTTGGGGAGCGAGGGCTTCTTTATTTTGTTATATTTTTGTATAGCCAAGGGCTTAAATCGTACTGAGCTAGGCTCACTTTTGTGTAACCAAGCAATGACTTGGAAAGATGTAAGCCTATAGGGCATATGACTATATGTTTAATTTTAATTATCTTAACATTGCAACATATGCTGTAGATTCAGGATGAACATTTGTAAATATATATCGCATATGTTAATTTTTGTAAACGAACTCTGATGAATGAAAGTATTTTATTTCTATTATTCTTCCGCTTATGAATTGGTTTTATCATATTATTTTAGGGGCGTTATAAAACAAATAAAGAATTTAATGTAATAGATACGTCATGTGATTGACTTGACTTAATATATATTTTTACTCATTATTTGTTATGTAATAAAAAAAATGTAATCAAAGTTTGATATAATCAAACATTCCGTACCTTGGACCAATTACAAAGTAACTTCACAAGTCACACATCTACCCCCATAACAAATAATGAGTAGAAGGTCAATAAAGTAGACAAAGTATTTTATGTAACAAATACATTAGGTGGCTAAGTTGACATGGTGTACTCCTCCACTATTAGTCATATGATAAAAAATGAAGTTAGAATTTGATATAGCTGACCATTTAGAGTAATATTACGCATTATAAAATAAATATCATGAAATTTTTTATGAAATTAATCTAAAGGTAATTGTATAACATACAATAAAACAATACAAACTAATCTAATGATGAAAAATCTTTATTTTCATGATATTTTTTTTCATGATGTCTAACTTTATTAGAATATTTAACACTTCGAGGCTACCACAAACTTGTCAACTAAGAGTGGATAAATACACCATGTTAATGGGAATGGGTGGCTGTTGTACAACAGTCATTGTTGTTCTCTTGGTGGAACTTACTCTGAGTCTTATCTCAATTGAGTATTTAAGTCAAAAAAATATATTTATTTTTTAAAACTAATGACATGTCAATATATTAAAATATTTAAAGTAAATACCTTCCTCATATTTTTTCTAACCATCGACTTAGTGCCTTTGTTGGGTCCTTGGTGAACTCTAGAAACGGGACCTCTATGCTCATCTGTATATATATATATATATATTAAGGAAAATGATATTTTTAATAAAAATTCTTTTAAAGAGTTTAAAACTCTCATTATAAAATTATTGATTTTTCAATTTACAAAATAGATTAAAAAAACACTATTTGATGATTTATTTATTTAATTATTTTAGAAATGATAATTATCCCCTAATACATAAATAAAGAAAATAAGAATTTAGATATGGATATCAAAAAAATATGACAATATCTAAATTTGAATTATGATTTAATAATATAACTATCTATTATTTATTTATTTATTTATGTATATCTATCTATAGACATCCTATTTTTGACGGCCCTTCAAGACTTAGATGTTCTTACAGGTACATCTGATGACGAGTCTGATTGCTCGCCAAGTGCTTGAAGTCCTTAGCGGAACACCACAGGTTTGAGCTTTCCAAACCTTGTATCAATTTTGTCTCCTTTTTGGACCATGTCTTGGTCCTTCCCTCCTGCAGTCTCTGGTGGCCTGCCGGCCATCTATGAAGGCTGCTGGCTAGAGCTTCAAGGCTGCTGGCCATCAATGATGCCTTGCCGACCATCACTGATAGCCGGTCGGCCACCAGTGTTTTCTGCAGATATTTTATGCCAGTTGTGCCAGCTGTTTGTACAGATGCTTGCATCTGTCCACACGTGGAGGGCTGGATCTCCTTGTATAGATTTCATGTTTTCTATATATAGGGAGTCCATCTCTCATGTTTTGAGGTTAGAAGATTTCAAACTCAAAAATTCTCTCTCTCTCTCTCTAGATTTCTCTCTCGCTTGTAATTTTGTGCACACTTGCCTAGTTATATCACTCTTTTACATACACATCCTCAACCAAACTTGATCACCTTTGAACTGAGGTCCCTTGAGGTCTTGTTGGAGCTCTTGAAGGTGGTTTTGACTTGTATTTGTGCCTAAAGTTGTGCTTGGCTTCAAGAGGTATAACACTGGTCTTGTAACTTGTTTTAGTATACTTGTTTCTCCATCTTTTCCTACTGTTTTTGGGCCATTTTTGAGCTGTAAAAATCTCTGTTTTAATGGCTGAAATGGGTGTTTTAAGCCATTTAAGGTTAGGGGGTGTCTCACCCTTCTTTATTCCTTGCTTTTAAGGCTTTTGCACATTTGTTTCCCACTTTCAAACCAACTTTTTTTGGGCTTTTCGCCACTAAATTTCAAAGTATTTTCAGTAGCAAAAAAACATGTTTTGAAGTCCAAAATTAAAGGGGTTAGCCTCCCCTCCTTGTGTCTTGTTTGTTAGCCTAGTTAACTCCATGTGTTAGCATGATATTCCAGCTTTTTGTAGCTTTGTTCCAGCATGTTTTTGCTTCTGTTTTAAACTGATTAAGCTCTGTTTTGGGTTGTTTTGGTCAGTTGGGCCTTGTTTTGCATGGTTGTAGTGTAATAGTCCTTACAAGCTTGGTGTTTTAGGCCATTAGGCACCTCTTGTTTGAGTTGATTGCATACTTTGGTGTTGTTTTGCACTTCATTTCAGCACTAATCACCTATGCAACCTCCTTCATTTCTTGGTTTTTCTTTTACTTTGAAAGTTGTTTCAAGTCACTTGTTTGCCTAAGTATGGAGTTGAGGTTTCATACTTAATGATTTAATCCCTTTGGGGGTTCATTACCAACAGTATGAGACTTCTTTCATACTCAAAGCAACTTGTGTTTTGAGCCTTCTTTCCATTAGAGGACTCTAACTCACCTTTTGGACTTAATTGGAATAAAGAATTGTTGGTAAGTTAAAATGAGTAACTAACAACTTGGGACTAAAATTGAGCAAGATAATGACTTGTGTGTTGTGTGTTCAATCGGGCGTTAATTGAACACAAGGAGAATTAGGACATTTCATACTCAAAGTGATGAAATGTCTCAAGTTTTCTAGGTCTCCATTGCTCTTGATCATGCATGATAGGGTGATGGTTCTTGAGTGTCTTGTTTTGCATTTATTGAGCTTGCACACCTTGAATCACAAGCCATCATGCAATGAAATTGCTTGGATTGGTGGTTTGTGGTGTAACTTCATAACTCCTTGGATTTATTCATGAAAAGAAGAGGTGAATTGTGCAAACAATCCTTGGAAATATCCTCTTTTTGCTCTGTTTGTACTCTATTGCAGCATGATGAAACAGTGCATCAGTGGCTAGTAGGCCACCATCCATGGTCGGCAGAGCACCAAAGATGGCCGGTAGGCCACCTTCATATTCGGCAGATGGCCAGTAGTGTCTACCATTGGCCGGCTGGCCATTGATGCAAACCTCAGCAGAATGTTGGTAAGGTAGAACAGAATGGTTTTGGAAATGTTCAACTCTGGCAAATAGAGACTTTCGAGAGCAAAACAGAGGTCTTTTCGGGTGGCATCCGAGCATATGCATCTTCCATTTCCCGATGTAGAGTAGTGGCAGTATAGTTATAGGCTTTAATTGTTTATTTCGCTTACATTTATATTGTAACTTAATTAATTAGCTTACTAGTTAGTTCATTCAACTGATGTAATAATTAGTTAATTCGTTTAGCTATTTATTTCATTTGGTTTGTAATAATTAGCTAATTAGCTTAGCTCTAATTAGTTACTAGTTAGTTAGCTTTATTCATTCGGACTCTCCTTCGTGAGAGCATAATGTAATAATGTGTATGTCTTCCAACCCCACATCTTTCTCCCTTTTATTTACCCGCTTTTGATGGTTAGATTAGGGTCATGTCTCAATATGCATACTTTATGCTTACATCCATTCATTTGTATTGCATGCATTGAGGCTTGACGCATCATCCAAACTGCATTGTCATTTCAATGCATTCGATGAATACGTGTTTAACTGCATGTTATCAAATCGAATCATTTACCATATTAGTAGCTGAGCCTATTAATTGCATTCTTTGCATGTGTTGCATTAGGCATCTTACATAGTTAGGAATCATGTATATTTTTCTAACTCATATCTTCTTAGCTTGGAGTACTAGGTGAGTTTTTAATGCTTTAGCATACTTGCATGAGTGTGAGTGATTGCCATGTCTAGCATGCTTGCCATGAGGCTAAATGCTTACTTGCTAAACTGCTTGAATGCCTGTGGATGAAGGCTTGTTGCTTGCATTGGAACGATTCAACGAATGTACGTTTTAAGCCCACTTTGTTGAGTGGCAAATTAGTTTTAAGCCCACTATGTTTGGTGGCAAATTCACAACTTTAAGCCCACTTGAGGTGGCAAATTCAATCCTTTTTTCATAAAACAAACATGAAACTGAATTGTTCCAACTTGAGCCAACTAGTCTATACTTGCTTGTGCGCATCACATAGTAAAGCTTGCCTAATAACCGAAAAAAGAGCACATGATGTACATAAAAATCATATCATGATTAGCAGAGGCCGATCTTTGATCGGGCAAGCAGGGGTGCTCAATTCATGACCTTTCCCTCTCATATTTGAGTTCCCAAGCCAAGGCAACTTTGGTGATGACGGACACATGGCCTTTGGCACGAGTCATGGGTTTCCTAAATTTTTTCAAAATAAAAATATTTAGGTGGCGACTCTGTATCTGGCAAAGTAGTCCAATTTTGGCATTTTTTATTCTAAAATCGATTTTCCAAAAGATTTGCTGGATTTTGACTCTTTGGTGTTTATCAATTTCACATTGCACTTGTGAGATTAGATTTAGAACTACGGGAGTCCGAACTGTAGGGCTTCTTTTTGAGTTCCCGAAAGGGGACGCGAAAAAGCCAAGCTACAGTTTCTGGCGACTCTGCTGGGGAATTTAGAGAACTTGACTCGAACTCATGATATGCTATTTTATCTACAGTTATGTGTTTATTTACATTTGCATTTGCATCGGTGTGCCTAAGTCACAGTGTTTGTCATCTGTTATTCTTGAACGGTTTGTGGAGGCTTGCTTGGAAAAGCTTGCCAAAAGGCTGACCGGTTACGAGCTCTGCCATAATGGGAACACATCCCTTGGATTTGGACTACCGCTGTACCGTTTGATCCTCCTTTCACTTCTCGGTGTTAGGTATGAGAGGTTTATTAGGTAGTCTTACTAAGGTACCCTTTTTGACCAATCGGCCTAGTTGCATATCGGAAACCATAGAGACTGTTCCAAACTAGGATAGGTTGCTTACCCAAATTCAGGATTGTGTGAAACACTTTGCGTGAATAGTGAACCCTAGCTCCTAACGAAACTAGGACAGGGTAACCCTACCCCCATCATAAGGGTGTTTTGGCTCTCACTTAACTGTTATGTGCTTTTAGAGTGAAACTCTACAGGAATGCATGTATTAGTTGCAAGTTTGGGTATTAGTTTTGGGGGTAGGAATCAGTGTTGAGTACAGTTCTACAGCTTATGATTGCAACTACATATTGTTAGTATCTGAGCCGAGGTGCAGTGTGGTTTCTGATTTCAGATTTCTACTTTCTTTGGCTTTATTTCTTTTTGCAAGGTAGTTTTTCACAATTGCTTCGGACGATTCTATTACCCCCTAAGCACTCTGGACCCATGTAAGAAGACTTTACAGATCCGGGGATCTTGTTAGGGGACAACCAGTGTTTGCTTCACTCTCACCAGTTACCAGACGAAGGAGGGTTAGGCATAATTCACCAGTCTAGCAGTCACCTTTTACTTCACCTGCGACCAGCCATGCTCAGTCTTCTACTTGTACTCCAGTCAGAGAGTATTCTCCAGTTTTGATGGCTCAACATCCCCTAGTTAGCATGGAAGACATGCTTTGTCAGCTCCAGTAGACCATAGAAACCATACAGCTAGATGCTGCCCACCAAGCTGAGGTCACAGTCCACCAAGAGTGATAAATAGGCTTTAACAACAGCAACCACAACCGGCAGTAGCCTCTGCATCCCATGCACCTCCAGCGGGTATTCTAGCACCTGGAGTCACCGTCAATGTCCAAAAGAATTTGGGCAACCCTATAGACTTCATCCCACCACAAACCTCCAAGGCACCAGCATACTAGACTGAGGCGTCATTTGAATTCGAGGTTGACGCCACTGCACTGGAGGTCAATAAGCTAGAAAAGCTCTTTAAACGGGCACATGGTGTGAATTCAATCTCTAACATTGAGGATGGATACACAGACTCCATAGTAACTCTACCGGATAGATTCAAGATGCCACACATAGACTGGTTTGATGGCTCCGGGGATCCAATGGTCCATTTGCGGTTATTCTCTAATATCCTACGACCAATGGGTCTTAGTAGACTTCAGAAGCTGTCGCTTTTTGGCTGGACCTTGTCGGGTATAGCGGCCATCTGGTATGCAAAGCTAGAAGACTCTGTGAAACGGAGCTGGAAGGAAATGGTTGAGGCCTTCATCGCACAGTACTCCTACAATACCCAGATCGAGGTCACAACCCGTGATCTTGAAGTGACCTGCCAGGAGCCAAAGGAGGGCTTCTCGGACTTTGTGACTCGATGGAGGGCTAAGGCCTCGATGATGACTATCAAGCCATCCGAGAAGGATCAAATTAGAATGGTGGTTCGCAATGTGCAAGGGAGATTATTGCAGAAGATGATAATCTTGCCATTGTTTACATTCGCTGAGTTCCATGAGATAGGGGTTCAGATCGAGGATGCAATGAAACAGGGTGTAGACACCCCATTTTTGACCGACCTTAAGGCTCAGACGTCACCGATTGAGCGCTTGGTGATGTTGCATACTGTGCTCATTCAGAAGTTTCAGAATCGCGGCCGTGCGCCCCTGCCTCCGGACTTCCGAACTCTCTTCTGTGCCTTGTCTCGGTTTGCGAGCCAGACTCGGTTTTCTCTGTTTTCTTTCCTGAGGGAAGGGAGTGGTCCCGTAGACTATCTCCCGGTGGCCGTGAGCTACTTTTTGTGGCCGTAGGTCATTTTGCCCGTTTCGGAGCCCGGTTCCCGTTTTCGGAACCGTTAGGCCGTGTGCCTCGGTTCGGGACCGCCCAACCATCTCCGACTTCTCCGGTTTTTGGCAAGTGCCTCTGTTTTATCATTCCGAGGAACACTGGGGCCCCTGATGCCCACTTCGATGTTGAACACCACTTTCGGTGCCTATAGCCGGTTTTCGGGACCCCGAACTGCGTGATTTGGGCCCCGAGCATTCATTTTGCATCAGTTTTCTCTGATTTTTGGCAGGAACCTCTGTTTTGTCATTTCAAGGAACACTGGGGTCGCAGATGCCCACTTCGCTGCTGAACACCACTTCCGGCACCTGCAGCCCATTTTCGAGATCCCGAATTGCCCGGTTTTGGCTCCGAGCGTTCATTTCTCATTAGTTTTTGTTCAAATTTGGTAGGTACCTCTGTTTCAACACCAGGAAGATCATTGAGGGGGGGGGAGAAGCCAGCAATTATCCCAGATAACCAGTTTCGCTCCTCCGGCGCCCATTTTGCTCACTTCCGGGCCAATGTTGAACACCCTGGGGGTATTTTATTCCAACCAAAGCTACATATTTGTGATCAGGGGATATGGGAGGACACCAAAAGAGCATGGTCGGCCAGCAATTCAGAATTTCATTTTTGGGCCTCTCCTTCAAGCTCTATGTTGTGACTCCTGCTTCAGTGTTGCCAATTTCCGACCTTGGAACCTTGTTCCACACATCTGGGAGGACACCAAAAGTTGGTGGTCGGCCAGCAATTGTTGATTTCATTTTTGAGCCTCTCCTTCAAATGCAATGTTGTGACTCCTGTTTCAGTGTTGCCAAATTCCAACCCTGGGGCCTTATTCTACACACTTGGGAGGACCCTAAAACTTGGTGGTCGGCCAGCAATTTTTGACTTCATTTTTTGGGGTGGCTGGCCGGCCATGGGAGGTGGCTGGCCGGCCATGAGGGGTGGCTGGCCGGCCACTTGCAGCAAAACCACCTGGCCGGCCAGCTTTCTGCTTTCCAGCTCTTTACAGCTGTCCGGATATTTTCTTGAAATATCTCCCCCATCCGGGGGATATTTTGGGAGGGAAATCTTGCCTCCATTTCCCTCCCCTTTTACACCTTTTCTTCCCTATTTAAAGGGCTGGACAGCCCCTTTGCTAGGGTTACAAAATTTGGTCTCATAAGCCCCTCTTCAAAAAACTCCATTTCCATAGCCAAAACTTCAAAAAAACCTTTAGGGTTCTAGGCCAATCCTTCATCAACCCTTAGTACCACCATCAACATCTCCATTCCAGCAGCAAAGGGGTGTTTTCCAGTGACCAAGAAGCAACAAATTGAAGCCAAGAAGCAAGGAAAGAAAGGTCTTCAAGGGTAAGTCTCTAAATCCCTTTTCCTATCACTTTCTTGCTTCCTATTTCTACCCTACTTGGCTACTGTTTTGGGCTTTGACCCCTACTGGTTTTGTGCTTATTTTGAGCCCCTCTACAACTTTGTAGAAGGGCTCAACCTCATTTGGTATCTCTTTCATATACTTGCTTCAATATCACTCTTTATGCCATGAAATTGCATGCTTTGTTTGGCTTTTGAGTGGTCTGTTTTCGAGCATACTATATACTGTGGGTGGGATTATTTTGAGCCCCTCTTCAACATTGAAGAAGGGCTCAACCATGTTTGGTGGCTCTAGCATGCACTTCCTTTGAAATTCCTCCATTTTACCGTAAAATTGCATGCTATTTTTAGCCCATTTGTGATCTGAGTTGGAGCATGAAACCTACTGATATTGTGCTCATTTTGAGCCCCTCTTCAACATTGAAGAAGGGCTCAACCTGGTTTTCATCCTCTATCATGCACTTGCTTTGAATTCTTGTTCTACTCCCATGTTGCATGCTTCTTTAAGCTTACCATGCTTCTGTTTTGGGTCTCCATCAGGCTTGTAAAGTGTCATATTTTGGTCTGTTCTTTGTGTTTTGTTAAGGGCCTTAAGCCATTTGATGTTTGGTTTTGGTACTTCATGTTGTATCCATCTTATTTTCCGTAAAATTGCATGATTGTTTAGGCCATTCTACCTTCTGTTTTAGGTCTTCATCAGGCTTAGAAAGTGTCTTGTTTTGGTCTTTTCTTTGTGTTTTATTAAGGGTCTGAGGCCATTTGATGTTTTCTTATGGTACCTCTCTTTATAGCCCTTTTTGGTCCATATATTGCATGCTATTTTGAGCCTATCTACATACTGATTTTGGAGTTGTCATTCACTGTAAATATGCATATTTTGGGCTCCTCTTCAAAGTTGTAGAAGGAAATTTTGTGGTTTGAATTTTCTATATACTACTTTCTTAATAAATCATCTCTTTTTCCGTATTTTTGCAAGCTATTGTTGTCATATCTATGTTTACAATTTGGCCATATTTTGTACTGGAAAGATGCTATTTTTGGGGCTGCCTTGCCACTGTTTTTGCTGTCATGTGTCAATTTTGCATGTATAGCATAGCTATAGGCCATTTCGGGGGCTAAATATCACATTTCGGGAACATTCTGGGCATCGGGTGCATTTTTATCATCATTTTGAGGCTGTTTTCCCTTCATTTAGTTGCTGGAATTTAGTTTGCATGCTTGCATATCATTTCCATGCCATTTCGTGCCTTTTTGTCATTGCCTCGGTTTGCGTGCCCGTGGGCACGCACTTCGAGGCGCTCCGTTTTCATTCATTGGCTTCCTATGTGAGTAGGCCGAGGCTCTCTCATGTTGGTATAAGCCCATCATCGCATTTCTGTACCATTTTCATGCTTGTATATCATCGCCTCGGTCTGCGTGCCCGGGTGCACGCATTTCGAGGCATCTTTTTTTTATCCGACGGCATCTGATGTGAGTGTGGCTGAGGTCCACTCATGTTAGTATAAGCCCAATTTGCATTTCTATCTCATCACATCATCGCCTCGGTTTGCGTGCCCGTGTGCACGCATTTCGAGGCACTTCGGTTTTATCCGATTTGCATTTCACATCATCGCCTCGGTTTGTGTGCCCGTGTGCACGCATTTCGAGGCACTTCGGTCTTATCCGATTTGCATTTCATATCATCGCCTCGGTTTGTGTGCCCGTGTGCACGCATTTCGAGGCACTTCAGTTTTATCCGATTTGCGTTTCACATCATCGCCTCGGTTTGCGTGCCCGTGTGCACGTATTTCGAGGCACTCGGTTTTATCCTCTTTGCATTTCATGCCATCGCCTCGGTTTGCGTGCCCGCGCGCACGCTTTTCGAGGCGTTTCATTTTCATCTCATTTTCATAGCATTGCGCATGCTAGGTCGTATATTAGTTGCATTTCATGCATATCATGCATATTGCATCGTGTTCGGGATAGGAGTTAGCCCGGGCACGGGAAACGAGGTACGTTCCGTACTCCGAGTGATGGAACGGATCTCAATTTCCAAGTCACCGACACTCCGGATTATCCATGATGGAGTTAGGTTTTGTTGTAGCATTCATATGCATTCACCCTATATTGAGTTGTGCAATTCGGCTCCTCGGCCATCATGCATCGATGTGCATGATTGGTGGCACGAGGATCGAGGCATGCATATATTTGTGAAATACATTGCTATGCCCTTTTCCTGCTCTCTGTTGCAGCAAAATGAAGAATCAGCAAATTTCCAGAGTCTGGCACGCATTTCGAGACACAGTGCAAACAGAGGCTAATTGGGGCATCCCAGTGGATTTCCGCGCCAGGCAGCCCAACATGCATCATCCGTCAGAAGCAAGGCACCCCCTGGCTTGCATGCCAGTTTACAGTTTTCTTAGTTAATCTGTTAATTAATTAGGAATTTGTATATTATTTCGGACTGTATATTTATTAGGACCCTCTGCGCGAGGGCATAACTGTAATAAGGGTGTGTGAGTGTGATGTATGTCTTCCAACCCCCATTTCTTTCTCCCTTTTATTTATCCGCTTACAATGGTTAGATTAGGGCATATTTCAATTAGCATACAGTATGACAGCATGTTTGCATCATTCATCTGTTTTGCATGCACCGGGCTTGGCGCATCATACAAACTGCATTTGTATTTCAATTCCAAGTTGAATACATGTTAGTTGTAGCATTTCACATACCATGTTTAGAATAGCCGAGCCTGCTATAGTTGCATCTTTGCATGTGTTGCATTAGGCATTTCAGTATACTTAGGATCATGCATGATTTCTAATCGGTTCCTGTTTTGGCTTGGAGTACTCAGTGAGTTTTATGCTTTAGCATCCTTGCATGCGTGTGAGTGTTGCCATGAACAGCATGCTTGCCATGAGGCTATTTGCTTATGTGATATAACTGCCTGAATGCCTGTGGGTGAAGGTTGGGTTATCTAAATTGGGACAATTCATCGACTGTTTGTTTTAAGCCCACTAGATAGTGGCAACATCCTGTTTTCTAAGCCCACCCGAGGGTGGCAAAATCTGCATTTCAAGCCTATCTGCGGGTAGCAAACCGTCTTTCAAACAAACATGAAATGTTTTGTTCCAATTCAGACGGCCCAGTCTATACTTGTTTGCTGCGAGCATCACATAGTAATCTAGGCTAATAACCGGAATAAGAACTCACAATGTTTTCAAAAACAGATATCATGGTTAGTAGAGGCCGGTCTTTGACCGGGCGAGCGGGGGTGCTCACGATGTGACCTTCCCCAATCGTACCCAAGTTCCCGAGCCGAGGCAACTTTGGTGATGACGGACACGTGGCCTTTGGCACCGAGTCAGGGTTTCCTAAATTTCCCATTTTAAAAATATTTAGGTGGCGACTCTGTTATCTGGCAAAGCAGTCCATGTTTGGCACTACTTTCAAAAAAATCTGTTTTTTCTTCAAAACGATTTGCCAGAGTTGGACTCTTTGGTTCAGATTTAGAACCGCAACAAAATCGAGTCCGAACTGTAGCGAGGTCCCTCGCGGGCTTGTTACAGTTTCTGGCGACTCTGCTGGGGAGTTAGAGAACTTGACTCGAACTCATGATATCTGATTTTGACTACACTTGTGTGTTTCTTTGCATTGCATTTGCATTGGTGCGCCTAGGACACCGTGTTTGCCATATGCCATTCCCGAACGATTTGCCGGAGGCTTGTCTTGTCAAGTCATGTCCGTAAGGCTGATTGGCTCTGGGCTCTGACAGCATGGGAACACAAACCCCGGTTTTACCGGGGCACCCTTTTTGACCATTCGACCTAGTGCATATTCGGATCCATAGTGACCATTCCAAACTAGGACAGGTTACTTACCCGTTTATAGGTTGTGTGAAGCCGCTGTGTGCGTAGTGAAACCCTAGCTCCTGACAAAATAGGACAGGGAAACCTTACCCCAACATAGGGGTGTTTTGGCTCTCACTTATCTGCAATGTGCTTGCTAGAGTGCGTCTCTACAGGGAATGCATGTATCAGGTTATGAGTTTCAGCATCAGGCCTGCGGGCATCAATTTATGAGTTTGGATATCAGGCCTGCGGGCATCAGTCAGTTATCTGAGAATCAGTCGTCTGCGGATATCCGATTCAGTTTTGGGAAACAGTAATACAGGAACAGTGATCAGTGGTTGAGGACAGTGTATTTCCAGCTTATAAACTGCGTGTTGTATGCCCGACTGTATGTTGTGTGTATTTAATTTAAGCTGTTATGCTGCCCGTTTTTCTGGTCATTTATTTCCTTTTTGCTTTATTATCTTTTTGTTAGGGCAGTTTGTGGCACAATTGCTTCCGAACCATCAGATATTCCCCAAGCACTTTGGACACGAGGTCGCCGACTTACACGATCCGAGGATCTAGTTGACGGACATCCGGTGTTCCATTCATTACCCCCGGTTATCAGAAGGAGGCCGAGGAAACGCAGTCCATCAGAGCAGAGATTACTGGTACAGCAGCCTACTCTAGTGTCAGACAGTCGGGTTGAGATTCCTGTTTCTGCTATAGAGATACACTTGCCGGTTATTCAGATGGAACAACAGAATACAGCAATGGAGGCGATGATGCGCCAGATGAATGAGAGCATGAAACAAATGCAAGATGATGCTATCCGCCAGGCGGAATTTTCTAAACAGCAGGCCGCTGTCATGGCCCAGCAGTCTGAGTTGATCACCAGATTACAACAGCAGAATGCAGCATCTACTTCACACCAACTCCCTCCTCCACTAGGGGCGCATCAGATTCCTTCCCCGCCAGGAGCTCCACTACCTGAACAGATACCTACTGGCCAGAATGCCCCTCTAAATCCTCAGAATACCCAGAACACCCAGAATACCCTCCCAGATCCACAAAACGTTCCGCCAAACTTCCAAAACACTCAAGAGGACACGAGTCTTCCAACGGGGCTGGCTCCGCCCCCGCTTCCGCCGCAATTGTCCAAGAACCTTACACCTAATCACCCGGACTCTCCATTCGAGTTCGAGGTAGACCAGACAGCTCTGAAATTGAGCAAGTTGGAAAAGCTCTTCAAGAAATCACAGGGGGTGAAGGCCATCCCAGATATTGAGGACGGCTATACTGACGTGGCCGTGACTTTGCCGGACAGATTTAAGATGCCACAGATAGACCGTTTTGATGGGTCTGGAGACCCCATGGTCCATCTCCGATTATTTTCAGACATCTTGAGACCGATGGGCCTAACCCGACCGCAAAAGCTTTCTTTATTTGGCAGAACTCTGTCAGGGGTTGCGGCCATTTGGTACGCAAAACTCGAAAATGATGTGAAGAGAAACTGGGATGAGATGGCTGGGGCCTTCGTTGCACAATATTCATATAACACACAGATCGAGATTACTACTCGTGATCTCGAGACAACGAGGCAGGAACCCAAGGAGTCTTTCTCCGACTTTGTAACCCGGTGGAGGGCAAAGGCATCGATGATGACCTTGAGGCCCACAGACAGAGATCAAATCCGGATGATTGTGCGCAATCTCCAACCAGGGTTAATGAAGAAGATGATTGTAGTTCCCTTCCCCACCTTCGCAGATCTACATGATATGGGGATGCAGATTGAAGATGCGATGAAACAGGGTCTGTTCGACCAAGACCGGGAGCAGCCCCGCCGGACATTTAACCGAAACAATAATGCAGGCCCGAGTGGCTCTACCAATGCAAGAACTTCAGAGGTCGGAATGGTCACCACCAATCCCCCTCCCCAACCAAGGCCCCCAGCGGCCACACCTTTTTCCGATGCATCTGGAAGCAGTAACCAAGCTTCAAGATACCAACCCAGGGGCCAACGAACCTTCTCTCCACTACATATGCCTTTGTGCAAAGTCCTCGGGGTTCTAGTCAGAAAGGGGCATCTGAAACCCTTGGAACCGAGGCCCCCTCCAAATCCACTCCCCCCTTCCCACAACCCGGCCAAATATTGCAAATACCACCAGCAGCATGGTCATGATACCGACCAATGTTACAGGCTGCGTCATGAGATTCAAGACCTCATTGACAAGAACATCATTCTACCTCCCGAGAGACCCAACGTCACAACTAACCCACTCCCAGCACATAACCAAGATCCACCCAAAAGAATCAATCTCATCCAAACCGGGGACGTGTCTTACGACCCTAGTATCTACATTACTCCCTCCCACCTACCCAAGCCAAAGGTGATCCTTCCTGATAGCACTGACTTGTGCATGATGGACACCTCCACAACCCAACCTGAACCAAAGGTGGTGACCACCGAAAATGGAACGGGGCAGGCTTCCGAGGAGAGCAAAACTGTTGAGTCTGGGGTAGAGCAGTCTGGGAATCTAGTTGGAAGAGCTTATGATCCGAGTGGATATATCTTGTCGATGAGCCAGCCTAAGCTGAGTGTGGGGCCGCCGGAAGAGACTGAATTGTGCATGCTTCGGGGGGACAAACTTGAATCAGTGGGAGATGATCTGACTACAATGGAACAGGACTTCGCCAACCTCCAATTTTTCAACGACCAAGAATCAGCGGATGCAACTATCAACTGGTTTGAATACGGGGAGTCAGCGGAAATTACTGGGTGGTTAGATGATCAACCAGACATCGTGGAATTTCAATCAGAGCAAGGCCCGGCAGGGGCAGAAGTACCATTTGTGGCCGGAAGGGCCGAAAATCAGAATAAATTGCCGGAGAGCGCCGGTACGAAGAATTTCGCTCAAGAGCAAAACACTTTGAAAACCGAACAATTAACACTGGAGGAACAAGAAAAGAAATGGGATTCTGAGAGGATCCGAAAAGCAAAGAACCATGAGGAGATTGGGAATGCTGTGAGCACAAAAACTGAACATGCTGCGAGCATGTGGGAGGAAAATGCTGAGAGCGCAAACATGCCAGAACCAGACAGGTGTCTGTTGGATACCAGTGGAATGTGGTGGGAAGATGACGACTTGTATCTCGCCCACACAGACGAAGATTGGGCGGGTGGCCAACCAGACAGCACCTGGTACCTCGAAGAGGTGGACCATATGACTAGAAGTGGGCGGTATTTCAAGCCCCCACACCTTGATCAACCCGAGGCTTCAGGGAAAGATAAAGAGGCAGAGAAACAGAAAGAGAAGCAAGTTGAAGAAGAGGCTGTATTGAAACAGTTAAAGAAAATACAAGTAGACATCTCCATCTGGGGACTGCTTATGGCTTCAAGGGTGCATAGACAGGCTGTCCTCTCTGCTATGGACAAGGCCAAACTCTCCATCGAAACTACACCAGAACAACTAGTTGGGTTGGTCTTTCCGGGAGGAGGTTCCCCGGCTTTGACCTTTTCGGACAAGGAATTGCCGCCTGAGGGCACGAATCATAACAAACCCCTCTACATTTCTGTGGAATGTAAAGAAAAGTGGATACCGGTGGTACTTGTGGATACCGGGTCCGCTATTAATGTATGCCCAGTCAGAACGGCGTATGCAATCGGGTTGAAACCCGCAGACTTCTTACCAACGACTCAGGTAATCAGGGCATATGATAATACCAGTCGAGAAGTGATGGGGACTGTTAACATTCTGACCAAGGTCGGTCCAGGACAACATGACATCGAATTTCACGTCTTGGACGTCCCCGCAACCTTCAACTTACTCTTGGGACGGCTGTGGTTGCACCAAGTAAAAGCAGTCTCTTCCACTCTGCATCAAATGGTGAAATACCCCTGTGGAAAGGGAGTAGCCATTGTGTTTGGAAACTCATCCATCCATCCGCCGCCGGAAGTATCCACACCAGTTCTGGAAATCGAGCACGGCACGGAGGATGTGTTCTTGTCGGGGTTCACTTTGGCCGAGGCCCGAATAGTGCAAAATATTATGGCTATGAATGAGGGTGTATACGTCAGCGCTCAATCTGTCTACCTCATGAACAAGCTACAGCACATTCCCGGGATGGGACTAGGAAGAAGCGGCAGGAAGGGAGTCACAACATTGGCCGAAGTGCCACACAACCCGCATACCTTTGGATTGGGTTATTTGCCCACCAAAGAGGACTGGGTGAGAAAGGGTAAGGAAATGGCCGGCAGAGCCAGAGCAAAGCAGGCTGGGAAGCCTTTTGATTTAATGCATAGGCCCATCCAGGGTACCCTGAACGGACGCTTTGTCCGGGAGGGGGAAGACTTTCCATTTTGCGGCTTCCCAGAGCCGTGGCTGAACGCGGAGAAGAAGCGCGTGCCAGGCTTCGAGATCTTTTTCGACCTGCAACTATCCGGGGATGACGTTGCCACAGAGCAGACAGACCCAACAACTGAGGCTGAGCAGAATAAAGCAGTGGATCCAGAGGGCAGTGAATTTGAAATGGGGGTAGCACTGTCATGTCTCCTCTCTGATCCTCTGATCGACCAAGAGTGCTTGGGGGATAACTTTGTGGTTTCCATGATTGGGAATGAAACGGCTGCGGGCCGGCCGGCAGCTATCTTGGATGCATCAATCGCACCCTCCCTCACCTGGCAATACGAGGAGGGATTTCTGTCCAGCAGCACCGGGTCAGGTAGTGAGCCGGAATCTGATTCCACCGAGTCTTGTGAGTCAGAATCAGGTTCCAGCTCGACTGAGTCTGAGTCTGGTACTCCTGGGGATGTTCACCCGGATGCCACGGTCTTGTCCAGGTCGTCTTTTTCTTTCTCATTTGAGTCTATTGTAACCGAGGACGATTTGGATGAACTTAATGAGAATCAGGCAACTGTGGTTTCTGAGTATTTTTCTGTGCCCCTGATTTATTGTATTAATTCAGACTTTCAAAACTTTGATGAAAACGAAGAGGACGAAGTTCCTCCGGTTTTACAACGTTTAATTGAGCAGGAGCAAGAGAGATTTGTTAAGCCATTAGTGGATGAAATCATTTCTGTGAACATTGGTACTGAGGAGGACCCGCGGCTGGTCCAGATCGGGTCCACGTTGTCTTCAGAGGAACGCGAGCGCTTAGTCGCTTTATTAAAGGATTTCAAAGATGTTTTCGCGTGGTCCTACGAAGACATGCCTGGAATCGATCCTGAGATTGTACAGCATCGGATCCCCCTTGACCCTGAGGCCCGACCTGTCAAGCAAAAGCTCAGAAGGATCCGCCCGGATTGGGCTCTCAAGATCAAGGAAGAGGTCACCAAGCAAATCGACGCAGGCTTCCTGCTGGTATCCGAATACCCGACTTGGTTGGCCAATATTGTGCCGGTGCCGAAGAAAGATGGCAGGATCCGGGTGTGTGTAGATTTCAGAGATCTGAACAGAGTTAGTCCGAAGGACGACTTTCCCCTACCGCACATCGATGAGTTAGTGGACTTCACAGCAGGGCACGCTTTGCTCTCATTCATGGATGGCTTCTCAGGGTACAATCAGATAGTGATGGCACCCGAAGACCGGGAAAAGACTGCATTCACCACCCCGTGGGGAACATACTGCTACCGGGTAATGCCGTTTGGGTTGAAGAACGCTGGAGCTACTTATCAACGGGCCGCGACCACAATACTACATGATATGATCCACAAAGAGGTTGAGGTGTATGTGGACGACATGATTGTCAAGTCTAAAGAAAGAGAGGGCCACTACACCGCATTGCACAAGTTTTTCCAAAGGATCAGGGAATTCAGGTTGCGGCTAAACCCTCAGAAGTGCACATTTGGTGTTACAGCGGGAAAAATGCTGGGGTTTCTGATTACACAAAGAGGCATCGAGGTCGACCCTTCCAAAATCAAGGCCATCTTAGAAATGCCACCACCAAGGACTGAAAAGGAGGTGCGCGGCTTTCTGGGTAAAGTGCAATTCATAAGACGGTTTATTTCAAAACTAACCTTGACTTGTGAACCACTTTTTGGTCTTCTGAAGAAAGGAAAGAAGTTCCAATGGGACGGCCGATGTCAAGCTGCATTTGAACAGATTAAAGAATATCTACAGAACCCACCCGTGTTGTCGCCACCAGAACCAGGGAAACCGTTGATTTTGTACCTATTAGTGACTGAGACCACGATGGGCTGCATGCTTGCACAAGAGTCAGAAGACAGGGTGGAGAGAGCCATCTACTATCTGAGCAAAAAGATGCTAGAGTATGAAACTCGTTATACACCGCTGGAGAAGGCTTGTTTAGCTTTGGTATGGGCTACCAGGAAGCTGCGGCACTACCTGTTAGCTCACTCCGTAATGTTGGTTTCACGACTCGATCCCATCAAATATCTTTTCGAGAAACCAGCACTTACGGGTAGGCTAGCTCGTTGGTTGCTGTTGCTCTCCGAATTTGATCTCACATATGTCACGCGCAAGTCAGTGAAAGGAAGAGCAGTGGCAGAGTTCCTTGCCGACCACCCGGTTGAGGGGGATGAAGTAGTTGAGTACCTATTCCCAGATGAAGCAATTCTGTATATCGATGAAGAAGCCTGGACGATGTACTTTGACGGAGCATCAAATCAGCATGGGTATGGGATAGGAGTGTTGTTGATAGCACCCGATGATTCCCGTATCCCTCTAGCCTTCAAACTCCGGTTCAAAGTCTCAAATAATGAAGCAGAATATGAGGCGTGCATTGCTGGTTTAGAAGCAGCCCTAGAACTAGGGGCAAAACGGAATGGACGTCATTGGGGATTCGAACCTTGTTGTGTCTCAAGCTAAAGGAGACTGGAAAGTAAAAGAGGAAAATATGATGATGTATCACCAGACCTTGGACTTGCTGATTCCTCGGTTTGAGAAGCTAAGTTTTACTCATCTACTGAGAGAGAACAACAAGTTCGCAGACGCTTTAGCAACTCTATCATCAATGATAGACATCCCGTGTGGAGTCCGAATGCGTCCAGTCATTATTGATCAAAAATTTGCACCTGCCTATGAGTCGATTGCAGCCATAGATGAAGTTCAGGACGAACACCCTTGGTATCACGATATCTGGAATTTCTTGGAGAAAGAAGCGTACCCGCCAGGGGTAAATGCCAAAGACAAAAGGGCAATAAGAAGATTGGCCGTTCAGTTCATCATCTGCGGGGGTAAACTGTATAAAAGGGGTCATCTGGGAATGCATAAACTGTGCGTTGATGCAGAGGAGTCAAAGCGTCTGATGGAAGCCATCCACGGAGGAGAGTATGGAGCACACATGAATGGGGTAATGTTGGCACGGAAGATCCTTAGACAGGGTTATTACTGGTCCACCATGGAGGAGGATTGTATTAGTTTCGTTCGGCGATGTCACAAGTGTCAGATTCATGCAAATCGCATGAACATCCCGCCGTCGAAGCTATACAATATGACTTCACCATGGCCATTTTCAGTCTGGGGAATTGATGTGATCGGAGCTGTCACGCCAAAGGGGTCGAATGGGCATGAGTTCATCTTGGTAGCGATAGATTATTTCACGAAATGGGTTGAGGCCCAGTCTTATGCGGTGTTGAAGGCTTCACATGTTGCAAAATTTATCAGAAACAACATCATCTGTCGCTATGGAGTCCCAAATGAAATAGTTTCAGACAATGGTTCCCACTTCAAGAAGGAAGTGATAGACTTGTTGGAAAAATACAATGTGACTTTTCATAAGTCGTCTACTTACCGGCCGCAAACCAACGGAGCAGTTGAGGCCGCCAACAAGAACATCAAGCGCATATTGCAGAAGATGGTGGAAACCTACCGGGACTGGCCAGATAAGCTGCCGTTTGCTCTATGGGGCTACCGGACTTCAATCAGAACTTCTACAGGGGCGACTCCGTATTCATTAGTCTATGGGATGGAGGCCGTTCTACCAATTGAGATTGAGGTTCCGTCGTTGAGAGTATTGGCCGAGTGCCAGATAGCCGAAGCAGATTGGCAGCAGAATAGATTTGAAGAACTCATGCTATTTGATGAAAGAAGACTGAAAGCACTGTACCACATCCAAGGCTATCAACGTAGAATTGCCCGGGCTTTTAACAAGAAGGTTAAGTCCAGGAATTTGAAAGAAGGAGATTTAGTACTCAAGGACAACCGAGCTCCCATCCACGACCCAAGGGGCAAGTTCAGACCTAATTGGACTGGTCCTTACATCATCAAGTCTATCTGGTCAGGTGGAGCTGTGGTTCTGATGGATCTGGATGGCTTAGAGTTTTCACAGCCGATCAACATGGACAAGTTGAAGAAATACTACCCTTGAGAGGCTCGCTAGGCCGAAAACCCGAAAGGGCGACCTAGGCAAAACCCAGGGCACAAAAAATTTGAAATTATAAAAACTGAGCTCGCAAGGTTGAAAACCCGCAAAGGGCGGCCTTGGCAAAAGTTAGAGCGCAAAAGGAGAGTAAAAATACCCGAGTGAACCTAAGCCTGAACTACGTAAGGCTTGATTCCCATCTATGGGATACGTAGGCAACTTCATCCTGAAGTTCAGCCGCAACATTTTCCCCGATCAACTTTGTCCATTTTGATCATCTCAGCCATCTCTATTCATCAGCATTTATCGTGATCTCCGGTACAGTGCTACTCAAACTAGGGGCAACTTTCCGTTGCAAGGGAGTGTTGCGGTACCATTTCAAACTAGGGGCAACTTTCCAGTTGCTAGGATTCGGAGTTGTGCATCTCAGTGACAGATCTCAGGCATGTCTAGTTCTGATCCATATCGAAAATAGTTTTGAAAAGTTTTAATAAAAGTTGACTTTATTCAAATTAATCTTTTCACAACTAAGACCATTTTTGGACCAAAGCGGAGAATTTTCAGTACCACAACCTTCAATTTCATTGATTTCAAAACAGAGTTCTCTTGCTCTTGCATACAATTGAAGTTGCTTTTTATTACACTCATAACGAAAACTTGAAAGTACTAGTAAAGCAATAAATCTAGGGCATAGTCAAGTCAGGTGTCCCTGCCCCTCCTCCCAGAGCTAGTTGAAGCCTCTGATGCCAGCCTAGGCCCAACCTGTGCTTCCTCGTTGAGCCAATCCCAGCACTCATCAGACAAAGTGTGACTGAAAGTAGGGGCAGGGGCCAGAAGCTCTCTAACTCTCCATGCTGCGGTCTGCCGAGCCAGTTGTGCGCCTCGAACTGGAAATGTAGCCGGATACTCTATTCCCTCTAGTGGGCAAGGCTGATCGTGGCCGAACTGGCGCAGAATACGGAAAGGGAAGTAGAACACACAGTGAGTCAAGCCGATCAGTCGAACCCCAACTTGCCGGGACATACTATAGCTCATTGCCGGGAGATTGAGCCAAGGACAACGCCACGCAATGCGATCCGCCGACAAATTGCACATCCATTCAAACCACCATCCCTCATCAAGGGCGTCAACCAGGCGTTGTCGAAAGAAGTAGCCACGGGCTGAATAAGCAGGACAAGAATCCACAACTCGCAATTTATCCATCAACCATATCTGGGGAGGGATGAAAAATGAGAGAATAAAGAATAGAGAGATGTGCGATGAGAGAAAAGTAAGATGAGGGTTTTGTGAGAAAAACCGAGCCTGAGGGCCAAGTGATGTGAGCAAATATACATGTGAGCTTGGGTGGGAAACATTACCTGTAGCAGTAGTGGACTCCCTGCAAACCTGGTTGTCTCCCGGCAGTGGAAAGCATCCAAGCCCATCAGTGTCTCGGCCAGAGTCATGGCGATGCAACTCTTTCCTTCTCTCAAACCTTGGGCGACTTCAATCAAACGGATGCTAGCCCCTCCGGAGCCCAAGACAAACAGAAAATGAGATAGTAGGCACAAGCAGAGGGCGTGCTGCCGGAAGCCTTGCCAATAGTGGTTGCTGCGATCACCGGCATCAGAAAATCGGTAAACCAGGCTCGGGATATCCAACATGCCATCACCAATCAGAGATCTAGCATCATGCGCATTAAGACCGCACATCCGCCCTAAGGTTTGGGCATAGCTAAAATTGAGCTGGGGCAGAATTTCCTCGCCTCGCTCGGACTCCATCAAGGCTTGAAAATCTTCAAAAGTAGGACATACCTCTTGCCCGCCGAAGCTGAAGACGTGCGTCACCGGGTTCCAAAACCTTGCCGCAGCAGAGAGGAAAGGGAGATGCAGTGGAGTCCGGCTTAGCGTGAATAGTGCATTCAAGCCAAAACCCCGGAAGTTCAACTTCTCCGAGCCATCTAAAGAAGAAATCCAAGATGTGAGATTTTCGGTGAGAAACGCTTCCATTTTTGAGAAGAAATGTGATGAAATGAATGAGTTCCAAGGGTGGGGCTTTTATAGAGGGGCAAAACACTATTCAAGGGACACTTGTCAAAATTCTGGAGGTTGTGGGGGAAGTGGCCGGCCGGCCATCTAACCTAGTAGGCCGGCCACCCTCTAATTTCTAACTACAAAATGATTTCGGCCGTGCATTGGTCCTGTTTTGCCCGCCGGAAGGAAGTTTGAAGCACTTTCATGCATCGGGAAAGTCGAAGGCTTCCATTTCTTTCAGTAACGGGTACATTCCATCATCCGGATTGTCCATCCGAAGGATGTTTTGCTGTATTTTGCTTATCGAGTTGTTGTTTTGGTTATCGAGTTGTAAGTTTTGTCGAGCTGTCGCATTTTGTGTTTTGAATTGTTGCTTTTTGGTTACACAATTTTGTTAAGTCTTGTCTATTGAGTCGTTAACATTGTTGTACTTTGTTTATCGAGTTGTAAACTTGCTAAGGTTCTGTTATTTCTTAGTGAGTCGAGTTGTTTTGATTTGTTGCGTCGGTTCATTACCTGACCCGGTAAATACACAAGGCACATTTCCATCCAATTCCATTTTGTGCAAAATGATGCGATACGATGCTAAGATTTCCAAATACAAACATCTTTTCAAAAAGCTGTTTCATTCCATCATGTTTTACAACAAAATAAAGGTACAAGTTTTATAGAAAATAAAACTGCCTAACAATGTGCAAAGTGCTACAAACTACTAACAAAAAGTAAAATAAAGCAGGGAACAACATCAATGCCCTCGGGAACGGGAATGAGGAGGCCCCCTCATCCTCTTCTGCGGGATAACCTCTGCACCATCATCACCATCCGGATCAGAGCTGTCATCCTCCGGATCTCCCTCAGCCTCGCCTCCGCTCCCGGAACCAAGACCGGAGCCTCCCTCCCCAGGAGATGTCTCTGACACACGGTCTGCGACCTCCTCCTCCTCATCCTCGACAATGGGTGCCCTGCGTCTACGAGACGACCCTGCTCCTCGAGCTCCTCGGTAAGGCCTGGATGGCCCAGCTCCTCGAGACTCTGTACCTCGGGTAGGTCTAGCACCTCGACCTCTCTGAGAAGGCCCGGATGGCCCGCCCCGTATCGAAGCATATAC
The DNA here is from genome assembly GCA_036172215.1 of Camellia granthamiana. Lineage (NCBI taxonomy): Eukaryota > Viridiplantae > Streptophyta > Magnoliopsida > Ericales > Theaceae > Camellia > Camellia granthamiana. The sequence continues at coordinate 51,080,776 of CM069905.1, read as the reverse complement.
GGGAGGCATCTGAAAATGGAAAGTGCAATACATCAGTTCAAATATGAAAAGCAGGTGCAAGTACAGTATGTGGGTGGGGTGTGTGCAAGATGTGTTCTACACAGCCTATCAATGCAACAGAATGTTTAAAACCAGCATTAACAGAAATGTGATAAATGCAAGAGAGGTGAAGGGTACCTGGAAGCCCATGATGGACATCTGTGCCTCTCTACGCAGGACCATCCCCTCAAGGGAGGCTACCACTCCGAGCATCTGATCTATGTACTCCCGAGGTGGCTGCAGATACAAGCTCAAGCCATCAATAAATGAGCAACTGCCAAAATGTCTGTGTGACAAATGAAAAATAGTAGAACATACCGGTGGTGAGTCAGGATCACTGACATATCTGTGACCAGGCATCGGAGGCTCCATAGGGATCGGAATCGGAGAAGTAGTCCCATACTGCCAACTCGTCAACTCAGTCGGCATATCTGGCCATCCAGGATGATCGAGAGTCGGAGGGATCGGAGGAATCGAACTGCCTCTACCTCTAGATGCACCAGCCCTACTAGAAGAGGGGATGTCTGCAGCACGGGCACGACTCGAAGATGGTGTGCCAGTAGACCTCAGTGGTGGAGCCCGTATTCCCGTCAAGGGGGGCATCAGATATATGCGGCGATAGGTGGCGTAGTTCCCCTCAATGAGATATAATAAAGCATCGGTGCCCTGCATATCCCTAGTGACCTCCTCAATAGACAGCCTGTCGGCAGTCCGCATAGTGGGTGGAGGCACAGCAGGAGGGTCCTGGGAATCATACCCCCACACCTGACGCTGAAAGCGTTCCCCCAGGAACCAAGCCCTGCCAACTGGTCCCTCGAGGAGGAACCTATACTGGGAACTAGTCGACCCTCCGGGGTACTGATTCTCGAGATCATCCCCAAAGACTGCCCAAGGTTGCCAGGTGATCTGCGGATAACCAGTATACAGATCAATCAGAAGTCAAGAAATGCAAAGCAGATTAAAGATGAAAATGAAAAGAACTGAGAGTTCTGAAATACCTCTGACGCGCGCACAGTGTCGAAGTACTGTCGCAGAGAGAAGAGAGTCTCTCGAGGCCTCGATAAGTGCTCGCCCTCAAACATCAACGAAAATGGAGTCATAGGAGGTCCTGCCACCTCCATCTCCGGAGCTAATGTGGGGAAATATGCATATACCCATAGCTGAGAAAAGCAGTGCGGGATGTGAATACAATGTGCTAAAAGGCAGAATATAGAGTGCAAAGTGCGCCGTGTGTGCAGTGAACAAGTAATGAGGAGCAAAATGTAAATCAAGAAGACATAGTGTACCTCCCAGGCTCTCCAATAGCCGCCGAACAAGTCCCCCCGCCCGCGAGAGACTGCGCTCATGTAACAATAAAGGGTAGCCAGGCCAGCGCCGCCCCAATCATACTGACCGACCTGTGATAGGTCTACTAGGGCGCTCAGTAGGTACAACCCGACCATGTTCCCTCTATCGGCAAACAGAGTGGTGCCAAAGAGGAACATAAGGAAGCCACGGGCGTACTGCTCAGCCTCCGCAGGAGACTCAGGCTCCATCTGTGGCCGCCGGAAATGGGAAGAGAACCAGGTATACCGAACCCTCCCTGTACCTCTGTCTACAGGCGGACGGGCCCCCAATAGATGCATCCAAGCAGCCTCCCATTCACCCATATCTTCGTCGTAGGGGATGGGTCCACCGCCTAGGTCTAGGCCGGTGAGCATAGCGAAGTCCAGTGGGGTCATGGTCATATCCCCAGTCGCAGAAAAATGGAAAGAATTGGTGGTGTCCCACCATCTCTCCACCAGAGCAGCAAATAATGTCCTACTGATGAGACAGTGTGATAACCCCCTGCAGAATGGTCCAAATCCTACGAAGTCAACCAAGTCCCGGACAGCTTCCGGAAGCTCAACATACCACTCCCTCGCGGCAGTGGAGCCATATCCTCGCACTGTGCGAGAGCCAGCCTGCATTTAGAATGAATGCGTATATCAGTAAATGAAATGAATGAGCTGTGTGCTAATGAAATGGATGAACTGTGTGCAAATCAAACCAAGCTTCAAATCTGGGCTGTGTGTTCAGTAAATCAGAGTTTTAGGGCTGTGTGTTCACATCGAAATCTGGGCTGCGTGTTCAGTAAATCAGAGTTTAGGGCTGTGTGTTCTACTCTTAATCAGTGGGCTGTGTGTTCACATCGAAATCTGGGCTGTGTGTTCAGTAAATCAGAGTTTAGGGCTGTGTGTTCTACTCTTAGTCAGTGGGCTGTGTGTTCGCTTCAAATAGGGCTGTGTGTTCTACTCTTCATTAGTGGGCTGTGTGTTCACTTCAAATCTGGGCTGCGTGTTCAGTAAATCAGAGTTTGGGACTGTGTGTTCTACTCTTCATTAGTGGGCTGTGTGTTCACTTCAAATCTGGGCTGCGTGTTCAGTAAATCAGAGTTTAGGGCTGTGTGTTCTACTCTTAATCAGTGGGCTGTGTGTTCAGTAAATCAGAGTTTAGGGCTGTGTGTTCTACTCTTAGTCAGTGGGCTGTGTGTTCGCTTCAAATAGGGCTGTGTGTTCTACTCTTAATCAGTGGGCTGTGTGTTCACTTCAAACCTGGGCTGCATGTTCAGTAAATCAGAGTTTAGGGCTGTGTGTTCGCTTCAAATAGGGCTGTGTGTTCTACTCTTAATCAGTGGGCTGTGTGTTCACTTCAAATCTGGGCTGCGTGTTCAGTAAATCAGAGTTTAGGGCTGTGTGTTCTACTCTTAACCAGTGGGCTGTGTGTTCGCTTCAAATGGGCTGTGTGTTCGCTTCAAATCTGGGTTGCGTGTTCAGAAAATCTGAGTCTGGGACTGTGTGTGTTCTACTCTTAGTCAGTATGTGCTGTGGGCTCATGTTCAAACTTCGGGCTGTGTGTTCGCTAAATCAATGTTTGAGCCATGTGTTCAATCTTCAACTAATGCGTGCTACACATTCACAATCAGGCGATGTATTGTGTGTTCGTGAAATTCAATTGTTTAAATCGCATGCTCAGGATGCAGGTACTATGTTGAAAGCTAAACTGTGTGTCTAAGTATGGCAAAGGTACACAATGCATGAAACGGGAAATAAAGTAAAATACCTCTGCATCGTAGGAGAGGTGCCGCTCCGGTTCTCGCAGAAGGAGATCCCCTGGTACCCGATCGTTGAAATTGGTGAAATGACGAAAAGTGGCTCGTGGAAGCCTATGCACCGCTGGGGCATACCGCTCGGGAATAAAAGGGCGGACCCTCGGGGGCAGTGTCATGGGATCAAAATCGTCTCCGGCACCCGGAAAACCTCTACCGCGAGGAAAATGACCCGCCATGTCAAGGAATCTGCAAAGAGGAGTAAAAACGAGCAAAATGAGTCAAAATTGGAAAAAGTCAACAAAAAGTCAACTCTCGGGAAATGAAAAGTCAACAAAAGTCAACTCCCGGAAAAATTTTCCAAATATTGAAACAAAATTACCTCAAGTGGTGAAAATAAGAAGAGAAGCCCCGAAGTCAAAATTTAGTCGCCTCAAAGTGCTTAAATCTGAAGGATTTCGCGAAAACAACTTGCGTGGGAGGCCGAGGGGCGCGTATAAAATGCAGATCTGAAAGAGAAAATGGCTTAGAGAGCAAGAGGAGAGAATTTCACACTTGAGGGAGTGATTTCGGATGGCATTGGAGGTGTGTATATATAGAAATGCTGAAAATGACCAAAATGCCCCTACTTTGGGCATGTGGCCGGCCGGCCACCTAACCTGGCTGGCCGGCCCCTCTACTTTTTGCCCCTGGCCGATGGCCTCTCCTAGGAAAGAGAGCTGGCCGACCATGTTCCCCACCCCCTCCCCTACCTCTCTACAAATTTTGAGGAAAATCGGAGTTCCCGGGACCTGAAAAAGTTGAAGAAAAGTGCACTTTCTGGCGCCGAATTGCTCCACCGGAACTTCAATTGCAATTTCTGACATGTGTCTCATCATTATTCATCAAAATCAGAGTGTATCCTTTTTAAACATGTTGTGACCTCTCTGGGAGGTAAATCAGAGGCCGCGATCGAGTTACCGTCGCCGAAATGCGCATTTTCCAGCTCGTTGTTGCGCAACAAACAGGCATCCTGATTTGTGCTCGTTTGTCATTATTTGGCTCAGAATTTGCATTCTCATGAATGTTTTGCATTGTCATGCATGTCTTCTTGGTATACAGTACTTCTGTGCTCGAACATGCATTGTCACGCATTATCTTTTCTCGCGTTGTGATGCATCCTTTCACCGACACTGTGTGTGTCAAACTTTTCGAATCCTAGGGATCGCATTGAATATATGTTGTTAGCATATTGTTCTTGTTAGATTTCTCTCTTTTGCAGGCACGATATTGTATGTACGGTTCATTTGAGGCTGGTGCGACCAGACGAATCGCGTAGGTATTGTATCTTCTCCGTGTGAGACGCGACGAGAATAAAATGATTCTCCGCATTCCTAACTGCATGAAATGTAGTTGTTGCTTTGCATTCTTGCTTAAAACTGTTGCATCTATTTGTCAATACTTGCTTCATTACAGCTTGCTGCATTTGCATGATCACTTGGCTCCGTGCCTATCACTTTGCATTTTGCCCCCTCTTGCCTGAAAGGCATGCCTGCGGGCACACACATCTCTGTTTGTTTTGTATGATTGTCTAAGTCTTCGGCCTTGTCAAAAATGGGTCGTCTCTGGGCTTTGACATTCACTCACGTCACTTTATGACTTCCGAGTTCTGTCAAAGAGGGGCAACTGTAGACACCCCATTTTTGACCGACCTTAAGGCTCAGATGTCACCGATTGAGCGCTTGGTGATGTTGCATACTGTACTCGTTCAGAAGTTTCAAAATCGCGGCCGTGCGCCCTGCCTCCGGACTTCCGAACTCTCTTCTGTGCCTTGTCTCGGTTTGCGAGCCAGACTCGGTTTTCTCTGTTTTCTTTCCTGAGGGAAGGGAGTGGTCCCGTAGACTATCTCCCGGTGGCCGTGAGCTACTTTTTGTGGCCGTAGGTCATTTTGCCCGTTTCGGAGCCCGGTTCCCGGTTTTCGGAACCGTTAGGCCGTGTGCCTCGGTTCGGGACCGCCCAACCATCTCCGACTTCTCCGGTTTTTGGCAAGTGCCTCTGTTTTATCATTCCGAGGAACACTGGGGCCCCTGATGCCCACTTCGATGTTGAACACCACTTTCGGTGCCTATAGCCGGTTTTCGGGACCCCGAACTGCGTGATTTGGGCCCCGAGCATTCATTTTGCATCAGTTTTCTCTGATTTTTGGCAGGAACCTCTGTTTTGTCATTTCAAGGAACACTGGGGTCGCAGATGCCCACTTCGCTGCTGAACACCACTTCCGGCACCTGCAGCCCATTTTCGAGATCCCGAATTGCCCGGTTTTGGCTCCGAGCGTTCATTTCTCATTAGTTTTTGTTCAAATTTGGCAGGTACCTCTGTTTCAACACCAGGAAGATCACTGGGGGGGGGGGGGAGAAGCCAGCAATTATCCCAGATAACCAGTTTCGCTCCTCCGGCGCCCATTTTGCTCACTTCCGGGCCAATGTTGAACACCCTGGGGGTATTTTATTCCAACCAAAGCTACATATTTGTGATCAGGGGATATGGGAGGACACCAAAAGAGCATGGTCGGCCAGCAATTCAGAATTTCATTTTTGGGCCTCTCCTTCAAGCTCTATGTTGTGACTCCTGCTTCAGTGTTGCCAATTTCCGACCTTGGAACCTTGTTCCACACATCTGGGAGGACACCAAAAGTTGGTGGTCGGCCAGCAATTGTTGATTTCATTTTTGAGCCTCTCCTTCAAATGCAATGTTGTGACTCCTGTTTCAGTGTTGCCAAATTCCAACCCTGGGGCCTTATTCTACACACTTGGGAGGACCCTAAAACTTGGTGGTCAGCCAGCAATTTTTGACTTCATTTTTTGGGGTGGCTGGCCGGCCATGGGAGGTGGCTGGCCGGCCATGAGGGGTGGCTGGCCGGCCACTTGTAGCAAAACCACCTGGCCGGCCAGCTTTCTGCTTTCCAGCTCTTTACAGCTGTCCGGATATTTTCTTGAAATATCTCCCCCATCCGGGGGATATTTTGGGAGGGAAATCTTGCCTCCATTTCCCTCCCCTTTTACACCTTTTCTTCCCTATTTAAAGGGTTGGACAGCCCCTTTGCTAGGGTTACAAAATTTGGTCTCATAAGCCCCTCTTCAAAAAACTCCATTTCCATAGCCAAAACTTCAAAAAAACCTTTAGGGTTCTAGGCCAATCCTTCATCAACCCTTAGTACCACCATCAACATCTCCATTCCAGCAGCAAAGGGGTGTTTTCCAGTGACCAAGAAGCAACAAATTGAAGCCAAGAAGCAAGGAAAGAAAGGTCTTCAAGGGTAAGTCTCTAAATCCCTTTTCCTATCACTTTCTTGCTTCCTATTTCTACCCTACTTGGCTACTGTTTTGGGCTTTGACCCCTACTGGTTTTGTGCTTATTTTGAGCCCCTCTACAACTTTGTAGAAGGGCTCAACCTCATTTGGTATCTCTTTCATATACCTGCTTATGACTTCGCGAGTGCACAGATAGACTGTACTGTTGGTGATGGATAAAGCTAAGTTATCCATCAACACTACCTCGAACAACTAGTAGGATTAGTCTTCCCAGGAGGTGCTTCGCCAACTTTGACCTTTTTAGACAAGGAATTGCCGCCGGAAGGCTCTGTACACAACAAACCTCTATACATATTAGTGGAGTGTTGAGAAAAGTGGGTACCAGTGGTATTGGTCGACATTGGGTCAGCAATCAACGTCTGTCCTTGTCGCATGACTTATGTTATTGGCCTGAAACCAGCAGATTTTGTGCCCACAGCCCAGGTGATTCGGGCGTATGACAATACCAGCAGAGAGGTAATGGGAACAGTACAGATCAGAGTACATGTCGGCCCAGCTCAACAGGATATCGAGTTCCATGTCCTGGATGTTCCAGCCACTTTTAGCTCAATACTTGGGTGACCCTGGCTACACCAAGTGAAAACTGTCTCTTCCACTCTCCACCAAATGTTGAAGTATCCCCATGGGAAGGAGGTGGCCATAGTATTCGAAAATTCATCTATTTATCCTCCTCCAGAGGTCACTACACCTGTGCTGGAGATTGTGCATGGCAAAAAGCATGTTTTCCTTTTGGGGTTTACCTTGGCTGAGGCTCGGGTAGTGCAGTATCTTGGCTGTTGATGAGGGCTTGTATGTCAGCGCCCAATCGATCTACTTCATGAATAAGCTTCAACATGTGCCAAAAATTGGACTGGGAAGAAGTGGCTGGAAGGGCGTTACTGCATTGGCCGATGTGCCACATAACCCGTATGCCTTTGGTCTCAGCTATACACCCACCAAAGAGGATTGGGTTAGGAAAGGAAAGGAGATAGCCGGCAGAGCCAGAGCTAAGTAGACCGGGAAGCGCCATGAGCTTATGCACAGACCAATCCGTGGAACCTTGAATGGTCATTTTGTTCGGGAGGGTGAAGACTTCCCATTCTGTGGTTTCCCCGAACCGTGGTTCAATTCTGAGAGGAAGCGGGTTTTTGGCTTTGAGATTTTCTTTGACTTGCAGCTGCAAGACAGTGATACGGAGGAAATGGCTGAACCGACTGCCGAAGCTGCGAAGAGCACAGAAAGTGATTCCAATAGCAGTGAGCTTGAAGTAGGAGTAGCATTGGTATGTCTCCTTTTGGATCCTCCGATCGACTTAGAGAGCTTGGGGGATAACCTGACTGTTTCCATGATCGAGGACCAACCGGGTGTGAACCCTTCTAGCAGCATCTTGGATGCATCTAACGCACCATCCCTTGTTTGGCAGCTGGAGGAGGGCTACCTGTCTAGCAGTTCTGAGTCAGGTAGTGAACTAGAATCTGATTCCACAGAGTCTGTGGAGTTAGAATCAGATTCCGGTTCTTTTGAGTTTAGGCCCGGTATTCCTGCGGCTGATAACCCGGATGCCGAGGTTTTGTCTAGGTCATCCTTTTCTTTTTCCTTTGAGTCGGTTATAACTGAGGAACTGGATAAGCTTGACCTTGTGAATGAGAATGCCACTGCAGATTCTGAGTATTTCTCTATGTCTCTTGTTTATTGCATTGATCATGACTTTCAAAATTTTGATGAAAATGATGATGAAGGAATTCCTCTGATTTTGAAAATTTTGATTAATCGAGAGGAGGAAAGGTTTACAAAACCCCTTGCTGATGAAATCATTGTTATTAATGTGGGTACTGAGAAGGATCAGCATCTAGTCTAGATTGGGTCCACGTTGTCTTTAGAGGAGTGCGAGCGCTTAGTCGCTTTATTAAAAGATTTCAATGATGTTTTCGCATGGTCCTACGAAGACATGCCTGGAATCGGTCCTGAGATTGTACAGCATCGATCCCTCTTGACCTTGAGGCTCGACCCGTCAAACAGAAGTTGCGAAGAATACGTTCGGATTGGGCACTAAAAATCAAGGAGGAGGTCACCAAGTAGATAGACGCAGGGTTCTTGCTAGTATCTGAGTATCCAACTTGGTTAGCCAACATTGTCTCAGTGCCGAAGAAAGACGATAGAATTTGGGTGTGTGTGGACTTCAGGGATTTGAACAGAGCTAGTCCAAAGGACGACTTTCCTCTACCACACATTGATAAATTGGTGGACTTCACCGCAGGTCATGCATTGCTCTCCTTCATGGGTGGATTTTTCGGGTATAAGCAGATTCTGATGGCGTCCGAGGACAGGAAGAAAACTACTTTCACTACGCCGTGGGGAACCTACTGTTACAAGGTGATGTCGTTTGGGCTGAAGAATGCCGGGGCTACCTATCAACGGGCTGCAACCACAATTCTGCATGATATGATCCATAAAGAAGTCGAGGTGTACATGGACGACATGATTGTCAAGTCCAAAGAAAGAGAGGGCCACTATACCGCCTTGAAGAAATTCTTTCAACGGATCAGAGAATACAGACTGAGGTTGAATCCATAGAAGTGTACTTTTGGCGTAACAGTAAGGAAAATGCTGGGTTTCTTGATCACATAGAGGGGCATCAAGGTAAATCCTTTCAAAATCAAGGCCATCCTAGAAATGCCACCACCAAGGACTGAAAAGGAGGTATAAGGCTTTCTAGGTAAAGTGCAATTCATAAGACGGTTTATTTCAAAATTAACCTTGACTTGTGAACCAATTTTTAGTCTCCTGAAGAAAGGAAAGAAATTCCGATGAGTTGATCGATGTCAATTCGCTTTTGAGCAGATCAAGCAGTACCTTCAGAATCCTCCTGTGTTGTCGTCGCCAGAGCCGGGAAAACCTTTGATTTTGTATCTGTCAGTAACAGACACAACAATGTGATGCATGCTTGCTTAGGAATCTGAGGATAGGGTGGAGAAAGCCATCTATTATTTGAGCAAGAAAATGTTGGATTTTGAGACCCGTTACACCCCGCTAGAGAAAGCTTGCTCGGCCTTGGTATGGGCTACTAGGAAGTTGAGGCACTACTTGTTAGCTCACTCCGTAATCCTGGTTTCGAGATTAGATCCCATCACATATCTCTTTGAGAAACCAGCGCTTACGGGTAGGCTAGCCCGTTGGTTGCTTCTCATTTCCGAATTTGATCTGAAGTATGTTACTCGCAAGTCGGTCAAAGGGAGAGCAGTAGCGGAGTTCCTGGCAGATCACCCAGTAGAAGGGGATGAAGCAGTAGAATACCTGTTCCTAGATGAAGCTATTCTACAAGTCGAAGAAGAGATTTGGATAATGTACTTTGACGGAGCATCTAATTAGTACGATTATGGGATAAGGGTGTTGCTGATAGCACCTGACAATTCCTATATACCCTTGGCCTTCAAACTCCGGTTTAAAATATCCAATAACGAAGTAGAATACGAGGCGTGTATTGCTGGTTTGGAAGCTGCTTTGAAACTAGGGGCAAAAAGGTTGGACGTCATCGGGGACTCGAACCTAGTTGTGTCTCAAGCAAAAGGAGACTGGAAGGTTAAATAAGAAAAGATGAAGATCTATCACCAAACCCTGGACGTTCTGATTCCTAGGTTTGAGAAGCTGACCTTCACGCATCTACTAAGAGAGAACAACAGGTTTACTGACGCCTTATCAACTCTATCTTCCATGATAGACATTCCGTTTGGAGTTCAGATGCGTCTGATCATCATTGAACAGAGATATACGCTGGCCTATGAGTCTATCGCCGCAATAGATGAAGTTCAAGATCAAAACCCTTAGTACTATGATATCTGGAACTTCTTAGAAAAGGAGGTTTATCCACTAGGAGCAAATGCCAAAGATAAGAGGACAATACTGCAGATGGACGTTCAATTTATCATCTGTGGAGGTAAACTGTACAAGAGGGGTCATTTGGGAATACACAAGTTGTGTGTCGACACAGAGGAATCAAAGCGCCTAATGGAGGCCATCCATGAAGGAGAGTGCAGAGCGCACATGAACGGAGTAATGTTAGCCCAGAAGATTCTCAGGCAAGGTTACTACTGGTCTACTATGAAGGAAGATTGTATCGATTTTGTTCGGCGATGCCACAAATATCAAATTCAAACCAATCGCATGAACATCCCCGTCGAAGTTGTACAACATGACTTCACTATGGCCTTTCTCAGTCTGGGGAATCGACGTCATTAGCGCAGTTACATCGAAAAGGTCGAATGGGCATGAATACATTCTGGTGGCAATTGATTACTTTACAAAGTGGGTGGAAGCTCAGTCCTATACAGTGTTGAAAGCAGCGCATGTGGCTAAGTTCATTCGAAAAAATATCATTTGCCGTTATGGAGTCCCAAATGAGATTATTTCAGATAATGGCTCCCATTTCAAGAAAGAGATCGACTTGTTGGAGAAATACAATGTGGCTTTCCATAAGTCATTTACATATCGGCCACAAACCAACAGAGCTGTGGAGGCCGCCAACAAGAACATCAAGCATATTTTCTAGAAAATGGTTGAGACCTATAGGAACTGGCCAGACAAATTGCCATTCGCACTCTGGGGCTATAGAACTTCAATATGGATGTCTACTGGGGCAACTTCTTACTCTCTTGTTTATGGTATGGAAGTTGTTCTGCCAATCGAAATAGAAGTGCCATCGTTACGGGTTATGGCTAAGTGTCAGATAGCAGAGGCGGACTGGCAACAGAGCAAGTTCGAAGAATTGATGTTGTTTGATGAGAGAAGGCTAAAAGCATTATACCATGTTTAGGGTTATCAACGCAGGATTGCGAGGGCTTTTAACAAGAAGGTTAAGTCCCGGAATCTCAAGAAAGGGGATTTAGTGCTGAAAGACATCCGAGTTCCCATCCATGACCCTAGGGGCAAGTTTAAACCTAATTGGACTGGTCCTTACATCACCAAAACTCTCTGGTCGGGTGGAGTTGTTATTCTCATGGACTTGGATGGTCTAGAATTTTCCCAACCGATCAACATAGACAAGTTGAAGAAATATTATCCCTGAGAGGCTTGTTAGACCAAAAACCCGGAAGGGCGACTTAGGCAAAAGTTAGAGCACAAAAATTAGAAATAAAGAAAAAATGAGCTCGCAAGGTTGAAAACCCTAAAGGGTGGCTTTGGTAAAAGTTAAAGCGCAAAAGGAGAGAGTTAATACTCAAGTGAACCTTAACCGAACTACGTAAGGCCTGATTCCCATGTTCGGGATACGTAGGCAACTTTATCCTGAAGTTTGGCCGTAAACACCTTCAATTCAACTGTCTTGTCCATGTGTTTGATCAGGTCATCTTTGTCTATTCTTTATCTGAATGTTTGGTTGTGATCCTCACTCTGAGAGAAGAACTGGTTATAGTGTTGAGCAGTGCTATTCAGTCAAGGGGCAATTTGTGATCTTCGGATTTGGGGTTGTACATCTCAAGGATAGATTCCGTGTGTGTCAAGTGGTGATCCTTAACGAAAATGGTTTTGCAAAGTTTTGATAAAAGTTGATTTTTGTTCAAATTTTACCTTTTACAACTTAGACCATTTTTGGACCAAAAGGAAAACTTTCAGTGCCCACAACTTTAATTTCATTGATTTCAATACAAAGTTCTCCGACTCTTGATACAAATCAAGGTTGCTTTTATTACATTCATAAAACTTGAAAAGTAAGATCAAAGAAATAAACTAGGGGCATAGATGAGTTAGGTGCTCCTGCGTCCCCTACTTGTGCTTGTGGAAGCTTTTGATGCCAAAGTGGGCCCGGATTGTGCTTCATCTTTGAGCCAAGTCAGGCACTCGCCAGAAAGGGCATAACTGAAACTCGGGGCAGGGGCCAGAAGCTCTCTCGTCCTCCAAGCAGTGAGGTATCTCGTCAAATATGAACCTCGGATTGGGAATGAAACTGGGTACTCTACCCCCTCATCTGGGCAAGTCTAATCATGTCTAAACTGACACTTGAACCAAAACGGAAATTAGAATACACAGTGTGTAAGGCCAAGCAGTTTAATGCCAGGTTTCTGAGTCATGTTGTAGCTCATTTTGGTCAAATTAAGCCAAGGGCAATGCCAAGCATTGTCAGCAGCAGACCTGTTGCACATCCAGTGGCACCACCATCCTTCATTTGGAAAATCCATTAGCTATTGGCGGAAGAAGTATGCTCAGGCTAAGTATGCAGGGCAAGAGTCCACCACCTTCAACTTATCCATTAGCCATATCTGGGAAGGGATGAAAGAAAAGAGAGATGTATGTTGAGAGAAAAGTAAGAAAAGGGCTTTAAGAGAAAAAATAGAGCATGAGTGCGAGAGATGTGAGAAACACATATTAGAAAGGATGTGAAACATTACCTGAAGAAGTAATGGACTCCCTGCAAATTTGTTTGTCTCTCGCCGATGGAAGGCGTCTAAGCCCATCAAAGTCTCGGCCAATGTCAAGCCAATACAACTCTTGCCTTCTTTCAAGCCTTGCGCCATTTCAATTAGTCGAATTTTAGACCCTTCGAAACTAGGGGCAAGAAGGAAATGAGCCAACATGCACAAACAAAGGGCGTGTTGCCGAAAATCAAGCCAAAGAAGATTACCTCGGTCGTCAACTTCAGAGAATCGATGGACAAAGCTGGGAATGTCCAGCTCTCCGTTGTGGACCAAGGATCGAGCCTCGTGTAGAGTAAGCTCGCACATCTGTCCTAAAGATTGGATGTGGCCAAAACAGGGTTGACGTATGATTTTTTCATCACGCTGGGATTCCATTAGCACTTGAAATTCTTTGATTGTCGGGCATATCTCTTGTCCCCCAAAGCTAAAGACGTGTGTAATCGGGTTCCAGCATCTAGCCGCGGCATGTAGGAATGGAAAACAATGCGGAGAACGACTCAGCAGGAAAAGTGCATTTATGTTGAAACCCCAAAAATTCACCTTTTTTGAGCCATCCAAAGTCGCAACCCAATTCGAAAGTTTTTGGGCAAAAAATGGCTTCATTTTTTAAGAATTTGCAGCTGAAATGAAGAAACTACGAGGTCCAACCTTTTGTAAAAGATAAGGCAGTGAGTGGAAGCCAGGTGTCAACAATTTGGAGGTCCTGTACATCGATGGCCAGCAAGCCACATTGGTGGCCGGCAAAGAACATTGGTAGCCGATAGGCTACCTCACATGGCCGGCAATCACCACTCATGGCCGGCAGTCTCTCACTCTAACCTGCTATCCTTCTTTGTGTTCGAAAGTGCTGAAAGCATGTGTTTTGTTCTGTTCTTTGTGTGTTTTAGAGTCTTGTTTTGAGTCCTTTTAGGCTTTAGCATGTTTGATGAGTTCTATTCATTTTGTTTTTCTTATCGAGTTATATCTGTATTGTTTTTGTTTATCAAGTTATTATTGTGTTGTTTATCGAGTTGTATATTGCTTTTCATTTTAGTTGTTGGTCGGTTCATTACCTGATTAAGACTGTTGTGCCAATACAAGTATTCGGTTTTCATTACCAAGTTCAATCTCATTTCCATGCTAAGTGATGTTCATGATGCAAAATACAACACTTTTTTCAAATAAAGAGAGCCGGTTTTCATTCCAACCATGGTTGTTTTTTTTACAAAAGGGCAGTATAAGTTTTTAAAGCAAATAAAACCTGTCTAAAGCTATACAATGTGCTAAAACTATAAACAAAAAGAAACTAAGCAAAAATACATAAATCAGCGCTGGTCACCTCAGGCCCGAGAAGCCTTCTTCGTCCTCTTCCTCGGAGGAGAGGACTTTGGGGCACTGTCTTCGTCGGCGTCGTTGTCTGAATCTGAACCAGAGTCTGAACCGGAGCCATCTCCGCTCTTCGCCTCGGAACTCACCTCGGCATCGCCCCTGCTCTTGGAACCCAAGCCGGCGACATCATCCCCACTCTCAGATGACTCTAAATGCTGACTCGCTGCCTCCTCAGAGTCGCTCGTCTCAGCATCATCATCACTCAGAATGGGCTTTGAAGGGCCACTCCCGTCTCGGGTGCCTCTAGCTCTGCCTCGGCCGTGTGCTGGAACCTGTCTCTTTTTCTTCCCTACTGCTGGAGGAGGTACTATTGGTGTGGGCATTGTAGCTGCCGCTGGTGCCATCAGCATGGGTGGAATCTAAAAAAGACAGTTGTTGCGTATCAGTTATAGCATGTGTATCAGATACAAGCATAGTATGCAGAATAAGTATATGCAGAAGTCAGATACAGTGTGTGAATACAGTATGCAAGCACAGTGTGTTAGATATGGTCTATCGATGCAATGTATCAATACAGTTTGGGAAGTTTTCAGTTGAAATGTCAGTGTCAGTGGAAATTTGATGCCTGGAATGTAAAACTAAAGAAATTACCTGAACACCATAGAGGCCGAACAGCGCCTCTCTCCTCTGTACCATCCCCATCAGCGAGGCTATCAGCTCGAGGGCGCCTCTTGTATACTCGATCGATGCCTGTAAGTGCAGTTTGAATGATCAGTATTTGCAAATGAATATGTCTAAAATGAAATTTGGAGTGCAAATGTAAAGTGTGGTTCATACCAGAGTTAGGCCTCGGACTTCGACAAGCTCATGACCAGCTGCTGCGGGCTCAATCGGGACCTGGTAGGCCTCCCCGGTGTGTCGCCAACAAGTCAGCGTGATAGGAAGCTCTGGCCAATTAGCTCTCTGCCCTGTTTGGGAAGCCCCTCTACAACAGGCTCTACTCGCCCGGGTCACTCTGCGCCTCGCTCTCGCGGCAGGAGCTCTCACCCCTTCATCTCCATGAACGCCGGTCAGGGGTGGCATCAAGTGTGTCTGGATGAAAGCCGTATAGTCGCCCTTCACTCGGAAGAAGTCGACGTTAAGGCCCACCATGAACTGGATGACCTCCTCAATAGATAGGCTCTCTGTAGATCGCATGGACTCTGGTGGAGCCATCTAGACGACTGGGTCCAGCACGCCCATAATATGGCGCATGAAGTGCTCACCCAAGAACCAGGCTTGGCAGATCGGACCCTCAAGCAGAATACGGTAGCGGGAGATGGCCTAGGCGCTGGCAAATTGGTCCCGTACCCCTCCGGGCATCAAGGCCCACGGCTGCCACGTGATCTACAAGCAGAAGTTGTATAGATTACTAGTTGTTGTCAGTTGCCAAATGTATGAAGCATAATAGTTTCAAAGCAAAAAAAATGACTGTGTTTCGAATTACCTCATGGGCAGCTATTGTGTCGAAGTACTGCCTGAAGAATGTGAAAGGCTCACGGGTCCTACGACGAAACTAACCGTCATATACCCGCGAATAGGGTACTGTCAACGGAAGCTCGTCTATAGGCTCCAGGGCGAGAGTCGGAAAGTATGCGTATACACATAGCTGCAGGGAAAATGCAGTGGTATGTGATCAGTATAGTATCAAGCATATAGAGAAAGTGCAAAACAGAAAGCATGGTGTATGAATAGTGTTTGAGCAAGTACAGAAATGCGACACAGAAAGTATGTGTTGAAATAGATGTATTGAGATAGGTGTAAAGCAAGAATTGTAAAGAAAATATAAAGTGCAAAGAGAGAACTGAGATGTGTACCTCCCAGGTTTTCCAGTAGCCTCCAATCAGGTCTCCCCGCAGACGGGAGATAGAGCTCATGTATCCGTACAACGTGGTGAGGCTAGCTCTGCCCCAATCGTAGAAACGGACCCGAGGAAGGGTCACCAGGGCACTCAGCAAATACAGGCCAACGGTATTCCACCTGTTCAAAAACAAGGTGGTACCGATGATGAACATCAGGAAGCCCCTGGCATACTGCTCGGCCTCCTCTATCGTCTCGAGCTCAATCCATCTGAATCGCTCAGTGAACCAAGTATATCTGACCATTCCTGTCCTGTATATGGGTGGATATGCCCCTAGCAGCACGAACCAGGATGCCTCCCACTCCTCCATATCTGTATCAATAGGGATCGGATCACCTTCTACGTCTAAGTTAGTGATCATGGCAAAGTCGTAAGGAGTCATCGTTATCTCCCCTGCGATGGAAAATTGGAAGGAGTTGGTGGTATCCCACCACCTCTCCACCAGTGCTCCTAGGAGGGGACGGCTCGTGGTGACCCGGGTAAAACTAAAGCAGAAGAGGCCGAAGCCCGCCTTGTTGATGATGTCTTGAACTCTAGCTGGAAGCTCGTCATACCAGTCTCTAGCAGTCGTAGCACCATAGCCTCTGAAGGTGCGAGACTCGCCCTATGGCTATAATAACCCCGATCCATAATTAACGTTAATTCATGCTTAAGTGTGCCTAATAAGAAATTAAGAAGAAATCCTGAGTTGATTATATGTGCATTGCATCATTTTGTGTTTATGTTTATTTGATGTAGAAAGATCTGTTCATGTTTTAGTTCCGATTTGCAAATTGAAGGCCTTATTGGCATCCGATTCAGAAATTGACTTGGTTTACGTATTAATTAGAATTTTTAGAATTTTATGGTGGGTCCAGTTGAAATTCGATTCAGAACGATTTAAACAGATTAATTTGATGCCCATGTGATTAGCCTTAATTAGCTAACATTGGACAAGCCTAGATAAGGCACCTATAGCCCCACTCATCTTTTCTTCCTTCATTCAACACACTCTTGAGCCTATACACACACAAAACGTGAGAGAGTGAGAGGAGGGGGAGATTGGAGTCAATTTGAAGCCAAGCTAACAAGAATTAGAGGAATTGAAGAGAATTTAAGAAGTTATCACTTCAACACTTAAGAAATCAAGCCTAGGTAAGAATTCAACACTTGGAATGTACAATCATGATGTGTAGGACATGAGTTCTAGAGGCTTAAATTGATTAATGTAGGATTTGAGCTAGGAATGAAGGAAGTCAAATCATTCCATACATGCATGCATAAATTCCCATGTTTTGAGTATGATTTTGAAGAATCCTCTCATACATGTCTTAAATTCACTTTAATTTTGGGGAGTCATCAAGCTTTAAGTTGTTTTGTAGTACTTGATCATGTTTTGAGAAGCTTCAGGCCAAAGGAATTCATGCATGTCATGTTCTTGGATCATTCATGAACTTTTAGTTGAATTTTGCATAATTGGCAAGCCATTGAACCATGATTTCTTGAAACGATCTTTAATTCATGTTGTTTCAAGGGTTTTCATGCATTTCCTCAAGTTTTGGCCTAGAAAAATCGAATTTGATGCTTTAAAGATTGAGTTTGAGCTTGAAGATCAAATCTGGAAATTCCAGAATTTGCATCCATGCTCGAGCGAGCACTCTGAGTGCGAGCACTTCTGCTCGAGCGACCTGATTCCCACTTGAGCGTGAAATACATGTACCCAGAAGTTTGCATGTTTTGCAGCACGCTCGAGCGACAGAAGTCACACTCGAGCGAGGGTCTGAGTCTCACGCTCGAGCGGAGATCGAGCGTCCATCGAGCGTGAAAAGCAAGCAACCAGTACTTTTTCAAAGTTTGCAGTCCGCTCGAGCGAGGGAAGTCACGCTCGAGCAAAGCCTCACTTTTTGCATGTCCGCTCGAGCGAGAAAAGCCACGCTCGAGCGTGGACCCTATTTTCAGCAAGTTTTGGAAAAGTGTTTTCAAGTGCATTTTGCATCCTCATTCCATCCGAGGTATTCCTAGGCCATGATTAAGACTCCATGATGAGGATAATGAGGTAGAAGCACACCAAAACATGAAAAGACTGAGTTATCATTTACGGGTGTGTAATTCGGAATACGTTCGTTCTGTATTTGTGTAGGTCAATCGCCACAAGGAAGTTGAATTGTCTGCTTACGACACCTATTATATGTGAGTAATAACTTAGTAAAGCTATGTTCAAGGAAATTATTTTCTGTACACGAATTAAGAATTGTTCTATGAAATATCACGTTTTATGCTATGAATGACTGTCCAAGTCTAACAAGCACTTGAGACAATATGCTACGATTCAAGTAATGATATGTTTCAAGTGTATGCAAGATCCCGGTACCGGAGGTTCCTTATAGGACTGACAAGTTATCTATACCCGGCTGGAGGTTCCTAAGTGGAACTGACAAGTTTACAAGTTCCCAGTGCAGAGGTTCCTTTATGGGACTGACAGGTTATTCTTACCCGGCCAGAGGTTCTTATATAGAACTGACAAGTATGATTTAAGACATTATGTGTGTGATCTGTCAGTGCTGATAGATGTACTTTGTAAGACTAAGCGTGAACTCTGAATTCTATATATGCTTAGAATGAGAATACGTATGTAAATTTCAGTTTCAGCCGCAGTTATGGGACACCATTCATTTACCCCTTTACTTTGTTATTATTCGCTGGGCTTCCGCTCACTAGTTATTTATTATGTATGTAGGTGAGCAGGCTCGTGATCAGGCTTAAGACGATGCTTGGGGTATTTTGTGTTTTTCAGCCACCTTTTGCGCCTCGCGAGGAGGTTCCAGATCAAGTCATGTATTGTGGCTGTGTCAATATGGATGTATATGACTGTCTCTTTTCTTTTATGAGCAAGTTGCCTTTTGTATGTACTTGTTAGTGACGTGTAAATATTGTACCTATGACGTCACTTGTATGTATATAAAGTTTAAGGTTTTCAGTTCCATGTATGTCTTCACAGCTCAATGGACTTCGTATGTTTTGTATATTTGCTTCCGTAGCCCCTAACTATATGCTATTATGTCAAGAGGCCTTTGGTAATCCAAGGATTACTGGCCGGTTACGACGCCAAACCTATAGGGGCGGGTTTGGGTCGTCACAGAATGGTATCAGAGCATGTGTTCTACCACACACACAAGTCCATATGAGCTTAGGATGTCCTAGTAAGAAGTGGGGGCATTCCATCTACATGTATAAGTGTGTGTGTGTTTAAAAGTGAAAGCATAAATCCGATTATAATCATGTGACACAGGAACAAATAATCTGAATAATGTAAAAAAGGACTATTTGTCTGTGTTCATAATGTCTTGTTTACCTATAACAAATGGACAATGCAAGAAGTGATGGAACGGCTGAATCATCTTAGGCTCGAATGAGCTGAATGGAACAAATGCTTGCAGCTTTGATTGAGGCAATGACTCAACAACAACAGAGGCAACAACACTTACCTCCCCTGCCGGTCCAGGTGGAGTCGGATAACAATGATCTCATAAGCTTAACTCAGAAGTTTCTGAAGATGAAACAACCGACTTTCTTAGGAGGCATTGAACCGCTAAAAGCCGAAACATGGTTACTAGAAATGGAGAAGCTATTTGAAGTGTTCCCTTGTTCTGAGGTCCAAAAAGTTCTCCTAGCCACCTATACTCTGAAAGATGAAGCCCGAAGGTAGTGGTTGCTAATCCAAAATAGTAATGGGAATATGACGTGGGCACAATTTAATGCAATTTTCTATGATAGATATTTTCCCCAATGTTTCCGAGATCGGAAAGTTTCTGAATTCCAAGAACTTAAACAAGGCAGGATCTGTGGTTGAGTATGAGGCCAAATTTACTAAGTTGGCCCAATTTGCTCCTCATATGGTGGATACTGATTATAAAAAGGCACGAAAATTTGAGGGCGGACTGGATCTAGAAGTGTTTGACTGAGTAGGCGTTTTGAAATTACCTACCTATATGAAAGTTTTGGACAGAGCAATAATGGCAGAGGCCACAATAACAGCAATGAAACAAGCTAAAACACCAGTAACGGAATGGAAAAGAAAAAGGGCTGGATCTAATTTTCGTAAGGGTCGTTCCTTCTTCACGAACGAAAAGCAAAATATGGGATCTTCAAGCAGCTCTAGCTAGAGTAGTGGATCTATACCAACTTGCTCAGAATGTGGAAGAAGACATAAAGGCATGTGTCAACGTGCATCGGGTGCGTGTTTCCGGTATGGCAAAACCGGTCATATGATTAGAGATTGTCCAATGAGGTTTGACCATATTAGCCATCCAGCGGCAAGTTCGGCCGGATCCGTTCCTGTAACAAAGGCCAATACTAAAACAAATGCCAGAGGTAATATTGGAAATGAGACACTGAGGCAAGGAAGAGTGTTTGCACTCACCCTTGGAGATGTACAGAATGCCGAAACAGTGGTGTCAGGTATAATTCCTATCTGTGCTCAGAACGCCTATGTATTGATTGATTCTGGTCCTACGCATTCTTTTGTCTTGCATGCTTTTTCTCAAAAATTAACTAGACCGATAAAACCTGTGAATTGTTTGCTATCTGTGTCTACACCATCTGGGGGTTCTATGATATGTGCTTATGTATACCCGGCATGCGATATTCTAATTGGTGACATCACATTGTATATTGACCTGCTGCCCTTGAACATTGATCATTTTGACTATATTTTGGGTATGGATTGGCTGACTAAATATTGTGCTACTATTGATTATGTGAACAAAACCGTTGTGTTTAAACCACCTGGTATGCCTGAGTTTACTTTCACTAGGAATGGGGTAGTTCCTCCACCATACTTGATTTCGTTTATGAAAGCTAAGAATTGTTAAGGAAAGGTTGTCGGGGCTACTTGTGTTGTGCATTGACTGAATCTTTAGATGGCACCGGTGTAGAAACCATTCCTGTGGTTTGTGACTTTCCTGATGTGTTTCCCAATGATTTGCCTAGGGATCTAGTTGATAAGGAAATTGAATTTACCATCGATGTAATACCTGGAACGCAACCCATCTCCAAGACTCCATATAGGATGTTGACTTCTGAATTGAAAGAGTTGAAAGTCCAACTTTAAGAACTCTTAGACAAGAAATTCATCCGTCCGAGTACCTCAGTTTGGGGTGCTCCGGTTTTATTTGGTAAAAAGAAAGATGGATCTTTGAGACTATGTATTGACTATCGTGAGTTGAACAAAGTGACCGTCAAGAACAAGTACCCACTGCCCCGAATTGATGGCCTGTTCGATCAATTTCAGGGAGCCCAAGTGTTTTCTAAAATTGACCTTAGATCCGAGTATCATCAGTTAAAGGTTAAGGCAAAAGACGTAGAGAAAACCGCCTTCAGAACTAGATATGGGCATTATGAATTCTTAGTCATGCCATTTGGGGTAACCAATGCACCTGTTGCTTTTATGGACCTTATGAATATGGTGTTCAAATAGTTTCTGGATGAATTCGTTGTTGCATTTGTTGATGATATTTTGATTTACTCCAAAAACAGGGAAGAACATGAGAACCATTTAAGAACTACCTTGCAGATTTTGAGAGAAAAGAAATTGTATGCAAAATTGTCCAAGTGTGAATTTTGGCTTGACAGTGTGGCATTTTTGGGGCATGTAATCAATAAGGATGGTGTCTCTGTAGACCCATAGAAAATTGAAGCTATTGTGGACTGGCCTAAACCGACAAATGTGACAGAAGTTAGAAGTTTCCTGGGACTTGCAATTTACTACAGAAGATTTGTGAAAGATTTTTCAAAACTTGCCATGCCATTGACCTAGTTAACTTAGAAAAACTTATCATTTGATTGGAATGAACAGCAAGAGCCAGCCTTTCCGGAGTTGAAAACCAGACTAGTGACTGCACCAATTTTGACCTTGCCCAATGGTTCAGATGGGTTTCAGATCTACAGTGATGCATCTGATAAAGGTTTGGGCTGTGTACTAATGCAAAATGGGAAGGTAATTGCCTATGCATCTCAACAACTCCGTCCTCATGAAAAGAATTACCCGACCCATGATCTTGAACTAGCAACTGTAGTATTTGCCTTGAAAATTTGGCGACATTATTTGTATGGAGCGACCCGTGAAGTGTACACGGACCACAAAAGCCTCAAGTATTTCTTCACTCAGAGAGAACTGAATATGAGATAAAGGAGATGGTTGGAACTAATCAAAGACTATGATTTGCAGATTTTGTATCACCCAGGGAAAGCTAATACTATAGCAGATGCCTTAAGCAGAAAATTAATGGGGAATTTGACATGTTTGCTCACCGGTCAGAAAGAATTGCTATGTGATTTGGAAAATAATGAGATTGAAGTTGTATTGCGAGAACAAGGTGGGATCTTAGCTGCTATCTCTGCCCAACCTGTGATCATTGAAGAAATCAAAGAGAAGCAACTTGAAGATGAGTTCCTGAAAAAGATCGTAGATGAAATTGATGTAAAACCAAGGCCTGGGTTTATACTTGAGAGCAATGTACTGAAATTTCAGAATCGTCTTTGTGTACCAGATTGTTATGACTTGAGAAAACGTGTTATGTCTAAAGCTCCCAATACTAAATTTGCTATGCATCCAGGGAATACAAAGATGTACCATGACTTGAAACAAAATTTCTGGTGGCCTAGGATGAAAAAGTGTATTGCAGATTTAGTGGCAAGATGTCTTCAATGTCAACAAGTTAAAGCTGAACATCAACGACCCGCTGGTTTGTTACAACCGCTTCCAATACCGGAATGGAAATGGGAGCACATTACCATGGACTTCATTGTGGGATTGCCTCACTCTTCCCGGGGTATGGATTCTATTTGGGTCATTGTGGACCGTTTAACTAAGTCTGCTAATTTTCTACCTGTTAAATCTATTTACAGTGCTGACAAATTGGCCAATATTTATGTGAATGAGATTGTGAGATTACATGGGGTGCCCGTATCTATCGTATATGACAGGGATTCAAAGTTTGTGTCAAGATTTTGGCAGAGTTTACAACAAGCTTTGGGGACAGAACTGAGGTTGAGTAGTACCTATCACCCACAGACAGATGGTCAAACAGAACGAACCAATCAAACCTTAGAAGATATGCTCAGAATGTGTGCGTTAGATTTCCAAGGAAATTGGGAGACCTATTTGCCATTAACTGAGTTTGTGTATAACAATAGTTACCATTCAAGCATCGGAAATGGCACCTTATGAAGCCTTGTATGGTAGAAAATGTCGATCTCCAATATGTTGGACCGAAGTAGGTGATAGACCTTTGTTGGGACCGGAACTTGTGCAAGAAACAACTGAGAAAGTGAAACTGATCCAACAGCGTCTGAAAATTGCACAGAGCCGGCAAAAGAGCTATGCTGATGTTCGAAGAAGAGACAGAGAATATGAAGTCGGGAATCACGTGTTCATAAAAGTGACTCCTATGAAAGGACAAACGCGGTTTGGTATTAAGGGCAAATTAGCACCGAGATATGTTGGGCCATATGAAATTCTAGAGAAAATTAACCCGGTAACGTATCGGGTGGCCTTCCCTCCGGTAATGGAGCATATGCACAACGTTTTTCATGTCTCGATGCTTCGGGAGTATTTGAGAGATCCGCTACATGTGATTAAGCCAACTCACGTGCTTTTAAAAGATGATTATACATACGAAGAGCGGCCAATTCAAATTGTCAACCGAAGAATCAAAAGACTAAGGAACAAAGAAATCCCATTAGTGAAGGTGGATTGGTAGAATCATGGGGGAACCTATACAACCTGGGAAACATAAGAAGACATGATGAAGAGATATCCTGATTTATTTCCCTTGGATCCAATGTTCTTCCAAAATGAAGGTAATTCGAGTTTGGAGGACCAAACTCTTTAAAGGGGAAGACTGTAACAACCCCGATCCATAATTAACGTTAATTCATGCTTAAGTGTGCCTAATAAGAAATTAAAAAGAAATTATGAGTTGATTATATGTGCATTGCTTCATTTTGTGTTTATATCTGTTTGCTGTAGAAAGATCTGTTCATGTTTTTGTTCCGATTTGCAAATTGAAGGCCTTATTGGCATCCGATTCAGAAATTGACTTGGTTTACGTGTTAATTAGAATTTTTAGAATTTTATGGTGGGCCCAGTTGAAATTCAATTCGGAACGATTTAAACAGATTAATTTGATGCCCATGTGATCAGCCTTAATTAGCTAACATTAGACAAGTCTATATAAGGCACCTATAGCCCCACTCATCTTTTCTTCCTTTATTCAACACACTCTTGAGCCTATACACACACAAAACGTGAGAGAGTGAGAGGAGGGGGAGATTGGAGTCAATTTGAAGCCAAGCTAACAAGAATTAGAGGAATTGAAGAGAATTTAAGAAGTTATCACTTCAACACTTAAGAACTCAAGCCTCGGTAAGAATTCAACACTTGGAATGTACAATCATGATGTGTAGGACATGAGTTCTAAAGGTTTAAATTGATTAATGTAGGATTTGAGCTAGGAATGAAGGAAGTCAAATCATTCCATACATGCATGCATAAATTCCCATGTTTTGAGTATGATTTTGAAGAATCCTCTCATGCATGTCTTAAATTCACTTTAATTTTGGGGAGTCATCAAGCTTCAAGTTGTTTTGTAGCACTTGATCATGTTTTGAGAAGCTTAAGGCCAAAGGAATTCATGCATGTCATGTTCTTAGATCATTCATGAACTTTTAGTTGAATTTTGCATAATTGGCAAGCCATTGAACCATGATTTCTTGAAATGATCTTTAATTCATGTTGTTTCAAGGGTTTTCACGCATTTCCTCAAGTTTGGCCCAGAAAAATCGAGTTTGATGCTTTAAAGATTGAGTTTGAGCTTGAAGATCAAATCTAGAAATTCCAGAATTTGCATCCACGCTCGAGCGTGGGATTTCATGCTCGAGCGAGCACTCTGAGTGCGAGCACTTCCGCTCGAGCGACCTGATTCCCGCTTGAGCGTGAAATACATGTACCCAGAAGTTCGCATGTTTTGCAGCACGCTCGAGTGACAGAAGTCACGCTCGAGCGAGGGTCTGAGTCTCACGCTCGAGCGGAGATCGAGCGTCCGTCGAGCGTGAAAAGCAAGCAACCAGTACTTTTTCAAAGTTTGCAGTCCGCTCGAGCGAGGGAAGTCACGCTCGAGCGAAGCCTCACTTTTTGCATGTCCGCTCGAGCGAGAAAAGCCACGCTCGAGCGTGGACCTTATTTTCAGCAAGTTTTGGAAAAGTGTTTTCAAGTGCATTTTTGCATCCTCATTCCATCCTAGGCATTCCTAGGCCGTGATTAAGACTCCATGATGAGGATAATGAGGTAGAAGCACACCAAAACATGAAAAGACTGAGTTATCATTTACGGGTGTGTAATTCGGAATATGTTCGTTCTGTATCTGTGTAGGTCAAGCGCCACAAGGAAGTTGAATTGTCTGCTTACGACACCTATTATATGTGAGTAATAACTTAGTAAAGCTATGTTCAAGGAAATTATTTTCTGTACACAAATTAAGAATTGTTCTATGAAATATCACGTTTTATGCTATGAATGATTGTCCAAGTCTAACAAGCACTTAAGACAATATGCTATGATTCAAGTAATGATATGTTTCAAGTGTATGCAAGGTCCCGGTACCGGAGGTTCCTTATGGGACTGACAAGCTATCTATACCCAGCCGGAGGTTCCTAAGTGGAACTGACAAGTTTACAAGTTCCCAGTTCGGAGGTTCCTTTATGGGACTGACAAGTTATTCTTACTCGGCCGGAGATTCTTATATAGAACCGACAAGTATGATTTAAGACATTATGTGTGTGATCTATCAGCGCTGATGGATATATTATGTAAGACTAGGCATGAACTCTGAATTCTATATATGCTTAAAATGAGAATACGTATGTAAATTTCAGTTTCAGCCGCAGTTATGGGACATCATTCATTTACCCTTTACTTTGTTATTATTCACTGGGCTTCCGCTCACTAGTTATTTATTATGTATGTAGGTGAGCAAGCTCGTGATCAGGCTTAAGACGATGCCTGGGGCATTTTGTGTTGTTCAGCCACCTTTTGCGCCTCGCGAGGAGGTTCCAAATCAAGTCATATATTGTGGCCGTGTCAATATGGATGTATATGACTGTCTCTTTTCTTTTATGAGCAAGTCGGCTTTTGTATGTACTTGTTAGTGACGTCACTTGTATGTATATAAAGTTTAAGGTTTTCAGTTCCATGTATGTCTTCACAGCTCAATGGACTTCGTATGTTTTGTATATTTGCTTCCGCAGCCCCTAACTATATGCTATTATATCAAGAGGCCTTTGGTAATCCGAGGATTACTGGCCGGTTATGACGCTAAACCTATAGGGGCGGATTTGGGTCGTGACAGTGGCAGAAGAGAATGCAATCAGATACAAGGCAGTATATGAAATGTAATCAGATAAGGGCAGTGCATGAAATTCAATCAGATGAAGACAGTGCATGAAATGTAATCAGATAAAGACAGTGCATGAAATGCAATCAGATATAAGGTAGTGCATGAAATATAATTAGATGTAAGGTGGTGCATGGTTAAATACAAGGCAGTGTATGAAATGCAGTCAGGTGGATCCGAATACAAGGCATTGCAGGAATTGTAAGTAACTATAGGTAGAAATACATGAAGTAGAAATACATGAAGCAGAAATACATGAAAACAAAGTTCTTACCTCAATGGCAATGGCTAACAAGTGAGACTCCGGCTCCTTCAGCAGGAGGTCCTCCGGTGCGCTGTGAGTGAACTCGGTGAAGCGTCTGATGCCTCCGGAAGTGGACAATATATGTGTCTGTGGGTGATATCTCGCTGGATCAAAAGGCCGTACCCTCAGTGGTAGTGGCTCTGGGTCGGCCTCGGGCTCAAACTTCGCCTCTAAGTCAGCCTTAAGGTCGGCTATTAGCTCTTCTACCTCCGCTACAGATGAAACTACTGGGGGAAACTCCGGAGGAGCCCCGTCATGAGGAACCTCGTCTGCCATCTGAAAATAGGTGCGAAGTGGGTGAAAAGTGAAGAAAAATGAAGAAAAAGGATAAACTTGGAAAAAGTCAAACCCTAGGAGAGAGAAAATAGAGAAAAAAGTCAAAGTTGGGAAAAGTGCACAAAACTCTGGAGAAACTCGAGGGAAATGAGCCTAGAATGGTGGAAGTGAGGAAAGAAGCACCGAAATCAAGTTTCATTCGGTTTAAAATAAAGAGAACAAAGAGGGTTGAGTGAATCAACTTTACATAGGGTGTTAAAAAATGCGTAGAAAGCGCAAATCTAGAGAGGAGTGTCTAAAGAGAGAGGGAGATGATTTTCGGGCATGAGGAAGTGAGGAAATGAAGTGTGGTGGCTCATATTTAAAGACCCAAGCCGAAATGACTGAAAAACCCTTGCACTACCATTGATGGCCGACAAGGCTCATCAATGGCCGGCAAGGCTTGTTGTTGGCCGGCACCTGGCCGACAGCCCTCCCTCATGGCCGGCAGGTGGCTGGTAGCTTTCCTTGGGTTCTCGATGCTGTTTTGTTTCCTTGGTTTCCAAGAATTGAAGGGGTTATTCACTGTTGAGTTCAGAATGCCTCTGCGGAAGCTCAAAACTGTGTTTTTGGTGCACGATGTTCGTCACCTGTCAATGTGAACGAGGTGTATCCTTTAAATACATTGTAATTCTTCTGAGAGGTGAATCGGAAGTTGCCTTTGAGTTGTTTTCATCAATTCATGCTTTAGTATCTTACATAGAACATGCATTTCCTATTCGTTGTTGTATGGAGCATGCACTTCACTTTGTCGCATAGAATATGCATTTCGCATATGTTGTTATAAGATACGCATTTCACAGGAATTGCATGCGCGTCTTGTATTCGCTCTTGAATTATGCATGAAATATGCATTTGCTCTTGTTTTAGGCATGGAATATGCTCCCGTTACCAATCATGCATAGAATGTGCTTATGCTTTTGTTTCTCACATAGAACATGCCATTAACATTGTATCTCGATTGTTTGTCTTGCATAGAACATGCATTCTTATTGTATCGCATTTGTTAAGTCTCTTTCTTACACATGCACAATATTATATGTACGGTTCATTCAGAAGAGTTCCAGGTACAATAGTTTGTGCCCTTCGAATCGCATCCTTTTACCTCTTCCTCCTCTCGCGTGAGACGCGTTAGGATTATCTCGGTTAAAAACATTCGGGTGTGTCCCGGTGTTCACACCACCCCTTTGGTTAAAAACATTCGGGTGCGTCCCGGTGTTCACACCACCTCATTCGGTTAAAAACATTCGGGTGCATCCCGGTGTTCCCACCAGCCCCCTTCAGTTAAAAACATTCGGGTGTGTCCCGGTGTTCACACCACCTCATTCGGTTAAAAACATTCGGGTGCGTCCCAGTGTTCCCACCAGCCCCCTTCAGTTAAAAACATTCGGGTGCGTCCCGGTGTTCCCACCAGCCCCCTTCAGTTAAAAACATTCGGGTGCGTCCCGGTGTTCACACCACCCCCTTTTGGTTAAAACATTTAGGTGTGTCCCGGTGTTCATACCAATCCCATCGGTTAAAAACATTCGGGTGCCTCTCGATGTTCACACCAACCCCCTTCAGTTAAAAACATTCGGGTGCATCCCCGTATTCACACCACTCCCTTTTGGTTAAAAACATTTGGGTGCGTCCCGGTGTTCACATCAACCCCTTCGGTTAAAAATATTCGGGTGCATCCCGGTGTTCACACCACCCCCTTTCGGTTAAAAACATTCAGGTGCGTCCTGGTGTTCACACCAACCCCTTTGGTTAAAAACATTCGGGTGCGTCCCGGTGTTCACACCACCTCTTCTCCTCTCACGTGAGATGCGTTAGGATTGTTTGTATCGGTTAAAAACATTTGGGTGCGCCCGGTGTTCACACCATCATTTTCCTCCTTTCGCGTGCAATGCGTTAGAATCTCGGTTGAGACCTCGGGTGTGCCCGACGGTTATGTTGCCCTTTGCCTTTTTTGCGCGTCACGTAGTTGAGCTTTAATTTTCTTACATCCTTTCTGCATGAAATGTGGTTTGGCTCGTGATTCTCACACGTGGCGTGTTCATTTACTTATTTTTTTCCATGATTGGAATTACTGTGCTTTGTTTTAGTTTGTTTAACTGTGGCATTTCTTTGCATAACATTTGCATTTAAATGTTTCATTGCACAGCCTCATTGCATGATCATAAGTTATGTTCCTACATCATGCATATCATTTGCATTTTGCCCCAGAACTACACTGGTTTCATTCCTTGCGAAGGGATATGTAGGTAGCCTGCAAGTGCAACCATTTTGTTTTCTGTCTTGATTGTTTGTCCAAGTTTTACAGCCTTGCCAAAAATGGGTCATCTCTGGACTTTGACATTCACTCACGTCGTTTCATGACTTCGAGTTCTGTCAAAGAGGGGCAACTATAGACACCCCATTTTTGACGACTCTTCAAGACTTGGATGTTCTTGCAGGTACATCCGATGACGAGTCTGATTGCTCACCGAGTGCTTGAAGTCCACAGCGGAACGCCACAGGTTTGAGCCTTTCAAACCCTGCATCCATTTTGTTTCCTTTTTGGACCATGTCTTGGTCTTTCCCTCCTGCAGTCTTTGGTGGCCTGCTGTCCATCTATGAAGGCTGCCGGCTACCAATGTTTTCTGCAGATATTTTATGCCAGTTGTGCCAACTGTTTGCACAGATGCTTGCATCTGTCTACACGTGGAGGGCTAGATCTCCTTGTATAGATTTCATGTTTTCTATATATAGGGAGTCCCTCTCTCATGTTTTGAGGTTAGAAGATTTTAAGCTAAAAAATTCTCTCTTACTCTCTCTAGATTTCTCTCTCTCTTGCAATTTTGTGCACACTTGCCTAGTTATATCACTCTTTTGCATACACATCCTTAACCAAACTTGATCACCTTTGAAGTGAGGGCCCTTGAGGTCTTGTTGGAGCTCTTGAAGGTAGTTTTGACTTGTATTTGTGCCTAAAGTTGTGCTTGGCTTCAAGAGGTTTTCCCACTGTTTTTGGGCCATTTTTGAGCTGTAAAAATCTCTGTTTTAATGGGCTGAAATTGGTGTTTTAAGCTATTTAAGGTTAGGGGGGTGTCTCAACCTTCTTTATTCATTGCTTTTAAGGCTTTTGCACCTTTGTTTCCCACTTTCAAACCAACTTTTTTGGGCTTTTAACCACTGAATTTCAGAGTATTTTCAGTGGCAAAAAACATGTCTTGAAGTCTAAAATTGGAGGGGTTAGCCTCCCCTCCTTATATCTTGTTTGTTAGCCTAGTTAACTCCATGTGTTAGCATGATTTTCTAGCTTTTTGTAGCTTTGTTCCAGCATGTTTTTGCCTCTGTTTTAAACTGCTTTAGCTCTGTTTTGGGCTGTTTGGGTCAGTTGGGCCTTGTTTTGCATGGTTATAGTGTAATAGTCCTTACAAGCTTAGTGTTTTAGGCCATTAGGCACCTCTTGTTTGAGTTGATTGCATGCTTTGGTGATGTTTTGCACTTCATTTCAACACTAATTACCTTTGCAACCTCCCTCATTTCTTGGTTTTCTTTTGCTTTGAAAGTTGTTTCAAGTCACTTGTTTGCCTAAGTATGGAATTGAGGTTTTATACTTAATGATTTAATCCCTTTGGGGGTTCATTACCAACAGTATGAGACTTCTTTAATACCCAAAGCAACTTATGTTTTGCTCTTTCTTTCCATTAGAGGACTCTAACTCACCTTTTGGACTTAATTGGAATAAAGAATGGTTAGTAAGTTAAAATGAGTAACTAACAACTTGGGACTAAAATTGAGCAAGATAATGACTTGTGTGTTATGTGTTCAATCGGATGTTAATTGAACACAAGGAAAATTGGGACATTTCATACTCAAAGTGATAAAATGTCTCAAGTTTCCTAGGTCTACATTGCCCTTGATTATGCATGATAGGGTGATGGTTCTTGAGTGTCTTGTTTTGCATTTATTGAGCTTGCACACCTTGAATCACAAGCCATCATGCAATGAAATTGCTTGGATTGGTGGTTTGTGGTTTAAGTTCACAACTCCTTGGATTTATTCATGAAAATGAGAGGTGAATTGTGCAAACAATCCTTGGAAATACCCTCTTTTTGTTATGTTTGTACTCTATTGCAGCATGATGAAACAGTGCATCAGTAGCCGGCAGAGCACCATAGATGGCCGGCAGATGGCAGACAGTGTCTACTAGTGGCTAGCTGGCCACTGATGCAAACCTCAGCAAAATGTTGGTAAGGTGGAACAGAATGGTTCTGGAAATGTTCAACTCTGCAAACAGAGACTTTCGAGAGCAAAACGAAGGTCTTTTCGGGTGGCATCCGAGTATATGCATCTTCCATTTCCCGAGGCGGAGTAGTGGCAGTATAGTTATAGGCTTTAATTGTTTATTTCGCTTACATTTGTATTGTAACTTTATTAGTTAGCTTACCGTTAGTTCATTCAAGTGATGTAATAATTAATTAATTCGTTTAGCTATTTATTTCATCTAGTTTGTAATAATTAGCTTAATTAGCTTAGCCCTAATTAGTTGCTAGTTAGTTAGCTTTATTCATTCGGACTCTCCTTCGTGAGAGCATAATGTAATAATGTATATGTCTTCCAACCCCACGTCTTTCTCCCTTTTATTTACCAGCTTTCGATGGTTAGATTAGGGTCATGTCTCAATAAGCATACCTTATGCTTGCATCCAATCATTTGTATTGCATGCACCGAGGCTCGACGCATCATCCAAACTACATTGTCATTTCAATACATTCGATGAATACGTGTTTAACCGCATGTTATCAAATCGAATCATATGCCATATTAGTAGCCGAGCCTATTAATTGTATTCTTTGCATGTGTTGCATTAGGCATCTTACATAGTTAGGAATCATGTATATTTTTCTAACTCATATCTTCTTAGCTTGGAGTACTAGGTGAGTTTTTAATGCTTTAGCATACTTGCATGAGTGTGAGTGATTGCCATGTCTAGCATGTTTGCCATGAGGCTAAATGCTTACTTGCTAAACTCTTTGAATGCCTGTGGATGAAGGCTTGTTGCTTGATTTGGAACGATTCAATGAATGTACGTTTTAAGCCCATTTTGTTGAGTGGTAAATCAGTTTTAAGCCCACTATGTTTGGTGGAAAATTCACAACTTTAAGCCCACTTGAGGTGGCAAATTCAACACATTTTCATAAAACAAACATGAAATTGAATTGTTCCAACTTAAGCAAACTAGTCTATACTTGTTTGTGTGCATCACATAGTAAAGCTAGCCTAATAACTGGAACAAGGGCATATGATGTACATAAAAATCATATCATGATTAGTAGAGGCCGATCTTTGATCGAGCGAGCGGAGGTGCTCAATTCATGACCTTCCCCTCTCGTACCTAAGTTCCCAAGCCGAGGCAACTTTGGTGATGACGGACATGTGGCCTTTGGTACGAGTCATGGGTTTCCTAAATTTCTCCAAAACAAAAATATTTAGGTGGGGACTTTGTATCTGGCAAAGCAGTCCAATTTTGGCATTTTTGATTCTAAAATCGATTTTTCAAAAGATTTGTTGGATTTAGACTCTTTGGTGTTTATCAATTTCACATTGCACTTGTGAGATTAGATTCAGAATCGTGGGATTCTGAACTGAAGGGCTTCTTTTCGAGTTTTCGAAAGGGGGCGTGAAAAAGCCGAGCTACATTATCAAAATTTTAAATCACTTAATGAGACAAATTAATCAATTCAAGTCTTATTTAAAGAATAATCTGATTAGTCACCCTAACTCCTAGACTTCGCAGGTGGAGGAGCTGACGGATTAGATTGAGCGAGGTCTAAGTTGTTGGTGATAACATCTTACCACTCCATAAATTTATTTATTTGTTTATTTTATTTTTATTTATTTTCCTATGTGATTATCTTTCTCTGTTGTTTGTTTTGGTTTTGGTCTTGATTTCAGTTTTAGTGAGATTTATGTGTTTGTTTATAAATTTGCATAGCGGAGTAGAATTATTGGTAATGATGGTTCCAATCGAAGTATCTTTGCATGATCGATACCAAGGATTTTGAATGGATTTTATTTTCTTCAATGAAGACCATAAAAATTGAAATAAAAAAATAAAAAATAAAATTGGGCATCAAATGTTTTATTTTTTATTATCGTTTTATTTTATAGAAAATGTGAAAATTTATTGGGAATTCAAGATTTTTACTATAACATTAGATTTTTGTATAGCTAGATAAATTTGAAACTTTTAAATATGATTTTATTATTTATTTTTATCCTCTTTTTATCCCATTGCACCATTACTATTAATTTGTTAATTTTTCAATTAATTGAAAATGAAAACTTAGTGTAATATATATATTATAGTTAATTATGCATATCTCTTAAATTAGTATGTGATATGTATACAAAGTATGGAGACTTGTATGGTAAAATTGATTTGTATCCAAAATACAACCAAGTAAAAAATAAATACATACTCAGTTGAAGAATTTAAATGAGAGATGAGAAATTTTATAAATATAAACATTAATTTATAGCTAAATTGTTGACATCACAATCTTATCTTAAACAATAAATACGTCATTTATACATATAGTATTACACAAATCTTTTTCTATCAACTTCTCACTTCAATTTTTCATAATGCATACCTATAATACAATTGAATGTATGAAATTAATCGCACAATATTTTGTTTAATAGTTCATCTCATAACACAAATTTATTGAACCCATTATTGCATACTATTTGCATACTATTGGTGTAAAAATGTATTAATATCAATATGTAATATAATTTTATACATCAAGAATTGTTGAGTCTCATTTTCTGTGCCACGAATATCTTGCATAATAAAAAATATAACATTAATCATTAGTAGACAACTGCTATACAATTGTTGTGAAAAAAATAAATATAAAAAATACAATTATTATCGTGATGTACGTGTTTTGTAAAGTCTTAATTTGTTATTGAAAGTGGTTGTTGTGGACACTTATTTGTATGACATGTATGTATATATATATTGAATATGAGTTGATAGGAGAACAATACACAATTCCACAATTTTTTCCTAGTAAATATAACTATTGTACGAGCATGAAAATAATCTTCTCGTGTAATCCTGTTGATCAAGTTTGCACTCCTCCAAACGTCGTCACTTTGCTACCTGAAAACACAAACGTGAGCTAGTTGGCGGGTGTGTGTCGGAAACCTCTTCAAGGCCTAAGCCAGCAAATAGACAATAGACACAAAAGTTCTATGTGTTTGACAGTAAAAATTGTGATACCTGTACATAGGTCCTGCCATGAGCTTTTATAGATTCTGCGTGGCACAATCCCAATAGGACTTTTATTCTCCAGAGCCCTCCTAGGAATCACATTCCCCATGGATAATGCTTATCCTGGCAACACCGTACTCACTGCCCACTAAGTGAGATGGTTGAACCCTTTAACTTGGTTGATACTACGGTCAACCAAGTTACCCCGGCTCCGTGCCCAACACGGCCAAGCTGCGGTAACCTTGTTTAGCCTGACATCTCGCTGTGCTATACCCAGCTCGGCCCATCACCATGCTAATCACCTCGGTCAGACAAGGCTTTGTCCCCAGACAGGTTCCAATTCTAGCAACCCATCCAACCGTCCTGGTAACTACCTCGGCCTAGAGCCGAAATACAAAACATCTCCTCGGCCTATTGCGCGGCCCAACGTCCAAAGAAGACTCGTTCTAGCTCAGCATAATTTGTTCATAAATTACCCTCTCAATTGCCCCCTAATTCTATCTACGTAGCATGATTGGGATTACCGTTTCAAAGCCGAGCTAAATGTACAAGCCTCTAACTGAGCTCAATCTTACCCGGGCTCCCGATTCGTTCGGTCTAGAAACATCTTGTCAGTTGCTCTGCACGTCGCTTCACTACTCAAGCACGTCTAAAACGTTATTTATTCCTTTGGACAGGTGGCATGCCCCCACTGGTCAAGTACACCTATTACAGCCGTCTTGTACTGTGAAATTTGAACAATCTCGACCATTTTGTCTTGACTATATAACTTCACTTTTTTGAAAGGCCATTACTGTTTATCTTCCCTCTTGCAAGCCCTCATTTTCCTGAGCTCCCAATCTTCAACCCCTAATCTTCCTACGCTCAAGACTGGGCCTACGCATCTTCTTCTTTCTTTAACACTGCCAACGTTCGTTTCATCAGATTGGATTCGGATCTCATTCCCAAATTGGTAAGTTCTTCATCCTTGTAACTATTTCTGCTTATTTCTAAAGGATGGTGTCTCAGTTACCAAATACGTGTTTATAAACACTAAGGTCTGAACCCATATTGAGAACCTCGAAACACCATGAGTAAACCTGGAAACACACTGATTGGGACTAAGAACTAGTCTAGAACTGTGTTTTTTGATCCAAAATCGTGCTATGACCTAACTAGGAAACTGTTTGCGATATTTAGGCCTGCACTTAACTGAACTAGAAATGCATTGATCAATAACTGAGCTATAAACCTTGAGCCGGTCTTGTTTCATGGCTGAACTAGGAATGGTCTGTAACCCAGTTATAGTTGAGCTAGGCTTATTTTGCTTTGTCTATTTACTTAGCTCGGTCCATTAACTGGGCATAACACTTGTTATTTCCACTTTGTAGACTTGACTAGGTTGGCCAAGCACACCATTGCACTTTGCCCTTGGGCGATTTTGCTCAACCGAACCATCCAAAGTCACATCAGCGACGGGCTAGGCAACCATGTTCATTTTAACATAACAATCTTTTAAGTTTAATGGGTAAATACCGATTCTTGGTGAGCTCACCTGGTGCCATAACCGAGTTTCGAAGGGAATACAACATCCCTTACGACATACATATCGAATTAGCCGAACCAGACACGACGCCCTGAGGCAAGCCGGGCTTCATCTTTTTTACCCTTATATCGATTGTAGAAGCCGAGCATCAGTTCCCTATACAGCCCCTCATCTGCGAATTTCTTAGGCAAACCAGATTGTGTCCTACCCAACTATCCACAAATACTTGTAGAATAATAAATGCCATCGCCAAGCTAAACTGCCGGCTCGGCCTCAACTTCGGATTGGCCGAGCTATTTCATCAATACTTGCTTAGACAAAATAATGACGGTTAGGTTTATCACCTCAGAGTAAGAAGAGGTTAAGAAAAAATTATCAAAAACACACCAGACAACGATTTAAACGATGATGATTTCCTCTGGGTTTCTGGCCATTTTGAAGATTAGGAAGCCCAGATACCGGGCTACAATATAAATTGGAATACATGAACAGCTAGTAAGAGCATTCCGGTTTAATTTCCTTTGCTATTTCAACAACCACCATGCTAACCCTTTGCATTTTTTGTTTCTTTTACATATTTGAACCAGCTTAAATCAAATTACACCTACACCAATCAAGACGCCTTTCGTGCCGCATTTCGATACCGCCACCGACATTGGACCAAGTTGCTGAATTTTGAACCGACCTATCTATACAGTGGAAGGAGAAAAGCTAAGGTTACTGACTTCCTTCTTGAACTTTCACCTGAACCAGACCCCAACCTGTCCCAAATCAACCTTATACCACTTACTGAAGAGCAAGAGATGGCGAAAAAGCGAGCTGTCCGTGCCCTTATCACCGAACAGACTATGACCATGAATCAAGAGGCCCAGACCGAGCTGCCTTCATCCAGTCAGGTATGCGAGACCGTGGTCGCCCTTTCTTTCGCCAGAGCCTCATCAACTCGGCCTAGTAAGAGGCCCCGTACTTCGGCTAACAAATCACCAAGGCTAGAGGATGAGGAAGAAACTGAGCAGCTTCAGGCAGCGCTCCCTCAACACTCCCCTGTTGGACGCCGTGCTACCCCATCTCCTACTTCGGCGTGGACACCAGCTGTGTTCTTTAGGGGCTGAGCGGTGACTACGTCGGATTCTGTATGTGCTGAAAAAGACCATCTTTTGGCTTTCAACTTAGCCAATAGTGTCTACCTCCCAGCCGACATGGAACACTACGCCCATCTGACTGAGCTGAAGGCCATTCGGTCTGCCAACAAATCGCTAATTCTGGTAACCCTAAGTTCTAGGTATTCTAGTCTCTTTCTTTCTTTCTTGTCACTCGGTTTGTAAAATTTTTTGGGTATGATGTGCAGGCCATGCAAAAGAACCAAATTGCACATCAGCATGTGCTAGGATTGTGAAAAATGACCAAGACGGCTATTGCAGACGACAAAGCCAAGGAAGCCGAGTTGAAAGAGCTCTAAACAAAATTTGCCAATCTGAGCGCCGACCGCGATCGCTTGGCCAAGCTTCTTAGTACTGCTAAGGAGGACAAGCAAAAAGCTCTGGCCAAGCGGAAGGGCCGCTACCTTCGGGAGCTTGCTAAATTAGAGAAGAAGAAAGATGCAGAGATAAAGGCACTTCGAAAGCAAATGGAAGATGCCGAAGAGCGTGGTTTTAAAGAGGGTGAGGAGGTTTACGTCAAATAGTGTGAGGCCACAAAAGATATTTTCTTTAAGAGTGTTTGGAAAGCCGCGGTGGAGAAGCTCGGTCACGCACCGGACGCAGACGTTTTTTTGAATCCGCCTCCACATTACATACCGAGCTACATGGTGGACTACGCAAACGCAGTCTAACAGAAGTTTTTGCAAGAGGGAGAGGAGGAAAAGGAGACCCTTGACCCAGTAAATGCTCCACCTGTTGGCACCAATCTCGGTCATCTGCCTTCTCTGTCTAGCACGGTTGACGTGGAGCCTTCGACAGAACTATCCCAAGAGGCAGTTGCTCAGACCGGCCTACCCAGTGGCGAGGTTCAGGTTGACCTGGACACTAACCTTGATGATTTGTTTGCTTGACAAAAAACCTATTTTTGTCATGCTTTTTCCTTTTGTTTTGATGAACTGTAACCGGGCTACACGCCCCACCTTTTGTACTTAATTTCTGATGAATGAAAAACTTTTCTTTTTTAACGTCTTCTTTTTCAGTTACATCACTCTTTCCGTTTTGTAGTGTATCAGTTTTACTGCCTGCCCAGCCGGCTTAGATAGCTCGGTCATTCCTTATAATGCCCTCATTTTTCGACCGATATAGTTATCTTAGCTGAAAACCACTTGGGAAACTGCAAACCCTTTTTAACCGAGTTGTGTGCCTTGATCCTTATCTCGGCTACAAGAAAATAGGTTGATCGAACCTGCCAACTTACTTGAGCCTAGATTCTTATCTCGGCTGAAGAACGAACTAAGTGTTGGTCACACCTGCCAATCTTTCCTAAGCCTAGATCCTTATTTTGGCTTGAGGAAGAAAAAAGTGTTGGTTAAACCAGCTAACCTTCTTGAGCCTAGATCCTTATCTCGGCTAAACAACTAAATGCTGGTCAAACCTGCCAACTTTCCTGAGCCTAGATCCTTATCTCGACTAAGGAAGAAAAATTTGTTGGTCAAACCTGCCAACCTTCTTGAGCCTAGATCCTTATCTCGGCTGAAGAACTAAATGTTGGTCAAACCTGCCAACTTTCCTGAGCCTAGATCCTTATCTCGACTAAGGAATAAAAAAATTTTGGTCAAACCTGCCAACCTTCTTGAGCCTAGATCCTTATCTCGGCTAAAGAGTGCAAAGTGTTAGCCAAACCTGCCAACCTCTTTGAGGTGCCCCCCAGTCGGGCTATGTGTACGAACAATTTATGCAAACAGAGGAAATAATTTCTATCGAAAAAATGCCTACTTGTTTTATTAAAAAAGAAAAACTACAAGTGTTTTTAGAAAGAGCTAAAAATAGAATATTTTGAGATTGGTCGTGTTCCATGGCCTTGGAATAGCTCTGTCATCCGCATCTTCTAGGTGATATGCCCCTTTACCAGCCATATCGACCACTCTGTATGGTCCCTCCCAATTAGGTCATAATTTGCCATCTCTAGGCACTAAAGTGTTTCCCATTACTTTGCGCAGTACCCAATCTCCAATCTTGAATTGCCTTGGGTACACTACTTTGTTGTATTTCCTGGACAATTCCTGTTGATATGAGGCAATATGCACCAATGCTTGTTCTCTTCTTTCTTTTGCCAGGTCGAGTTCCAGGGATATTGTCTCTCTATTCAAGTTTGGATCAAAATTTTTGCTTCTGATAGTGAGGAGGCTAACTTCTAGTGGGATCACTGCCTCCATGCCGTAGGCCAAAAAAAAGGGTGTTTCGCCAGTTGACCACCGAGGTATAGTCCGGTAAGCCCATAAAACGTGGGGAAGTTCATCAACCCATTTGCCTTTTTCTTTTTCTAACCCTTTTTTCAAGCCATCCAGGACTACTTTGTTAGAAGCCTCAGCCTGGCCATTGGCTTGGGGGTATGCCGGCGTAGAGTTGTAGAATTCTATCTTGTATTCTTCACAAAAATCCCTGAAGATCTTACTATCAAACTGGATGCCGTTGTCAGATATCAAGGCCTTGGGGATGCCAAACCGAGTTATGATGTTCTGCCAGACGAATTTTTTGACGTTTTTTTCTTTTATGGATGCGAGTGTTTTTACCTCTAACCACTTTGTGAAATAGTCCGTTGCCGCGAAAATGAACTTTCTGTTGTCTGGCGCAGTTAGGAGTGGTCCCACTATATCCAGGCCCCACATTGCAAAGGGCTACGGGTTGGTCAAAGGTAGGAGCTCTCTAGCTGGTTGATGTATTTGATGTGCAAACTTCTGGCATTTTTCACACTTCTTGACATATTTCTCTGAATCTGCTTGCATGTACGGCCACCAATACCCTTGTGAAATTCTCAGTATGCTAGCGAACCTCCCCATGGTGGCTTTTGCAAACACCTTCGCGTATTTCGAACAAAAATGCCTCGACCTTACTGGGATGGTCACACTTCAAGTAAGATCCTGTGAAGGATTTTTTGTACAGTGCTAGTGATAGGGAGAGCCAAAATCGCTGTGACTTTGCTCTAATTTTGTTGGCTTCTTTTTTTTCTTTAAATAAGATGCCATCTTTTAAAAACACTATGATGGGATCCATCTAGGAAGGACCTAGCTCGGCATAACATGCTTCGGCTGCTTTGGGCTCTTCAATACTTGGTCTGGGTAAGAAGTTAATCAACAATGTGTGTGGGATAGATGCATCTTCCATTGACGCAAAACCGGCCAGCTCATCTGCTTTACTATTTTCTTCTCGACCGATTTGCTCTATTTGAACTACTTCAAACTTCACAATCTCCTTTTTGACCAACTCTTGGTACTTAGCCATTCTATCATCCTTTGCTTCATAGTCGCCCGAAATTTGGTTGACTACCAGTTGGGAGTCACTGTATACCATTAGTTCGGTGGCCTTTATGTGAAATGCTGACTTCAAACCTGCTAACAGCACTTCATATTTTGCCTCGTTGTTGGATGTTGGAAAGGCAAGATTGACTGTTTGTTCAATTGTTAGGCCATCTGGCGAGATGAGGACTATGCCAAGTCCTGCATTGTGCCTTTTGGATACTTCATCCACGAAGAGTTTCCACATCTCTCCGACGAAAAGCTTCCAGCAAGTGGAGGGATCTGATGACATCTTGGGATTAGGGGCGTTGATGATACCTTCTTTTAAGTGATTATCCGTTGGTAGGACTTGATCCTCGCTATCTAGCTATCTCAGGACCTTACTTTGGGGTGAGTCTTTGCTGGTAGCACTGCAGTCTGTTCCTTTTTTTCTTTTTGCAAAACTGCATGGTTCGTTATGCTATTGAGCATCCTGCTCCTGGGGTTGAGCTATCCCTGCGGCACTTTCCTCCTTCCTTTCGGTTGCCTCAGTCAAGTCGATCAGGCAAACATGATGATTGCCTGGTGTAAACTTAGCTACGAAGTTTGCCAAAGTTTGGGCCTTTATTGCAGTTCTTGGTTGAAACTTAATGTCGAACTGCCCTAACTCCACTGCCTACTTCAAAATTCGTCCAAAAAAATCTGCTATCTCAAACAAGGCTTTTAAGGGGAAGGTCGTTAAGACAATCACGGTGTGGGCATAGAAGTAGTGAGACAATTTTCTTGAAGCCATCATCAAGGCTAAGACCAGCTTTTCAAATGGCAGGTACCTTGTTTCAGTGCCCAGCAATGTCTTGCTCACATAAAAGATAGGCAGGTGTTGTATTCCCTCAGCTCTTACTAACACTAACTGCTAAGTACAAAAAGAGCTTCTCTCCTAGTACTGGGGTCACTAATAAGGGAGGAAAGGTCATATAGTCTTTTAAGCTTTCCAGGGCGCGGTCGCACTCATCATCCCACTCAAACTTGGCCTTCAGTGCCTAGAAGAATTACTGACACCTGTCTGACGGTTGACTTATGAATCGGTTTAGCGCGGCTGTTAGGCTAGTGAGATGCTACACCTCCTTGATTGTGTTGGGCCTCTCAAGATCTTGGATGGCTTTGATCTGAGAGGGATCAGCTTCTATACCCCGGTTGGTCACTAGAAAGCCTAGGAATTTGCCTGACCCCACGCCGAATGCGCACTTAGATGCACTCAGTTGCAACTTGTGGGACTTCAAAATTTGAAACATCTCATCTAGTTCCTTAAGATGGTCTCCCTCATCTCTGCTTTTGACCACCATATTATCTATGTAAGCCTCCATTGTTCTGCCTAATAATGGTTCAAACATTTTGGTGATCATCCGTTGGAATGTTGCCCCTGCTTTTTTTAGGCCAAAATGCATGACCTTGTAGCAATATAGTCCCCTGGGTGTTGTAAACGACGTGATCTCCTGATCCGGTTCATACATAGTGATCTGATGGTAACCGCGATATGCATCAAGGAAGCTAAGTCGGTTATGTCCTGCTATTAGGTCCACTAGTTGGTCTATTCGTGGTAGGGGAAAGCTGTCTTTCGGGTATGCTTTGTTAACTGTTTTGTAGTCCACGCAAATAAGCCATTTTCCTTTCTTTTTGGCACCACTACAGTGTTGGAAATCCACCTAGGATAGTGTACTTCTCTGATTGCCCCTGCTTCCAGCAAATTTCCCACTTCTTCCGCCACTATCTCTGCGCGGTGGAGTGCCGATCGGCGAGTTTGCTGTATAATTGGTCTGGCAGTTGGATGGACATTGAGTTGATGGCAGATGAAATTGGGGTCAATGCCAGGCATGTCATACGGCGTCTAAGCGAACACTTCGATGTTAAAGGTCAAAAATTCTATGATCTCTATTCTCTCAGTGCTGGACA
The DNA here is from genome assembly GCA_036172215.1 of Camellia granthamiana. Taxonomy (NCBI): domain Eukaryota; kingdom Viridiplantae; phylum Streptophyta; class Magnoliopsida; order Ericales; family Theaceae; genus Camellia; species Camellia granthamiana. The sequence goes on along the minus strand of CM069905.1, from coordinate 51,038,533 downwards.
AAGACGAGCCAAGCAAAAGAACTTCTCTGGCTTTTTTTCATCTACCGTACCTCTACCAAGTCTTCCACTGCTTTTTACCTGGTTGCTTTGCCGACATCTGCGAACATCTCGTTGCTTTCTGGCTCTTCTACCATTTGAACGAACCCTTTTGTAGCCTGTAGACTCGATTTTCTTCGCGAGCCCCCCTTTTTGAGGGGGTGCGAATTTGGTCTTACTATAGTTCGGACTCCTGTCACGGTTCTAAATCCACTCTCACAAAGTGCAATGTGAGACTGATAAACACCAAAGAGTCCAAATCTGGCAAATCGTTTTGGAAAAAATCGATTTTGAATAAAAAGCGCCAAACATGGATTGCTTTGCCAGATTATAAAGTCGCCACCTAAATATTTTATTTTTGGGAAATTTTGGAAACCCTGATGTCACAACCTCATTCCGCCCCTAGTAGAATGGTGCCATGATGGCCAGTAATCCGAGATTACCAAAGGCCAACTTGCAAAGATTCACACACAAACAGAGTATACATATGGGGCTTACATGTGCGGAAGCAATAATTTAATTCTAATTAGTCCATAAGAGCTGTGCATAAATCAAATGAAATGACATACATCATATCGAGGTCTTACAACTTGAATACAAATGAATAAGTACATAATACATCTTGATCAAAAGGCTTCTCAAGCCGACATATGCAAAATACAATGAATTACAAGCTAGGAAGCATAGTCTTCAAGATGCTATCAAAAGTATGAATCCAAAACATCATGCCAAACGCATCTAGGCGTCACCGCCGTCCTGCTCATCACCTACATATATATAGAGAGGGTGAGCTTGGATACTCAGTAAGCCTCCGTTTGGCAAGGGCTCATTGGGCTCATGAGCCACAAAAGACAAAATAGGCTCATGAGCCACAATAGACAAAACATCACATCCAACCCCATAATCATTACACTCTTCTCTCACAAAAAAAGTCAAAAAAGCCAAAAAGCCAAGAGCTCTTCCCAAACCAAGCTTTTGAGCCCAGGCTCATATAGCCAAAAAAGCCAAAAAGCCAAAGAGCCAGCCCACTTCCCAAACGGAGGCTAAATGATATAATCAATAAAGGGGTTTGCATGAATAATATCCAAGATCTTTATTAAGCCAAAACACATCATATCTTGTACGAAATCAAAGGACAATCAAGTTTATCTAAAAATCTTTCAAGCTTCAAGGGATGCTTACTAGCATCAATAATACAAGGGATGACATAATCAAAGGTGCTACAAAAGTTTAGAGTCCCCTAGCACGTACGGACTTGTGCTACAAATGCTTATAGTCCCTTAGCACGTACGGACTTGTGCTACAAATGCTTATAGTCTCTTAGCACGTACGGACTTGTGCTACAAATGCTTATAGTCCCTTAGCACGTACGGACTTGTCAAGAGTGTTATCAAAACCAAAGCTAATACTTGATACACAAAATAGGGATAGTCATTCATGCTTAACAAATACTTTTCCAAAACAAGCAAGGCAAAGCTTTATCAATTGTCATAACATAGCTTTATTAAAAATACCACTCACATAGTTCTTCAAACGTTGAGGTCAAAGCAAGAGTCCAAGTCCTACAAACACATGGCAAAGTCTATTGAATGCACTCTCAACAAGCTTTATATGAATGCAAATGATCTCGGCATTCCTTCAAAACTAAGTCGGACCAGAACAAAACACTGTTTCTCATCTCGGGAAAACATAATGGGTATCAACCAGGTCTTGGCCGAGGTCCCATACCTCCTTGCCGAGGTGTGGTCCCGATGGCCACATTCAAGAAAATGAAGTCGGGAAAATCTGGGTTTCCCTCAGCTGAAGAACATGAAGAACATGAACAAGAAGAACATGAAAAACATGAATGCTCAATCACAACTTGTTATTACGAAATCAGGGGTTTCATGAGATGAGTTCGAAAGCATGGACCTGGGTACCCATACTTGAAGATCTTATGAAGACAAACACAAAAACATGAATCTTGATGCAAGTTTTCGGATCAAACAAGGCTTTTATTCAAGAACACATGAATATCACTTTCTCTTTCTAAAACCAAACTTTAAATCAATGCATGGCTTACTAATCGTGCTCGATCATGCAGTGCAGCTAGATGAACAATAAGAACAACAAGAGTAGATCAAGAGTCTAACCTCAAGACACGAATCTAACAGCTCAAGGTGTGAAGATCAAGCTTGGAAATCTATTCCCTCTCTAAGAACTCTTCCTTCTTCTTCCTAGAGCCTCTCTCTCTAAAAGACAAGGATATGATACAAAATGATGTGCTTCTCAACAGCTCACTGACTTAACCCTCTGCTGGGACACGTGGCATCGGCTGGTTGGCTCTTCTCAAAAAGGTGACTGAGTGAAAAGACGAGACTATGACAAAGTGTGTTCAACAAGCAAGATGGCATAGGCACTCCGGCAGGTAATGATCTCGGCTAAGGACAAGGCTTCGGCAAGTAAGGTCTCAATGATCTCGGCTAGGAAAGACAACACTTGACTTAGCTGTGCCACACCTCGGCCTAGATGTGCCACACCTCGGTCTGGGTCATACCAATCCAGGAACAAGATCACTAGGTGCAAGGGTAACATCTTGGCCTAGATAATACACATCTCGGCCTTGGCGATGAACACCTCGGCCTAGATAGCGACATCTCGGCCAATATGCCAAGGTGCGAGCGGAGGTCAACCAAAAGATTCCAAGATAGTCCTAGGTGCAAGAGGTTCAAAGGTGTGACTTAGGCTTAGGATGACCTCGGATAAACTTACACCAAGCAAGGAACAAAGCATGCAGTAACACTTAAGCAAAACAAAGACAAGATTTGAAATGCAAGATTAACAAGACAAAATCATATAAATGCATGAGAGCATGACTAAGATGAAGTGAGGGTTGTTACACCTGACTCGTGCCAAAGGCCACGTGTCCGTCATCACCAAAGTTGCCTCAGCTCGGGAACTTGGGTACAAGAGGGGAAGGTCCTGAAATGAGCACCCCCGCTCGCCCGATCAAAGGATCGGCCTCTACTATCATGATATGTTGTTTTATTAATCTCGTGTGTTCTTATTTTGATTATTAATCTAACATTACTATGTAGCGCACACATACAAGTATAGACCAAAATCGCAAGAATTGGAATAAAACAACTCATGTTTGCTTTTGAAAATGGTTTGAAAGTGCTACTCGCAAGTAGGCTAAAGCGCGGATTTGCCACCCTCAAGTGGGCTTAAAACATGATTTTGCCACTTCGCAAAGTGGGCTTAAAACATACATTTATCGAATTTTCCCAATTCAAGCAATCAAGCCTTCACCTACAGGCATTCATGCAGTTAAGCATTTAAGAAAATAGCCTCATGGCAAGCATGCTATCATGGCAACACTCACACTCATGCAAGTATGCTAAAGCGTAACACTTACAGTGTACTCCGAGCCAAAACAAAAGCTAGTTAGAAATATGCATGATCCTAACTACGTAGAATGCCTAATGCAACACATGCAATAATGCAACTAAATAGGCTCGGCTATCTATGATGGCATATGAATGCAACAACTTGATAACATGCTTTGAAACACATATTCAAGTAAGTATTCAAATACGATGCAGTTTGAATGATGCGCCGAGCCCGGTGCATGTAAGACAAATGAATAATGCAAACATGCAAAGCATAAGGTATGCTAATCAAAACGTGCCCTAAACTAACCATCGAAAGCGGTTAAGTAAAAGGGAGAAAGACATGGTGTTGGAAGACATGCATACACACACGCACGCTTATTACAACATTGCGCCCTCACGAAAGAGGGTCTGAATAATTAAGCTAAGCTAAACTAAGCTAAGCTAATTATTACAAACCGAATGAAATAACTAATTAGACAAAACAAGCTAAAGTATTACAACACTCGAGTAATTAGTTATGCTAACTAATTAAAGCGATAAGGTGGCCTCACGGGCGAGGGAGACATGCATGCTCGGTTGGCGTCCGCTCGGAAATCCATTGCTTTGCCATCAATTGCCTCTGTTTGCACTCGCCTTGGTTTCTGAACATTGAACCAACCTCCACACTGTTTTTGCTCCAAAACAGGGTCATTTTTGCACAAAAATGGACTAGTGGCCGGTCGGCTAGTGAAAGTGGTCGGTCGGCTACCTCAAGTGGCCGATTGACCACCTGCTTTTCCAGGCTTCTGGTTTTGCTGCAACAAAGGACAACAGAGGCACAGCAATGTATCTGCAAGGAAATGTGTGTACTACCACACTCCTCATCATTTCTCAAGCTTAAAGGCGTGTGGCGCTTGGTTCTCAAGCCACCAATCAAGCATCTCAATGTATGATGACCAAAGGACCGAGCTTGTACAAGGTCGATGAATGCACAAGTAGACTCAAGATGCCACCACCCTATCATGCATGATCAAGGGGGATAACGACCAAGAAATGCGACACGTTTCATCACTTTGAGTATGAAATGTCCCACATTTCTTGTGTTTGGATTAACGTCCGATCCAAACACATACAATGCAACACAAATGCTTATCTTATTCATATTTTACTTGTCCACTTTCTTGTTTACACATTTTACATTACCAAGCCATTCATTAATTGATTTGTCCAATGTGAAAGTCCTCTAATGAGAGGGGTCAACCAAAAGGGTGGTTTAGGACATGAGAGGGATTATGCCTTTGACTAGGAGGAACCCTCAAAAGAAGGTTAAAGCCATTTGAGCACAAACCCTACCTCATGCTTAAACACAAACTTAAGGCCAAACAAACCCTCAAAGCAAATCAAAAATGAAGAAATGAGGGAGGTGGCAAAAATTTCAGTGCTGAAATGGCATGACAAGTAATGCTACAACATGCAAGCAACACATGCACAACATGTTAGGGGCCAAAGCATTGAAACTAGTGAAGGACACAACACTAGAGGCATGCAATACAAAGCTCAAAAGGGACCAACAGTCCAAAACAGTCGTAAAACAACCTAAATAGAGTTCTAAAACATACTTGAAATAAGCTAAGAATAGCTATATTAAGAGGCCAAAACCATAGCACATGCTAGGCAATTTAGCACAATTGCACTACAAGCATACAAAGCAAAGCTCATATGATCAAACCAACTCAAAACAGAGCTAAAGCATGCCAAATAAGTTGCTAAAACATGCTGAAATTGAAGCACAAGTGGCGAGAAAAACATGTTCGCATGTTGGCTCGCAAGCAAAGCATAAAGCACAACTCTCAAAAGCAATGAAAGAGTGAAATATGTGAGAGTGTGGCATTGATATATGCTTCGAAATTACATGCTAAATGATGCTATGGCATGCAAACAACCCAAGCAAAGCATGCTATAAGTCTTAAATCACAAAGCTAATAAAGGCCATTTACACTATAGCTATACAAAGCAAAGCACATATGTCCAAGACCGCTCAAAACAGAGGTAAAGCATGTTAAAACATTAGCAAAAATATGTGGGAGTCAAGCTAACACATGCTAGAATGATGGGCTAACTCATTAGGCATGCTAGGCTAGTAAGCAAAATTACACTACAAGTGCAAGATGCAAGCAACAAGTGACCCAACCAGCCAAAAACAGAGTTAAAACATGTTAAATTAGAGCCTAAAACATGCTTGAATTAGCCAACACAAGCCACAAAAACATGCTACTTTGTAATGCTAACTAGGCATGGCATAGAGAGACAAGGAGGGGAGGCCATCCCCTTCATTTTTGGACTTCAAAACACACTTTTTACCACTGAAATAACTCTGAATTTCAGTGGTTTAAAGGCCCAAAAGGTTTGACTTTTACATGCTAAGAGATTATGCAAAAAGCTTAACAATTAGGCAACAAGAAGGGGGATACAACCCCTTAGCACAAAATGGCTTTAAACCACCATTTTAAGGACTGAAAAACAGAGTTTTTTTCAGTTGAAAACCAGCTCAAAAACAGTTTGAAAAGATGGCAAAACAAGTGTTCAAATCAAGCTTAAAGAAGGTAAGTATTATACCTTTGAAGCAAAGAGCACTCTAGGCACAAATGATGCACCAAATCAAGATAAAACCACCTTTTGGAGCTCAAACAAAGTCCCATGGAATCTCAGCCCAAAGACAAGCAATTTTGGTTAAGGATGCCTTGGCAAACTAGTTGTGTATCTCTATTTCTATGCACAAAAAGGCAAGAGAGAGAGAAATCTAGAGAGAGAGAGGGAGGATTTTGCTCACAAATTTTCTAGAGAGAGAGGATTTTTTAGAGAGAGAGGCTCCCAAAATTGCTAACCTTCGAAAATAAGAGATATGGCCTCCATATATAGCAAAAATGCAAGCCTTGGTCAAAATATCTGAAATGGGACAGCTGGAGGTTGTGTAGAACAGCTGGAGGGAAAAGATCTTCAAAATATCTGAGTTTTGGACATAAGTGGCCGGTCGGCTACCTTTCCTGGCCGGCCGGCCACCTCAAGTGGCCGACCGGATACTTTTTTGGCCGACAGCAAAAATCTGCTTTGCAGGTCAAACTTCAAATGGGAATATCTCCTTCATATGGACTCCTTTTCAGGTCATTCTTGTGTCCAAATTGAAGCCCTGGAAGTAATATTTCTGATGGTGGCAGCCTCACATCAAAATTCCAACTGTGTTGAGAGATATACCTCTTTTAGTGAAGACTGCTCAGTTTCGGTCCTAACCAGATTGATGCCCAACTTCAACCAACCATATCTCCCTCATCCGGACTCGGCTTTAGGAGATTCTTGAGTGTAAAATGTAGCCCCAGAAGTCTTATTTCCAACGGTAATGGCCTCATGGCTGAAATCTAAGTGTACAAAAGGATAGGCCTGATTTAGCGAGGGCCGCTCAGGTCTCTCTTAACAATTCATGCCTAACTTCTCTCCCAACTGGGTTTCTTCCCTCCACTCCTCTTTTCTTCAAACCCAAACCTCTAAACAAAATGTTTTAAAGATTTTTTCAATGAGCTTACCTCTCTTTCATTCATTTTCACTTTGTCCTTGCTCGGTTTACCAAAAAGTGCAACATTTAACAAAATGCGAGCGTCGGAACATCGTAGGAACTTTTTTAAAAATATTTTGAAAGAGAGGGTTTTAAGGTCTAAAATATTTTTGGTAAAAATCATTTTGGTCCAAAAATGGGGTGTGAGGTTGGGATTTGAAGCTCCTCTTGCCAAAGAAATCGAATCTTTACACTGCACAACTTTCATCACCAAGTAAACAATCGGTAGCGCCCAAGTCTAAAGGGCGGTCAAAAATGGGGTGTCTACACAGCCCGACTGTCGTTTACTGTAACGAAGCACTGTTTGGACATGACTTGGGCTCCTAAAACTTCTTCAATCATTTCGGTTTCGTTGGGGAACTGTAGCACCTGGTGGTAGGTCGATGCCACCGCTCGCATGGCGTGCAACCATGCTCTTTCCAAGATTATGTTATAAGTGGAAGGGACTTTCAATACCCAGAATTCTACCTGTTTTGTCATCGTTCCTACCTTAACTAGCAGAATTATCTTGTCAACCGGCCATTTTGGCATTGAGTTGAAGCCGACTAGGGGAGATGTTGCGGGTACCAAGTCCTTGTCCTCCAATTTTAATTGCTTGAAGGTCTTGTAGTATATTATCTCGCAAGACCTCCCTTGGTCAATTAGGATCCGCTTGATGTCAAAATTCTTGACGCGCAAAGTAACCACCAGTGCATCGTTGTAAGGACTTTGTAACCTTGCTAAGTCTTTGTCAGAAAAGGAGATGACGTTCGTTGCCTCTGTATTTTCCCTTTTGACGGTAGATTGTGCACTTAGTACCTCTCTCAAGTGCTCAGCCTTTTTGATCATCCCTCTGAGTTCACATACCCATTCAGGTTCGATGATCCCATGTATTACGTTGATTATGCCTTGGGGCGGACCGTCGACCAGCATCCCATCCGGCCTGTTGCGGTCCTGGGGGTGGGCTGTGTTCCCCCCCTCAATATATTGGTCCAAGTGGCCTGCGGTTACTAACTCCTCCAGATGTTGCCTCAATAGCGTACAATTTTCAGTTCAGTGTCCTTTTTCATCATAGAAGGTGCAATGGTACCTATCCTCGTAGCCCCTCTGCGCTTCCCTCAACTTGGCTAGCCGTAGAACGAAGGGTTCGTCGCGTATCTCGCTAAGAATCCGGTAGATAGATTTATTGAATACTGTGGTGATGGCAGTGCGGACTCGCAACTTCCTTGTTTGGGGGTCCTCTCTGTTGGCTCATCTGTCTCGCCCATTCTTGCTCAGTTGTTCTTCTCGCCCGACCGTGTTTACTTTTCAGTAGGTTTTTTGTCTGACATCGCTGTTGTGCAAGCTTTTGCTTTGGTGTGCGCGATATCTTTTTCTACCCGTATGTGCTGATACACTTTTTCCATTAAGGCCTCCATTGTGAGGGGTGGAGTCATCGTCATTGAATCCCTTAATTTATTGCTAGCCGACAAACCTCGTTTGTACTGTGCTATAGCTAGGTTTGCGGGGCAGTCTCCAATCTGATTAAAAGTCTCCCAGTACCGGTTATTGTAAGACCTTAATGTTTCCTTCTTGCCCTTGCCAATAGAGAGAAGCTAGTCAATCTCCATTGGCGTCTTGGTGTTTGTTGTGAATTTGGTCACAAATGCCTCCACTAGTTGTGCCCATGAAGCTATACTACCTTTTGGCAACCTTTCAAACTATGTTAAACGCAAGTCACCAAGGCTGGAAGGAAACAGGATACACATTAGAGCCTTGTTTCGCCGATAGACTGTCATAACCTGGCGAAAGTGGCTTAGGTGCATGTAGGGGTCTGACTTTCCCTTATAAGTAGTGAATTTGGGCTGGTGGAAGCCTGAGGGTAATGGTGCGTTTTATATCGCCAGAATGAACGGCGAGCTCTGCAACCTCTCTAACGCTTTCTTTACTGGTTCATAGGTAAGGTGCGATTCTGGCATTCCAACCTTGACACTCCCATGTGTTCTAGGAGCCAACCGTTGTAGTGCGGAGACTCTGCGGGGGTTGCAAGCCTGAGTGTCTTCTCTTCTTCGAGCCCTCTCCTCAAGAATTGTTCGTAGGTCCGCCAACCTAGGCAACTCCGTGTGCCTAGATGTCGTTTGGTGCGAATGTGAGGGCTGATAATTGCTTCCCTCCATGTAAGACCTTTCAGTCCTCGTTCTCTCAGACTTGGAGTAACGAGCCGTGGAAGTCCTTGATTGTGTATCACCTGTCCTGAGGCTTCTACTTTCTGCTTGTGACGGTGTAACTTGTCTGTCACGATCTTCTGAGTGGTAAGAGTGGGTGCTGCCTTTGCGCCCCTCTTCCGTTGCCACCCCTTTACCTTTTATCTGGCGCTTCATCATCTCCATGTCTGCCGCCATCCTCCATATCAATTCGTCTTGCTCCCTTACGCGATCTTCTAGAACCTGAGGATCCAACATCCACCTTTGCCTTTCAGGGCTTTGGGAGCGACGAGGACTAGAGCCCCGTCTTTCTCGTACATCCCTCCGCGGGTTCCGTCGCTGGGGATCTAACTCTGCTATGGACAAGATAAAAGGTAAGCCTTCGCGCCTCTCGTCCCCCTCCGGGGTTTGCCCATCAATAGCATAGTGTGGCAAGTCTTCATTGTGCACCATAGAATTCAATTAAAGAGGAAACTCAATCAAAAGGTTTGTTCGTTGTGTGATTTCCCTCAGACGACGCCAATTGTACGAGCACAAAAATAATCTTCTCGTATAATCCTGCTGATCAAGTTTGCACTCCTCCAAAAGTCGTCACTTTTCTACCTGAAAACATAAATGTGAGCTAGCCGGCGGGTGTGTGCTGGAAACTTCTCCGATGCTTAAGTCAACAAATAGACAATAGACACAAAAGCTCTGTATGTTTGAGAGTAAAAATTGTGATACCTGTACATAGGTCCTACCATGAGCTTTTATAGATTCTGCGTGGCACAATCCCAATAGGACTCTTATTCTCCAGAGTCCTCCTAGGAATCACATTCCCCATGGATAACACTTATCCTTACTCACTGCCCACCAAGTGAGATGGGTGAACCCTTTAACTTGGTTGATACTGCGGTCAACCAAGTTACCTCGGCTCCGTGCCTAACACGGTCAAGCCGCGGTAACCCTGTTTAGCCTGGCATCTCGCCGTGCTATACCCAGCTCGGCCCATCACCATGCTAATCACCTCAGTCAGACAAGGCTTTGTCCCCAGACAGGTTCCAATTCCAGCAACCCATCCAACCATCTTGGTAACTACCTCGACCCAGAGCCGAAATACAAAACATCTTGTTGGCCTATTGCGCGGCCCATCGTCCAAAAAAGACTCGTTCTAGCTCAGCCCAATTTGTTCACAAATTATCCTCTCAACTATATTACTAAAGCAATACATATTAGAAAAGTAAAGTATCCAATGGTAATATAGCATTACATATTGACAATGTATGAATACAATAACATATATAAATTTATATTTATATTTTTTATATATATTTATATATATAGATATTGACATATATAAGATATTACAAAAGTAATATATGAAATCTTTTACAACAATATAATAAGGTAACAATGAGAAGTTAATTATTCATAATTAAATAGTTGGTCATAATATAAATGTTTAGTGTTTCATTTTTGTGTGTATGCACCATTTTTAATTACATTATTAAATTCACATAAAAATTGAAAGAAATTTATAAATAATTTGTGTAAAATTAGAGATCAGTGAAGAAATATTAAAAAAAAGAGAAAAGAAGAGAAGTTTATACTGTTTGGTTTAGGTTATTTTTTCAAACTTTTGTTTTGAATTTTTTGATTTTCAATTTTTTTTTTTTTTTGGTTGTCTTTGACACTATTTTTTTTAACGAAAATGTTTGGGACCCCCTTTGGGGATGACTCCCACATTCCTAAAGTGATTCTAGCCCTCCATGTATGTGTGGGGCCCACTCATGTATGTGTGGAGTCCACATCATGAGTGGTTTAGATTTGTGGGGGTCTTGTGGGGGTGGGGTCTCAATTATTGTTTTTTTTTAATAACCTTTTTATTTTCTTTTTAAATTCATTTAATTTAATACTTTTTTTATTTTTTAATTTTACTTTTAGATTTAGATTCACTTAATATAAATACATTTAGAAAATAATTTGTTGTGTATTCTTTTTAGAAAAAAATTTAATAATAATAATAATAGAGTTAATTACGTAAAAGTCTTATTTATAAATGTTATAGTAACTCAGGTCCTATTTAAGATTTTTTGATACAATAAGTCTTATTTAGTAAAACTGAGAATATTATCAATTTTTCTCTATTTTTAAAACTAAGAATATTATCAATTTTGCATAATAATGTTTCAAATAATTGTTTCACTAACTGATGAAAAAAAAAAAGAGCATGATATTAAACGTTTTTATTGTTCTACTCATTGGTTTGATTCAATTATCCAATAAAACCGAGAACATTATCATTTTTTTTTTCATTTTTAAAACTAAGAATATTATCCGTTTTTTCCTTTTTAATTTTTTTCCAATTTTGAACATCAATGTTCCATCATCATGCTCCTTTATAGACACAAAATTTTTATTTTTGCACAAAAAAATAATTCAGTTTTTTTAAATTTTTCAAAAAAAAAAAAATTCAAGCCTCGTTTGGGAACATGCTTTTTTAGTAATTTTTTGACTTTTTGGCTAAAATATGAAGTAAAAAAAAAAAAACTAGTATGTTTGGGATAAGTTTTTGATTTTTTACGAAAATATGTGCAAAAAGTAAAGAGAAAATGAAATTTTTGACTTTTTGGTATAGATTGTTGGTTTTTTGATTTTTTTAGTGACTTTTTGACTTTTTGGCTAAAAAAGTCACTTGTCAAACGAGGCCTCAGTGTGTTTCGTTTCAATTTTCTGAATTCAATTTTTTTTATAATTAAGTTTTTTTTTTTGTGTTTTTTTATTTTTAGTAAATATTTTCAAAATTTTAAGCAATTTCTTTACCTTTTTAGATGTACCTTACTTTAATATATCTAAGAAGTGAAATATTTGTAAAAAAAAATATTTTAAAAGATCAATAAATACACAAGAATATAAAAAAAAATACTAAATTCTCGTATTTTTTTTATTTATATTTTTAGTATTTAGTGAATTTTCTATAAAAAAAATCACAAATATTATATTTTTTAAGTGTATTTATGTTAAGTGTATCTAAAAATTAAAAAAATTGTTCAGAATAATAAAAAAATTCAGTAAAAATAAAAAAAATACAGAGAATAAAAATTTTTAATTTTCTGAAAAGTAAATCCTAAAAAAGAAACCAAACAAGCTAATTAGTTTTTTTTTTTTAGTTTTTTCAATTTGAAAGTTGATGTTTTAAAGTTTTAAAAATCCAATAATTGTCAAATCATCATTTTTTTTATAAATAATCATAAATGATGAATAATCATTGTTTGAAGAACAATTCTGATTATTAAAAATTTTATAGGACTTGAAGGTCTAAAATATTTTAGCTAGAACTTAATGAAATATAAATTCATAAATTAAGACTTATATGTAAATGCCTAATAATAATAATAACAACAACCAAAAAAATATAATAATAAAAAATCAGTACATGTTTGAATTTATAATTTTTTTACCAATATTTTGTTTTTCTAATTCTATTTAGCTTATTAGATATTAGATTTTCATATAAAACTATAATATAAATATAAACTATAAAAAATTCTAGTATTTTTAATCACGAAAATTGAGAAAATATGAAAAATTAAAAACTAAAAAACTGATTTAAAAAATAAAACCAACTAAAGTGGTTCTTATTTAGAATTTTGACATAATACCTTAGTTATTAAAGTACCATGTGAAATATTATAGTTTATAAGATATAATTTAAATAAAAAGAAAGTGTATGAAGATAACATGCGAATTTTTGAGATGCCGCACAAATCTCTATTTTAAAAACACATGTGCTTTTTTTTGTTTAGATTCGAACGAATGCATGCAACTTTAAGATTCAATCAAAATTATTCACAGTGATTTGATTAATGATGAACAATTGTAACTATTATATATATATCAGTATAGAAGCAGACACATGAAATAAGAAAGAGTAATTATTTTTTGTTCTTCAATCATCATCAATGTAAAAAATAGGGTGACGATTTTTTTTTTTTTATAATAAGGGAGACAGTAATTCTCTCTCTCTCTCTCTCTCTCTCTCTCTATGTATAAAATTAATGTCAAATCTTCTTTCTATAAGGCTTAAAATTTCTAAAAATAAAGAGATAGTTAGTTTATATAGGAATCTTCATGATTTTTAGAAAATATAATAGATTTGAGAGGGTAAAATTGAAATTTAAAAAAACATGACATGCTCTTCACACTTTTATAGTGTATATATAATAATAATAATAATAATAATAATAATAATAATAATAATAATAATAATAATAGGTGTGATTAAAATAGTCTATCTTAAATAGTATATAGAGGAGTTACATGATTTCTTTTAGCCTAAAAAAGCCCAATCTAATTTTTTTTTTTTACTTTTTAATTTTTTGAATTGAAACATCTGTGGTCTATGTCCAGAAAACAAAACTGATAAATACATGTCCAAAAGCTATACATTTCTTTGTTTTTTTCTTTTTTTTTAATAGGTAGGATATTTAGAAATGGAAAATATTTGACACTTCCAAAAACTTCCCAAATCTGACCTATAATGATCTGGTCATAATTGTCAATTTTTAATTTGTTTACAAATATGAGATGAGAATTAATAAAATTATTCATTTCAACTTTCACCATATACTCAAACTTTCACTATTTCAAGATAATTCCAATTAAGAGCATCTCCCACCTTTAACAATTTTTTTATTTTTTTTTTATTTTTGAGAATTTGAAAAAAATTTAAAAAGATGAAACATTAGAAATTTTTATTTTTTTCATCAAAATTAATGGACAAAAAAGGGGTAAAAACAATAGGTCTTGATAGTGGACTTAATTCCCATCAAATCCTATTGAAAATATGTCCTAGTAAAATTGTCACAAAAAAAAAAAAAAAAATTTGTCATGATTTTTTGTATATGTTGCTAAAAATTGACAATTATCTACTTTTTTTTGGTCACGATTTTTATAAATTGTTGCTGAAATTTACAATTAGTGATATTTTCTGTGACGGATTTTTCAAACTATTGCTAAAATTTAAAAATTTGTGACATTTTTTTGTAACAAAATTTTCAAACTGTTGTTGAAAATTAACAATTAGTGATATTTTGTTAATAGTGTTTGATGAAAATGTTATTAATTATCATAGGACCTATTAGACAATAAGTCCATCTATTAGATCTACATGTAAGTCCTCCCAAAAAAATTGGGAAAGAATGAAAGTTTTTTTAAAAATTGATAAAAATTTAATGAAAAAGTTAAAGTCATTCATATCAAATCAATTTTTTTTTATTCAAATTTAAAATCAAATTAGATAAAAAATAAGTAAATAAAAGAAAATGATGAAATGTTAGAGATACCCTGAAGCCTTTTTATTCTTAAAGACTAGAAGGTTAGTACAAACTCTGTATACATATTATATTCATTTTGTATTTGTAGTTATGAAATTGAATTTAAAAGAAATGTAACTTAAATTATTAGATTAATAATAGAAACACCATATCAATTATTGTTAATTATCACTTTACATCACATTTAATAATAAAATTTTATATTTGTCTTAATTATAACTTTTAAATTTGTACATTTTCATAACAAAAAAGTTATGCATAGCTCATTTAACCAATTTAACTTTTATTATTATTTTTTTTTTTACAAATTATCAAAATTGCACTAACGTTATGTTTGGTTGGGAGATTTAGGAAGGAATTTGGAAAGGGAAAAGGAAGAAGTAGGTGAAATGTGAATAAAATATACTTACATTTCACTTAGTTTCACACATCTTTTTCCTTTTTCTTTCTAAATCCCTTCCTAAATCCCCTAACCAAACACAACATAAATAGATTTATAATTTTTTTGTAATTTTTTTTAACTGATAACTTAAAGGGCATTCCGTCCATAAATCTAATTTTAAATTTTCTCTACCTAAAATCCACACTCTAAAATACTTTGTTCATAAGGACAAGCTACTGTAAAATTGTAACACTCCAGAATTTTTCCCTCCTCTCAAGCACAAGAGTTGACGCTCAAGCGGTCTTGTGAGGCTTTCAGTAATTTTATAGTCTGTTCGAGATTCTGAGAGTTGTGAATTTCCGCTTGAGCGTAAGAGTGGTTGCTCGAGCCGTTGGCTTGGTTAGTCCATTCGCTTGAGCGCAAGATTGGATGCTCGAGTGGTCTGCCTGGTTGAGTCTAAATTTTTGGGAGTAATGGGATTGTTATTTACTTTTTATTATTGTGTTTGGAGTCTCCTTGTATTATTTGGGGACATTGATTGAAGTGGTAACATGATGGCAGAGTAAGATTGGACCAAAAACTTTGACTCATGTAATTTCCTACGATTAGTCATCACTCTTTTGCCCTTTTATTTTTCCACACTTTGAATTTGGGTCTCAGGCTAGAACCATTGGAAATCTTGTTTCCAGGGCTTCGATTTGGACACAAGAATTACCTAAAACGGAGTCCGGATGAGAGTTATACGCGTTTGAAGTTTTAGTGTTTATACTGGAAACAAGTGCGCTCGAGCGTAGAAAGTGGCTCTTGAGTGTACTGCGCGAATTCAGCAATTTAAAAAGTGATTTTTGTTAGAAATGGTTTTGGAAAAAAAATAATTTTGTCCTCAACTTTGGTCTAATTGTTAGGTAGGAACCATGCACCAAAGTTGGCGAGTCTAAGTGGTAACGCATTATATGCCGCTTTGTGATTCACATAGTATATTTGGTTGCTCAAAATCATTATTGGGTGAATGAGAAATTGAAGCCAAAGTGAGCTTTATGGAAATAGTGTTTTTGGTGAAATTTCCATTAAGGTTTGAAATAAGGCTTGTCCCATATTGCTTTGGGAGGCAACCTTGGTCTGGGTTCATAAGGCTTGGGTTTGGAACTTGGGGCAGGCCCCAAGGGGCACTCAAGTTTTGTAGAGGGGAAGGTTATGGGCAAAGTGGGCTAAACCCATTGGACCCAAAATAAACACACACGCGCGTACTGTCGCTGCCCGTCCGGTCGGTTGGACGGGCTGGCCTGGGGTTAGGTTGTGCTTGTCGGGCCCAATACTTATCTTTTTAGGCCAAAAATATTTGAATTTATTTTATTTGTTTGAAAATAAAAATCTGTTTGGTTTTTTATTTCAAAATTTCGGTTGGAAAAATTTAAAATTTTGGCTTGCACCTCTTCAAATTTTCTGGATAGTTCCATATCTATTTAAATTCAAACACAATAAGTACCTATCTGTTTTAAACTTAACAGATTCAGCAAATTCAAACTGAACAGGTTTGATTCAAAACTGAACAGGTTCTATACCTATTCAAACAAGTTTGGTACTTGTTTAATTCAAACTAAACAGCCACCTTTCCATCTATAAATAGGCAGTCCCTTATTTGGGTTTTTTCACTTAATTTTCGTACTCAATTCTACCATTGCTCTCTCTGCATTTTGCTGCATTATTTTTCTGTAAGAAAGAGTATAAACACAAAGTATGTTCGTTGTGCAAATAATTTGTAGTGTTGCTATTATTTGTTGTTGATCATTTTATCTTGGGAGATAGACGTCCACAATCTGAAAGCACCGTAAAGATGATGAATCTATCTTAAGGACACAGTGTTAAACACTGGACTTGTTCAAATTTTTGTTCAAAAAAATAATAAGGTAAGTAATTAATTTACTTTCGATTTTATTTTTATTTTTTTCTATTTCTGATTTTGATTTTATTTTTGTAACAAAATAAAAATCTATTTTTATTTATTTATTTTATATTCTGGTTTGATTTTTGTAATCAAACAATAACTCTCATTTCCTTTATTTCTTCTATGTTTGTTTGTTGTTAAGTACACAAACAGAATTTTATTCTTCGAATACAGTGAAGATTGTCCAACAATCTTAAGACAGACTATTTTTTTTGTGGCTTCATTGTATTTATTTTCCGTGCTTTTTACAAAGTAATATTCTGGTTGGAAAATACAAATAGTAGTCATATACTGTTTGACAAATAGTAATAATATACTATTTATTTTCTTTGACAACTAATAGTAATATACTGGTGTCATTAACAATTTCAGAATATTAATTTGTGTAGTAGTGATACAGAAAATTATTGTGTAGTATTTTATTTTTCTGGTTTTAGTAATTAGAAAAGTAAAATTATTTTGTGTTATAATTTATTTTCTGGTTTTAGTAACTAGAAAATTAATTTGTGTTTTGTTTTTTTTTTTTTCTGATTTTTGTAATCAGATATTATGGCTACTACAACTGAAAGTGGTACTCCAATTGTTACAACGACTCCGGTCCCTATCCAGAACCATGTTCAAGTTTCAATAAATCATGGAGAAAAAGGGGAAAAGTTTAATAGCACTAAGTTTAAGAGATGGCAGCAGTAAATGTTGTTCTATCTTATAACTCTTGTAACACCCTCAAAATAATAACATTAATCCCAACAATATGGACATGCTATAATATATAAGAAATTCACATCTTTCCATTCACCAGAGTCTTATTACAAGAGTATCACATGTTAACAATAAAAGTAAATGCCCTAAGGGCTTACAGCTTTCCAAGTTAACACTTGGTTACACAAAAGTAGAGTGCTAACTCATTTACACATAAAGCCCTTGGCTTGAATTTACATGTAATACAACAAAAAGGAAAGGCAACCAAAAAGCTTGTCCGCCACTAGCCTCCCAAGCTAAGTTCTTGGAGGTGGCATGCTTCCTGTACCTGAAAATGATGTTCCCATATAGGGTGAGCCACAGCCCAGTAGAAATATACTAAACCAATTATGAACAATGACTAAAAGATTAACAGTTGATAGATGGTCAACACTTTTACATTCATTCATAATATAACACAATTCCAAGACACTTAAGTCTATATTTCCTTTCCTTTCCATTTCATTCCTTTTTACTTGCCATTTCATAACCTTGGCTCAGAACCTGGCCAAATATCACACATGAGACAAACACTCATGCCAACACTTTTCACTTCATCAAAGATAAACATAACAGTTATATCAATACTTCCAACGACAAGCATACACGCTCTGTCAATACACTTCTAGATAGGCATACCCGCTCTATCTACGGAGTTCATCCCCTATCTCCTCCCAACAACATCCGGTTTAGAGGTCCATCCCCTATCTTCCCCTAAACCGTGGAGTACATCCCCTATCTCCTCCAACACAACACAATGCATATAAACAACAATTATACACATCCCAAATCAATACCATCAATTATCCAAATTAATTAATCAATGTAATTAGAGCATTCTCCATAATTAACATCACAACCCGTAGGTTCAACTTTCCTTAATGTTTCAACATTAATTCCATGTTTCTATACCAAACATGCTTCTAGGTTTATCATAGATGAAAACCCCCAACTTTTGTAAATTTACACAATGGCCCAAAGTTTTCCAAAATCACACAACAACTTCCAACATATCAAAATGCTAAAATTTAAAGACAAAACTCATAAAGAGGAGTAGGATATCCCTACCTCAAAAGATGAGTTCCAAAGGAGAAGGACTCAAAACCAAAATGCTCCAAACACCAAACTATTCGGATCAAAAGAACGCCCTCGACGATCTATACCCTTTTTGTGAAGACCAAAGGTGAGCAAAACACCCTAGCTAGATCAATACTTAGAGAGAAGTTAAGGTTTTTGAGTGAGAAGCTCTGAAAATGGCGTTTTGGGTAAAGTAAGAGAGAGAAGATAAGTCAAAAAGTGATCTAAAATGCCCAGTCCCACTCAGTTATACGATAGGTCCGCTCGAGCGTAAGACACTCCGCTCGAGCGTAAAGACACAAAACACATGGTCCGCTCGAGCGCAACATTGTCCGCTCGAGCGCCAAGACACAGACACAAAGTTCGTCCGCTCGAGCGTAGATACCAGCCCGCTCGAGCGCAGGTCTCCCCCTCCCAGAACTCTCACCAAAAACACACTGTCTGCTCGAGCGCAACATCCCCGCTCGAGCGCAACCAGCTCGAGCGCACCAAACCCGCTCGAGCGTAGGAACCACACTTGCAGAAGTTTTGCAGGTGCACGAAATACTGAATGGGTGCATTCTCCGCTCGAGCGCCAAAATCCCCGCTCGAGCGCACAAGCAACAACAACCTCTCCGCTCGAGCGTAAGAATCTCCGCTCCAGCGGACCAGCCAAAACCTGGGCAACTAGACTTGGTTCCTAAGCTCAACCAACCTGTAACAAACCTGCCCAACACATCCTATAACTCAATTTCGAAGCAAGAAAGGATGTAAACAAGACAATACTCAACTATCAACATCCACGGACACATGTCCGGATCACTATACAACAAGGGGTAAACCCGGGACCGCTATAACTCTAAATTTGGCCCAGTTTCTCCGTGAAGAGGCTCCAGTACTTAGACAGGATGAAGTGATCGGCAAGTTGTTGCTACTATAGACACTTGGAAACACTCTGATTTTTTGTGCATAAACTACATCCTCAATGGCCTAGACAACATGCTATATAATGTTTACAGCCCTCTAAAAACAATAAAAGAATTGTGAGATTCTTTGGAGAAAAAATATAAGACAGAGAATGCCGGCACAAAGAAATTTGTTGTCGGTAAATTTCCGGACTTCGTTATGGTAGACTCCCAAATGGTAATTTCTCAAGTTCAAAATTTTTAATTAATTTTGCATGATATTCATGCTGAGGGTATGTCTCTGAGCGAGTCTTTCCAAGTCACTTCGTTAGTGGAAAAATTACCACTGGCTTGAAAAGATTTCAAAAATTATTTAAAACATAAACGCAAGGAGATGACCATAGATGACTTGATTGTAAGACTAAGAATTGAAGAAGATAACTATAAGGTTGAAAAGAGAAATGGTGAAAATCCCATTGAGTCCAAGGCTAATGTGGTTGAACATGTGCCCAAACCACATAACAAAAAGAGGAAGTTTGCTAGAGATAGTCCTAAACAAGGCTACAACAATGGCAATAAAAAGTTCAAAGGTAAATGCTATAACTGTGGCAAGACAGGACATCAAGCCTCTGATTGCCGCCACCTTAAGAAGGATTGCGGAAATATAAGTAAGAAGATTACCAATCAAGCCAATGTGACAGAACTTGATTACATCTCTGACGGGGTGAATGACATCAATCTCTCTGCTGTGGTGTCTGAGGCTAATTTGGTTGGAAATCCCAAGGAATGGTGCGTTGACACTAAGGCAACTCGACACATTTGCGCGGACAAGAAGATGTTCATTACTTATAATGAGGCTGCAAATGGTGAGTAACTATTCATGGGAAATTCATCTACTTCTACTGTGGCTGGACAAGGGAAAAAAATCTTGAATATGACATCGGGGAAGGAACTGACCCTTAACAACGTGCTGCATGTATCAGACACCCGAAAGAATTTAGCTTCTGGTTCTTTGTTAAGTAAAAACGGTTTTAGGCTTGTATTTGAGTCTGATAAATTTGTATTAACAAAGAGTGGTATGTATGTTGGTAAGGGATACATGAGCGATGGTCTCTTCAAATTGAATGTAATGACTGTTGTACCTAAACTTTCTATTAATAAGAATAACACATCTTTTGTTTATATTCTTGAGTCAAATTTATGGCATGGTAGATTAGGACACGTAAATTTTGATACTTTGCATAGATTAATTGGTTTGGATTATATACAAAAGTTTGAAATTGATCCTAATTACAAATGTGAGATTTGTGTAGAAGCGAAACTAACTAAGGCTCTATTTAAATTGGTTGAAAGAAAAACTGAACCTCTTGAATTAATTCATACAAATGTACGTGATCTTAAATTTGTTCAAACTAGAGGAGACAAAATGTATTTCATAATATTTATCGATGATTGCACAAGATATTGTTATGTATACTTAGAAGTAAAGATGAAGTCTTAGAAATGTTTAAACTCTACAAAGCTGAAGTTAAAAATCAACTTGGTAAAACCATTAAAATGATTAGGAGTGATATGGGTGGTGAATATGATGCACCTTTAAATGAATTTTGTGCACAACATGGCATTATTCACCAAACTACAGCACCCTATTCTCCACAGCAAAATGGAATTGATAAAAGAAAGAATAGAAACCTTAAAGAAATGATAAATGCCATGTTACTAAGTTCAAGCTTATTATAGAACTTGTGGGGGGAAGCAATATTGTCTACTAATTATGTTCTTAACAGAATACCCCACAAGAAAACTAACAACACTCCTCATGAATTGTAGAAAGGTCGACCACCTTCCTACAAATACTTAAAAGTGTAGAGATGTTTGGCAAAAATAGAAGTTCTTGTTCTGAAAAAGACTAAGATAAGACCAAAAATAGTGGATTGTGTGTTTATTGGTTATGCTCAGAATTGTAGTGCATATTGGTTTCTGACTTATAAATCAGAAATACCTTATATAAATGTGAACACTATTATAGAGTCAAGGAATGCTGTGTTTTTTGAACATGTTTTTCCTTACAAGAAAGGATAGGAATTAAGTTCATAGAAAAGAACTTATGATTGTACACAAAGTCAAGAGACTAATGACAATCAAACCGAAGAGACTAGTAATGGTCTTGACCAACAGGATTTAACTGATGATGAACCAAGAAGAAGTAAGAGAGCTAGAACATTAAAATCCTTTAGTCCAGATTTTTTGACATACTTGTTACAATATGAACCTTAAAGCTTTAAGGAAGCAATGACAGGTCCTGAAGCACCTTTGTGGAAAGAGGCTATTAATAATGAAATTGAATCCATTATGCAAAATCACACTTGGAAATTGGTGGATCTTCCACCCGGTTCTAAACCTCATGGATATAAATGGATATTCAAGAGAAAAATGAAAGTAGATGGTTCAATAGACAGGTATAAAGCAAGACTTGTGGTAAAAGGTTACAGACAAAAGGAAGGTCTGGACTATTTTGACACATATTCCTCTGTGACAAGAATAACATCGATCCGCATGTTTATTGCCATAGCAGCGTTTTTTAATTTAGAGATACATTAAATGGATGTTAAGATAGCTTTCTTAAACGGTGATCTAAATGAAGAGATCTATATGGAGCAACCTGAAGGGGTTGTAGTGCTAGGGTAAGAAAAGAAAGTTTGTCGGCTTGTAAAATCTCTTTATGCATTAAAACAAGCACCTAAGCAATGGCATGAAAAATTTGATCATGCTATGCTTACTAATGGGTTTAAGATAAACGAATGTGACAAGTGTGTCTATGTTAAAAACACTGACAAAGGTTATGTCATAGTTTGTCTTTATGTGGATGACATGCTTATCATTGAAAGCAGTCAAAACATGATCAAATCAACTAAGCAAATGCTGAACAAAAGATTTGATATGAAATATATGGGGGTTGCAGATGTAATATTAGGAATGAAAATTATTAAAACATCTGATGGATATGTATTATCTCAATCTCATTATATTGAGAAAATTCTTGGTAAATATATCAAGGATGATATGAATGTAGCAAGAACACCTGTAGACATCAGTCTTTATTTATCAAAAAATAAAGGTGATGCGGTGTTTCAGCTAAAATATTTCCAAATCATTAGAAGCCTAATGTACCTAATGAATTGCACTTGTCTTGATATAGCTTATGCTGTCAGTAAATCGAGTAGGTACACTAGTAACCCCAAAGAAGACCATTAGAAAACGATCATTCGGGTTCTTAGATATCTAAGATTTACCCATGATCATCGTTTGAACTTTACTCAATATCCTGCAGTACTAGAAGGTTATTGTGATGCCAATTGGATATCGGATACAAAGATTCAAAATCCACTAGTGGATATGTCTTTACTCTGGGAGGCACTACTGTTTCTTGGAAATCCACAAAACAAACATGCATCGAACGATCCACAATGGAATCTGAGTTCATCACTTTAGACAAAGTAGGAGAAGAAGCAGAATAGCTTCACCACTTCTTAGAAGACATTCCAATGTGGCCAAAACTTGTGCCAGCTATTTGCATTCATTGTGATAGTCAATCTGCAATAGGCAAGGCACAGAGTCATACGTATAATGATAAGTTACGACACATTCGTTGTCGACATAATATCGTAAGGCAATTGCTCTCAAATGGAATAATTTCAATAGATTATATAAAATCTAAAGAAAATATTGCAGATCCGTTTACAAAAGGTTTGACTAAAGAGCAAGTGTATAGTTCATCAAAGGGGATGGAATTAAAGCCTATTACATAAGAATCATCATAATGGTAACCCTACTTATATGACTAGAGATCCCAAGAACTAAGTTCAAAGGGACAACTAAGTTATGTGTGGTTCACCAGAA
The DNA here is from genome assembly GCA_036172215.1 of Camellia granthamiana. Classification (NCBI taxonomy): domain Eukaryota; kingdom Viridiplantae; phylum Streptophyta; class Magnoliopsida; order Ericales; family Theaceae; genus Camellia; species Camellia granthamiana. The sequence continues at coordinate 51,015,134 of CM069905.1, read as the reverse complement.
ATCACCAAGGGATTAAAATTCCCTACCCATTCCTATGGTGCGAGTGATATCTGCAACATGTATTGTATGCAGGGGTTTAAGGATAAGCTTTGCTTTTAATGATTACTTATATCTTGATTTAGACATAAAAATCAAGACAGAGTATAAGAGATACTCACAATAAGAATCATCTATATGAGTGTCGAATTGGGGCCGGTTCTATGAGAATAAAGAGGCTAAATTCTCTAGAAAGCACTCATGAACAATCAGGAGTGTTCAAGGCCAAAATGAACACAACTGTGAGAACACGATGTGTCAGAAGATATTTTGTGTGAAATCTATTGTCTTGGCTTACACAAACGGCTGAACAATTCAAGGCATCGCGTCCATTGGTTAGCTAGTAAGTTCGATAGGTTATCACTAGGGAAGGTTCAAGGCCGAAAGCTACTTATCCTGATGCAAGATATTTTCAATTTGTACTCTTTTGACAAGTTCTGCATATTGTTGCATTTCCGTTGTCATCAAATTCCATTCATGTGGGGGATTGTTAGAAATGGTTTTGGAAAAAAAACAGTTTTTTCCTCAACTTTGGTCTAATTTTTAGGTGGGACCCATGCGCCAAAGTTGGCGGGTCTAAATGGTAACACGTTTTATACCGCGTTGTGATTCACATAGTATATTTGGTTGCTCAAAATCATTATCGGGTGAACGAGAAATTGAAACCAAAGTGAACTCCATAGAAATGGTGTTTTTGGTGAAATTTCCATTAAGGTTTGAAATAAGGCTTGACCCATATTGCTTTGGGAGGCAACCTTGGTGTGGGTTTATAAGGCTTGAGTTTGGAACTTAGGGTAGGCCCCAAAGGGCACTCAAGTTTTATAGAAGGGGAGGTTGTGGGCAAAGTGGGCTAGACCCATTGGACCTAAAATAAACACACACACACGTGCGCCGCCGCCGCCGTCCATCCGGTCGGGAGGAAGGGAGGGCTGGGCTGGGCCTGGGCTTGGGCGCGGGTGCGCGATGTGAGGTTGGGTTGCGCTTGTCTGGCCCAATACTTATCTTTTTAGGCCAAAAACATTTGAATTTATTTTATTTGTTTGAAAATAAAAATCTGTCCAGTTTTTTATTTCAAAATTTCGGTTAGAAAAATTTAAAATTTTGGCTTGCACCTCTTCAAATTTTCTAAACAGTTCCATATTTGTTTAAATTCAAACCCAATAGGTTCCTATCTGTTTTAAACCGAATAGATTCAGCAAATTCAAACCGAATAGGTTTGATTCAAAACTGAACAGGTTCTATACCTGTTCAAATAGGTTTAGTACTTGTTTAATTCAAACCAATCAACCACCTTTCCATCTATAAATAGGCAGTCCCTCATTTGGGTTTTTCCACTTAATTTTCGTACTCAATTCTGCCATTGTTCTCTCTGTATTTTCCTGCATTATTTTTCTGTGAGAAAGAGTGTAAACACAAAGTGTGTTCGTTGTGTGAATAATTGATAGTGCTGCTATTATTCGTTGTCAATCATTTTATCCTGGGAGATAAACGTCCACAATCTGAAAATACCGTGGAGAGAATGAATCTGTCTTAAGGACACAGTGTTAAACACTGGACTTGATCAAATTTTTGTTCAAAAAAAATAATAAGGTAAGTAATTAATTTACTTTTTGTTTTATTAATTTTTTTTTGTTTCAAATTTTAATTTTTTTTTTGTGACAAAATAAAAATCTGCTTTTATTTATTTATTTTATATTCTGATTTGATTTTTGTAATCAAACAATCTCTCTCCTTTCCTTTATTTCTTCTGTGTTCTGTTTGTTGTTAAGTACACAAACAGAATTTTATTCTTCAAATATAGTGAAGATTGTCCAACAATTTTCTAGATCATTCTCTTCACTTTTCTTTTCTCTCTTCCTTCCTCTCATCCTAAGTCTGAAAAACCCTAAATTTTTTACCCAAATACTTTCCATTTCTCAAAGATTTGGCCAATATCTCTTACCAAAAAAGTGAAGAAGGTTTGAAGATCTTACTTTTCTACCGATTGAAATTTGGATTTGCAAAGGATTCGTCTTGGAGCTTTGCTTTCTTGCTTGATCCTTGAGGTAGGAGTTTCTAGTTCTCCTTCAATACTCTCATTTATAGATAGATTTGTGGTATTTTCTTTATACATATACAAAATTTATATTTTTAAGCATATTGTAATAAATCATGTGATTGGAGGTTTAGGGTTTGAAATGTTGGGGTTTACTAGTTGGGTTATGATTATGGGCTTAGAAATTTGGATGTATAATTAATAGAAGTGTTTGGGTGAAAAGCTTTAAGTTCTCTTAAAACCCTAGCTTGGTACATGAAGATAGATGATGGTATTGCTTAAATTGAAAGTAGTATCTTGAAATTGAGGTGTTAAATTAAATATGTACAAGTTAATTGAATTTTGAAAGTGTTTGAAAATTTATGTAAAAGTTGCGATTGAACCCTTATTGTTGATATTTTAAATTATGTGAAAATATGAAACAAAGTTTTAGGAGAAGGAATTGTTAATGGTATGGATGATATGAATTTTGTGATGAAATGATGATGTGGAGGTTCAAGATTTGTCTTGAATGGTGTTGAAATGGTTATGTTGAATTTTGTTGTGTGTTATATTGAATTACATTGAGTTATGTTGAAATGTGTTATGTTGAGTTTGGTTGAGTTGTGTTGGGTTGTGTTGTGGTTGGTACCCGCATGGGGAGTTGAAAAACGTTTTGAGGGCCCACGTCCCGCCGTATAATAGCCTGCAAATGTGGGGGTGGTTTTGAATTAAAGGTGTCCAATTGCCTTGTCTAGGCTTATCGTTGGACAAATGTGGAAATGGGTTTATTATTCTTGAATTAAATGGGTTTATTATTCTTGTGTTAGGTTGAATTATAATTGATAATGCAAACGTGGATGTTAGGTAGTTGTTAGACAAGTAGGAGTTGAGTGTAGGAGAATTGTTATTGAATATAAAAAAGATTTGGATTTCTACATTATGGAGTTATAGCAATAATGGATAGACAAGTGAGAATGGAGTGTATGAGGGGGTTTTTTGGAGTATTAAGGGAACTTAAACTTTGAGGTTATGAAGTTATAACAATTGTGAATAATAAAAAGGTAAATAGAAATGAAACGAGGAATACTGTGGAATTGGGATAATAATTTAAAATGATGTTGTTCCTTGAGCATATTTGTTTTCAAAAAGGATTTATGATTTTCTGATGATAAGGGATAATTTTTATGGCTGAAGGTTTTCCTTAAATGCTCAAATAAATTTTGAGAAAAAGGTACTCTCTACGTATGATGTTTTGAAATTACAAAACGTCACCTTACTATATGGTAGCACCCTGCATGCATGATCATTTATATTTGTGCGTTAGTTATTGTTATAGAACTATGAGATTCCTACTGGGCAATTATGCTCATCCCTTGTTGTTTCATTTTTTTTTATAGAAAGAGAATTCAGATTTATTGGTTGGAGAGTTAAGAAGTCCATGTGTCTTTTATGTGTAATTTCATCGTAGATGTGAAAGAAATAAATATTGTACATTGATGTTTGTAATTATTTATTTGTAGCTTCGCAGTGGAAGCTTGGCATTTATTATTATTATTGTTGTATTCATTGAGAGAGAGAGAGAGAGAGAACATGTATTATTATGTTTTCTATTACTCAAGAGTAATAGATATTTGTTTTTTAAAAAAAAAAGAGTCCTAAATTAAAGGCTTTTGATAATATTTCCGAGTAATTAAAAATTGAAGCGTGACAAAAATGACCACATTACGCACATATATATATATATATAGTTTATACGATGAGAACTAAACAAACAAACCCTCATTCTTTGTGACGTCCTGAAATAATAACAATAACCCATCCCATAATATTCGTTATAATTAATCAATGACATCATATTTAATATTTTCATTTATACTCCTTGTACATACAATGACATATGTGTATATACATTTATAAATCCTATACGTGAATTGAGATAAAAGGAGAATCAAGTAATTATATGCCCTAATGGCTACGTTTTTCCAAGCCAATGCTTAGGTATATCAAAATGAGTTCAACTCAATATAATTAAAGCCCAAGGCTTATACAAAATAGTTACATCAAATAAACAAAAGGAAGCTCTTGGCTCCAAGTCCTTCCAAACTATGTCCTTGGTGCAGACATATCATCAGTACCTGAAAGTTGTTTTCCACATAGGGTGAGCTAAAGCCCTGTAGAGACACTTTAACACAGTTTATGAATCTTAACGAAGTCATGAAGTGAATGCATATGCGTGCTATTTGTCAAATGTTTCACATTTCTATCTCAAAACAATGCAATGCCAGATTATATATCAATTCATGAAAATAACCTTTTATGTATTAGAAAATAGGGCAATGGATAAAAAAACAATGGGAATCTCTAGGTACGTGTCTGTCAGTAGGCTATACAAGCACTACCAAAGTCATTTTACCGGCACTAACTGAAAGGATTGGCACCTAACCGCCCAGGTTTTTGGACTTTCACCAATGACACATATGCTAACATAATAACAACAACCACACCCCTAATCAGATTCACCAAAGTATTCACCTCTTTTTCTCAAAATAATACATATTCAATGTTTAAATATGAAATAATGCTTAATGCAATGAGAAATTAGTTTCAATTCACCTAATCCTCATGCAATTTCTATAACAATAAAAGTTATCTTCCATCAATAGCCCAAAATAGATATTTCTATTCAACAAATATTTTTCAACAATAGATATAATCTCATCATTTTCATAATGGGAATGATATTACATATCCAACTCCACCATCATCATCAACATATACATTCGTTTCGTCCTTTCAAAACCCAACATCTTTTCCTTTTTCTTTCATAAACCAAATATCCATGATTTTAGAACAAAAACCCCTTTTACTTTTAAAATCATATTTAAGTAAAGAAATCCACCATTTTAACATATCTTAACCATAAACACATCCCCACAACATTTCTCAAGAACCCATTTGAAAACCCCTCTTTTACATTTCAAAATCAAACCCTAGGTTTAACCCAAAATACCCAAATCACTAGATTCTTTCAATGAACAAATAACTAAGGTAAAAATCATACCAAAGGTTGAAGAAATCTCAACCTCAAGATTCAAAGAAAAGAGAGAGCAAGGGTTGAAGTTTGGCGGAGCTGAAAACGATATCTCCTTCGATTAAAATGAAGCTTTAGACGAGTTCTACATTTTTCTCCAAAGAGCTATGATGAAGAAATCAATGGGTGAGGATGTATTTTGCAGACTGTAAAAGATTACTCAAGCACAAGAAAGACCGCTTGAGTGATGATCACACCACTCCCAAAAGTTTACAGACCAGCAAAATATTGGGAGATCTCAAAGACTGCTCGAGCGACCAAAACACCGCTTGAGCGAACAAGCAAAAAACTGAACAACTCTTTTGAAAAACTAAATCCCAACCTATTTCAAACATGACCAACACTCAACCTAACCACCAATAATATGAAAAGAGTATGAACAATAATTAAACATAGAATCCTGGATCTAAGAGCATGTATTGGGTCAGGTTTAAATCAAAACTGTTATAATCTCCTCCCTTTAGAAATTTCGTCCTTGAAATTTAAATCAAACCAATAATCACCAGATTTAAATCAAACCATTGATCAACCACACTTGTAACAATGATACACTGAGTCTTTCAACACAAATAATATAGTTTAACTTTCCAAAACATATACAATGTTTACATTTCACAACATGAATAAAATTTCCAATACAAAACTCAAACATTAACAAATAGATCCGGATACTTCTCACAGACTGCTGCCTCACACTCCCAAGTCGCTTCCTCAACCCCATGGTGTCGCCACAACACCTTAACTAAAGGAATAGTCTTGCCTCTCAAGACTTGGTCTTGAGTATCTAAAACCCCAAACTGGTCTCTCTTCGCATAAGACATCCTTATCTATCTCTAAGTCGGTTCAATCCAGCACATATAAAAGATCAGGTTTGTACTTCTGGAGTATACAAATGTGAAACACATTATGAACCCTGGAAAGTTGGAGCGGCAAGGCCAAACGATAAACTACCTTCTTAATCCGTTCTAAAATCTCAAAAGACCCAATAAATCTATGAGACAACTTCCCACTATTCCTGAATCTCATCAAACCCTGTCTCGACAATGTTTTCAAGAATACATGATCTCCTATCTCAAAAGAAAAATGTCTCCTCTTATAGTTGGTATAGCTCTTCTAACGACTCTGAGCCGAATCAACCTCTTACGAATAAGTGCAACCCTCTCTATCATTTCCTGAACTAACTCTAGGCCTAACATAGGTACATTACCCACCTCGGCCCAACACACTAGAAATCTACACGGTCGGCCATACAAGGCCTCAAAAAGTGCCACAACAAAGGTAAATGTCTCTCCCACGACTCCTTAAAATCAAGAACACAACCCCGAAGCATGTCCTCTAAGATCTGAATGGTTTGCTTGGACTTCCCATCAGTCTAAAGATGATAGACGATGTTAAACATTAATCTAGTGTCCAAGGCATTATGTAGGCTCTGCCACAACCAAGCCGTGAAATGTAGATCTCTATCTGAAATGATAGTCACAGGGACTCCATAAAGTTGAACTATGTCCCTAACATAAAGGTTGGCAAGATAATCTACCGAGTCACTCGTGCGCATAGGTACAAAGTGTAAGGATTTAGTTAACCGGTAAACTATTACCCACACGACATCATTATCCCGTTGAGTCCTCGAAAGACCCACAACAAATCCATCGTGACATGCTCCCACTTGCACTTGGCTATAGGTAAGGGTTGCAACAAACTCGCTGGTCGTTGATGTTCGGCCTTCACTTGTTAACAAGTAAGGCACCTTGAAACAAACAAGGCCATGTCTCTTTTCATTCCCCTCCACCAAAACTAGTGACCAAGGTCGTGGTATATCTTTGTGCCTCCTAGGTGTACCGCAAGCCGTGAATGGTGGAACTCTCGGAGTATCTCCTTCTTATAAAATTCTAGCACAAAAAAAGGGTGTAAATACCTTATACTCGAGTTAGAATACACGTTCAAGCCATTCTCTACCTTTCCACTAGATATCTTCCCTTAGATAGCCTCTATTTCGAGATCACCCCGTTGTGCTTCTATAACTTGGCTCACTAGAGTAGGTTGTGCAACTACAATGAACAAAACGGCCGACTCAACAGACTCGCCAAGACTCAAGTCAAACTCACCAATAGCGTCTAACTTCTTCCATTCCCGGATGACAATACTAGCTACACTGCTCACAGATTTCCTACTCAAAGCATCGGCCACTACATTGGCTTTCCCTGAATGATAGTGTAACTCAAAATAATAATCCTCCATAAACTCCATCCACTTTCTCTGTCTTAAATTCAAATCTTTCTGTGAAAACAGATATTTTAAACTCTTGTGATTGGAAAACACTTCAAATTTCTCCCCATATAAGTCATGCCGTTAGATTTTTAAGGCAAAAGTCACCACCTCTAACTCTAGGTCGTGAGTAGGATAATTTCTCTCATGTGTTTTTAATTGTCGTGAGCCATACGTTACCACTTTTTTCTCTTGCATCAATACACAACCCAAACCTTCCCGAGACACATCACAATAAACCGAATAACCCAAACCCCTTTCCGGAATAATCAATACTAGAGCAGTGGTGATGCCTCATTTGGAAATAAGCTATTTTAGAAACTTTTTGGCTTTTTACAAAAAGATGTGCATAAAAGTAGAGAGAGTGATGTGACAACTTATAGTGACTTTTTGGCTTTTTGGCTACAATATGTAGTTGCCAAACGAGGCCTCTAATCTTAAGCTCTTACAACAACTTTTTATAAGTCTCACTCCACACAAATTTAATTCTCTTCCTCGTTAATATAGTCAATGGTGAGGCCAGTCTAGAGAAATCTTTCACAAAATGTCGATAATACCCTGCTAAAACTCCGGATCTCAAAGGCATTCTTAGGTTGTTCCAAATCTTGCACTGCATCTATCGTAGAAGAGTCTACGGTCACCCCTTTCTCAAACACCACATGGCCTAAGAACTTCACTTCCTTTAGCCAGAATTCACACTTTCCGAACTTAGCATATAACTGATGTACTCTAAGCAATTCAAGTACAACCCATAAGTGTTCTTCGTGTTCCTCCTCAGAGGGTGAGTAGATTAAGATATTATCAACAAAGACAACCACGAAATGGTCTAAGAACTCACGGAAGATTCGATTCATCAAATCCATAAACAAAGCCAATGCATTGGTTAGCCCAAAAGATATCACTAAGAACTCATAGTGGCCATACTGTGTACGGAATACCATTTTCTAAATATCCTCCTCCTTCACTTTCAACTAGTGATAACCTGATCTCAAGTCAATCTTAAAAAAGCAACAAGACCCTTTCAACTGGTCAAACAAATCATCTATATATGGTAATAGGTACTTATTCTTAACAGTTACCCTATTCAACTTCCAGTAATCGATGCACAATCGTAATATGCCATCCTTCTTCTTTGTAAAGAGACGGTGCTTCCCAAGGTGATGTACTAGGACAGATAAAGCCCTTATCTAATAGTTCTTAAAGTTGAATCTTCAACTCATATAGCTCAGCGGGTGCAAATGTATACGGTGCCGTGAAAATCAATGTCGTGCTAGGTACTGAGTCATTGGAGAACTCAATCTCTCAGTGGGGTGGCAAACTAGTAAGATCTTCGGGAAAAAGTCCAGGTATTCACAAGTTACCATCGGCAAATCAACTCATACCACATCACTCTCATTACTGAAAAAAGTTACAAGAAGGAAATTGAGCTTGCCCTAACCACATGAGTCATACACTGGCGACAAAACTCTATCAGCTTGGTCCCTCAAAAAATAAAAACAGTCACTGCTCGAGGTGTACACGGTAACTCTTATACGGTAACAATCTATAATGGCACGGTATGAAGACAACCAATCCATGCCCAAGATGGCATCGAAACCTGACATGTCTAACAACACGAAATCGGAAGGAAGTCGGCGACCGGCAACCTCTATCTCACAACCGTAACATCCCCAATCCAAAACAACCTTATCCCTAACTAGTGACTCTACTATAAGCGGAGACGCTAATTGAGCCACTTCTAACTCCAAAACTGATGCAAAGGTAGATGAAATGAAGGAATGAGATACACCAGTATCAATCAATACATTGGCAATTGAATTGAACAACAAGAAGTTACCTCTCACTACAGAAGGCACTGGTAACTAATCCAACTTGGTAACAACATACACACGCCCTGTGGATTTCTACTCTACCTGCTCAGCACTTGAAGCATAGGTCTGGTACACGGATTGAGCCGAAGAGGCTTCATAATTGGCCTTTGAGGCCTATGCTGAATGGGTAGGCTGATGGCTATATGTCTGTCTCGAACCAGACGCACCAAATGTGCCACTTGCTTGAAGGAAAAACCTCCTCAAGTGCTTCGACTGCCCACACTGATAACAAGTAGGCAGTTGCCCTCTCTCCCTGACTCTGGCTCTGAGAACGAGCCGTAGATAGTGCAGACTGTTGCCCTCCTCCTCTCTGCGAGCAAACTGACGACTTGTGGTCCAACTGATCACACTTGAAACAAGTGATCCCACCCTGGCTATCTCTTCTTGAACTAGAAGTCGGTACAGGAAAGGTGGATCTAAACTGAGCTGCCTAGGACTGCTGTAGAATAGAACTTCTTTGCCTTTTGATGTCCCTAACATCCCCCGGAACCTCTTGACTCCTCTGCCTAGAGCCCTATCATCCACTTCTCATCTGCTTGGATCATAGTCTCTAAGTGAGCTACCGCCTCTACAAGTTGACCATAATTCCTAATCATAGACCCAACCACCTTAAAAAGGAGTTTGGTTCTCAACCTCTTTTCAAATGCAATGCAACAGCGTTCCTCCGTCAACACAAGTTCCGATGCAAACCTAGAAAGGCTAGTAAAAGTAGCCTCAAACTTGGCTACAGGTGTGTTCAGTTACTTGAGCTTCAGGAACTGATCTCTCAACTTCTCCCTAGCCGTGGAAGGCAAAAACTTGTCTTGGAAGGTATTGACAAAGATCTCTTAACTTCTCCCTAGCTGTGGGAGGCAAAAACTTGTCTTAGAAGGTGTTGACAAAGGCCTCCCAAGTTACCCAAATACGCCTTTGTGTATAGTTTCATTATTGGCCCGCACCTCTCTTCAACTGGAAAGATGCCAAGGTCATCCTCAACTCCCTGTCCTCGATGCCAAGCATCTTGAACATCTTTCATCATCTGTTCAAGCCACTTATCCACCTTTAGTGGCTCCTTAGGATCCCCAATAAACTCATCCAGATTTGACCAGAAGAATTCTTGCTTCCAAAAGGGCGGCCTTGTCTCAGCAATATGGGCCTGGACTTGACTCTCAACCCTAAGAATGTCTATGAATTCCCGCAAAGCTCCAGTAATTTTACGGGCCAAAGCACCCATGGCTTGCTAACCTACTGCTCCGGCCACATTGGCCTGACCAACTCCCTCCTGCTGCACCGAAATTTCATTTAGTATCGGCACCTCCTACCGCCTAGGCCTGCCACGCTTACCACCACCATGTTCCTGTCCTAACATCCTAATAAAGGTAACACAATAGATTAGTACATTTACAAATGTGTCAAAACTAATTCACTAACGTCCTAATACGGTGGACAACAAGTAATTCACTCTACATAAACACCTCATCACATAAGCACAAATGAACTTCCTTTCTAGATAATGATCATCTCGCGACATTAACAGAGTTTCAGTTAGAAATAGCAGTGATCAAGTACTCTTCTAACAGGACTTCTAGAAACTCGTAGACCCAATCTATATCTTAGAAATTAAATCTCATATTCATTTAGTCACATAAACATGTTATCACATAGCATACCAGGTTTACTTCTAATATCATCTAACAAGATAACCCATTGTGGTAAAAACTACATCACACGATCACAAAATATTTAAACTCAGTAGCTCTGATACCAAATTGTGATGCCCTGAAATAATAACAATAACACATCCCATAATATTTCTTACAATTGATAACATCATATTTAATATTTCCATTTATACTCCTTGTTCATACAAAAGATGACATATGTGTGCATACATTCATAAATCCTAGATCTTGAATCTATAGCATATGACATGTGTACGTGAAGTGAAATAAAAGGAGAATCAAGTAATTATATGTCCTAATGGCTACATCTTTCCAAGCCAATGCTTAGGTACATCAAAATGAATTCAACTCAATATAATTAAAGCATAAGGTTTGTACAAAAATAGTTATATCAAATAAACAAAATGAAGTTATTGGCTCTAAGTCCTCCCAAGCTATGTCTTTGGTGAAGGCATATCATCAGACACCTGAAAGTTGTTTTCCACATAGGGTAAGCTAAAGCCCTGTAGAGATACTTCAACACAATATATGAATCTGAACGAAGTCATGAGGAGAATGCATATGCGTGCCATTTGTCAAATGTTTTACATTTCCATATCAAAATAATGCAATGCTGGATTATATATCAATTCATGAAAATAACCTTTTATATATCAGAAAACAGGGTGGTGGATACAAAACACTGGGAATCTTTAGGTACGTGTCTTTCAGTAGGCTATACAAGCACTACCAAAGTCATTTTACTGGTACTAACCGAAAGGATCGGCACCTAGCTGCGTGGATTTTTGGACTTTCATCGACAACACACACGCCAACATAATAACCACAACTACACCCCTAATCAAATTCACCAAGGTATTCACCATTTTTTCTCAAAACAATACGTATTCAATGTTTAAGTATGAAACAATGCTCAATGCAAGATGTATGAGAAATTAGTTTCAATTCACCTAATCCTCATGCAATTTCTATAACAATCAAAGCTATTTTCCACCGATAGCCCAAAACACATATTTCTATTCAACAGATAATTTTCAACAATAGACATAATCTCATCATTTTCACAATGAAAATGATATTACATATTTAACTTCACCATTATCATCAACATATACATTCGTTTTGTCCTTTCAAAACCCAACATCTTTTCATTTTTCTTTCACAAACCAAATATCCATGATTTTAGAACAAAAACCCCTTTTACTTTCAAAATCAAATTTAAGTAAAGAAATCTACCATTTTAACATATCTCAACCATAAAACACATCCCCACAACCTTTCTCAAGAACCCATTTGAAAATCCATCTTTTACATTTCAAAATCAAACCCTAGGTTTAACCCAAAATACCCAAATCACTAAATTCTTTCAATAAACAAATAACTAAGGTAAAAATTATACCAAAGGTTGAAGAAATCTCTACCTCAAGATTAGAATAAAAGAGAGAGCAAGGGTTGAAGTTTGGCAGAGCCGGAAATGATACCTCCTCTGATTAAAACGAAGCTTTAGACGAGCTCTATATTTTTCTCCAATGAGTTATGGTGGAGAAATCAATGGGTGATAGTGTATTTAAGGTTTTAAGAAAGAACCAGAGAGAGTGTGAGTGAAGAACTAGGGTTTTAAAATGTTTTAGAGAGATAGAGGAAATGAAAAATGATTCAAAAACCCATTTTTTCGACCTGATATACGCGTAGACCGCTCAAGCGACCAAACATCGCTCAAGCATCAAACCCAATAAGTGACACCGCTCAAGCGATCGAAAACACAGCTCGAGTGCACAATGACACCCTTCCAGAAGTTTAGACCGGCAAAAGACAGCTCGAGCAAAGATACTCTACTGCAAAAGTTTTGCAGACTGCAAAAGACCGCTCGAGCGTTGATCATACCACTCTCAGAAGTTTTACAGACCAACAAATACTGGGAGATCTCAAAGACCGCTCAAGTAACCAAAACACCGCTCGAACGAACAAGCAAAAAGCTAGACAACAACTCTTTTGAAAAACTAACTCCCAACCTGTTTCAAACATGACCAACACTCCACTCAACTCAACCACCAACAATATGAAAAAAGTATGAACAACAATCAAAGACACAGAATCCCAGAATCTAAGAGCATGAAATGGGTCGGGTCTAAACTGGAACCATTATATTCTCTATTTTTATCTCTGCATCTCTCTCTATCTTCTCTATCTCTCTCACTGTTCATCGGTGATGGCAGTCGAACAACTACCTCTATCATATCTCTCTCTATTATCATCGTCTTCCAATTCTCTTGGTTGCTGCAAATCCGCCACCACTCTACTATCCCAAGCACCCTTACATTCTTACTTGTCTTTCTCTTCCCTCTACTCTCTCTCTCTCTCTCTCTCTCTTTCTGTATGTTTATCAGCGTCCATCAATAATCAATAATGGAGCCGCTACTGCGGTTTCACATCCAACACTTTATTCAACCCTATCTATCACCTACAAGTAATCCCCACCTAGCGATGACTCTCCTCGATCATAGATCTAGTCACGGTGGTCAGAAATCTAGTCAAGCCAGTCATCGCCATTACCACCGGCCACCTCTTTTGTCCGACGATTTTGATGTCTAGAACTCTAGATAAATCTCATTCTTCTATTAATGAGTTTGATTGAAATGTTATAGTAGAACCGTGATTGTGATTTTTTTATTTATTGTTGCAATGATATTTTCACTTTGATTGATCTTCAATATATGTATATATATAGAGAATTTGATTTGATTATGCGATGCATGGATTGAAGTCTGAAGACATGATCAGTAAATCTCCAGTGGGTCTCGTCTTAAGGAATCTACGTTAAAACATGTGTTGATTATGGAACCACCAAGATCTATGCTGGTAACATCAGTTCTCGTTTGAAGAAAGATCGAGTCTCTATCTATTTCTCTCTCTAGATCTCTCTGTCTCTCTCGGATCTAAGAGTGGATTTCATTTTTTATTTTCTCCATTGTTGTTTGGGAAGAAATCCCTAGAAATCTTTTTTGTTTTTTTGTTTTTTAGAGCCACCTTATACTTATTCTTCTTATCATTTTTATTGTTTTTTGTACATCTCGGCCAAATCTTTATTAGGAAGAAGCAACGCAAAGCAAGAGATCTATTTGTCTAATTATGCTCCATAGATTTGTCTAATTTATTTTAGTCATTAAAGATTTTGCAACCCTATGCATTTCTAAAATGGGTTATTGTTGTTGATTACAACAGATAGTGGTAGAAAAATCTATTGTTGTTGTTGAACAGATAAAATTATTGTTGTTGTTCAACAGATCTACGAATCTGTTGAAAATTAGAATAAATAGAAAAAAAAAATTTTGAATAGATAGGTTTTGGTTTGGCTCGATATTGCAACAAATAGGGGTTTGTTTGGCTCCTATTAGGGAAAAAAAATTGATAAACAGATAGAAAATAATTTGAACAAATAGATTCAAATTTGAACAGATAGGAAAAAAATTTAATATATAGATATAAATTTGAACATATAGTCAAAAAAGTCAACAAATAAATTAAAGGGTAAAATTGAAAACAAAATGTCCTTCAAAATCAACAAAAAACTTCTCACTAAACTATTTTACAAAATGTGGATCTCTCACAAACAAAAAATATCCACTGGACTTAATGTCACAAAAAATGGCAGAGTAGACCTTTCAACAATTAACTCTAATTTAAAAAGTTATAACCATAAAAGTAACCTATCAATTTCATGCATAGTACAAGACAAAATATTAAATCATTGCAAGATATTTATAATAGTTTATTTTAATTTATAAAATCCAGCGCATAAAACGAGTTACTGCTAGTTAAAATAAAAATAAAATCTATTTGCACACTGTACAAACTACAGTACACACCACAAAATAGTATTCGTATATAAACTTTCGAACAAATGTCAAATATTTAGATTTAAAATTATGAATGAAAATAAATTATTCAAATATATATTATGTTCAATTATTTATATCCAAACAACTACTTTATGTTCATAAACTAATATTCAAAAATTTGACTTTTGTTCGAATATTTATATCCAAACACTATTTGTGATGTGTACTGAGAGTTTGTACTGTGTGCAAATAGAATTATTCTAAAATAAATTATTTGTAAAATGGTATTGTGGCTTGACTTTTCGTGCTCCTTTCGAAAGACGAATAGCCCTACAGTTCGGACTCCTGTGGTTCTGAATCTGATTTCACAAACTACAATGTGAAACAGTGAAAACTCAAAAGAGTCCAAATTCGGCAATTCTTTTTGAAAAATCGATGTTTGAATCAAATGCCAAAAATGGACTGCTTTGCTAGATTACAGAGTCGCTACCTAAACATTTTTGGAAAATTTAGGAAACCCGAGACTTGTGCCAAAGGCCATTAGTCCATCATCACCTAAGTGTCTCGGCTCAAGAACTTAGGTACGAGAGAGGAAAGTCGTGAATTGAGCACCCCACTCGCTCGATCAAAGATCGGCCTCTACTAATCATGATGTGATTTTTATTTACATTATATACTCTTGTTCCGCTTATTAAACTAACTTTACTAGGTGATACATGCAAGTATAGACCAATTTGCAAAAGTTAGAACATTTGATTTCATGTTTGTTTTAAAAATTGTTTTTGATACTCGTCACTTGAAAAGGTGAATTTGCATGTACATTAATTAATTAATCCTAACTTATGTAAAAAGGCCTTCTATCCACTGGCATTAAAAGAGTTATATCACTTAAGCAATTAGCCTTATGGAAGTATGCTTGGCATGGCAACACAAACATTCAATGCAAGATGCTAAAATACAAAATTACTCACCTAATACTCCGAGCCAAAACAAAGCAAAATAATTAGAAAAATATGCATGTTCATAATTAATGCAATATGACTAAATGCAATGCACACATTATGTATTTTATAGGCTCGGCTATGATCATGGCATATGATTTCATTCAAGACATGCGATAGAGCACGTATTCAAGTAATGAATTTGAACATTGAGTTAGTATGATGAGCCAAACCTTGGATGCATGCAAGACAATGGATGCAAAGCATAAGAATGCTTATTGGAAAAAATGATAACCATCATAAGCAAGTAAGTAAAAGGGAGAAAGACGTGGGGTTAGAAGACATACAACTTATTACATAATTGCCCTCGTGCAAGAGGGTGCGAATCAAAGTCTGAAAGTTCAAATTAAACTAATTATTACAAAACTGAATGAATAAATGAGCAAAGAATTAATTATCTAACTACTTTATTACAACAAGAATAACCATGAGAAGTAAACTAACTATCTAAGTTAATTAGCTAATAACAATTACAAATAAACAATAATTATAATTACAACACTAATAATTAACAAGACTAATTATAACAACAATAATAAATAAATTACAACGCTAATAATGTCGTAAACAAGGATGCGCAAGGGTTGCATGCATAGTGTCCGAGAATAGCTCTGTTTGCCTAAGCTTGCTGCGTTTCACCTTCAGCCACTGCCCTCTATTTTCTGCAAAGTACACTGCTGACTAAACATTGATGACCGGCCGGCCCTCAATGAAGCCCGGCTGGGCCTAAAGAAGGCCGGTCGTGCCTCAATTTCATGCAAAATTCTGTTTTGTGCTCTGAAGTGAAAACAGTGCAGATAAAGTATTCTAGACTCTGTTTGTCCCTCTCACACTTCTCTGTCATGGGAACGCCTCAAGAGAAGGTTGGAATCGTTTCCAAAACCATCAATGAGCAAGTTGATCGCTTGATGATTTCGGGTACAATTTGGACAAAAATCAATAAATGAAAGGAACTATAACCACTCATCTCTCCTATCATAGAGTGAACTCAAAGAGGGAGGTAGAGCCGCTTCAAGGTTTATCAAAACATCATGAATTGATGTAAAACAACCCTTGACACAATGGACTCAGCATAACGTCTGGCCGAACCCCAACCAATATAACTCATTTTCTCTATGTGAGTTGGTTCATTTTAAGCCAATTCATTAGTCTTTACCATCCTTTAATCCATTAAGTCCAAGATGATTGTTACGTCCACTAGAGATTACGTCCACTAAGTGAGAAATATGTCAAACGGGAGGCGATTCTCAACATGAAAAAGAGACTACACCGTTGGCAATGAAGCTCCGTAGAGATTAAACCATTAAGCATAAATCGCTAATTCATGTTTTGAATAACCGTCAACCGGTTGAAATAGTTCTCAAATGAAAAAGATGAATGGCAAGTTGATTATTAAAATGAGGTTTTTAAACATGGAAATTAGACAAGGAAAAGCTTATAACAATATTAAACAAGCTATGTATTCAAACTTATGAGACAACAATCAAGCTAATCAAGGTATGAACTATTTAAGCAACTTAGAACAGCCCTAAAACAGCCCTCAAGAGACGAAAAACAGTGGCTCAAAGTGCATGAAAAGAGCCTAACAAGCTAATCAACAAAGAGAGAAAACAAAGCTAGTAAATAAGAACAAAGAGGGGTGGCTAACCCCTCCACTTTTGAGACTTCAAAGCATGATTTTTAGCCCTTTTTTAACTCTGAAAATCAGTTAGGGAGCAAAGAAAAAGAGTGTAAAAGTAAGGGTTTAAGCTATAGGTAAAGGTGTAGAAAGAGTATAAACTCTCTCCACCCTTTTGGTAGCTCTCCAAAACTAAACTTAAACACTTGGAAGAGAATCAAAACAACATAAAACTACAAGAACTAGATAGTAAATGAAAGAATAAGAAGTAAAAGAGAGGATGACAAGCTTATACATCTCAAAGAAGTGAGCTTTTGCTTCTGAATCAAACTAAGTCTCAACACACTCTCAAGCTTGAATTATGGCGTTCAAGGCTCCACCAAGGTTCCTAGGCTAAGGTGTGAAGGTGTATATGGTGTATGGATATAGAGTCAAGGTGATAGGTTTGCTCAACGTGTTGCTTGCACAAAAAGAAGGAGAAGAAGGAGCTCTCAAGAAGGTGTAGAGGCTTTTTAGAAATTCTTCAACCCCTCAAAACAGAGATATATGGTTGTTTTTATAGAATTTGAGCAAGATGGGTCATAAATATCTTTAAAAATGAACAGCTGGCGAGCTCCCGCCCAAAACAGTGTTTCTCGCTACTAAGGCACGGCCGGCCTTCAACAGCCACGGCCGGGCCTCAATGTGTTCCCCTGTTTTTCTACTTCAAACTCAGCATAGGGTGGCACAATGTGTAAAAATGGATTTCTTGGGTATAATCAATGGGAATATGGGAGGTTTGGTATTGTTTCAGAGCTTAAACATGGCCCCTTCGTTGAAGTCTCAAACTACACACAACACCACTTTCATCATCAGTGTACTGGGCAAAACGCTCGAACCTTGCGAGCAGTCAAAAATGGGGTGTCTACAGGTATGTGTGCATATTTTTTTTATTTGTTAATATTCACACAAAGTTTGTTTTCATATATATATATATATATATTAAAATTTACTTATATAGATTAAGATAAAAACATATCATTACAAGTCAAAAAAAATTTTAAAAAAACAATGATTTTGTTGCTTTAGAACTCAAAAAGATATATATATATATATGGTCTTGTTTTCAATTTTTTAAGAATAGAAACCTTCAAGAAGAATTTAAAACTATAATATGAAATAAAAATTAAATCAAAATATCACTTAAATATTACTCTTCTCACATTTTTACATGTAAAATTACTAATTGAATTTGCATAATTTAACTTATGTACTACATATTTTTCAATAGATGACATAAATAATTTATTCAATTTTTATTGTGAAAGCTAATTTATTTAATATTTTTTATGATATGATTGAGTGAATATAAAATTTGATCAACTTCAACTTTAAAAATTTTATTTTTTCATAGGCAATTGTAGTTGACAAAGTCAACAATATTTATGTAAACAATAAATGCATTTGACAAATAATCAGTCATTACTTTTAAATTATTCACCACTTCAGGTGTTTTTTTTAATTGTTTTGATAAAATTTTATTTTTTAACTATTGATACAATAATTTTATGTTTTATTTTCTATAAATGAAAGTGAAATGGAATGAAATGCTTTGTCACGAACCAAAATAATTACTATAACCCATATTCAACATCAAAAAGTGATCACAATGATAAAGTGTTTATCTTTCATTGATTTACAATTAAGCTTTATAAAAGAGTTGTATAATTGAAAGACAAGATAAAAGTTAGATAAAAAAGAAATGCCCTAAAGGCTTACATCTTTTCAAGAAGATATTTGGTTACAACAAAAGTGGACTTAAGTTCAATACAATTAAAGCCTTTCGCTTGTACAAAAGTAAATACAGCAAATACACAAAAGAAGCTCTCGCTCCAATTCCTCTGAAGCTATTGCCTTGGCGGAAGCATATCATTGACACCTGAAATGTTTTTCCCACAAGGGTGAGCCAAAGCCTAGTAGAAATAATCCAACACAGTATATGAATCTTAACAAAGCTATAAGGTGAATGCATATGTAATGATGATGCCAAAACATTTTATGTCTCTTTCCAAAACCATGCAATGCCAAGTTAATATCATGGTTCATAAATCATTTCCTTTACAATAGAAAATAGGGCAGTGAATCACACCCTGGGAATTTCAAAACAATACGAGCTTGTAGACGTGCCCGAACGCCCCGGCTCCACGCGCGAGATGGCGCGAAATCCGTTTTGTTCATTAGCATACTACAGTTCGGACTCAAATGTCACGATTCTAAATCTAATCCCGCAAAGTGCAATGCAAGACTGATAAATCACCAAAGAGTCCAAATCCGGCAAATCGTTTTGGAAAACTGATTTTTGTAAAGAAGTGTAAAACATGGACTGCTTTGCTAGATACAAAGTCGCCACCTAAATATTTTATTTTGGAGAAATTTAGGAAACCTTGACTCGTGCCTAAGGCCACGTGTCCGTCATCACCAAAGTTGCATCGGCTCGGGAACTTGGGTACGAGAGGGGAAGGTCATGCAATGAGCACCCCCGCTCGCCCGATCAAAGATCGGCCTTTACTAACATGATATTTTGTTTTTGAAAACACATGCATTCTTATTCCGGTTATTAGCTAGAATTACTATGTGATGCGCACAACAGACAAGTATAGACTAGATCACCTAAGTTGGAACAAAATATCTCATGTTTGTTTGTTTGAAAATGGTTTGAAGATGCTACTCGCAAGTAGGCTAAGACATGGATTTGCCACCCTCAAGTGGGCTTCAGAAAACATGATTTTGCCACTCTCAAGTGGGCTTAAAACACACATTTCGATGAATTGTTCCAATTCAAGTAATCCAACCTTCACCCATAGGCATTCAGGCAGTTAAATCATCTAAGCAAATAGCCTCATGGCAAGCATGCTATCATGGCAGCATTCACACTCATGCAAGATGCTAAAGCATAAAAGCTTACCTAGTACTCCGAGCCAAAACAACAACTAGTTAGAAATCAATGCATGATCCTAGTTATGTTAAGATGGCTAATGCAACACATGCAAAATGCAACTAGAAATAGGCTCGGCTATTCTAAGATGGCATATGAGGTGCAACTTGATAACATGCTGTTAAACACGTATTCAAGTAGGAATTGAAACACAATGCAGTTAGTATGATGCGCCGAGTCCGGTGCATACAATACAGATGAATGGATGCAAACATGCGAGCATAGGAATGCTAATCAAAACATGACCTAGAACTAACCATCGTAAGCGGTTAAGTAAAAGGAAGAAAGATGTGGGGTTGGAAGACATTCACACACTCATGCACACTTATTACAAAATTCGCCCTCTCGACGGAGGGTCCGAATAAATAATATAAACCAACTAATTAATTAACTACCCTAGCTAATTAATTATTACAAAAATCTTAACTAATTAAGAAAATTAATTAAGTTACAAAACAGACTAAGTATGAAACTAAAGAGGCTGCCAGAGCTCTGCCTCGGAATGATTGAATGATGCATGCTTGATTGCCTTGCTCGGAAACACGTTGCCATGCCTCATGTTGCCTCTGTTTGCACTGTTCTGCACCTCTAAAGATTGTGAAAATTCCTGTGATGCTTCTGAAACACTTTATAGACATGCTGAGAGGCCATCAGCCAAAATATAAGGCCATCGGCCAAGGGAAATGGGTCATCGACCATTTGTGAGTCCATCGGCCAAAGATTGTTAGCTGATCGGCACTCCAGATAACCGATCGGCCATCTCTTCCTGCAGACTGCTCCTTTTGCTACAACAGAGGACAAGCAAGGGCATGGCAATACATTTTCAAGAAAATGTTGTGCAACTACACCCTTTATCATGTTTGAGACTCAAAGGAGTGTAGTGTTCGATTCTCGAGCTATCAATCACGCATTTCGATGCATGATGGCCAAAGAAGCCGAATTGCACAAATCAATATGGAATGAATGCACAAAAACACATGAATGCCTCATACCCTATCATGTCGGATCAAGAGTGTCGACAACCGAGGATTGAGGCACGTTTCATCACTTCAAGTATGAAACGTCTCTCGGTCCTCGTGTTTGGTTTGACACCCCAAACCAAACACAATGCAATGCATGCAACACGGAAAAGCTATGCAATGCAACACAAACATACCAAATGTAATATGACTCAAGCATGCACACAAGGCTAAGGTAACAAGCATGCCAAATGTAATGCGACCTAAACATGCAAACATACAATGTAATAGGCATGTAACAACAATACCAACGACAAGTATGCAACATCATGCAATACGATAAGCATGCAACAACACACAAAACTGCATGATCCATGGACTTATACTGAAAATGGATAGGCCTCAACCATACCAAAAACAGTGGCCAAGGTGATGAATTAAGGACATGAAATGCAAGACAAGCATGCACACACTTTGGTTCGCAAACAAGGCAATAAGACACCAACTCTTAAGAGCACTTAAAGAGTGAAAAGTGTGGATATGTGACAAGCATTATAATCTCTGAAATCATGCATGGAATGGTGCCAAACCATCCAACCTACACAAGTATGGCATGCAAGAGGCTCGAAACTTGAAGATAGCAAAGGGACTTGCACTAAGGCTATGCAAAACATGAAGCAAATGGCAAGTACAACCCAAAACAGTCCTAAAGCAAACCAAGGTGAGTCTAAAACATGCATGAACCAAGGCCAAAACAAGTCAACATGAAAGGCCAAAAGCATGAAGCATACAAGGCTACAAAGGGGTGTTGCACTGCACCTAACAAGACCAAACACGGCATGACTTAACCAATGAAAAACAGAGTTATGGCATACCAAAATAACACCAAAAACCCATTGAAATGGCATCCCAAAGACCTAAATATGATGGCATGCACAATGATCCAATCATGAGCCATAAAACACCAACTCTTCAAAGCTTTGAAAGGATGACAAATGCAAGTGCACAGCTACACTACATGGATTGAAATCACATATGGAATGATGCCAAATCATGAAAATGGTCCAAGTAATGCATGCTAATGACTTGGACACTCAAAGCTAACAAGCTAGAATGCACGGTAGCTATACAAACCATGGCATATATAATCAAAACAACACCAAAAAGAGTTTAAACATGTTAAAACATGACTAAAAGTTCCTTTGAGTTGAGCCAAAATATGCAAGTAAGATGGTCCAAATGCATGATGCATGTTAAGGCAAATGAGAGGATTGCAAGACAAGTGCATGATGCATGTAAGAGGCCATCAAACCAACTTAAAACAGAGGTATAGCATGACCAAATAACACCAAATACTTACTGAAATGAAGCCAAAACATGCTAAGCAAACATGCTACCATTGTGAGCCACTAATACAAGCAAATGAGACATAAGAAGAGGGGGGTATCCCTCTCCTATTCAAGACTCGAAAACCACTTCTCCACTACTAAAAATCCTCTGGATTTCAGTGGTGAGAAGGTCAAAACAAGATGGTCCCAAAGCCCAAAAAGAAAGGCACAAAATAAGGCCAAACAAGGCCTGAGAGGGGGTAGACTACCTCCAACCAAAAAGTGACCTTAAACAATCATCATAAGCATAAAAAATCGGAACTTTTTGTAGTTTAGAGTTAAGCTTAAAACAATATGCAAGTAGGTCTAAAAGCTTAAGCAAGAATGGGGAATTAAAAGGTTAAGAGCTCACCCTTGTAGAACCTTTTCAAGAACACACCTCCAGCAGGTTTTCTGAGTTCAAACCAACCCAAGAACACTAAAACCAACTCCTAAGGTCCTCAGCAACCAAAGGATGGTGTCCTACTAGGTGCTGTAGTGCAAAAGTGTGAAGAAAATACACTTTAAGGCACAAACACACACACAAATGTAGAGAGAGAGGGAGATATAGAGAGAAAGAGGGATATATGAACTCTATATCAATTTTCCAGAACCTCTGAGAAGGGAGGAGGAGCTCTCTTCTTATAGGAATTCAATTCCAAAGCTTCTTGGAGAAGCTAGAACAAGGTGCAAATCCCTCCATACATGTGTATGGAGGATGGGAATTGTGCCCACCAGCTGTCACTGCTGGCAGAAAATATCTGCAAAAATCAGATGGAAAGGTTTCGGCTCAAAAATATGGCCGATCGACCGAACAAAGTGCCGATCGACCAAAAAAAGTGCCGATCGGCCACCACTTTTGGCCGATGGCAAGAAAACATGGCCGACGGCATCATGCCTTAGCAGATGAGTTGAGAGGATGGCCAACAAGCCACCCTCTTCCCTCAAAAGCAAAACCATAAGTCCTTGGTCCACAACCAAGCACAAAACAGACAAGTTGAGAGATCCTAAGGCAAGGCGCGCAGCCGAGACCTTCGAGAACTCAAAACGAACACGAACATAGGTGATCATCGAGTGTTCAAACGATGACGTCCAAGTCTTGAGGACGGTCAAAAATGGGGTGTCTACAGTTGCCCCTCTTTGACAGAACTAGGAAGTCATAAGATGACGGGAGTGAATGTCAAAGCCCAGAAACAGCCCATTTTTGACAAGGCCGAAGACTTAGACAAGCATATAAGATAACAAAGAGATGCGCCCGCAGGCAGGGGCAAGATGCAAGTGACATGCACAATGCCGAGCATAACTTATGATCATGCAAAGAGAGCTGTAATGAAGCATAACATGTGACAATTTAAGCAAGTGAAATAAGAAAGAACAGTCCTACACATGCCAACAGAAAGGATGTAAGAAAGTATATAATTCTCGCTACATCTCACGCGGAGAATACAATGCCGTCGGGTTCGTCTGGTCGTGCCAGCTTCAAATGAACCGTACATACAATATC
Source organism: Camellia granthamiana (assembly GCA_036172215.1). Lineage (NCBI taxonomy): Eukaryota > Viridiplantae > Streptophyta > Magnoliopsida > Ericales > Theaceae > Camellia > Camellia granthamiana. The sequence goes on along the minus strand of CM069905.1, from coordinate 50,990,931 downwards.
GTGCCTGCACAAAAAAGAAACTTTGACAGATACAATATAGTAGAAACACATGTAGGTAGAACGTGCATAACAATACAAATGAAAACGTTGCATGACAATGCAAGCGAAACAGGCACATAACAATGCGAGTGAAAAGGTGTATAACAATGCAAGTAATATGCGTGACAGCGCAAGATAGAGTGTGCATAACAACGTAAGTAACGTGCATGACAGTACAAGTAACGATGGTGCATAACAATGCAAGTATAATGCGTGACAACGCAAGATAGAGTGTGCATGACAATGCGAGTAATATGCGTGGCAGCGCAAGTAACGAGGGTGCATAACAATGCAAGTATAATGCGTGACAGCGCAAGATAGAGTGTGCATGACAATGCGAGTAATATGCATAACAGCGCAAGTAACGAGGGTGCATAACAATGCAAGTATAATGTGTGACAGCGCAAGATAGAGTGTGCATGACAATGCAAGTAACATGCGTGACAGCGCAAGTTAGAGAAGTGCAAAACAATGCAAGTTTAATGCGTGACAACACAAGATAGAGTGTGCATGACAATGTGAGTAACGTGCGTGACAGCGCAAGTTAGAGAAGTGCAAAACAATGCAAGTATAATGCGTGATAGCGCAAGGTAGAGAAGTGCATGACAATGCAAGTAACGTGCGTGACAGTGCTAGTTAGAGAAGTGCAAAACAATGCAAGTTTAATGCGTGACAGCGCAAGATAGAGGACAATGCGAGTAACGTGCGTGACAGCGCAAGTTAGAGAAGTGCAAAACAATGCAAGTATAATGCGTGACAGCGCAAGATAGAGAAGTGCATGACAATACAAGTAACATGCGTGACAACGCAAGTTAGAGAAGTGCAAAATAATGCAAGTTTGAAACAAACATAACAACAGAAGGAAGGCATGCGCGACAACGTAAGCCGAGTAGGATGCATAACAATGCAATTTGAAACAGTCATAACAATGCCAGGAAAACATAAACACATGTAAGTAAAGCATACGTGACAACGCATACAATGTGTGTAACAACGCGAGGAAGGGCATAAACATACGTAAGTAAAGCATACGTGACAACGCATACAACGTGTGTAACAATGCGAGGAAAAGAGAGGCACATATTCAACAGAAGCATGGTAAAGGCATGTTATTCGTGATGTTGAGACGCAACCTCAAAGTAAGACGAAGCATGCACAATGCAAGAGCGAAAAGACGCATAACAAGCGTGCTTATGACAAAACATTGTAATGTAGTACAAAGCAATTCTCGGATTTCACAATATACAAAAGGATACGAAAAGGATACACCTCGTACGTATCGAGTGCCACACACGGAAGACATGGTTCGAGGTCAACACGAATGCCGGTTAAGCTTTAAAAGTGTATTTTCTTGCACTTCCTTGAGAGATAAGGGCACCAATCAACATAAATGACCCAAAAAAAAAAGGCATTGGAGGTGCATCGACCCCAAGGGGAGGCCATCGGCCATACATCGGCCACAAAAGGAGATAATCGGCCAAATATTTAGCCGATCAGCTAACAATTTGGCCGATCGGCCAAAAATCGCAATTTCGGGGTTGTTTGTCCATTCACCTCGGGTCTTTAAATATAGGGCCTCAAACCCCATTTCCTCATTTCTTCAAGCTCGAAAATCATTTCCCTACCTCTCTAGGTCATTTTCCAACCTTAGATCCTTGCTTTTCTCCCGTTTTCGAGCCTTTTCCATCGTTCGATTCGCGAAACCCCCTTCGTTTCACACACTTTGAACCGAACAAAACTCGATTTTGGCGCCACATTCTCGATTTCCACTACTTGGGGTTTGTTTTCCCCGAGTTTATCTTGGTTTTCGTGCCTTTTCCCACACTCCGACCTTTTCTCCCATTTTTCACCCCTCGGGGTTGACTTTTGGCATTCTTGCCCATTGTCACACCCTCGACCGCTTTTGCATCTTTCTCGAGATGGCAGACGATATTCCACGAGGTAGGACTCCCCTAGAGATGGACATGGACCCTGAGGTCGAGCTCTTGCCACTGAGCATCCGACCGTTCGACCCGGTGACATACCGGCAGGCGATACACGTGTTGCCTCCCGATAGCATCCGCCAGTTCAGGAGCTATACACGAGGCGTACCAGAGGACCTCCTGCTGCGCGAGCTGGAGTCGCATCTTTCTCACGGTGCTACTGAGGTACATTCTTTCCCTCTTTTACTTTCTGCAATGTAGATCAAATGTGTTCAATAGCCGATACTGTTCTGTATCTGATTAATCCAATCACACTGATGCATGACATACTTAGTTCACTGTGAGCACACCCACACCCGATGTCTGTGTAAACTCGAACACATGCACACGCACTGCATTTTCATCAATTCTGAACGCATTGAAACACTGTATTTCTGACACTGCTTCATGCACTGTTTGTCTTTGAACACAGGGAGATTCCCATGCCTTCCGGGGGTATGGGAACACCGTTGCCCGAGGATGGTACATGGAGTTACCCAATACGGTTCGCCACATCGTTGATCAGGCCGGCTTCGGCACATTCTACATGGGACTCTCGCGCCTCACTGGGAGCAGGCCCCTTCTTGGCACACTAGTAGAGAGGTGGTGGGACACCACCGATTCCTTCCACCTTTCTGCTACAGAGGAGATGACGATGACTCCCTTTGACTTCTCGATGCTCACCGGCATCGAAGTAGGGAGTGATCCGATTCCCTTTGACACTGATATGGATGAGTGGGACGCCGCCCAAATGTTCTTGCTCGGCGCTCGGCGCTCGACCACCTCTCTCCTGGCCAGGGTTCGTGAGGTACTCTTGGTTCGAGGACCACTTCAGGGTACAGGCGCCTACGACCCGGGAAGAGGAGGAGTAGTACGCTCGCGGATTCATCATGTTCTTGCTCGGGACCACCCTTTTCACTGATCGGGCGAACATCGTTGCCCTTTACCTACTGAGCGCACTAGTGGACGTGACGAGGATTCGGCGCTACGACTAGGGTGGCGCAGGCTTGGCTACGCTCTACGGGTATATGAGCTCATCCTCCCGCCGCAGCAGACACTTGCTCGGAGGCTATTGGCGAGCCTGGGAGGTACATTTTCCCTTTCTGCTTTTCAATTCTACGTTACATTATCTGTACACCACACACATTGCGCACACGCAACTTGCTTTACACTGGTTGTACACTGCACACACTGCACACATGCAATCTGCTTTACACTGGCTGTACACTGCACACATTGCACAATACACTTCATACACTGCTCAATACACTGCACACCATTCTCTGATTTCTGCTTTATCTGCATTCTGCCTTATCTGATAAACATACTCATATTTGCCCTATTACATTCTGTAGTTGTGGGTGTATGCCTACTTTCCTAGGCTTGCTCCAGTGCCGGATGTGGAGATACCCCTCGGCGTTCCGTATTCTCACCGTTATGACGTGAGGTGCGAGCGGAGGCCACGGGAGTCTTTCCTGTTCTTCCGTAGATACTTCGATACCATCACCGCAGCAGAGGTATTTCAAACTTTATAGTTCATTTAAGTTTCGCTTTACATTGTACTTTCAACAGTAGATAACAAACCGTATATCCTGTCGCTTGCAGATCACCTGGTAGCCCTGGGCAGCGTTGCCGAAGGCAGTCAGAGACCAGTATGCGGGTGCCCGGGAGACTGCCCGATTTAGGATTTTGCTGGAGGGCCTAGTCTGCCGAGTTTGGTACCTGGGTGAGCGCTTCCTGCACCAGACCCTCGGCTTGCCGGAGCAGATAGTTCCAAGTTCACCTCCTTCCCATATGAGGCATACCGAGAGGTACACCTTTGAGGAGATGATGGATTATACGATTGGCTGGGACTCGGACCCCTTCAGAGATGAGGGCAACTGCGCTGAGTTCATTCAGACTTATCTGATGCGGCCTCTGACGGGTGCCCGCCGAGTCGAGAGAGAGAGGCCCGCGGCGCCAACCAGAGGAGCAAGAGTATCGAGGGCGCCCTGGGCCCGCGACAGGAGTGGGTCCCGGAGAGGACAGGGAGTAGAGTAGCCAGCATTGCCCACTACCATGACATGCCGAGGGTAGGGTGGGGAGACTTACCAGATACCCATCACTCCTCCTCCAGCTGATCATGAGCTTGTCAGAGTCCGCGGCTCGACCCCGGTATGTGCTGCTATACTTTTCATTCTGTACAGTCATTTCATTTGATTTAATATCTCGTAGAATACTAATGATTTCAACACTTTTGCGGGCTTCAATTGAGTACACCGGACAGTCTTTGGAGCTGACGGCCTCAGTGATGGGGATGTTGCAGCGGAGTATAGACCTGTTGACCATTTACGGCATCCCAGTGAGTTCTTTCAACCTCGATCTCAAGACTTTGCACAATCTGTTCCATACAGATCTGATAGACCATATTGTCAACACGGCACTTGATACACAGTACTCACGGCACTGATACGCTGTAATCATACACTACTCACGGCATTCATATACTGCTCACAGCATTCACACACTGTACTCATACACTGTATTCGGTATTCATACGCTGCTTTGCATGGCATAACTGATGCGTTTGCCGATTATTCTTTTCAGGCCCCATTCCAGATGTCGGCTACAGAGGGTGCCACAGTGGGGCCATCAGTGCCTCCCAGAGCAGTAGGGGGAGCTAGGCGAGGGATGACGATCCATAGCCGAGGCAAACACAGGCACACCCGTGCTGAGAGTAGCTCCCGGGAGCCTTCCCCTGATGATGATGAGTCCAATGCGGAGGTAGAGTCGTCCCAGGGTGAGGCCGGAGATGACTCAGACAGCGGAGATGACGGCGACAATCCTGGACCTTCGTCTAGGAAGAGGACCAGGACGAACTCCCGTGCTTGAGACGACTGATGCTGATCCAGACATTGATTCAGATGCTGCTCTTCTTTTTTTGCTTTATTCAGACATTTTGTTACTTTTCTCCTTTTTTGCTTTATTTTCCTTTTTACTAGTAGTTTGAGCACATTATACTGCCTCAGGCAGGTTTTATTTTCTTCAAAACTATGTACTTTTTGCAAGAGAAAATATGATGAAATGAAACAGTTGTTTTGTTCAAAAAGTGTTACATTTGTACATTCTGTGCATCGCATCGCATTGCATCGCATCGCATCGCATTACATAACAATGTAAATGAGATTGATCTTTTGTTTTGAAAACTAAATACTCAAATTGCATTAATCAGGTAGTGAACCGGCTAATAACAAAACAACTCGATAAGCAAAACAAAGAACTCGACAAGCTAATCAATTGTAAATACAACTCGATAAGCAAAACAAAGACTTAAAGGATGCAAAATACAACTCGATAAGCAAAAGTACAACAACTCGATAAGCAAATGAAGTAACACAGGCGCGACTTCGCAAAATCATCACCGGAAGGCATTAGAAGTGGAACCAATCACAAGTTCTCAACATATTCAACACATATACAGCTTAGAGAACAAGAGGAAGGCCATCGGCCAGAGGGAGAGGCCATCGGCCACAAGAAATTGCCATCGGCCAACATTACTAGCCGATCGGCCAAAAAGAATGGTCGGTCGGCACTATTTTTGGCCGATCGGCCAAAAATGGCAAGCACCTCCAGAATGCTGACACCTGTCTTCCACTCAACACCTTATCTTCTACAAAAGCCTCAGCTTCATAGTTTTCTACATTTCAGCTCAGTTTTTGCACCAAATGGAAGCATTTCTTATCCAAAATCTCACAAATTGGATTGCCAACTTGGATGGCTCGGAAAAGCTAAATTTTCAGAGCTTTGGTGTAAATGCACTATTCACACTAGGTCGCACCCCGTTGCATTTTCCGTTCCTCCATGCCGCGGCAAGGTTTTGGAATCCGGCAACACAGGTCTTTAGCTTTGGCGGACAAGAGATGTGTCCTACTTTCGAGGATTTCCAAACTTTAATGGAATCCGAACGCGACGAAGAAATCTTGTCTCAACTCCGCTTCGGCCACGTCCAAGCCTTGGGACGGATGTGTGGCCTTGCTTTGCATGACCCTCGGTCATTGATTCACGACGGAAAGCTGGACATTCCGAGCTTGGTTCGTCAGTTTTCTGATGCCGGTGACCACGGCGACCATCACTGGCAGGGTTATCGGCGACATGCGCTTTGCCTGTGCATGCTGTCTCATTTCTTGCTTGCCCCAGGCTCCGGTGGGTTTAAGACTCGTTTGATTGAGGTTGCCGAGGGCTTGAAAGAAGGCAAAAGCTGCATCATCATGACGCTAACCGAAACATTGTTGGGTTTGGACGCTTTTCATCGCCAGGAGACGACTAGATTCGCGGGGAGTCCACTACTACTACAGGTAATGTTTCCCACCCCATCTCACATATATTGCTCACATCACTTGACCCTCAGGCTCGGTTTTTCTCTCAAAACCCTTTTCTTACTTTTCTCTCAACGTACACCTCTCTATTCTTTAATCTCTCATTTTTCATCCCCCCCAGGTGTGGTTGATGGATAAATTGAGAGTGGTGGACTCATGCCTGGCATATTCAGCTCGCAGCTATTTCTTCCGACGACGTCTAGTCGATGCCCCTGATGAGGGATGGTGGTACAACTGGATGTGCAGTTTGTCCGCGGACCACATTGCTTGGCGCTGCCCTTGGCTTAATTTACCGGCGATGAGCTACAGCATGACCCGCTAGCCCGAGATTCAGTTGATTGGCCTGACACACTGTGTCTTTTACTTCCCATTCTGGTTCCGGCACCAGTTTGGACATGATCAGACTTGTCCGGAGGAGGGGATAGAGTACCCTGCTACATTTCCGGTCCGAGGCGCACAGCTGGCTCGGTACGCCACAGCATGAAGGACGAGAGAGCTTCTGGCCCCCGCTCCCACTTTCAGTTGCACCCTCTCTGATGAGTGCATAGATTGGCTCAATTAAGAGGCCCAAGTAGGGCCCACTTTGGCATCAGAGGCTTCTACTAGCTCGGGGAGGGAACGTAGGAACACCTGACTATGCCCCAGATTTATTTGCTTTTAATCAGAACTTTCAAGCTTTCTTTATAAATGTAATGAAAAGCAACTTCAATTTGTATTCAAGAGTAGGAGAACTTTGTATTGAAATCAATAAAATTGAAGGTTATGGGTACTGAAAATTTTCCGTTTGGTCCAAAAATGGTCTAAGTTGTAAAAAGATTAATTTGAGCAAAATCAACTTTTATTAAAACTTTTCAAAACCATTTTCGATATGGATCAGAACTGGACACGCCTGAGATCTGTCACTGAGATGCACAACCCCAGATCCTAGCAACTGGAAAGTTGCCCCTAGTCTGAATAGCACTGCACTGGAGATTGCAACCGAGCTCTTGAATGCAGAATAGACGAAGATGACCAAACATGATCACATGGACAAAGTTGATCGAGAAAGTGTTTATGGCTGGACTTTAGAAAGAAGTTGCCTACGTATCCCAAAAATGGGAATCAAGCATTACGTAGTTCGGCTCAGGTACGCTCGGGTATTAACCTCTCCTTTTGCGCTCTAACTTTTGCCAAGGTTGCCCTTTCTGGGTTCTCAACCTTGCGAGCTCAGTTTTTATAATTTCAAATTTTCTGTGCTCTAACTTTTGCCTAGGTCACCCTTTCGGGTTTTCGGCCTAGCGAGCCACTCAGGGAAAATATTTCTTCAACTTGTCCATGTTGATCGGCTGGGAGAACTCTAGGCCATCTAGGTCCATCAGAATGACAGCTCCACCCGACCAGATAGACTTGATGATGTAAGGGCTAGTCCAATTTGGTCTGAACTCGCCCCTAGGGTCATGGATGGGAGCTCGGTTGTCTTTGAGCACCAAATCTCCTTCTTTCAAATTCCTGGACTTAACCTTTTTGTTGAAAGCCATGGCAATTCTATGTTGATAACCCTGAACATGGTACAGTGCTTTCAGCCTTCTTTCATCAAAGAGCATGAGTTCCTCGAACCTGCTTTACTGCCAATCTGCCTCAGCTATCTGACACTCAGCCAATACTCGTAATGACAGAACCTCAATTTCGATAGGCAGAACGGTCTCCATCCCATAGACCAAGGAATACGGAGTTGCCCCAGTAGAAGTTCGAATTGAAGTCCGATAGCCCCACAAAGCAAATGACAGCTTATCTGGCCAGTCCCGGTAGGTTTCCACCATCTTCTGCAGTATATGCTTGATGTTCTTGTTGGCGGGCTCAACTGCTCCATTGGTTTGCGGCCGTTAGGTAGATGACTTGTGAAAAACCACATTGTATTTCTCCAACAAGTTAATCACTTCTTTCTTGAAGTGGGAACCATTATCTGAAATGATCTCGTTCGGGACCCCGTAGCGACAGATGACGTTGTTCCTGATGAACTTGGCAACGTGCGATGCCTTCAACACCGCATATGATTGGGCCTCAACCCACTTTGTAAAGTAGTCTATCGCGACCAGAATGAACTCATGCCCATTGGACCCTTTTGGAGTGACAGCCCTGATCACATCAATCCCCCAGACTGAAAATGGCCATGGTGAAGTCATGTTGTACAGCTTCGATGGCGGAATGTTCATGCAGTTTGCATGGATCTGACATTTGTGGCATCGCCGAACAAAGCCAATACAATCCTCCTCCATGGTGGACCAGTAGTAACCCTGTCTGAGAATTTTCCAGGCTAGCATCACCCCGTTCACGTGCGCTCCGCACTCTTCTCCATGGATGGCCTCCATCAGGCGCTTCGATTCTTCGGCATCAACACACAGCTTATGCATCCCGAGATGACCTCTCTTATACAGTTTTTCTCCGCAGACGATGAACTGAGCAGCCATTCTTCGAATTGCCATTTTATCCTTGACATTTGCCCCTGGTGGATACGCCTCTTTTTCCAAGAAGTTCCAGACATCGTAATACTAGGGGTTCTCATCTTGAACCTCATCTATGGCAGCAATCAGCTTGTAGGCTGGTGCAAATTTCTGTTCGATGACGATCGGACGCATCCGGACTCCGAAAGGGATGTCTATCATGGAAGATAGAGTTGCTAGTGAATCAGCGAACTTGTTGTTCTCTCTTAACAAATGAGCGAAGTTCAGTTTCTCAAACCGAGGAATCAGTAAGTCCAAGGTCTGGTGGTAGATTCTCATCTTTTCTTCTTTGACTTTCCAATCTCCCTTAGCTTGGGATACAACAAGGTTCGAGTCCCCGATGACGTCCAACCGTTTTGCCCCTAGTTCCAGAGCTGCTTCTAGTCCAACAATGCATACTTGATATTCTGCTTCATTGTTCGATACTTTGAAACGGAGTTTGAATGCTAGAGGGATACGGGAATTGTCGGGTGCTATCAGCAACACCCCTATCCCATACCCGTATTGGTTTGACGCTCCGTCAAAGTACATTGTCCAAGTTTCATCTTCAACATGCAGAATAGCCTCGTCTAGGAATAAATACTCAACTGCTTCATCCCCGTCCACTGGGTGATCGGTTAGGAACTCCGCTACCGCTCATCGTTTAGGGCAAAATCTTTTTTCTTTCCAAAAATCAATCCCAACATTCAAAATCAACAATTTATTTCCAACTTAACATTATCTTCTATGTCAAAATCATTTTCAATGATCCATTTGAAAAACTCCTCTTTCGAATTTACCCAAAACCCTAGATTATTCCAAATTTTCCAAAAATCTCAATATTGTTTAGAAATAACAAATAACTAAGTTAAAACTCATACAAAGTGTGGAAAGTATCCCTACCTCAAGCTTAAAAGATGAATGAAAGAGAGATGGAAACTCAAAGACGTCAAAATTCAACTTTGTTCTAATTAGAACGAAGCCCTCGTCAACCTCTACCTTTTTAATAAAGGCACACGGGTGAAAAGATCAACGGATCTAGGTGTATTTAAGGGAAATAGATGAGTTTTAGAAAGAGAGTGAGAGATATTAGGGTTTTGAAATGTTTAGAGAGAGAGAGAGGTGAAAAAGTGAATCAAAAATGGTTGTTTACTAATTAATATACGCATAGTTCGCTCAAACGCAAGATGTGTCACGCTAGTGACCAGACACAATAAATTGCACCATTCGAGCGCAAGAAACCTAGCTTGAGCGCAGAATACGAACTCCCAGTAGTTTTACAAACAGAAGACCGTCGCTCGAGCGAAGAATACAAACTCCCAATAGTTTTACAGACCTGCAAAAGTACTGGAGGTTCATAAAGATTGCTCGAGCGCAAGAAGTATCACTCGAGCGAAGGAATAAAATTCTACACATCAACAATTTGAAAAATAAGCTACCAACTTGTTCCAAACATAAACAACATGTTCCAAAGGCCAAACTCAAAGAGAGATAAGGGAAAATAAGATGTGAACAACTGTATAGGACAATGAAACCCAGGTCCGAAACATACAATGGGCTGGGTCTAAACCAAAAACGCTATATGCTCATTCCTACTACTCTACATGAAATGATCACTCACTTACAATGGTGAATAATGATTCTATTTGTATTTGTATTTTTTATTTTTTAGTGAACCAAACATGATAATGGATATTATGAATAGAACTATCATTTTTTCATTACAATAAACCAAACACTACTTAAGCCTTAAAATATTTGGGGTCGTAATTTTCAAACAAAATTTGGGGGGCGCAAGGCAACCTTGGTCGCCTACCACTACAGGAAATATAGAATTTAGCGGCGTTTATTTAGCGACGTTTTTTTTAAACACCACTGTTTCTAACCTTTAACGACGTTGTATAAACGTCGTATTTTATTTTGATTAAAACGGTACCGTTAAAGGAATAGAAGTCGTTTTTTAAACGCCTTCACGTGTTACAATAATATTCCTCCCCCTCTCTCTTTAGCTCTGTGAGAATCAGAACCCTTCTCTCTCTCTCTACACCCTCATTTTGAATCTGGGAAACATTCAGAGTCTTAGAGAACCAATCCCTCAAATCTCTCACTCACTCGATCGCCCGCTCTCTCTCTAAACCAATCCTTCACTGTTATTTTTAAGTCATTGCTGTCTTTTGATAGTTGTTTCTCCAGAAAACACATCATTAGAAAATAAATCAATAATTATTGTTGATCTACCAAAAAGAAATAGTTAGTAGATTCTTTGGATGTTTGTTAGAAAAACCCAGTTCAACTCAGCCAAACTTAATTTGATGTCTAGTTCAATTTGTTTAATTTCATGCTGGGTTAATTGAAAAAGTTTAATTTGATGTCTAGTTTTGTTTTGTTTGGGTCTCAGTCTAAATGGATTTTTATTAATTTCACTGATTACAAACAATGTGATCATATGGCTCATTTCCTTTAACTGTATTCCCATTTATGCGGTAATGTATCACGAGTAAGGAAAAAAAAAAAAAAAAAAAAGAGGAAAGATTTTAAATGGGGAATATATTCATGTACATCATTCAGTAGGAAGCCATAGTTTTCATTCTGGAATTATTCAAAATGATTTTGAACTTCATGAGTAATATTAAAGTTCTTTCAGAATGTGGTATAACAAATTTTTTTCTTTTTTAGACTATTGAAATACAGTATAATATCATGTTAGTTATTTTTATTGGAAAAGTGAAGCATTCCCTGAGTCCTCTATCAGGATGGTAAATTTTTGTTACATTCAATCCTTGCTATTTCCAAGGAGTGTGCTCATACAAAGAACTAAATATACCTTAAAAAACAATAGCTAGAGGAGAGAGAACAGTAGAATAATTACTATCATACTCCAATTTAGTGTTATTTAGTCACTAGGAGAGAATTAGAACATCAGATCAACTCTTTGTCAATTGGAGATGCAAAATTTTGAAAAATCAGCACAAAACAACGGTTCATTGGATTCCTAGTCATCCTTTGATAAACATTAATAATGAGCCCACATGAAAATTTGCATAATAGTTAAAAGGGTTTTGGGAAATGGATTGACCTTTATTCTTCTTCTTTTTTTTTAGCTATCATGAAGCCTGTATGATAGGGGGAGAAAATAAGACTGTAGAGTATCTGTCTCTGGTGTGTGTGTGGGTATGAGTATGGGTGTGTGTAAATGTGCGAGTTGGATATGGAAATTGGAACTTGAAATGATGTATTGGAATTGGGTGGGATCACTGTTGTAGTGAAATGGCAAGGAAATGCTTATGATGGTATTAAAATGGAATGTTGACATACATGGTGAGATATAAAGATTTAATGGGTGTGTTTGGTTTGGTTTTGGGAGATAAATTTTCAAAAAAAAAATTGGGAAGAGAGTTTAGAAATTTTTTGGTTTGTTTGGTTATATATTTTGGAAATAGTTTTGGAATATGGGAGTTTGAGATGATTTGATATTTTGTTGTAGTTAAGTAAATCTCTGTGAAAGAAAAAGTGATTGAAAAGGAGAGAGGAAAGAGAAAAAGTGATTGATTGATGTGTAAGAGAGAGTGATTTTGAAAAAAAATTTCCAAAATCACTAAATCACAAAATTTTGAAAATTTTGCTCCAAAATTACTCTCTCAAAATCAAACCAAACAAGGCCAATATGTTTTTCCCATATTTGGTACACTTAGACATGTCACCATACTGATGTTTACTTTTGCTAGAATTATTCTACTGGGCACATTTTCCTTACACCTACAGTTTAGAGAGAGGAAACTGAGGCCTAGACTAGACCGCATAAGGAGATGCATTTGTTTTTGGACATTCTTTTTATTTTTTGTTTCATAAAATAAAATAAGAAGGCTGCTATGGGTTGCTATGGGACTATGGTAGTGTTTGGATGCTGAAACTATCAGTAGTTTTGGTGCACAGCAAAGGTAATTATTGACAGAGATACCCCGGGAAGTCTAGAGGGCATGTGTTTTGTTACGTTATGTGCTATTTGCAAGGTGAAGCATGTGATGGTGACGAGTTTTCTTTTGGTGTGTGGTGCAATGACTGTAACATGGATATGTGACAAAATATCAGAATCTAGATTTGGTAGTATTCTTAGCATTTGGATACAACTTTTTTGACTTGATTTCTTATTTTCTATGGTTTACTTATTTTTGACAGTTTTTTGTGCCTTTCTGATCATAGTATATGTTTTGTTTGGTGACCAATTGAGTTGCCATGTCTGGTTTTGTTAGTTTTTCTTATGTGACACCATTGGAATTTTATCGTTATGAACTAATTGAATACATGTGTTAGAAATTCCTTCAATTGGTTTATTGTTTCTGTGAGTGCATCCCACATCGCTCTGTGAGAGTACCACATTCCACCTCATAAGCTGAAAATGAAAAAGCAAAAAACTTCAGCACTTTTCTATTTGGGTTACTTCGAGAATATCAACTCAAGTTTCTGAAATGTGAATATAATTCATCAAAACTCTAAAAGTACCCTTACCCACTTTGTCTCTCTAAAAGAAGCTTTGGACCATATCACCAATGCTTTTTCATGTTATCTATATTTTCCTAAATTAGAGAATAGTTTTCAAAAACAATATAACTGCTTGAAGTCTCGTACACAACCTAGAAAAGCAATATGAATGCTAGGTGTCTAGAGTACGACCTTCAGATCATGCTACAATCTAGTTGCTCTATGATTTCTATGCAGTATTAGGATCAAGTGATTCTAGGAAAAATTGGAATGTAACGAGTCAAATGCAAGATTCAATGAAATTGTGATTGACATGCCTAACTCTCTCAAGGCATACAAGTCAGCCAAAAGAATTTGTACATTCATTATGTTAGTCATATAAGGTGCATCATTTTTCATGTTTTTGACTAGTAATGTGTGCTTCAGGTCAAGGATCATCTTTGATTATATGTGTGGAAATGTTGACTGGCTACACAGATACATTATACAAGATGTTATCTCAACTCACAAGTAGATGCTTAAATAAGAAATTATTCTAGTGTTTGTATTCTATCTATCTAGGTAATTATTCTACTATCCTTTTCTTTTCTACTTTTTCTTCCTTTCCCAAAACCCCTCTGCAGGTGTGTGGGAGAGGAGAAATAAAATTTACTTATTCTAAGCTAAAATCTTGTTAAAACAAGTGTTTAACTGTGTTTTTTGCTTGTATTTCACAGGTATTCGTATTTTGGTGAACTCAGATTCCTATTTTGGCTCAAATAGAGGGGCATCCAATTTTGGTGACTCCTTAATGTCATTCAAATGATTTGTGTGTGATAGTTTTTTTTTTGCACAACGATTGTGAATTATCATTTGATAAGATTTTATTATGTGAATGGGAGTTATTATTTCATATTAGTGTTATTTTTTAGTTTTATTAGAGGTATTTTTTTAGTTTAATAACATAAAATTAGCACAATTTTTTTTTTTTTAAAAAAGGGGCTATCAGGCATTTTTAAAAACGTCGTTAAATAACATCAAAGATATGACGGCGTTTTAAAAACGTCGCTAAATAGCATGATGACGTCATGTTACCATTAGTAGAATTTTTTGCGGCGCTTTTAGAAAACGCCGCCTATTGTCATATAGTGACGTTTTTAAAGCGCCATAGAGTTATAGCGACGGCCGCATCTTCGACGTTTGGTACTAAACGTCGCAAAAGGAATTAGCGGTGTTTTTGATAGATATAGCGGCGTTTTTTTAACGCCACTAAAAGTCTGATTTCCAGCAGTGTACTCTCAGGACCAGTCATGTATCTACCAATCATCTCATTTACACATCATTATGTCTAAAATGTGAATCTACGAAGTATATTGGCATATCATTTTCCAACTGGATAATCTAAGTTGTTTACTATTTGGAGTTTGTCGAGTAATATAATCATGTAAAAAATTAAGTTGATTGAACATTAGCAGCCTTTTGATCACATCATATTTGTATTCAAGTTGACACTCAAACATCACAACTGTCATTCATTTTTTTTTAGACATAGATATGTTCTTATCAAAAAATTATCGACATCGAATTAATTTAATTTTTTTTTATAAAAATATACTACTTGATAGATTTTGAAAAATAAATTATTCAAATTATTAAAATAAAATCCAAAACAGATCTCATTTACGGCACAACCGTGACTATTGTATCCTTGTACAACCATCACCCAAAGTCCCATGTTCATTCAACCACATGATATACCCTTACATAAAATAGAAAATAACCCAAAGTCTTCCAGGAGGAAAGAGACAAGAAAGTATGATCACATTACGCCTAGAAATCCATGTGAGCTCTTTAAGCAGAGAAATTTTTTATTGCCCAGGAATAAATTTACGCGTACTCCAACCGAAATATTATTGTTTGAAACAGTTAGTTCTATTATTTGTTTGCTTCATTTGAAGAGATAATTGAATATTTATTTAAGCATAAAATGTGAATCAATACTCGTATAGCACCAAATAACTTCTCCCTTTTAAGCATCTTCTTTTAAAAGGGGCACCTCTTTTGTCAGTCTGTTCATGCTCATCCACTACTTGCACTCATCATCCACACCCCGTTTTCAATTTATTATGATCCATCCATCCGCATACATATAAACCCAATAATTGCATTATTCTTCTCTCTCATAGACAATAGATCTTCTGTCTCGTAATGATGTTGTTTACTTGTCCAACGAGAAGTTATTGGTTGGTCTGAATATCATCACGTCGTGTTTTATATGTATTTTAATTGGTAAAAATGATATAAATTATGATTTTATATTAGATAATTGAGAAATATGAAAAGAATGAGAATTTGTAATCGGCCAAAAATATGACCATGTGATACCACTAAACTAATCAATAATTTTTCTGTCTCTACCCCCATTATATGATTTCATTTTTAATTAATGATCAAATTAGTTGCACCTTCATAGACTTTTAAGTTAATTACACTTTTAATTTTTATATTTTCACTTAGATTTTACTTGATCTTTATTATTTTAAATTAAACAATTTAGTCCTTACTTTTTAAATTTAGTTTTAGTTTAGCCTTTCTGTTTAAATTACAGACTAAAATTAATAATTTTAAAATACTTGTCAATCTCCTGAAATATACACTTTGAAAAAATTACAAAAAATTGAACAGAAAGATCAAATTGAAATTGGATTTAAATTATAAAAACCAAGTTGTTCAAATTAAAATAATAAGAATTAAAGAAAATTTTAGATCAAATAATAGTGGTGAAAAGTACATTTTACCCTATATATATTGTAGGTTCTTTTATCAACTTCTCACTAATTGATAGTTTCTCTTTAAATTAACTTCATATTTAAATAAGAAAAATATTTAAAACAACTCTAAGGGTTGTCATTGTTAAAAGAAAGTGTATTGAAATGTGTGAAAGTGTCCGGCTAATATTGTGTTAGGGTTCGTTTGGAATGTTGATTGATTTTTTTGAGTTTTTGACTATTTTAATTTGGGGCTAAAAAGTCTCGTTTAAAATGGACTTTTTGACCTTTTTTATTTTTGTAAGAGAAAAAATAAAATAATTATAATTTAGATGTGAGATTTTGTATTATTGACTTTAACCTATTTTTATCTTTTTTTGGCTATTTTAGTCCGTAGCCACTTTCCAAATGAATGCTTAGTATGTCATATAATTTTTATTTTTTTTTATTTTTTTATTTTTTTAGTTTTAACTAAAAATATCAAGTGTACAAATCAAATTTTCATGAAAGTAATCTATACTAAACATAATTATTCGTAAGCATATTAGATTTTTAACTCAATTTTATTTTTCTAATTTACAAAAATTATATCCTATTATTATATTTTTATTATTATATTAACTCTATAATTTACAAAAATTATATCCTATTATTATATTTTTATTATTATATTAACTCTATAATAGTTGACAAAAAATACAGTAGACAAAAACATACATTTGCCTTAAAATATTATTTTACATGCTTTTTAATTAGTGTGGATATCATGACAACCCTTAGTAGACATAGAGTCTTGCCCTAACGAATGTCCAAAAAAAAAAATTTATAATTTGAATATACTCTTCACATTCCAAAACATTTTCATACATCTATATATTATATAAACAAAATGAGATTTTTAGTGAGAAAGCCTCTAAGACCTTCACATGTCCAACCTCAATTTCTTATTTTTCTAATTTTAAAAAATAATAAACTATTCATATGTTTCGCAAATTTTTTGAATTAAAAAAATAAATAAATAAAAAATCTTCAAGTCTATCTCCTAAGATCATTATCTAAAAGATAATCATTTCCTAAAATCAAACATAGAAATACAATCTGTTGACCTTCTAATTTATTTGTCCAATTTCTAAAATCTCTACCTAAAATCCTTCATTCCTTAAAATAAATTAAACAAAAATCAATCAAATATGTTTAAATTGTTTTGTTTGATTGATTTTGTTTCCTTATAATTAATTTGGATTTGGTTGTTTCCCTATAATTAAATCGTTTCCTTATGAATAAATTAAATAAACTGATTTGGTCCTTTCCATTTGTGAATTTTGAAGTTTAAAAAATAATTTAAAAATTAAAAAAGTTTCATGATTTATGATTTAGAAAAAGAAAAATGAAGAAGATCATTCTTGTGTACTCTTTTCTAACCAATTCTTTCTCCTATTCCCAAACCCTAGCTGTCATGTATTACGCCTTCTCTATAGTCATTCACATCCTCCTTTTCCTATAAATATTTTTTCTCTATCTTTATGAAATAATTAGAGGTTAGTGAATTAGTCTCTTACATTCTTTAAGCAGACTCTTTCATCTTTTACGTACACTCTTTTTTTTTCTTTTTCTTCTTCCATTTTTTTTTTTTTATACTTCTGACCATTTTTTATTTTTACATTTCATATTTTACGTATCATTTGTCCCTACTCT
Source organism: Camellia granthamiana (assembly GCA_036172215.1). Classification (NCBI taxonomy): domain Eukaryota; kingdom Viridiplantae; phylum Streptophyta; class Magnoliopsida; order Ericales; family Theaceae; genus Camellia; species Camellia granthamiana. The sequence continues at coordinate 50,973,196 of CM069905.1, read as the reverse complement.
CTACTAATCATTATTTGTTTTTTTGCTTATAACCATTTTTTTTGTTGAAAAATATTATTTTCACTAGAATTTTTTTGCAAAATTTTATCATAAAATGATGTGATAGTGTCATTTGTATAATAAAAAAAATTGTCAATGGACTCTTTATTTGTAAAGTGATAGATCAAAATCCAACCAAATCATTATTAGTAATTTTTTTTTTGGTATTGATTTTATGTTTGTATATCACTACTCTTTTTTTATTTTTTTACTTTTAATATTTGTGATATCATGATATGTGTTAATTGACAATTGGTGTAGAGCATTACTTCAAAAGTACCTAATAATTTTTTCCTTAATATTTTTATGACTTCACTTTAATATTTTTATCGGTAGTTAATTTTGTTTGAATTGATTTTTATTTAATTTTGTTTAAAAATATTATAAAAATATCTACAGTTGTTTATATTAAAGTGAAGTTACGGCCATAATTAAAACACTATAAAAAAATTGCATTTAATCTATTTTTTCAAAGCTATTAAATATGCATAAATATGTACATTTTATTATGAAAAAAATTACTAATGATGTATGTTTACCAATTTAAAAAATATTTACATAAACAAATTGGTCAAGCGACTTTTCAATTTGTGTTGATTGACATAAATCTAACATGGCTTAGGTACCTCGATCATCTCATAAAATTTTAAAAATATCCTTACATTTTACGGTCATTTTAAATTTATCATACTCTATCAATTGACAAACCAAATTTTACTAATACGAAAATATTTTTCCTAATGTGCTTACTAAAACAAATATAAAAATTTACATATTTCATTGCAATTTTTTTTCCATATCGCCTTAAAAATAAAGAGAGATAGAAGATGAGTAGGAGAGAGTAAGAGAGAAAAAAGATAAGATTGTTATATCACTTGACAAACTATGATAGGATGAATTATAATTATGAATTTGTTGATAATGTAATTATAATTGACTGAAAGTATAATTTTTGTAATTTTAGAAAATTCATTTGTTTTAATTTTACCAAGTGTATAACAATTCTGGTTTAGACCCAACCCTTTTTTTTTAATTTTTTTTTTTTTTTTTGGATCCAGGATCCTTTGTCTTGATTATTGTTCATGTCCTTGTTCATCTTATTCATTGTTAAATTGGATTGTTTGAGTATTACGGTTGCGTTTGAAACAGGTTGGGAATTCGTTTTTCAAATGAGTTATTGCTCAGAATTCTACTTGTTCGCTCAAGCGAACTTTCTTGCGCTCGAGCTGTCTTCGGGAGCTCTCAGTACTTTTGCAGGTCTGCAAAACTTCTGGAAGTGTACTGTTTTTAGCTCGAGCGAACTTTCTTGCACTCAAGTGGTCCTCATTGTGCTCGAGCGGTTAGCCTCTGTCTATAAAACTTCTGGAAAGGTGTCATTGTGTGCTCGAGCGGTCTGCGCAAATATCAGTCTGTAAAATTCACTTTTTGGATCATTTTTTCATCTCTCTCTCTCTCTCTCTCTCTCTCTCTAAACATTTCAAAAACCTAGATCTATCCTCCCTCTCTCTAAAACTCACCTTTAAACCTCAAATACTATAGCGATCCCGGTTTTCCCTTAATTGTTTAATTATATTCCGGACTCGGTTCCGTGGATGTTGGTCGTTGTCTTATTCTCATTTCTATCATTTACTCTTTATATTTGAGTCTTGGGTTGTGTCGGGCAGGTTGGGAACAGGTTGGTTGTGTTTAGAAACCAAAAGTTGATGCCCAGATTTTGGCCTTCACGCTCGAGCGGGGCTTTTGACGCTCGAGCGGACCCTTTGTTTTTGCTTATCCGCTCGAGCGGGCATTTTTACGCTCGAGCGTGATTATTCATCTCCTAGTATTTTGTTCTACAGGTCATCGGACGCTCGAGCGTCCACTTTCACGCTCGAGCGGGGACCATCAATGTAATAACCCTCACATTGTCCTAACCATACTCATGTGCATTTTGTATGATTGTGCTTTGATAAGCTTGCATTTCAAATCTTGACTTGTCTTGCATGAGTAATACTTGGATGCTATGTTCCTTTGGTGTGTGTGTTTTAGCCGAGGTTGTCCTGAGCCTAGGTCGCCCCTTTGATACTCTTACACTTAGGACCATCTTGAGATTTCTTTGGCTGACCTCCACCCTTGCCCTGACATGTTGGCCGAGATGATTATCACCTGGGCCGAGGTGTGTATCGCCGAGGCCGAGGTGTGTGTTATCTAGGCCGAGATGTTATCTTGAACCCAAGTGATCTTGTCCTGGAATGGTATGACCATGGCCGAGGTGTGGCACATCTAGGCCAAGGTGTGGCACAGCTAGGCCAAGTGTTGTTCTTCCTAGCCGAGATCATTATTCCTTGACTTGCCGAAGTTTTACCCTTAGCCGAAGTCATTGTCCTCCGCCGATGTCATTCTTGCCGGAGTGTTTGCTGAGTAGCTTGTTGAACACACCTTGTCAGAGTGTTGTCTTTTCAATCAGTCACCCTTTTGAGCTGAACCAACCAACCATTGCCACGTGTCCGAGCTGAGTGCTATATCAGCCGGCAGAGAGAGAGATGTATCATTTTGGTCTCATATCTTGTTCTTGAGGAGAGAGAAGCTCTAGGAGGAGTTCTAGAGTGAGAAAGTGGATTAGCAAGCTTGATCCTTAGAGTTCAACCGTTAGATCCTTGATTTGAGGTTAGAATCTTGACCTATTCTTGTTGTTTTCATTGATTATTTAGTTGCATTGCTTGATTGGATCTGTCTTGCATGTCATGCATTGATTTAAAGTTGGTTTTAGAAAGAGAAAGTTAGAGTTCTTGAGTTCTTGAAGGAAAACCCCGTTTGATCCGAAAGTTTGCAACAAGTCTCATGTTTTTGTGTTTGTTTTCGTGAGATCTTCTATCGCGGGTACCCAGGTCCATGTTTTTAAACTCATAGCATGAAATCTCAGGTTTTATAACCATAAGTTGTGATTCTTGCATTCATCCTCTTCATGATCTTCATGTTCATGTTCTTGATGTTCTTGAGCTGAGGGAAACCCAGATTTTCCCGACCTCATTTGTCCTCGAATGTGGGCCTCGGGACCACACCTCGGCGAGGAGGTGTGGGACCTCGGCCAAGACCTGGTTAGTGCCCAGCATGTTCCCCGAGATGAGGAACAGTGTTTGTTTTGGTTTGACTTAGTTTTTGGAGAACGCCGAGGTCATTTTGTGTGCATGTGAAGCTTGTTTGAAAGTGCATTCAACAGACTTTTGCCATGTGTTTGTAGGACTTGGACTTGCCTTGACCCCGACGTCTGAAGAATTATGTGAGTGGTATTTTAATAAAGATATGTTGTAAAGCTTTGATAAAACCTTGTTTTGCTTTGATTTGAATATTGCTTACAAGCATGAATGATTATTCCTATTTTGTGTATCAAACATTGTACCTTGCCTTGATGACATTCTCGGGAAGTCCGTACGTGCCAGGGGACTATAAGCACTTGTGGCACAAGTCCTTAGTGTCGGGGACTATAATGCAACGATACCCTTGTCTTGAAAGTCCTTAGTGTCGGGGACTATAATGCAACGATACCCTTGTCTTGAAAGTCCTTAGTGTCGGGGACTATAATGCAACGATACCCTTGTCTTGAAAGTCCTTAGTGTCGGGGACTATAATGCAACGATACCCTTGTCTTGAAAGTCCTTAGTGTTCGGGGACTATAATGCAACGACACCCTTGTTAGAGATCTCTCTTGTCTTGTCTTGCCTTGCCACTGACGGTTTTACCGCGTGGGCTTGTTTGTCCGGAATGTCATCTCTTGTATTATGTTGATGTTAGTAAGCATCTCTTGAAGTTTGAAAGATTTGAAAGATGGACTTGACTTATTTCTTGTATTGCCTTGTTAAAAGACCTCGGATGTCATTCATGTAAACCCCTTTATTATTTATGCCATTCACTGAGTATCCAAGCTCACCCTCTCTATATATATGTAGGTGATGAGCAGGGCGGCGGCGACGCCTAGATGTATTAGCCGATGTGTTTTTGCCGATGTGTTTTGCCGATGTATCTTGCCGATGTTTTGGATTGTATTTTTGCAGCATCTTGAAGATCATGCTTCTTGGTTATTTTCTTTGTATTTTGTACTTGATGGCTGAGAAGCCTTTTGATCAAGATGTATTTTTATACTTCATTTGTTGTATTAAAAGCTATGTAATGATGTGTGACATTTCATTCAATCTATGCACTGCTCTTATGGATTACTTAGTCTGGATTTATTGCTTCCGCATTTGTAAGCCCCATATGTATACTCTGATTTGTGTGTGGATCCTTGTAAGTGGCCTTTGGTAATCCCAAATTACTGGCCATCATGGCACCATTCTACTAGGGGCGGAATGGGGTCGTGACAATCAACTGTAAAACTTCTGGAAGTGTGCATCCGGCGCTTGAGCGGCGCTTTTGACGCTCGAGCATAAGTCTGTGTCTGACGCTCAAGCGGGGCGTTCCACGCTCGAGCGTACCTGTTTGTATATCATCCGTGAAATCACTTTTTGGATCACTTTTTCGACTTTCTCTCTCTCTCTCTTACTTTTCAAAACCCAAACTTGAGAGCCTCTCACTCTAGACTTCAACTTCTCTCTACAAAATCATCTAGAGCAAGTGATCTTCTACCTTGGTCCCTTTATATAAAGTGTGGGGTTTGGCTTGCTCTTCATTTTGATCCAAAAATTATTGGGTTTGGAGCACCTTCGAAATCCTTCATCTTCTCCATTTGGTCTCTCCATTTGAGATAGAGATAACAACTCATATTTATGGTCTTTGACATAAACTTGTAGTCTTTTTGATGTAATGTTGGAGTTGGGTAATTTTGGGGGTTAGGGTTTCAAAATATATAAAGAGGGGTTTTGTTCTTTTGACTCATACATGTATATTTTGGGTCTTAAAATGAGGTTATTGATGTTTAATGAAAATATTTGAGCCTTTGGGTCAATGTTGAGAAAAGGGGGAGGAAAGCCCTAATTTGTTGTTATGAATTAATTTGTACAATGGAAAGTTATGAAAATATGAAATTGAGTTGGAAATAATGAAATTGAGGAGTTATGAGAATAAATGGTGGAGTTGGATAAATTAATCACTCACCTTTGGAAATATTGATAATTTATCTGTTGATGCATTTATTATCTGTTTAGAAATAATTGCTTTGGGCTATCGGTGGAGGATAGTCTTGATTGTTATAGACACTGTATGTTGATTAGGGAAAACTGAAACTAATCACGTTGAATATGTCATTGAATATGACGGTTGTAATAATACATCGAATATGTGTATTGATTAATCATTGTATATGATAAGTGTTTATATACATTGTATTGTGTGGGAGGAGATAGAGGATGTACTCCACGGTTTGGGAGGAGATAGGGGATGGACTCCTAAACCGGATATTATTTGGGAGGAGATAGGGGATGGACTCCATTGATACAGCAAATATGTGTATCTATTGTGAAGTATAGAAGTGTTTTAATATGACATTGATACAACAAATACGTGTATCTATTATGAAGTATGGAAGTGTTTTGATATGAGTTGTTATCTCATTTAAAAAGGAAGTGCTTTAATATGAGTCGTAGTCTCATTAAATTGTTGGCTAGGTTCTGAGCCATGTTATGAATTGAAAATTTGATAAGTAAAGGAAAGTGGAATGAAATATGGACATATCTGTCATGGAATTGGATTGTGTTGTACGTTGGTTTGTATGAGTTAAACATTTATCAAATGCTAATGTTTTAGTTATTGCTCATAATATGTTTAGCATATCTCTACTAGGCATTGGCTCACCCTATATGGGACATCATTTTCAGGTACAGGTGATATGCCACCTCCAAGGATGTAGCTTGGGAGGTTGTAGAAGCTGAAGGCTTCCTTTTTGTGATTATTTTGTGTATTACATGTAAATCAAGCCAAGGGCTTATTTTGTGTTTTGAGTTAGTACTCTCTTTTTGTAACCAAGTGTTGGCTTAGAAAGTTGTAAGCCCGTAAGGCATTTACTTTTGATGTTAACATGTAATACTTTTCTAATGAATACTCTGATAAATGGAATTATGCTTTATTCTCTTAAGTTTATGGATGTCTTGAATGTATGATTTATGGGTTTATTGTTAGGGCGTTACAAATACACCCTTACCCTTTGATCTCTACGCCTTTGTCCTTTGGAGAAAAGATAGAGTTCGTTGAGGACTTCGTTCTAATCAGAAAAGTTTGTGTTTTCATTGACATTGAATTTTGGGGATTATGGGCTTTCTCCTCTTCCGAAGTTGAGGTGGGGATTTTCTTAGCGGTGTGCATGTTGTTTAACTTCATTATCTGTTACTCTTGTTAGTTATGGGTTTTCGAAAAAGTAGTTTTGGATATATATTTATTGATGTACAAATTTGGGAAAAAAGACTTGTTTTCGGTTATGGTTTGGGATTGGTAACCTAGTGGTTGTTGTGTTATGAGTTTTCGAATAAAATTGGGTTTTAAAGGGTTTCTCAAAAGTTAATCAAAAACTAGGGTTTTGGGTGTTCTTTTAATGGAGAAAAAAGAAATTGGAATGGTTGTAGGATTTTAATTGAAATGAGGTTTGATTGAGAAATGTTTGAATTATTGGAAAAATACCGAGTGGTTTCGTTGGAAATGATATGAACGAATTTGGAAAAATTATATATTTTCGGTTAAGATTCACAAGACTCATGAGGAATGGAAATCATGAGATTTTGTATAAATCATTGGGATTCCGATTTGGTTATGATTTTGGAATAATATTATTGTTGTTGTCTTTTAATTAGAGATAATTGTTTTTGGCAACCAGTGGGGGGTTGTATTGATTGTTGTAGAAACTGCATGTGGATTAGAGAATGGAAATGTTTACAAATCATACATCGCATTGTGCATATCATAAATTTGTAACTGAAGATTTCAATGTTTCAAAAAACATACTGTTATTTTGAGATGCATGTATTGTATTGTTGAAAGGGTAAATAAAATGGTGAAGCTGTAAGAAGGTGTTAAAACAAAATTAAGTTGGCTTGTGTGTCCAAGGTGTAAGACCTAAAATCTGCGTGGTAGATGCCGAGCCTTCCGGTTAGTATCGGTAAAAATGACATAGTGACTTGTATAGTTACTATTGTGAACACTAACTCTAGAGATTTATTCATTATATTTATCACTTGATTGTTTTGAAAGAATATTGTTGATTTGGAAAGATGTTTGGAAATCTTACATTATATTGTCTCAAAGAGAGAAAATGCATGTTTTATCATATCATTTCAAGTGCATTCATCTTATGACATTGTTAAGCTTCATGCATATCATTAAATTTATTTCTATTAGGCTTTATACTCACCCTATGAGGGAAACCACTTTCAAGTAAACTGGTGTGCCTCCGCCAAGGTGATGACTTGGGAGGATCTTGGAACTTGAGGCTTGTATTTATTATTTTCCTTGGTTATCTGTTGTAATTTAAGCCACAAGCTTCTTTGTATTGAGTTGTGACTCATTTGCTGTAACCGGACAAGGCGTTGAAAATTTGTAGCCTTTAAGGTATTAACTTGTAATAATTTAGTTTTTATTCATCGTGAATAAAATTCATGTTATAAAACTAAAAGAATGTACTAAGACATGTGTTGGAATCGATGTTGCATAATCATATTGTTGTTGTGTTCCGCATGTTAGCAATATTATAATGGATTAAAATGTCTATTTATTTTGGGGCGTTACAAATTGAATTATTGTATATCTATTTATTATATAATACTTAGGACAAAACGTTAATAACAAAAATTAAATAAAATAAAATAAAAATTGTATAACTCATGCCATGTTTGGGATGTTATCCTTTTTTTTATTATTATTAAAAAGTCAAAAAATTAAAGAGTGCTAAAATGTGTTTGGCCCAAAAAAAAAAAAAAAAACTCCAAGGTTTCATGTGTTTTTCACCTTAAACCCCAATGTTTCAGTTTCGACAAATTAAACCTTGGAGTTCCATCCATGTTTCAATTTGCCCTCTCCGTCCATTTCCGTCTACGTAAAGTAACGGAGGGGGTTTAAAGTGAAAACTACTAGGGTTTCAAGTGAAAAAACACGTGAAACCTTGGGGTTTATTTTGTAATTAATCCTTTTTTATTTTTAGTAATTTTAATTTTAAAAATATGGTTAATTACATAAAAAAATTCCAAGATTTTACTCATTTTTCACTTTAAACCTCTTCCGTTACTTTACACAGACGGAGATGGACAGATGAGGCAAATTGAAGCACGGATGGAACTTCAGGTTTTAATTTGTCAAAATTGAAATACTGGGATTTAAAGTAAAAAACACGTGAAACTTTAGGTTTTTTTTTTTGTAATTAACTCCAACAAAAAAAAAAAAAAAAAAGAGGAGTGAAAGTCTTTATACCAATTTCAAAAGACCAAATAATTCTTATGAGTGCGTGCATAGATATTTACACATTTGGAAGGGTAAAACAGAAAATTTAAGTAACAAACAAAAATATTTATATTTTTTCATACAATTAAAAAATTCATTCATAAATATATCAACTTTTTTTTTTTTTTATCTCTTAAAAATCTAAATAGCCACTTAAAAAGCTAAATTGAAAGTTAAAATTACTTAGTATTATTTTTTAAAATTATTTTTAATTAATTTAAAAATAAATTTATCAATCATTATTTAATCTCATGCATAGCACAAGCAGCATGCTAGTTTTCAAAATAAAAGCAAAACATTTTCATACACTCTTCACTTTTTCAATACTAACAACAACCCTAAAGATTGATTTTAATATTTTTTTAAAATAATACTAAAATATATAATTATTTTTTCATTAAACATTATTGTGTGGTGTTATCTATGTCAACTTTAATTATTCATTAAACAAATTATTCATATCAACTTTGTATTATACAGATTCAATACTATCTTAATCTATTTAATATTTATGTTATTATACATGTTTGTATTAAAAAATACTTGACTCTAACCCGCAAACTTTGCTTATATTCAAAATTGTGTTATCTTATTTACATCCTTCGAAGAAGGTTAGATGGGGCCATTGACTGTTTAAAACAAAGGCGCTAGGCTAACATTCCAATTTTGGATTTTTCTTGTTCACAGGTCCAGGTGGGAATTTATTCTGTCCATAAGGACAAATTGAGACAAAATGATCAAAATATTCCTACTTATTCTTATATATATATATATATATCATATACACGGATAATTCTATTTCCAAACACCAAAACCTCTCACTCCACATCCTCTCTTAATACACACACCAACTAATTTTGAATTTTGTAATTTTACTCAATGCACAAACCTTTTTTGCTAAAAATATCTCTCTCTTTAACATTGAAACCCTAAACCAACACCTGTCGCCTATCGCTATTCAGGACCATGCATCGACGATGGCGGCGGCTTTGAGTCACCCCTTTCCAGCTCCCTTCCGCCGTAAGATTTGGGCCATACTTTCCGGCGAGTTCCTAAACCCGCTTGTTTGCGACAACGGAGGAGTTGTCGAGATTGTCGATCACCACCACCTTATACCCACCCAAAAGCAACTAAAGCACCGTGTGGGTTCCAATATACCCAACACCACTAGTCACAAGTATGTTCTGCGCCATAACTACACAAACCCAATTCGCATATAGCTATATATCTCTGTGTCTATATATAGAGAGAGTAGTTGAAGAATTTAGATATTTTGGACCTGATGACAATTGTGACTTTGATCATACTTTAACAATCTGTAAAGTAACCCAGAAACTTTATTGAAAAAAAAATTTGGGGAAAAGATGAACACGGCTGGATTAGGTTTTGGACTGGTCTAGAATTTGGTTCTTGAATGCTCCTCCTAAAAGATGAAGAAGAAGACTTGAGAGAGAGAGAGAGATGGGACGGGGGTTTTGTGGCCAAGAAGTTGTAGCAGACTTGATGGCAGCAGCGGCAATAGCGGTGGACGGTAGCTAGGGTTAGGGCTAAGAAACTAAGGTTTTGGTGGAGAAGATGAAGACACTCTAGTAATTTTATTTTAGGACAAAATTGTAATAAAATCATTAAGTGTGTGCACAGAGGTAAATAAGTGTGTGGAAATAGAATTTTCCCATATACACGACTATAAACACAGCCAGTCTCTCTCTCTCTCTTCTTCTTCTTCCTCTCCAAACCCTAACTCCTTCTCTCTCTCTCTCTCTCTCTCTCTCTCTTCTCTCTTTTTGTCTCACTCTCAAAATCCTAACCTTCTCCTCTGCCATCTCATTCTTCAGCACCTCCATCGACACCGCATCTCCGTCGTTCATTTCACCACTAGAACCACTACTTAAAGACAATCAAGTTCGATTCAAGGTCGAAACCTTCATCTTCGGTGGAAATCACGTTTGGAAGCCAGAGAACCGGCGTCATTGCTGGTAACACCTGTTTCAGAGTTGCAGTGTTATAGATTCATATCTCTCTCTCGCTCTCTTAAAATTCGGCGACGAAACTCGCGCTAAATCTCAAATCTGAGATCTGTGTGCATGTGTGTCTGAGATCTATGTATATTTTCATATCTTTACATGTGTTTTGTGTGTGTGTGTGTGTGTGTGTGTGTGTGTGTATGTGTGTTTGAATTACTAATATACATGTGTATGTGTGAGTGTGTGTATTTTCAGATCTTTACATGTGTTATATATAATTGATTTTTACATTTTCTAGATTTCGTTTATCAACGTTGCTCTTCACTTTATGTCAAAATTTGTTTGATATCATTTTTTTTTTCTTATTTCATGTCAACAATTTCATGTTCTATATATAAATATATACTTTGTTAATTCAGTTTGATTTGGACTATAAGGTTAGAAGAAGATGAGCTGAAATTATCTGGAAGTATATGTTGTTACTCTCTCTTCCCTCTCTTTATATGTGAAAATTTGAAAATATGTATTGTTGAGGTCAAATTTTCTTCTTCTATCTACTGATGTTGTTGAAAGCTTAGATCTGGAAAGTATTCTTGATTATGATAAAGACTTTCCAGAATTTTGAATAAATAGCATTCATAGAATTTCTGGACTTTTTTAGTGACTTGTTATTCTTGTTGTTATTGTTGTTGATGCACAGATAAAATAAATAGATAAGATCTGTGTGAATTTCAACAGATTTGTGTTGAACAGATAAAAAAATAACAGATTATACCTTTAACAGATAGAAAAAATGATTGCAACATATAGGAATTTTGAACAAATTTTTGAACAACTAATTTTTACAGATAGAAACATATAAAAATTGAAGATTGTTTGTTTAAATAAATTTAACAGTTATTTCTCTATCTAGATAAGAGTAGATTCAACAGATAGATACAAAACCTCAACAGATAGAAAAGATTTTGACAACAAAAAGAGTTGGTTTGACATATAGGAACGAATTTTGAATTAAAAAGAACAAAAAATTGTATAGATAGTCAAAAATTTTAAATAAATAGATATAAATTTGAACAGATAGAAAATAATTTGAACATATGGATATAAATTTGAACAGATAGTCAACAAAAGTCAACAGATAAATTAAGGAGTAAAAAATAAATTTCAACAGATAGATATAAATTTGTACAGATAAAAAATTTCAACAGATAAAAATAATTTCAACAAATAGTTAATGAAAAGTCAAACAGATAAAAGAGTCAATGGGCAAAATTAGAAAGAAAATGTTCTTCAAAATAAGTAAAAGAACCTTTCACCAAATTATTTCACAAATGATGAACTTTTTACTAATAAAAAAAAAATACTATAAACCTAATACCTTAGATATCCTCTAAATTAGATTTATTACCAATTTTCTCTTCCTACAAATCCCTAAATGAAAAGATTATGAATCATTGTGGTGATATAGAATAATATAATATCAGAGACAACCAAAATGGATCTTTAACTAAAAAATAATAAATTAGTAATTGGACAACTGGCCAATGTAATCATTTACAAAAATAAAAACATTTTATTATATTCCAATAATAACAGGCCCGAGACAGCAAATACCCAATGAGATTTCATCTAATAGCTGTGATCTCAATGAAACTTTATTCCACTGCATAAACCAGTTTAATTAGTTTAATTGTTTCCGAGATTAATCAAGAACCAAATTTGTACTTACCATTCCAAAAATTTAAGAATCAAATCCAACGGTAAAACTATAAAACCAAATGGCAAAATGATTTTGGGCTAGAAAGTTGTATACTATATCCATACTATCTTCTTTTTCTTTTTTTTCCTTTTTTTTTTTTTTTTTTTGTTTAATGAGAAAAAGGATGTTTTGAGATGTTATTATTGCATGTATAGGCCCAGGTTCGGGATAACCGGTTGCCGACCTGATTTAATCTAACCCATAGGAAGAGATCCATCACCGAGACACCAATGGAGCTCAGTCACACGTCCCAGAAGAGATCAGGTGTCGATTGGAGTACAGTACGAAATTTTTGCATAGAGTTAACTAGATAATCCAGTATATTCGCACCCCCAAAAGTCAAACCTGACTTACTTCTAAGAAATGAGCAGCCTTCACCATCAAGCTACCACCTCTCGATGGTTATTTCCAAACTATCTAATCCAAAAAAAAATCAAAAAGCATATTTCAAACTTTCATAATATAATCCAAATTAGCTTTAATACGAGCATTACTATTTAAAACTAAAAATTAATTCAATTTTCAAGTTCAATGATGTGACATTCAATTAAGATATTAAGGGCATGTTTGATTGGGTGGATTAAAGTATGGGATTGGGATTATTAATCCGTGGGCCCAATTATCTCATGTTTGTCTTAACATTTTGGTTTAGGATTATCCAATGGATAATTAATCCAACAAATTTGTAGGATTATTAGTAATGGGGTAGGGGTGGGATTATTAATCCAATAGATATTAATCCAATTGGATAATTTAATAGGATTATTAATACTTCACTATTAGTCTTTTGAATCAAACATGACCTAAAGGTAACACTCACTCTCATATCTTTTCTATTTATCAATTAATCATATCATTTGTATATCATTGAGTTTAGAAAATAGATTCACATTATGAACTTGTATATAATTTTCTTTAATGAAATATGTAAAGGCGCAAGTTTTTAATATAACCATCAATAATAGAAGAAATGTGAAAATTATATGAATTGTGAAAAAACTTAAACATGAACACATAACCGCTGGGATAAGTTTAGGGCTCGAGGAAGCCAATGAAAAAAATAAGGAACAATTTTTTTGAACCTTAATTCGGTTTTTGAGCTTCAATCTGCAAATGATCTATAAATAAGGTTCTTAATTATTGGAATTGAAACCTGACCGTCTCCCCAAAAAGGGAAATCCTATGTCACTTATTACAAATAATATAATTTTATCATAAAATTTTATAATATCAATTACAGGATACGTAATCTCGCTATAAATTAGGATAACAAAATATTTAAAATTTTTTGGTTCATATAATAAAAATTTATGATTTAGTTACGACATGTTTTGTTACGTCAATTTATAATAAGTTATGTATTTTATAATTAATATTATAAAATTTTATAATAAAATTATATCAATTTATAATAAGATGCATATCATATATATTCTGGTACATTTTCTCTCTAAAAAAATCAAATCAAACTACGTGGTTTGGACCAATACAAAACAGTTTATTGGTTGTACCAATTTTTTTTTTGTTTTTTGAACAATACAGTCCACAAGTGGCTTCCTTGTGTGGACCATATCAGGGCTTAACTTTCTGATGTCAAAAAAACAAAAAAACAAAAGGGTAAATTAAATTGGTGGCTCCAATATTTTATCGTTTATATTATTTTGGTCATTATATTTTTAATTAGTTTAATTTTAAATTTTATTTTAATTTAATTTAATTAATAATATCGTTAGTATTTTTTAAGAAAAATTATTACTAAATTGGTTAAGATTGACTAACTAAATTGAGCAAGTTTATAATTTTGTTCTAAAAAATATGACACGCGCACTTATGTGTATATTTTTCATAAAAAATGCTAAAAGTTATAATCCATGGTTAAAATTAAGACAATTGAAAATACATAGACTAAAATGATATAAGAAATAAAATATATGGACTACTGTCATAATTTGCTCAAAACAAAAAGGACAAGCAATTAAATAATACTTATTTCTTGTTATAAAAACAAAAAATTAAATAAGACCTATTTTGAACAGTTGGCCTCCGGATGAGAATATTTGAAGCAAAGAGTACCAAAGCTATAAGGGTTATTCTATTTGCACTCAAATTATAATTTAGTATGTTCAAATAAAATTTTAAAATTTTAATTCTAATTATACTTTAATGTATATAAATATTATAATTGTAATTCTAATAAGGACAATACACATTAAATCCTAAAATATATATATATATATATCATAGTACATCCAAATAACTTATACATGTATTCTTCTTCTTCCTCAAGTTTTAATTATTTTATCTTTTTTTCACTCCAAAACCCTAATCTATTCCATCAAAATTCATCATTATCATCAATATCATTATTTGTTATTGTGTTATTACTTATAAAGAAAACAAAAATGTAATATGTGCCATTGTATTTTCATTGAAAGCCTCTTAATTTTTCATAAAGCCATTCTTATAAATATTTTTATGCCTCTGGTTTTCTTTCTTTTTTCCTCTCTCTTACCTTTTTTCTTTTCTATGCACCCTTGCTTCATATGTTCAAATATGACGATCATGCACATGATTGATTTTATATGCATCGGTCATTAATGGGGTTATTTTCGAAAAAAACTATCAAAACGACAATGATTTAAATAGTTTGTATATCATATCTATGAATGTGTATATATATTTATTTCATATTATTAATATATATTAATATTATCATATTAGAAGAGAATGAGAAGGTAGAGATGAAGAGAGATATGTGTTTTGTGATTTTTCTTCGCCGGTGCCGTCATTGTTTGTATATGAACAAAAGGAATATGTAATGAGAAATTTGTTTAAGAATTTTTTAAAAGGTTTTTTAAAGGGGTCTGGGTTTGGTCCAGTCCACCATCGGACTGGACCGTGCTGTTGGGCCCGTAGGGGCTCACCACGGGTCTCGTTTTGAAAATCTGAACCGTGCAATGTGTAGAACTCTTCGAGTACTATATGCCTGTAAAAAATCACATTGATCGGATATCGATAGCTATGTGATCAAATCAGTTTTTTGTCAACCGTTAATTTATTCACCGTCCATTTTTTTTATACAAAACTGATTTGATCACATAGCTATCGATATCCGATCAACGTGATTTTTTACAAATATATAGTACTCGAAGAGTTCTACACATTGAACGGTTCAGATTTTCAAAACGGGGCCCGTGACCCGTGGTGAGCCTCCACGGGCCCAACAACACAGTCCAATCCGATGGTGGACTGGACCAAAGCCGGACCCTTTTTAAAGTGGTGTAATTTGGGTTTTTGATTTGTTGATTATTTCAGTGTACCTTGAAAGGTAATTTAAGAAAAAAAATATAAAGTGTATTTAAAGTAAATTATAACTCTAAATAATTTAATAAAATGTATTAAAAAATTAGAGGCATTTGATGATTTTTTAAGTGCAAACAAAATCCCCCAAACTATAAATAGGGACCGAACATTATTGGGCCTGCTATGGCCTAACCTCAACATTAAATTTGCCCAATTCATTGGTGCAGCCAATAATGCTTCATGGACATTTCAAAATACATTAAAAAACCTACGTCGAGTGTGGAATATGTGCCTGCTGTTCATCATATATTTTTTATATATTGTATTTAATATTATATATTGTTGTATAATTATTATAAAATAAGTAAAAATGCCTTTTGAATTTTTATATTACATTACATGAAATCTATAAAGTACGGACACTTCTAAAATTATGACATATTCGTGTCATGTTTGTGTACAGACATTGACATTTTTTAGACACTTCCTGACACATGTTAGACACTCGGGGGAGGCACACATGAGACTAACTATTAAGTTTGAACAAAAAAAAATCTTAGGTACAAAGGTTTTAAAAAAATGTGAATTTACAAAAGGTAATATTATGTCGCATTTTTTTATTATTTTTGAATGATATATTCATATATAACATAATAAATATATAAAATTATATATTTTGTGCGAGTCGTTCACATGCCATGCTTTGCATTTTTTTTAAATATTTGTATTGACGTGTCCATTTCATGTCCTTGTCCTTACTTCTTGGCATCTAACAATATATATATATTTTTTTTTTGATAAATCTTAGCATCTAACAATATTTTATCACATAATATATTAAAAAACAAAAAAAAATATGAGCCTTTTTGCCAAATTTTCATACCTTTAAATTTGAAATTTAATGAATTTGATGTTCAAATATGCAACTCGCATCTGTCACTAGTTCCAAAGCCCATGTAATCATAGGGTGAAGTCAATAAGGGTTATTTTGGGAAGATTATTAAAAATAAATTTTTTGATTTTTTTTAACTCGTTTTAAAAAAAGTGCAAAAAATATGAGAAATAATGTGACTCAAAATAAATTAAAAACTAAAAAATGATTCTTAACCATATTCTTAAAATAGTCCAAAATAAACTTAGCTTGAAAATAAATGTGGATCAGAATTAAGACCATCAAACTTCACCTTCACCACCACCCCAAAAAAAAAAAAACAAAACAAAACAAAACAAAACAAAATATGTGAGGACCATAATAATGCATATCAAATGTGAACAGATTGAGTGGCTCCAACATTCAGACAACTAGTTGTCCAACTAGTTTTGGTAGGGGTGTTTAAAAATTTAAAAAAAAAAAAAAAAAAGGTCAGTAAATCGATTTAATTCAATTTAAATTATTAGTTTAGTCTAATTTTAACTCTGGTTTTGATTCTGGTTTTAAAAATGGTAAAATTGTTCAAATCAATCCGATTCTAAGGCTTTGGTCATGATTCCGAACCGGATTAGACCATGACATATTTATTTATTGTTATTTTATTTTTGTATATAAAAAATTTAAAATATAAAATGTTTCTCACAAGATTTGAATACTAGCCATCAGTGCGAAATTGATAAACTCTTACCAATTTAACCAAACTAATTATTATTAATTTGTTTACTAATATAAAATACATATTATATTTATTGTTATATAAAATTTCTCAAACCGTAAATCAAACCAAACCAAACCGGTTTCTGTGGTTTGGTTCTAGTTCTGGTCCGATTCCAGTTCCATAGGTTAACTATTTGGTTACAGTTCTAATCTTCTATAACCGTAAAAAATGGTTCGGTTCCTAAATCACTCTAAAACCGGACCAAGCCAATCCGTGTACACCCCTGTGTTTTTGTACTTGCATGTGCCATACAAAATAAACTAGAAGATAAAAACAACCAATCCTAGATCCAAGCTGTTTTTGAGTTCACAGACAAATAGTTATTTCTATCCAGTTATCGGCACACTCAAAGCTCTGATACTAATATTTCCTATATCGAGTCAATAACAACATTGATCTTGTACTTTTCAGGAGTTTTTTGGATCACAGTGGTTCTATGATTGACAAGTTCACGCGGTTTTAGAATCATATGGTTTTTTCGTCTAGAACTCAATGTATTGAAGAAAACAAATTAGCAACACTAGATGCAATCAAGGGTCAATTCAACTGAAAAATAAAAATACCATTCTCACCCCCTTTTCTGGTTTTTATCAATCTAGGCTTAAATTGGGATTTCTCAATATAAGAAATACCATACTAGCAATACACACGAAATCACACCTAAAGTTGATTTAAAAGATTGATAAACAACTCATGAATGAGCTCGAGAATATACATTTAAACAAAATAAAAATCCAACGCAAAATGGAATAAGAAAACAGTAAGAACATACCTGTAGCACGCATATACATCCTCTTTATTTCGCTGTGTGAAAAGTTGTTGATTATGTTTACAGCATCCATCATATATACAATTATTTGAACTTTGAGAGCAAAATACCCGAAATGCAGTTCTGAACTTCACAGTTAAGTCTGCCTTGCTCCACCCAACATTATTGTACTGCTCTCAGAGCCACCCAAAACTATACACAACATAACATATGTACAAAAAATTGTTACAGAGAACAGAATTGCCATAATATCTAGACTTCTTCGCGTAGATAAAAGGTTCATTCAAAGCATTTTAATTATCCAAAGCTTATAATTCGTCAAGTGCAGATAAATGAGACAAGGCCCAGCTAGATTTTCATCAGAAAGGCACTTGCATAGCTTGAGATAAGTCTTCAAATGTCCTGACTGTCGAATCGTTTTTCTTAGTCCCTACAACAAAGCTTCCCTGTCCAAAAACTCAGGACATAAACCACAGTCCAGCATTTTAATCATTGTTCCTGCAGCATCATCGAAATGACCACCTTTGATGTACCCTCTCAACAACCACGATAATAACTCGCGACCCCCATTCTAGACATCAATTGTGCAATAGGACCGGCCTCCTTTTGGGAAGCACAGATGGCTAAAACAATGTCATAAAGATCCCCATCAGCCTCCTTACGCACAAGCTTCATTGCCCACAACTGTCTTTCGGCCTCAAGTCCACGACCAGCACAAATGTACATGGCGAGAAGCCTCTCGTGAACCATCCGTAAGGCAATGAGCCTCCTTCTTGAATCACCCAATTGGATAAGCATACTCCATCAGATAGAAGAGCTGATTGATACTCCTCAATACGCTCTACGTTTTCTGAATCCAGTTGAGCAATCAAACCAGACTTCTGAAACCTTTAAGTTGCACAAGGTTTTTGCCAATTCGTTCAGCTCTTTCACCATGGCTGTCATAGCCATTACGTAGCAGTAGATCTCTGGCCTCAACCCAGATTCTCTAAGGTCAATCACTAAGTTGGCTGCATCCCGGTATTTACCGTTTGCCTGACACAACACATTTTTCACAGTTATTATTAGATTAAGAAAAAAAAAACTCTCTAAACATAAATGTAAGATTGACTGCAACATAAGCCAAAAATTGATGTGCCTATCAAGCTACGTTAACCAATGAAGTAAAGCTAACTCAGCTTGTCATAATTCAAGCCTGAGTTTATTATTTACTATTCAGATTTAAAATCATGAGCTAGAGCTAGGCAAAAGAACTTTTAGCATCCTCAGCTTGAGTTGGGCATAAGGGGATCATTTTTTTTTTCATTTGGTCTTGGTTGCCTCATGAAAACCATTCTACAGAATAACTCTATCTGCACACAATAATATGTGATGCATAACACATTTTCATGCATGAAATGTCATCATATTTTCATGTATGAGCTAGATTACGAACCACCGAGATCTGACAAGATCATGAACCAAAAACCAATTAACCTGGTAAAATGGTTTTCCAGGCAATACCTAAAGATCTCTTAGAGTGCTACATAAAGAAGGCACCTACATGTGCTTCTGTAATATAATAAGATATTTGTATTTTATATTTGAAATGTGTGTGGATTTTAGCAGCTAAATAATTTGGATTTAACTAGAGTCGCCATACTTTGATATATAAAAAGTTAAAAACTATAAACGTACAATAATAAACTTGGATAATTACTCGCAAATTGGGTTCTGAGCAAACACACTTCAATCCTTAACCAAACAAAGAAAATTCAACATGTAAGAAAGCTAAGGAAAAAAAAGTTAATAACAACAGTTATTCTAACATTTTTTCCCAGATTATTTTTGTATTTTATGGGCATATAGTTAAGTTCGTTCTTGAACTACCTCCAATTTCATAACAAATTTCAAATCTTAGGACGGTGTTGATTGTCAAACTCTCTAATGATACTTTTTATGTTACTAAAAATTAAGGGTCCGTGTAACTTTTTTTTTTTTTTTTGATCAGCAAAAAAGAAGCTTTATTGATGGAAAGAAACATACAGAGTATGATAACGTACATCAATAAAGAGGAGGGTGCAAAAGCATCATAGTGAAACATTCAGACCCCAACTAAGTTGGCACCTAGATGCACACCAAATCATCTGCTAGCACAAACTCCAAGCTCCAAGTTTGTGAGAAACCAACATGCAGAGCAAAACAAAAACAAAACAAACAAAAGCAACCAAAAAACTACAATCTCAGCAGCCCAGCCTAACAGCAAAAACAACATGGGTGTTTCATTCATAAGATTCACAAAATGGGTGTTTCATTCATTCTGAAATATCCATGCTGAACTGAAATGATTGAGAAATGATGCATGGAAACTTGCAAAGAACTAAGAAAGTATGCCTCTTTGTAAGACATTATGGATGGATTTACTCTGATAATGGGCTTGTCTTGTATGTCTCCTACCGCAAGCATGCCAAAGCACATTGGAATCAGATACTTTATGCAACATTTTCTTCATGTAACATTTCTAAATTGTCAACAAAAGCAGCCTGATTAAGATAATGATGTCCAGATGGATGAATGGTAAGATAAAAGAAAAAACCAAATTAAATAAGATTATACTTGTACGAAGGTAGTGATAGACCCAATTAGAGGCAAAGTACAGGAAATCAATTAAGATAGTCTGGAAATGCAATCAATGGCTGCCAGATTTCATGAAAGATAACTTCGAGAAGATAACTAGCATAGTACTCATAAGCATTTATGCTGTCATTCACAAGTTGTGAAGCATAGATACATGTACGAATATTGGTAGAGGAACACTGAAAAAAAAATTTAAAAAAAAAAAAAAAAAATACAATACAACATGAGTATAATTGATGTCCATTAATTTAATTTATTTTTTTTTAATTGTAGTAATGCATGATATATAACAATTAGCAATCAAATGCAACAAGTAGTTAAAGCAAGGTACAAACTAGAGTTAAACTTAAATGCCAATCAAGAGAGAGAGAGAGAGGAGAGAGTATCTCAATTGAGAGAGAGAGAGAGAGAGAGAGAGAGTAGCTGAATTGAAAAAGAGAGATACAATTGCTCATTCTACAAAGACTAGGGTTTTAAATAATGGCCATTATGTATCGTATTGAAATTGTGGATCGTATCATTGATACTGATACATATTACAATACCATTATTTAAAACCATGGTAAAGGCAGAAGAGAATCCTAAGTGTTCTCTGAACTTTGTGATATTTGCAAAAGAAACTCCTTATTTTTGGAGTTTTAAAACAGACACAATAATATGTTTATTCAAGTACTCTTATATTTTTTAAAAAATTTACATTTATGCCTCGATGTACCCACAAAAGTTCCCAAATGAATCACAAAAATATGTGCGTACATGTGCATATGCCATATAGTTTTCAGAGAAAGAAAACATTAAAGTAAAAAATCCAGCATAACAATATTAAGTAAAGTAACATCAAATATATATATATATACAAAAATTCATTGTCCTAATATGTCATACAACAAGTTCATTATTCTATAATCCACAGCAAGATGAAATGGTATCCCACATATGAAAAATGTACATCAAAATCAACACAATAACTAAGACGACTTCCTCCAATAAAAATGTAGAGCATAGAGACATGACAACATATACTTGGCATGAAACAAAAGTTCGTAGTACAAATCTGAAAAGCATGTTCAGTTAGCAAACCTATCAAACAATAGGCAACCTAAATCAGATAACAAAATAAAATAACAACATGATGATATTGAGAATGTTGATTAAAAGAACCTCACCATCATCTTCCAAGCAAGATAACCAGTGGGTCCTCCCTTATGCCCTTCCATGCCATCCTCTCGGTAAGCAATCTCCCGTCTGAGAACCTCTTTCACAAACAAAACCGCCCTCTCATTCTTCCCCATGTCCCAATACAAAGATATCACCTTCTCAATCATACTAAAATTTGGCTTCAAACCAACACAATTCATATCCAGAAGAAGGTCAACCACATCAACAACATCATGCTTGCTTTTAATCAACTTCTTAAACCACGCACACATTAGCGAAATCATAAGCTCCATAGTCTCATTACGACACGATTTTCCTTACGAAGCCACTCAAACACCTCCAATGCATACCAAGAGTCTCTCCCCTCTTCGGAGAAGTACACCCAGGGGCACAGCCAAAAAACGCCCATGGGTCACGCGCCCCCCTCAATTTTGAATCTTTTTTGTTTTTGTTTTGTGGTCATATACAAAATATATTAATTATTTTCTTAATATTTTCTTTGGCTAAAGATTTCTTGTATTGTTTACAATAAATAGTTATTTGATACTTTGGGAGTACTGTGGTATTATTTATGTAGTACTCTAAACAATAGTGTAGTGGAAAATTTTAGGGATTGAATATAATTAAGTCATTATTTTTAGGTAATTGACAAACTATTTAATGTGATTTGTGATTTCTCATACTTTGAGCATCACATAGGCAACATCATATGGTACTATAAGACTATGTAATAATTTCCATTCAAATCACATTATTTATAAACAATATCATCTCTTTAATATTTTCTGTCAATTAAAAATTAAAGAGATTTTATAATAATTTGTGCTATAAATGATGTGTTTTTATTTTCTAAAATTAAGAATTTTGATCCCTAATTTTTGGTGCTAAAATTATAAACTTACATCATCATCCTACATCGAACTATTACACACTATTATAGAATTTTAATTTGTTCCTGTTAATAATAATTTTTAATTTCTTATACTTAAATTCAACTTATAAAATTATTATTATCTTAATGTTGATCATGATTTTTTTTTTAAATAAAAAATTATAATTAATAAGGTGCTGTTTGGTAACACTTACGTTTTAAGTTTTCTGCTTATATTTACAAAAATTTTAAAAACTCAAATAAAAACTTGTTTGGTAAAATTTTTGATTTATAAATCAGTGGTCTAGTTTATAAATTTGGTCAAAAAATGAAAACACAAAAAATGTGTTTCCGTTTTGAGTTTTGAGTTTTTTTTTTTTTTTACCACCCAACACTAGCCACCACCCGCCACCATTTTCCACCACCGTCTTCCGCCACCACCACCACCCGCCACCACCACCCGCCACCTACTTGCCACCACCACCCCGCCACCTACTTGCCACAACCACTCACCACCAACCACCTACCACCACCTGCCACCACCAACCACCTGCCACCACCACCCATCATCCACTACCACCACCACCACCACCCACTCGCTACCACCCACCACCCGCCACCGTCACCTACCCACCCACCATCACCACCCACCACCCACCATCCGCCACCCACCTGCCACCACCACCACCACCACCACCCACTCACTACCACCCACTACCGTCACCCACACCACCCGCCATCATCACCCCGCCACCTACCCGTCACCCGCCACCACCCACCACCACCCGCCATCCGCCATCCGCCACCCACCTGCCACCACCACCCACTCGCTACCACCCACCACTCGCCACCATCACCCACCTACTCACCATCACCACCACCCACCACTATCCGCCACCCACCTGCCACCACCACCCCACCACTCGCCACCACCACCCGCTATCCACCACCCACCTACCACCACCACTACCTACCGCCTGCCGCCACCCACCTGCCACCACTACCCACCACTCGCTACCACCCGCCACCGTCACCCACCCACCCGCCACCGTCACCCGCCACCTACCTGTCACCACCACCCATCCGCCACCACCCACCATCACCTGCCATCCGCCGCCCACTTGCCACCACCACCCCGCCACCACCACCACCACCTACCATCCGCCACCTTCACCCACCCACCCACCACCACCAGCTCCCCATCACCCACCGTCACCACTTTCCATTACCGTCTTCCGCCGCCACTTGCACCACTTACCATTTCTCACTCTTTTTTATATTTTTAAATTTTTTTAAACATTTTGTCAATTACCAAACGCGTTTGTAGTTTATGTTTTTCTAAAAATAAACAAAAAATAAACAAAAACCAGTTTATAAATTTTTTGTAAATATAAACTGAAAACGTAAACGTTACCAAACACACCCTAAGTACCTTATCTAACTTAATTTTCTAACTCCGCCACTAAGTATACCAATACAAGTTGCAATTCGTGGGCAGAGAGCCGATCATTCATTTCATCAAGAACGCCCGAGGGCTCCCTCGTCATTCTCTCTAATTCCTCAATTGCTTCGAAAAAACCCTCACTCATTTCGTCTTCATCATCACTAGTTAAAAACCTATCCAACTCCAAATCTCGAACTTTACTCTATTTAGGAACAACAAACCTAGGGTTTTGGATGTTGTAGGTTGTAACTGAAACCCAAGAACAAGATTGAACAGTAAGTTTCCAATGAAATTGAGAAATGAAAAGATGATACCGTTGGGGCAAACTCGTATAGGTAATTCCCATGTTGGTGAGAGCGGGAAATCCGTGGGCAGAAGCCATTTGTCGGGATTTTGAATCCGCAGAAACAAATTGGGCAAGTGTTTCAGTAGTTGCTGTGTTTGGTTGCCAAGAAACAGGGAGAAAAGAAAATTAAAATTAAAATTAAAATTTTGCTTAAGGGGAAAAGAAATATCAAGTTATGTTTGGATTGAGTGATTTGGAGAGAAAAGAAAAGAAATGGAGAGATATGTATTTCTCTGACTTGTTTAGATAACTTAAGTAGAGAGAAATGGAAAGAAATTGAGAGAAATTGAGAGAAACACATTTCTCTTATGAGCCTCATTTTTAATCTTCCCAAAAGTGAAGAGATTGGGAGAGAAAAGAAATCACTATTTTCATAATACCAATTTTGTCCCTATAAAAATAAAAGAAATAAAACGATTGAAAATATAAAAAGTTTATTTTGGTAATATAACATAAAATAATTTCTTTTCTTTTCTCTTAATGAAATCTAACCAAACAAAAATGAGAGAAATCACAATCATTTCTTTTCTTTTATTTCTTTCTTATCCAAACAAAAATGAGAGAAATCACAATCATTTCTTTTCTTTTCTTTTCTCTTATAACTTAAGTAATCTTTTTTTTTCTTTTCTCTTCTAAGTTCCCAAACATAGTGTAAAAAAAAGATTGGGATTTTACCTTTTCCACCAAACAAGTGGAAGGGAAACATTAAATCTGAAATAACAATGAAGAGGGGGTTATCGAAGGAATTCAACACTGTTGTGGTGAGATTGAAAGCGAAGTTCTGATCAGAAATCCTAATTGTTGGTAGAGAATTCAATGATGATAAAGTTAGTTCTTGCAAAGTCCGTGATTTTGTGTCACCACTGCAGTGCACCGCAAATTTTTTATTTTATTTTATTTTTTGGAATAAACAGCAGTGAAAGACGAAGACAACGAAAAACAGTAGTAGAAAGAAACATTCGACTCTCTCCCTCTCATTGATGTGAGGTTCTTGAAACGCGTTTCATCGGCGACTACTTTGAGAATCTATCTAGCTTAGCTGCTGCCGCAAATATCAATGCCAATTTACTAGGATGACCTTCTTTTGTTGGGGGAAACAATCAACACAATTTTATTCTATTGTATTTCTCCAAATGAGATACTCGTTCGTAAGAATTTTAGTTGTGTATTTCTCCTAATGAGATTCTTGATAGTAAGAATTTTAATTGTGTATATTTAAGTTATAAAAATTGTGTAAATGTAACCGTACTATAATCAATATTGATTAAAAAATAAATAAAATTCATATTCATATTCATATTCATCATAAAATTTAAAAATTTTAATTATTAAAGTCATAATTTTTTTATAAATATATAATTATTTTTTTAAAACTAAACTTGATTTGTAATTTTTCCATTTTTGTTTATAGGGCGCGCAGACTAGTGGTCTAATAGGGCTAAATTCATCTTTTAATATTTACATTGAATTTTCTTGAGATTTTATTTTTAGGGCTGCTAAATGCCTTTATCTATGAATGCCCAATTCTTTTTACTCCCATCCATATAATTGAAACCATCTATATTCTCTTTGAACACCTACCTTAATACCAAATATACCGTGTTCTATAGACCCTAACTCTTCTTCCCTTTTCCACCGCCGACAGTGTCATTATGACGATTTTCTTCCTCTTTCTCTTCTTTATTTCTTCTTCTTCTTCTTCCCCTTCTCTTCCATCTCCCTTTTTTCCCTCTTGCTTCGCTCTGTCATTCTACTGTTGCCATCACTGCAAAAACCCTAATCCTAGATCTGACGACCCCTCTCTCAACTCACTATCACTGGAAGACAGAGAGAGAGAGAGAGAGAGAGTCGCAAATAAGATAAAGACGACGATGGAGAGAAATCTGAGTTAGATTTGAGTTTGTGAGTTCTGGGGCTTGATGCAAATTGAAATGAGGAGTTGCGGGGTTTGAAGATGAAGATGATGATGGAGGGATATCGAGTGCGAGAGAGAGAACCCTAGAGGCAGAGAGATAGTGAGAAAGAGTGAGCGGATCAATGATTTCAGTGTCGCCGTCGACACCTTCGCTCGCCATCGCCGCAAATCCAAAACTCTTCTTCTCTCTTCTTTGTTTCTTTTTTTGGTGGTTACGGCAGATTCTGATTAGAAATGTAGCAACGACAACGGCGGAGGACGAGCGGTGGCGACAACGGTAACGGTGCAACATAGGGGTTGAAGATCGTCGGAGGAAGAATGCAGCAATCGGAGGTGATGGAATAACTGATAGGATTAGGGTTAGGGTTTTCAAAATTAGGGTTAGAAGGTTAGGGACAATGGTAAAAATGAAACTTCCTGTTTGGACAAAATTGAAATTAAAAAAAAGAAAGAAAAAGATGTAAGGTTCTAAGTAAAAAGGTAGGCGTAAATAGCACTGCACTTTATTTTACACCATACTTTATTTCTTTGGTCATTTCTTTGGTCAATTTAGTGACCTCTCATTTTGTCCTTCTAGTCTGATAAAAGTAATCTGGATGTCCAAAAGGTTGTTGGATATCGGCAATGGTGTAATAAACTGTGGAATGTGGTGCGATTTGCCATGAGCAAACTTGGAGATGATTACACTCCACCAACGAATATAGTTTCAAGCATTATGCCATTTAGCTGCCAGTGGATTTTCTCCATATTGAACAAGGCCATATCCAAAACTGTGTCGTCACTTTGCTCATATGAGTTTTCTGATGCTGCTAGTGCAGTGCATTTCATGGTGGTAGTTTGAATTGTGTAATATGTTTAGTCAAACCTTTCCTTTGCCAATGATGATTCAACATTTGCATCTGTGAGGAGTTTTGCACGGGAAAACTTGTGGGTGTGTCCAGATAATGGAGAAATTATTCAATGCTTCTGTAACAAGTTTAGGTGGTGTTCTAAATCAGTAGTGATTGGTCTAAATTATGAAACTCACCACTTTTGTGTTAGAGTTTTAAGAGATAAAGTGTTACTGCTCCTGGAGCATTGAATAATTTTTCCTAGAGAATGGGCTATGGTTGCTTCATCTATTCATGCCTTCTGTTACTGAAGAATTGTGGCAGCCTCCCCTTTCATCAAGTGATTGTACAAGGAAATAACCAATTATGGTATGCTAGTATCCACCAGTAGTAGAGATAAGATTTTATTCATAGTTGAAGAGTCAAAGGAATAGAATAATAAATAATAACAATGGAGTTAAGTGTTATGTTTTAGCAGGTGACAAAATAAGGGAAGAGAAGAAAAAGGCTTAAGATTGCGTTTGGTAGAGCTTTCTAACTATGATTTGAGAGTAGGAGTTGTATTTTGAGTTTGTAAGTTTGAGAATTATGATTTGAGTGTGAAAAATTTGTTTGGTGAAAGAGTTTTGAATTGAGTGGAGAATTTTTGATGTGACATATAATATTTGATATAAAAACTTACAACTCATAACCAAACATATAATTCAAAATTCTATTAAAACGCATAATTTTTTTTTAAAAATTCAGAAATTATTTTTTTCGAATATATAAAAATTAACATATGTCAATTGCAAAAAATAAAAAAATAAAAAATAATAATTGCATTGTTTCGGACGACCGGTGGGACGTTCGATAGGACATCTGGTGGGACGACTGGTTAGTCCAAATTTCCCCGCTTTCGACCACGTTTTCAAAAGTAAGTGTTGAATTAAGTTTTGAAATTCGTAAACAAACGTCGTGTTTAAATTAAGCTTTGGAACATTAGTTCCAGAGCTGTACCAAACGCAGCCTAAATTTATCTTATTCACTCATGCTTGTTGGTTTAGACAGAGAAAAAAAGGAATAGGCAGCAATTTGATTTGGTTTTTAAATTTTGTTTTCCTCTTTTTCTTATGGAGAATCTTTGTAAATATTAGAGGATTTGGAGGAAAGTTTAAATTTGAAGCTAGGTGTGACAAATTATGCACAAGGTACAATATAATCAAATATTTTTTGCATCTACTTTCTTCTGAACCAAATGGGAAAATGTGCTAATTGATTTTCTTCTTTCTTGTCTCTCTTACTCTCTCAATTTCCCCCCTTCCTTCTCTTTCTCCTACGAAATCTATAAATAATAGGATAGATTGCACTTCAATGCAAGTTTTCAAAAATAATTACAAATCAGTGGCAAAGATTATCAATTTTAATAATTGAAGTTATAAATGTTTTTTATTAATTTGTAAATATTTTATGGAAGTACACTTATTTGCATTTTTTCCTAAATAATAATTGATCCATACTTGAGATATATAGTTCTGTTGATGATTTGCCTATTGTGATGGACTAATTTAAGAGAGAGTGAATGCACCAGGCAAGTTATCTCAAGGATTAGATGATAGTACAATACATTGGATTAATTCTTAATGTCAGTTTGTATTATCCAATGGATAATAATATATAGCAAGACATCATGAGTGGTGATGCACAAATTATGTCTATAGATACCTGTAATCATAAAAATACTAGAAATTTGCTTTAACTTTTTGTTTGATAGATCCTAAAGATGCATCTTCAGCTTGATCTTCTTGCAGAATGAAATATTATGGGTCAGTTGAATGAGTTACTGATGAAGAACTTTTTGGTAGTGAAATGGGGACAAGTGCTCAGTTCTTTATTTTCATTTTTATTGACTGATTAGATAGCTGCTACCTGGTCATTTATGTGTTGTAAACTATAAGATATGTGTCCATATCATTGTTTCTTGCATTGTTTTGGTGATATTTCTGAGTTTCTTTTTAGGTTATTTCTAGATAGAGAAGTGGGGTGCCATGGCATACTGGTCTATGCAAGGCTATGTTAGGAGCAATGCCAATTTTGGATTCTTTTTCTTCGAGCTACAATTTTTTGTTAGTTACCCTAGAAAATCTTTTTTGATTTTTATGCATTGGCAGTTGTAATGACCCGGAAAAAATATTTTATTTAATCTAGCATGTTATTTAAATTCCATTGATTTTAAATTAAAGTGTATGAATAAATTAAATGGGCTTGGTGTCATTTAGAGATTGAATAAAATCTAAACACTCTTAAATAACGCCGTCATAAATTACAGCGACGTTTAATATTTTCGTCGTTAATACGGCTGCCGCAATAGCTTTACAATATTTCAAAAATGTTGCTAAAAACATTAGCCGCAAAAACTTTGACGTCCGCTTATGTTTCTGTCACAAATAGCGTATGACTTCATGATGACATCATTTAGTCGCGTTTTTTAATGTTGTACATGACATCATTTTGTGACGTTTTTCAAAAAACACCATTCTCTCTCTCTCTCTCCCCTTTTTGTTTTGAAATATAGCATACACACAGGGCCAAAGAATTTAACTAACAAAGCAACTTGAAATATAGCACAACACATGGTCACAATTTTTACATATCCAATATATTGTAATCAACGCATCATAAAACATTATATGAAGATGGGGAAATAGTGCATAAAAGTATTCAACTCGTTTATGTAAAAAAATTCTCTCAATCATTCATACAGAAACTATTATCAAAGTACATCTTTATAAAACCATCATTCAACTCCATCAATCCCTACATCAATAATTTGGTTCCATCTTGCCAATGACATTATCATGAGTATCCAGCTTTCCAAACAAGAAATACAACAAATCACCCAAATCACGATAGAAAATGAAGACCCCTGAATCAAGCAGTAAACACATCATTATCGGCAAAAATAGAAAAATGTGGTTTCAAGAAACAAAACAGAGCAGGAGTCTAATAAATTAATGGGAAACATACTTGAAATGAGAATCCAAAAAAAAAAAAAAACAAAACAAAACAGAATAAAACAAAATAACAATCCTAGAAGAAGAAATTAAATCCAAAATTATCTATACAATTAATCTCTTCAAACAAGTAACCCAAATAAGCTAGAAGATGCATATATACCTTCATTAAAGAAAAGACCTTAACCAACTGTTCTTTCAACATGGTTGATATTTCAATGTTGAGTTGCTGTGCGTCAACTTGATTAACTCTAGATATTGAAATAGGGATGATTGACTGTAGACAAAAGCACCATAGACGTTTAAGCACGAGAGCAAATAAAAATGCTAAAATTAAGCAAATTCTTCTAATAAGTATGGCACGACCCAACAGTCTGAAACTTGCTTCATAAGTTCAGCTGGTGAATGTTATTATCACTAGAGCAAATGACTCAGATTAGAGTATATGCTACTGTATTAGCCCTCTAAGCTCCATGGCCCATTTCAAATATACAAAAGTTATAATTTTAGGGAATTAGCACTCCAAAAAAACTATTATGCATTCAAAATAAGGAAATCCTCAACTATTCGTATGAATAGTCTTTAGGAAAATAGATTCTATGATTTCAATTGCTTAAAACAAAGATCTTTTTTATTGTCAAGCTTGGGAAAATTTAACATATGTCTCTTCAACTTTCATTCAGCTTAAAGAATTAACATCAATTCACAGCTTATATTAGATTCAATTATTCCTAGGAAAACAAAACAGAGTACGAGTCTAATAAACAGAATCCAAAAAAAGATGCATCAAACATACTTGAAATGAGAAACTCAATAATAATTCGTAGAACATAAGTGTAGGGATATATTTTCTAAGCACCAACACGTGGCCAAGGTGACGCCGACGTGTCAGCCGAGGTGCCACATGTCCTGGTCATGATGCCGAGGTTATCTCGGCTAGGCCGAGGTTATTTGCGAGGATACCGGAATCCAGGATAAGTGGATATGGGACAAGAGTCCTAAAATGGGAAAAAACTTCAGTTTGGGTGAAGATAAGACTCTTAGAGAGTTTATCCTAATCCCACTGGGAGTCCCAGATTAGCAGCAATCCTAAGTCCATTAGGGCTAGGCTCCTATTGGGACTAGGATTATATTGGCTATAAAAGAGAGGCACCCCCATGGGTCTAAGGTATGCTTTTGATATTCTGTCTAGTGAGTTAAGCACTATTGGTTATCTTTGAGAGATATGGAGTACTGACTTGATCGTCGGAGTACCCCCGGGTGGACGAGCCACTGCCGGAGACTCTTCTTTCTGTTGCAGGTCAGACAGGTGCCATCTATTCTGCCGGTGTTCTCCAGTTGAGTACTAAGTTGGCAGTGTGGTCAGATTTTCACCCACATAATTTGGCGCCGTCTGTGGGAAAAAAGGGAGAATAGATGGCCATCACCGTACAAGATCAACGTGTTGAAAACGATGAGTTTAGCGAAGATGGAGAGTCTGTCGACATAAATGGAATGAAGACCCTTCTAGAAGGGACGTGAAGACAGGGGGCATGAGCGCTCCCAAGGAGATGACATTCAAGTATAGAAGAGCTCAGCCTAAGTAAGCAGATCCTGGATTTCAGGCCCCGGACCCCAGATCCCGAAAGACAAGATCTTGGCCTAAATAAGCAGGTCCGAGAAAAGAAGAGAAGAGCTCAACCTGAGTGAGCAAATCCAAGATTCCAGAAGACATGATCTCGGCCTGGATGAATAGGTCCGAGAAGAGAAGAGCTCAATCTGAGTGAGCAGATCTAAGATTCCAGAAGACAAGATCTCGGCACTTAAGTCCGAGAGGAAAAACGGCTCGCCGATGCGAGGCCGAGGTAATGATGAATAACTTAGACTCATTATATGGCAGAGTCAAATCTTGCATATGATAGAGTTGAACTAAGTTGGAGTAACATAGGCTTGCCATGTCGGTAGAATCAAACTCAGGTTGAAACCAAGTAAGATCAACAGAAAAATCAAGGCTAACAACCTCGACTTGAAAACCAACTTTGGCGAACAAGATCACATGCACAAGCTTAATGTGAACATAAGTCCACATTAGGGGGCAGAGAGTTATAAATGATGTTTAACACTTGTTGAAATTTGTAACAATTTACAAGTTGAAGTTAAACCGATGTTATGTTTAACACTTGTTGAAATTTGTAGCAATTTACAAGTTGAAGTTAAACCGAGATGATGTTTAACACTTGTTGAAATTTGTAGCAATTTACAAGTTGAAGTTAAACTGATGTTATGTTTAACACTTGTTGAAATTTGTAACAATTTACAAGTCAAAGTTAAACCGAAATCATTGTTTAACACTTGTTGAAATTTATAGCAATTTACAAGTTGAAGTTAAACCGAGATCATTGTTTAACACTTGTTGAAATTTGTAGCAATTTACAAGTTGAAATTAGACCGAGATCATTGTTTAACACTTTTTGAAAATTGTAGCAATTTACAAGTTAAAGTTAAACCGAGATTATGTATGACAACTCATACGCGTGAACGGGTTCTTGGAATTCTTGTTCTTTAAAGAGACATGTTGGCCTTAACGATGATCTCGACTGCGATACTTTAAGCTGACATACTGGAAAGTACCGATATAGGTTCTATCACCTCAGAATGTCGAGGTAATAGAACCTAGGGGGCAGTTGTGGGGATATATTTTCTGAGCACCAACACGTGGCCAAGGTGACGCCGACGTGTCAGCCGAGGTCTCACATGTCCTGATCATGATGCCGAGGTTATTTCGGCTAGGCCGAGGTTATCTGCGAGGATACCGGAATCCGAGATAAGCGGATATGGGACAAGAGTCCTAAAATGGGAGAAGACTTTAGTTTAGGTAAAGATAAGACTCTTAGAGAGTTTATCCTAATCCCACTGGGAGTCCCAGATTAGCAGCAATCCTAAGTCCATTAGGGCTAGGCTCCTATTGAGATTATGATTATATTGGCTATAAAAGAGAGACACCCCCATGGGTCTAAGGTATGCTTTTGATATTTTGTCTAGTGAGTTAAGCACTATTGGTTATCTTTGAGAGATATGGAGTACTGACTTGATCGTCGGAGTACCCCCGGGTGGACGAGCCACCACCGGAGACTCTTCTTTCTGTTACAGGTCAGACAGGTGCCATCTATTCTGCCGGTATTCTCCAGTTGAGTACTAAGTTGACAATGTGGTCAGATTTTCACCCACACAATAAGATTAGGTACAGTTCTAACCTGTAATTCAGTAGACTCCAGCGGCCTTCTTTCATTAAGTTTGTCCTATCTACTACTTCTTCTTCTTTCCTTTCATTGATATGTGAACCTGCGTTTAACAAGAATAAATAACATTAATAAAATGTCATTTTGATTTATATATCCCTCTTCAATGAGTTTTAAAAATTAGTTTAACTACTCAAAAAATTTGTAAAATTTTTATATGATGTAAATATATAAGTGTAGTATATTTGGTAAAAGTTTCATATCAAAAGCCCTTCAAATTAAAATTTTAAATCGAGTGGTACTTGGATTGACCGTTGTGCAAAATTTTGTGTGACACGACTTCTTTTTTTATATTTTTAATAAATAGTTACCCATCTTAAAAAATTATAAAAATTTTGTATGTTCCTATATGAGTTTGCTATATTGGGTAAATTTTGAGATTGAAATGATGAGAAATTAATTTTGTAACATTGATGGACTAACCGGTGGCTTAATTAACTATTAAAGGTGAATTTTGTGTTTTAGATTTTCAATTTTGTATCGGGCTTGGGTGGCCATGACTTGAGATAACTTTTATTGGGTTTAGTTTGATATGTCTTCGGGCCATGTTCGGCCAATGAATGAATCAAGGCCCACAACCCATAATAATGACCTAATTGTTGGTGAAAAACTTTGCGTGGGATAATTTTTTTTTAACCTGTCTTTTTATTTTTTAATTATTTTAATTTAGTTAAAAAAAATTATTTAAAATAAATTTATATTTTTTTTATAATTCATTTAATAATTATAAGAGAAAAAAATAAAATAATTATAATTTAAATATGAAATTTTATCTTATTAATTAAATTAATTAATTATTTTTTTTATTAACCAATTTAATCCCACCCATATGCCGAGCCACAGTGAATAAAATCATGGAATTTTGTTGTTTTCTGTGTGTGGGGTTGGCAACCCCTTTCCTTTTGTTCCTTGGCTCAGTGGAGACCCCTATCTTCTGAAAAATTATTAGTTGGTGTAGGGACATTAATGCCCATAAATCACAAACTATCAACTATCATATTTTTTTAAAAATATTTTTTAATCATTTAATATAAAAGAATAATATTATATATATTAATTAATATATCAATAAATTATGTGACATAATTTTATAAATTTTGAATTTTTATAATTTATATAATAGGTGCCATAAAATTAATTGATATATTAATTAGTGAGTAGCATCATCAAATATAATAGAGTAATTTTAGAAATCTCAAAAATTCTACTAAATGTCTTATATGGGTGTGGGATCTACACAATATGGGGTGAGACATTTAGTGGAATTTTTGGTATAATTTTTGAGATTTCTACCATTTTTTAATATAAAATCGTGAACCATGTGGAGCACGCCCGTGGACCAACCAATAACTTCTCCTATTTTCTCTCATCCTTACCCTATTTTGCATTAGAGAGAGAGAGAGAGAGAGCGAGAAGACGGAAGCAAAAGAGGGCTTCATTTTTTCTTCATGGAAGTGGAAGCTCGAAACTCCCTAAACCATTACCCCAAAACCCGTTCAGCTTTTTTAATTATTTGAGAGAGTTTTTAGTGTGATTTAGGGTGAGATTTGTGGTGCTTGGTGAAGAATACTTGGATATATTTTGAAGATCTTAGAGTTTGGTGGTTTGATTATCCATCTCTTCTTGCAACTATTTGTTAAAGCTTCTCCAGAGGTAGGGTTTATTTTCAGAAAATAGCATGCTTTACATGAGTATTTTATGATTTTAAGGGTAATTTCATGTATTTCTATTTTAGATTTCTATGGTTGAAATGCTCATTATTGTTCTTTGTTTAAGGGTAGAAAAGCATGTTATTAAGATTATTTCATTGTATGAAATAGATGTTTGTATTAAAATGTTTATTTGCTTTCAAGCCCCAAAAAGTATTGTTTTCATGAGAATTGAAAACCAATGATATACATATTGTATATTTTGTTCATTTTTGCAAAATTGAAAAATATAAGATTTTGGATTTTGTGCTTGAAATCCAAAAAAAATGTTATTTTTGTTACATTTGATGATTTTTAAAATTTTTTTTTTTTTTTTATATATGTAAATAGCATATTGATTAGTTAACCTTGAAAAATTAGTATTTTTTTTAAGTGTTGAGAATTTGGGGAAAATTGACTAGTTAGATTAATCATGGGTTAATTTAACTTAGTTTAAAACATGGTTTGACTTGAGATTGATTTAGTATTTTTACCATAATTTTCAGATTTAGTTTCCTTATTAGTTTGATTAAAATAGGTATTTTGAATGATTATTTTGTGGCTGAAGTTATGTTAATAACCTATTTAGAATATTGAATGAATTTAGGGCTTATGAAGGGAAATTGGTAATGTGGTCCTTAGGGACAAATTGGTCATTTCACACTTTAGAATATATGTACAATTGTAGCCGTAAAAGCAACTTGGTAAAATTAGCTAGAAAGATAATTTGTTGAGAAAATGACGAAGTGTTGAAAAGTACGGAATGTAGTAACCTAATAAGTATTAAAAAATAAATGTTGGTATTTACAATACTTAGTTAATTTTTGTGCCAGTCCCGATGGTGTTGATTTTACAGGCTTGGCCTGGGTTATAGGCGTTATAGCCGGTTTTGTGTTCCAATAACCTTGATGGAGATAGTGTTACCACTATCTATAGATTAGACCCCCAAACATTGTGCAGTTTTGAGTAATAGTAGCCTCCGGTGGTATGATGATGAAGTTTTTGTCTGACACGCAGCTTGGAGTGAGCCTAGGCGTGATTAGGGTAGGACCCAGTAGTATACTGAGATTCGTTGTTTAAAAAAATTAGTGGTATACTACGACTTGGACATAGTATGTGTTGGTTAGGCCGAGTTGTTGCCCTATTCGTAGGTTATTGATGCCCTGTTGCCGGTTATTGATTTTGAGTTTCTTTATTTATTTTAGTTTACTCGGTGTGAGCCAATTAAATGAAAAAGATTTAGTGGAGTTAAGTAATTGAATGCGAGAATTGAACATTGCATTTGCATTATGTATATTATCACCTCACCTGCATGTTGGTTGTTATAATTGTGAAGAGAATTATTATGGTGAATTAGTCTGTTGCTCACCCCTTACCATACAGTTATCAGTGGATTTGTTCAAGCTTGAGGGCCAGATTCCTTGCTTTGTGGATTGCAATATTTAGATCATTGTGTATTTGGGCTTATGTGCCCGTATTTTGTTGTACTTCATTTGATGGAACTATGATCTATAAAATCATTCTACATCTATGTCAATTCATTTTGTTGGGAAATGTGTACTTGTGAGTAGCATATGAGTGACCTCTTTTTTTCTTATTTCTTTTTTTTTTTCCCAGTTAAGGAAAAGAAATAGTAAAATGATCAATTTTCTCAAAACAAGTGAAAACAAGTTTTATAAATCGTTTATATACTTAAATTTAGGACTTTCATAGTTTCATTAAAGTGGCACATTTTTTGAGGTAAATTCAGAAATTTTGAATAAGTTAAATGACTGGATTTTGACATTAATGATGGAATTAAGTGAATGAAGATAGAAATTGGACCTTTTTAAATTAAAGATCACGCTTTAGGTTAATTAGTTCTGCCTAATTAACTTCTTAAAATTTGAGGCATGACAACAACTGATATGCATAATATGCATACAAGTATTCATGAGTTTGGTTTGTTCTATGTGAAATCTAGAGAAAAAACTGAATAAAATTAAATACTATTGATTGTATTATTTTTCGGTTGTTGGTTATGATGGTGTGAATTTATTATTTTTTGGGTGAATTACACCATTTTGAGCAAAATTTCACTTTGGTCTTTGTAGTTTTAATTTGAATAATTTGGTTTTTACACTTTTAATTTTATTGCAATGTAGTCTCTCCATGCGGTGGTGTAATCATTTTGAATGGAAAAAAAATCATGTGCAAAACTAGGGGACTAAAGTGGAATTCAAAACAAACTATAGGGATCACTAATATAGTTTATTTTGAATTCCACTTTATATAATTTGTTTTGAATTTCAC
Organism: Camellia granthamiana; assembly: GCA_036172215.1. Lineage (NCBI taxonomy): Eukaryota > Viridiplantae > Streptophyta > Magnoliopsida > Ericales > Theaceae > Camellia > Camellia granthamiana. The sequence continues at coordinate 50,935,888 of CM069905.1, read as the reverse complement.
TTTAGTCCCTCTAGTTTTGCACATGATTTTTTTCCATTCAAAATTCTAATGGCAAGTGATGGATTGACCACATGGCAACAAAATTGAAAGTGTAGGGATCGAATTGTTCAAATTGAAATTTTGGGGACTGAAGTGATACTTCAGTTAAACTATAGGGACTAATGGTGTAATTTCTCTTTTTTGTTTTGTTAAAACCCTTTTTTCTAAGAGGTTGGTGTAACATGAATTGAATCCTTAACCCCCACCCACCCTGTTGGATGCTATGCCAATGCTTTTATCACTATGCTGCAACGATTTTAGTAGAGTAACAAATGATTCTTGTATATGTTATGTATCTTCATTTCCTCTAAAATTTAAATAGTAGAGTTGGTTCAGGTTTTTTGAGATTCAAATACCAAGTCATGTGGTTTGGGGAGAATGGGTAGGAATTAGGATACCAAGAATCGATTATTTAAATTTCTAGCTTTAGTTAAGAATTGATTCAAATTGTTCAAAAATCTATTTTAGAATATTGTAATAATAGTGGCAAACTGCTATTCTATTTTCAGGCGAGCTGCTTTTGCACTCTGCTGAACCGATGCAGTTGCAGAGATTGTTAAAATCCATGAACTTGAGACTTCTACTCTTGCCACTTTATCATCTCTGAAGGTATGTACACAGTATCTGTTGTTATGCAGGGTTTGTTCGATGTTTGTAAATGGTATGCTTAAGATTAAAAATGAATCCAACTTCTTGAGTTTGGCTTGCGTAGAGCAAAGCTTGGTATAGTATTCATGGGTCGAGCTTGATTCTAAAATTCAAGGTTAGTAAATGGATGAACAAACCTCAATCATCTCCATACTCAGCTTGATGTGGCTTGCAAGTACTATTATTTTTGTAAAAATTGCCATTTAATAGATCCATATATACAGGTAATGTGCAATGAGGAATGCTACAATGACCATGTTTATATGCCACATTCATGCAATAGTTGAATGGGTCCCACCACTCATGTTTGCTATCAATGCAGTAATGGCACATCACATGGTAAATCAAATGTGGTATATAAATATGGTTATTGAAACATTACTTGTGGAATTTCAACAAATTTCCTTGAATTTATTTTTTTTAATTTGCTAAAGTTTTGGACAAGATCTGATCCTGCTGTAAAATATCTGGTTTATATTTCTACTTTTTTTACTTCATAATAGCGAAGTTTTGAAAGCTTTCCTATACCTAAAAAGTAAAGTCTTAACTGAAGTACGAAGCTAAACTACTGTAACCATTGTACTTTTGAGTGTTGCCCTTATAGTCTAGTTTGCCATAGCATCTTTTAGAGAAAGCAAATCAAGCTGAGCCATCTCAGGCACTCATGCATTCATGCCTGCTCACCAAGCTGAGCCCAAATGGGAGGGAGAAAAAATTCATCAGACTTCAGACAAGCTTAATTAATGATTTCAATAAGTTGAGCTGGCCTTGAATACCTTCTTACTCAGCTTGGTTTTGCTTGTACTCACTCCTGGATGTGTGTCTCGAATCTTCATAATTGTTAATCCTTTCTTATCGTTTTCTTAGAGGGTCAAAGTGACACCTTGATTGGATGTATGTAATTTCTTATACACTAATAGTTTTTTGGGGTAATTACCAACCAGTCCTATTAAGTAGACTTAAATACCATTAAGTCCTATTGATTGTTTGAATGCACCAATAAGTCTTGCAATACCTATACCTATCAAGTTCTTTCATCTTTTCTCTCTCTCTCTCTTCACCATTTTCCCAAAAGCTTCACACCACCATTGTCTACCGCTGCTGCCACCATCACCACTGTCGTTGTCATCCACCCATCATCTTCTCTTCTCTTCTCTTCTCTTCTCTTCTCTTCTCTTCTCCTCTCTCTCTCTCTTCACCATTTTTCCAAAAGCTTTACACCACTATTGTCTACCACCATCGCTGTCTACCCACCACCACCACCATTATTTGGATGCCTCCACCGTTCACCAACTATCTCCACCATCATCGCAGATCTATACTCTACTATTATCGATCTACACTTTAACATCGTAGATCTACGCTCCACTGTCGCCGATCTACACAACCTCCATATCACCACCATCTCCTTTGTTTCAGATTCAGATTTATTTTTTAGTGATAAACTTATCAGTCTCTCTTGTTCTTTTGTATATGTGGAAGAGGATGATGGATTCTTGTAAGTGAATGAGTGAATATACGTAAGGATGGTGGATATTAATGAATAAATATACCGTGATAAATTTATCAGTCAGGACTTGTAGGTAAATAAGTCTGGTTAATAGGAACGGCCAGCAAGTGCCCCTAGTTTTTTTAACTTTTATAGGAAACCATGCTTACAGATCAAGTTGGATGTGCACTTTGTTCATTTTTAGTTTTTGTTTTTTGCAATGTGTACAAATATATATTTACATAAATTATAGTTCCCTGCATTGTTGTGTACAGTACACTAGATTTCTAGGGTGTGGGCCATGATAAATTCCTTTTCTATCTATAAGCTACTGAAAGATGTTTTAATTTTAAATTTTTTTTTTTAACAAGCTGTAATTTCCAAAAAACAAAAAGGATGTAATTTGTTATAGACCAGGGCTGCATTTCTGTTTGTTCTCCTTATCTTTCTAACCCTCAAAACGATCTATTTTCAGGTTCTAAGTGAAAATGCTGATGCTCCAGGTGGATGTGCTGTATCTGTTGTTAATGAATCCCTTTATGTTTATCTCAAGATTTGAGGAACTTTAATGCATAAGCAAAGCTTGAAAAGCTTCAGAAAAAGATGGAGGACATACAAAAGTAAGTGTCTTTTCTCAACTGAAGCTCCATATACAAATACAACTTTTATTACCCTTTTCATGATATTGGACATCCTAGCTCTATTGCAGTTGCAAACGAAGGATTGTCTGTTGTTGGAGGTTGTGGTCAATTCCTCATGCAGATTGCGTGTGCAACCATCTTAAAAAACTGAGCACAAAAAAAATGAAAAAAATTGCATTAAGTTTTGTTTTGACGTAAACTTCGGTGATCTAGAAAAGGAAGATTGTGGAGCTCAATAGTGACAGTAGTCTGAGTTTGAGTAACACAAAATGTTGGTTAGCTTTGACACATAAACAAAACTTAGATTTCAATTAATCATGGAAAATGATGATTACTTGTATCAAGGCTTTATGGACTCAGTCATATCAGGAAAAAAAATCTTGAATTAGCAAAGAGGGAAATCTTGCTAAAAATAGGTCCCAACACATCCAGGCAATAAAATGTATGGATAATACCCCTAAATTGAGGTGTATACACAATGAGATGTTTGGTTTATGACTGAAATTTCTGCTGATTTTTTCCCCCTCACTCTGGAGTAATTAAGATATGACTTATCATTTTTGAATTGTCTGATTGAGCTGCTTGTTTCTAGGGTTCTTGCTGCTTGACTGATTGATAATACCCCTAAATTGAGGTGTATACACAGAGATGTTTGGTTTATGATTGAAATTTCTGCTGATTTCCCCCCCCTCACTCTGGAGTAATTAAGATATGACTTATCATTTTTGAATTGTCTGATTGAGCTGCTTGTTTCTAGGGTTCTTGATGATGACTGGCATATGGAAATTGGAATGCAATGCTATGCTGTGAGATCATTATTATAAAAACTCAGAGTCAACTTGTAATTCCTTCTTCACTTATGCCCATATGAGGACCATTTCCTTTTTTATTTGGTTAAAGTAGGGACATTTCATAAAGAAGCACTACAGCAAATTTGACCTTTAGTGCCATTTTTATAATGCTGCTAACAATGGTAAAAATGCCAGCAAAAGTTAATACAACATTTCTAAAATCGACTTTGAGGCTGCCGCCTTAGGTTAGTGTTGTTTTAGAAATGCCACAAAAACTTACCAACATTTAATTGAAACGCCATCTAAACTTCTGAGCTGGAAACTTTGATGACTATCTTTCTATTAGTGGCGCTTCATAAAAACAACACTAATTTCTCTTCTTAGTGCATTTAGCCATGATTATTGTTTTTGCACATTTTTGACAACCCATTTTTGACCGGTCCTAAGATTTGGATGCTTTCAAAGCTCCTTGATGATGAAACAACTCTTCATAAAAACACCACTAATTTCTCCTCTTAGTATATTTAGCCATGTTTATTGTTTTCGTACATTGTAGACACCTTATTTTTGATCGGCCCTAAGATTTGGGCGCTTTCAAAGCTACTCGATTATTGTGGGTGATAGAGATTAGAGGTGATCGGTCGTTGACCTCTGAGAAGATAGTAGACACTTCAATGGCCTGAGATCACCAGAGTGGAAGAGGAGAAGACCAAGGCAAGTTTAGAGAGAAAAGGGGTGACAGTAAGAGACCTTGAACACTTAGTGTATGTCATACAGTGTTTTTTTAAGGCGAAAAGCGAACCGAGGCGACAAGGTTTCCTAATGCCTAAGCGCGAGGCGATAAGGCGAGGCGAGGGCTTCATCGATTTGAGGCGACCAGAAAGGATATTTTTTTAAAATAAATGGTATAAACAAAAATATAAATATTTTCAAGAACCATCATACAGTTATCATTCCAAATACTAAATATATCCATAAACAAAAGAAAATATCCAACAAAGATAAATACAATCCACCAATCCAAAAGTTCTAAAAATCATTTTCAACATCAAGCAAATGAACTTCTTCTTCATTATCATTGGCTTCAGCATTAAAATAATCATGAAATTAATTGAATTAAAATAAACAAATTAATTGAATTAAACAAATTAATTGAATTAATTGAATTAAAATAATTAATTGAATAACTAGGAAATTAATTGAATTAATTGAAATTTTAACACAAAATAATTGAATTAATTGAAAAAAAATTAATTTTAAAATAATTGAATTAATTTTAAAAAATAATTGAATTAATTTTAACACAGGAAATTAATTGAATTAATTGAAAAAAAAAATTCTGATGGAAAAAAAATAACACAGAAAAATAATTAATTGAATTAAAATAACCAAGAAAAAAAGGGGGGGGTTCGATAGTGTTCTTCAAGTCGAAGAAAAAAATGAACAAAGGAAGAACAAGGGGGAAGAAATGGGGGGTCCGACAGTGAACAAAAAAGACCCAGGTGAAGTCGAAGGGGAGAAAGGAGAAAGGAAGAAGAAGAAGAAGAAGAAGAAGAAAGGAAGAAGAAGGAACTCACCTCGGATAATCGACTGGAACGACATCCGAAGAAGGAAGAAGAAGACCCAGGTGAAGTCGACCTTGGTATGCCTTTTAATGTCGACGAACGAGGTCGATCTAGGGTTTCGACTTCTTATTTAGTAGAAAGCAATTATAAAGTGCAACGCATGCCCGTAAATTGCACAAAAGTCATCCAAATGAAGGGCCCAGATGATTCAAACTGAAATCAGGCAAAAATCTAGTGAAGCGTCGCTTCGTTTCGCCTCCCACTTCATCGCCTAAGCCTCGCTTCAGGCGCTTCTCCATCGCCTCACCATTTCGCCTCGCCTCAGTGTGCGGTGAAGCGCTAAAGCCTCGCCTCGCTTAGCGCTTAGGCGAGCGCTTAGGCTCGCCTCTGATAACACTGATGTCATGTGAATTCTTGTTGCTCTTGTTGTATTATTGTGGCTGCACTTGTGATGCTGTTATATAGACTCTAGGAGTATTGGAGCCCAAGCAATCTCAAGACGGGTGGTGAGTTATCCTCGACTCGACAAGAGGGTGATATCAGCCCTACTAGCTGTGTCCTATGATTCAGGTCCTTGGAAAGGTTGCATCATAGGAGCGGCAGCTGTAGGTATGATATCTTGAGAGGTGTATCATATGTGTATCAGATGTAAGTGTAAGGTCAACGTCCCTTTCTCTAAGCCAAATCAAAAGGGGAGCTGTCACTGCAGGGAGACAGCTACACGACCTTTTTGATCCTAAGGTCTTAGCCTCCAATCCACAATCCTCCAATGATCCCAAATGGGAGTGCCTAGGTCCTGCTTTCAACCTAGGCAGCCAAGGGGGTGAGTGCATGAGCCAAGGGCTCATCCTAAGTAGCTAAGTAAACATAGGTGAGCCGAACATAGGTGAGTCAAAACTCTAACTATGGAGCTGGGGTGAGTGGGTAGAGAAAATATTTCCTGAGTTATGAAGGGTCATAGAGAGCTCTAGGTGAGCCAACTCTATCAAAGTGAGTTGTGGCCTTGTTTTCATACTTAGTGGTGTGTATGCCCCTGCTTAGGCTAGGTATACAACCCCAACTCATCGTGGTTCCTTAGGGGTTTGCCACATGGATGTGTGATAGTGATGACGTAACGCCCGTAGGGCTCTTCACGTGCCAAGCATAATATAGAAACCTACATTAATGCCCCCCTGTACAGATATTCTCACGAGAGTTTCTGTACATGTATGACAAAGATGTCGAAAATATAAGTCATGCAATTAATAAAATTTGATTTCTTTTGAATCAAATGGAGATTGTTTATTTTATTTTTTTTTATTTTTATTGCCTATGGAGAATTCACATTTTAATTTCATCTGGCACGAACAGGCCGGACGAAAATGTGGGCTTGTTGGGGGATGACCTCATTCCGTAGGATCTCTACTACTTTAAATGAGATTTCAGCTTCATTCTATAGCCACCAAATCCCGCCTGTCACTCTTTCCATGTTGGGAGGCGGGTTCATGGTCTTGGTGTTGGAGTAGCCTATGATTTGACTCATAAATTGGGCTTCGTTTTCTCTTTTTTTCGTGTTTGTAATGATGACGAGATGGAAGTGTCCATAAGAGTATAGGTGCATGTAGTGCTGGAGGAAGTTGGGGCGAGCGGCGCCCTTAGTGTTGAAGAAGAGGATGTTGAGCGGAGTGTTGTGGGGAATGCTTGGCGGAGCGTTACGGAGAATGCTCTCTTTTCCAAGTTAAGGTCTGCGAAGTTCTCTATGTCCCATCCGAGTCCCAAATCTTCATTTGGGTTTCCAACGGTGCTGACATAATGGAGATTTGGTGGTCCAGATCCCTCTCTGTCGGTCTTTGTGAGAGGATGTTGATTTGGATCCTTTCGAAATGTGGGATCAGCACTTGCATTACCTAGCAGGTGGATCCTTGGAGGGTGAGGTTGCCTTCTTGGTTTGGAAAGAACTAAGTGTAGGATGGTGGTATTGTGTAGAGATTTGGGAGCGTTAATACCTTGTACCGTCCCCTTATTTTACTCCAAAATTCTTCCGCTCTACAACTGTATATGGGGACGTTAGGTGCTGGACCCAAGGGGATTTGAATAGTGGACCTTGGAATTGCCACAGAGGCATGGAGAGCATTCTTCGAAAGAACTCGTACACCAAGTAGCGATGGTGAGTGGGAGTAGAGCTCGAAGCTCTAGAGTTGGAGTTTGAAACTATATAGTTTGAACGTCTCTAGTTTTGAGCCTTGTTGTTCACTGGCCGGCGGTGAGTGAGAGTGGAGCTTGAAGCTCTAGAGTTGGAGTTTGAAGCTATGTAGTTTGAACCTCTCCAATTTGGAGCCTTGTTGTTCACTGGCCGCCAAACGATATTATCTCGATGGTCCTCTCCTCCAGAAGCCATTGTTAGAGAGAATGGGTTCTTGAAGTTGAGAGGAGAGTGTTAGCAATTGAATAGGAATTTGTTTGATTTTTTTTTTTCTTTTTTTTTGTTGTGTTGTTATTTTATGTTTGTTCTCTTATAAAGAGATTGCATCGGGAAGGAGGAGGTGAGTTTACTAACTTTTGCAGCTTTATGAAGACATTGGGAATGAGCAATCCATGGAGATGACAACTCACTAATTGAAGTCGTAGCTATTGGTTTAGAGCGGACCATTAATAGTTGCTGATTTGGAGCTACTCATGGTAGCTTCTGATAGCTTTTGTAGCTGCAGTAAAGTGACTTTTCCGAGAGTTTAAGGTTTTTACACTGATGAGCCATGAGCGGTCACATCTATTTTTAATGTTTCCACCGAACATGGAGAGTTTTTGATTGATTTTAGGATTCTACCTTGGAAAGGTACAACCTCAATCTGTGTGTATATATTATTATTATTATTATTATTATTCTGGGTATAGTTTGAACCCGCTTGAATAGGGAGCTTGCGTTTTTACAGAAATATTTATTGTGTATTTCGAATTTGACCGGAGCTTTATGTATTCCGGTCACTTCCTTCATCTTCTCCTTTTACCTATTGTACATAGTTTTTTTTAGTTATTTTTTATTTTTTTAATTTTAAATTTAGATCAGATAGGAGTTTTGTTGTTATGACCTGAACCCGCCCCTGTGGATTAGTCATAACCGGCCAGTAATCATGAGATTACCTTCGGCCTCAGTCAGAAATCAAATCATATTTAATAACAGGGGGTCAAATTGCAGAAGCAAAATTCACAAAGATTGTCCAATGAACTATGCATACATAGCTCAACCAAAACATTCTCATATATGTAATAACTTATACTATACAAACATCCATATTATGTATGTATTACATAAATCTAGGATCATTCAAAAGTCAGTATTAACAAAACCAAGGTTATGCACAGATTTGGTCATACATTGGTCATACGTGACCACAAAAGAACAAAAGGAAAAACAAAACAAAAGTAAGGTCTCTTGCGTGAGGTGACCTTAGTTGACTCCTCAAAACTCGGTTTCTCATTGCTCATTAGGGTTGGGGTTGGATATCCCGCTACTCACCTACATATACATAAATAAGGAGTGAGCTAACGCCCAATGAATAATATCAAAGTAAAGGAGTTCATGAATGAGATTCGTTAAATCATAAGCTATAAACTAAACTTGTTGATCGATATCAACCCAAAACGACTTTAGGTCCAACACATCATATATCATATCATATTCATATACCAAACGACCTTGGGTCCAACTCGTATTTGCAAATTGACTTTTGGTCCTTTATATGCAGAATAACCTTAGGTCCAATTCATAGGCAAAACGACCTTTGGTCTAATATATGTGAAATGACCTCGGGTCCATCATATGTAAGACAACCTTGGATCCGATTCATGTACAAAACGACCTTAGGTCCAACCAATCAATATTCACATTGTGCACTCATGATCCATGATCATGTTCACATTCGCTTTCGCATTCAAAACGACCTTCAATTTAAATTTTATAATAGAAAATCAAACAGATTTTCTTACGGTGAACAGATCAAAATTCAAAAACACATATAATCATATAATTAGCACTCAAAATCATATCAATCATATAATGAAAGGATTAATTAAGATTAATTAGCATAACACGGAGTAGTGTTGTCACATTTTTTTTTTTGGTTGCTTTCCACGTCTCTTCCTTTTACATATTGTACAGAGGGATTTTGTTTTTTTGGTTTTGTTTTTTGGAGTTGAACGTTTTGTTTTTTCAGGTACAGAGGTCTGCCATCCTTCATGATATTTCTGGTGTGCCTAGGGCGGCATGTGCACCTTTTGAAGAGGAGAACTCTGTTGATGATTTGATTTCGCGTCGTTGGTTATGGGGACAAACTAAGGTTAACGATGATCGTGATTCTGAAAGTGAGGGTGATGATGGGGATAGCTTAGAGACTAATCTGAGTGCAAGGGATGGTGATGTTGCTAAGGTTACAGCAGATGTTCCTATTGATGGGATGAGATCTTGAGGTGCTGCGCCATATGTTAAGGATAGAGTGACCTTTGCGCCTCCTCTGTTGTAGTTAGGTCACCTGGTGGCACATTCAGTTGGTCTTGGGAAAGACGATGGTGATGATCCAATTGGTTGGTTGCCTTTGGCTGATGTTCAATCTTGTCTGCCTTCTGGTGGAGTCCTTACCGTCTCTTTATTTGGTGGGAGTTGCAGTTTGTCATTGGTTGATGCTCGTCCCAGTTTGCCTTCAGTTGGTGCTCAGGTTAACCTTCCTTTAGTGGATATTTAGCCTGGGACTTTGCCTGCTTCGTCGGGAGTTGCTACCAATTTGCCACTTGGTGAGAGTGGTAGTTGTGTTCATGATGAGACTATTGCTTTTAGCATTGGCTATGGCGTTTAAGCGAGTTTACCTTCCGTGGATGGTGAGTTTACTGTGACTCGTCTTGATAATGGTTGTATATCCTTGGTAGGGCCTGATAGCAAGGAGCGGGTTCTTGATCCCAAGGTACTATTTGCTGGCGTACAAGGCGAGTATTTGCCTAGGCTGAACTTCATTTTTGATTATAGGCTAAGCACCTTCATGCGTTTGGAAGCTGTGTTCTTACGACGGTATTTGTTAAAGGCATTCTGCGATATGCTCAGAGGGTTTTGTGGCCTTACTTCGAAGACTTCTGTTGACAGTTTTCAATCATTTCGGTTTGCTGTGGCAGAGTTTCAGCTGCATGAGTTTGAGGTGAGTTGGCTTATAGAGAGTTTGTCGCGCATGGAAGCTCAAGTGAAGAATCGACAGCTCGATGCCGAGCTAGCAGAAATGGATAAGCTTTTGATGGAGTTGGCGTCGGCTAGGGAGAAGGTCGTAGTGGAGTTAGAGTGGGTGACTAAGGTGCTGGCGAATGTGGACTTGGCGATTTCGAGTTTGAGAGAGAGGAGAGCCGTTGTAGAGGCTCAACTTGTCAGTGTAGAGGGGGAGGTTTTTGACTTAGGTAGCCAAATAGGTCCAAGTTAGGCGAGCTGAGGGGTTTCATGTGTTGGAGAGCTGAGGGTTCAAGTTATGGAAAGTTGAGCTAACATTTTTGTAATTTAAAAAAAAAAAAAACCTCAATTACTTTATATAAATATATATAATTTTTAAAATGATTGTTAGTAGTTGCATAAAGTGTAATGAGAATGGAGATAGCAAATGATTTTTTTTATTTATCATAAGCATGAGCCGATGCCTTACATCGCCATTTTGATTACATCGGTTATAGGAAATTTCCCAAGGGTGATTCATCACTTTTATCCTAAGGAAAATAGGCCTTTAGCCACTTGGCGTTGATAGGGCTCAAGAGAGCTTGTGATTGTGAGTTTGGTTCAGAAATTCTATAATAATCATTCTCGTTAACCTCTCTTACTATGTAAAGTCTTTGCCATTTGGGGGTGAACTTGTGGGTAGAGGTTCCCCTCATGACATGAGGTGTAGCGCGAAGTACCAAGTCACATTCTTGGAATTGTTTGGAGCGTATTAGAGTGTCATAGGCTTGAGCTATGCGATTCTGGTGAACTTTGAGGTTAGCTTGGGCCTTATCCCTTCTTTCATCAAGGATCTCCAGTTCCGAGGGTCTAGAGTCTGAAGTAGCTCCACTTTGGAGGGTCATGCGAGCTGAGGGTATGGCAATTTCCATCGGAAGAACTGCTTTTGTGCCGTATACCAACGAGAATGGGGTCATCTGAGTTGGCCTTCTTTTGGATGTTCTATAAGCCTAGAGCACCGTTGGGAGCATGTGCGCCCAATCCTTTTAATAATCCTTGAGAGTCATTGAAAGGATTTTAATGAGTGTTTTGTTGGTTGCTTCAACTTGCCCATTCCCTTAGAGATTGTGAGGCGTTGATTTATGGTGTGTGATGTTGTAGGAGACCAGGAGTAGTCCGACTTGGCGGTTGACAAAAGGGGTCCCATTCTCTGAAAGGATTACTCTGGGTATACCAAAACGACATATAATGAATTCTCGGATGAAATTGGAGACAGCGGTTCCTGTTGCCTTCTTTAGGGGGATGGCTTCTACCCACTTAGTGTAAGTCTCTGTGGCCGTCACAATCCATATGTGTCCCCTTGATGGTGGGAAGATAGGGCCATTAAGATCTATAGCCCACGTGTGAAGGGCCATGGTGAGCTTGAACTGTGCAGATCAGTGGCTGGTACATGAATGAGATTTCCATAGAGTTGGCAAGATTCGCAGCGTTTGGCATACATTTTGGCATCTGTCTCTATGGTAGGCCAATAATAGCCCATATGTAAGAGATGTTGGAATAGCTTGGCTCTACCTTAGTGCTCCGATTCGTGAGCAAGTTCCAAAACCTTATGGATTTCTGCTCCTGATAGGCAATCTAATGGCCTCCCATCGAAGCTGTAACTAAAAAGTTTCCCTTCTTGCAAAAAGAATTTCGGAGCCCGCTTCTTGATTATTGCGGCTGCAGAGCACCCTGGTAGCAATGAATCTTCTTTAAGGTAATCTATATCTACCTTACGCCAGTCGGAGGTGATTTCTGTGAAGTTGCATTCGACTTTTGGAGGGAATTCTTGACATTTGGTGCACTTCCCTTGAAGGTCATTTGCTTCCTTGGCCATGGTAGGCTAATAATGTCCTTGTCGTTGTAGCCTATAGAGGCTCACATCTCCTGTCCCGGAAGAGCGGTTGTGAACCCCTTCTAACTTGGACTTGGCTTCGGTAAGGTCAATGCATACCATCGGGCCCTCTGTAGTAAAGAACTCCTTGGTAAATTGGGAAGTGTTTGGTCTTACTCAAGGGTAGTTTACCTGAGGGGGCACGAAGCTCGTCAATGATTAGGGCTCTTCAGTCGACGGGTTCCTTTTCAAGAAAGATGGTTGTTACTGAGCACGGCACGGAGCGTTTCAAGACTTCTATCTTGGTTGATTCTTCTAAGAATTCTACCTTAGAGACCAAGGTAACGAGGGCGTCCGGGTGTCGATTGGTGGAGCGAGGAGCGTGTTTTATCCTTACCGTGTCGAGTTTGTCTAATAACCTTTGGACGATGGTTCTGTATGAAGCCAGAGGGGGGTCTTTGATAACATAGTCTCCATTGGTTTGCTTGACCACCAGATTAGAGTCGCCTTTGATACATAGGAGACTTACACCTAGATGGAGTGCCGCTATAAGCCCTATTATTAGGGCTTCATACTTTGCCTCATTGTTAGAACATCTAAAATCTAGTTTATATGCCAAATTGACTTCGGTTTGGTTTGGGGAAGTAAGAACTATTCTAGCTCCTCCCCCTTTGGAGATGGACTATGAAGCACAGACATGGACACGCATATGAACACGAGACACGGCAATTTCTAAAAAATGGGGACACGGACATGGCAAGGGGCACGACAAATTTTTTAATTTTTTTATAAATATTTTTATTTTAATACAGATTAATTATTTTATTTTTTAAATAATGTGTTCCAATTAATTTTTTTATTTTATTTTACATGTGTTTATTTATTTTTATTATTAATATGTATAAGTATATATTATCTTATAATATGTATTATATATTATCTCATAAGTATATTATATGTTATATAATAGCTATTATATAATATATGATAACAATAGTTATATATATATATATATGAATGAAGAAGATAAAGACGACACGACAGAGAGAGAAGGGGAGACAGAAGTGAGATAGAAGGCGAGAGAGAGAGCTCTGAGAAGTCACAGGGCTTTAGATCATCGAAGTCGAAGGGGGCTATAGCTAGTCAAAGTGGACTAAATCGTCAAAGTTGAAGGGTTATCGCTAGTCGAAATAGACTGGATGGAGGTCGATTACCTCGAGATCGAAGTTATGAGAGAACAAGAGAAAGAGAGAGCAAGGCTTACTGTGGACGTCGTCCAAATTGAAGTCGCTGACCAGGTTTGTACTTCTTTTCTCTTTCGTTTACTCTTCTCGCCGACCGTGTCCTATGGCGTGTCCAAATTTGGACACGCGTGTCTCCGCCATGTCCCTTGCAAAAAAATAAATTAAATTAAGGGGACACTCCATCTGGCATGTCCTTTACGTGTCCCCAGCGTGTTCTCGTATCCGACACTGCCACAGTTTCTATTTTGGCGTGTCCATGCTTCATAGGAGGTGGATGATTCATCGAAACTCAAACTCTATTCTCCTTCGGTGTTTACTTCAGCGGCTTGGAACTCATCTCTTGGCAGTTCATTCGAGGGTGGCTTATGTTCTCCGCTGGGGAAGTGAGCCAGGAGGTCGGCAGCGCTTGGCTCTTAATGGCCTTGGGGGCTTTACAAGTGATATCATATTCTACTAACGAGAGGAGCCAGCGAGTCGGCTTGCCAGAGAGAGTTGGTCTAGTGAGGAAGAATCGGATAGGATCACTCCTGGTCATGAGATGGATGGGGTAAGAGAGGAGGTAATGTCGGAGCTTTCTGGTGGCGAAGACTAGGCCGAGGCAATGCTGCTCGATGGGGGAATATCGGACTTCAGCTCCTTAGATAACTCTGCTTATGTAGTATACAGGTCATTCTAGTCCGTTGATTTCCTGGGTGAGTAGAGCTCCGACTAACTTCGGCGTGGAATTGATGTAGAGGAGTAAAGGCCTCGCCGGTTGAGGAGTTATAGAGAGAGGGGAAGCTAAAGCTGACTTCACCCCTTCGAACACTAGTTGGTGCTCCTCATTCCACATGAACCTGACGTCCATTTTCAGCAATGAGTTGAAGGGTTGTGTTATTTCAGCCATAGTAGGGATAAACCGTCTCAAATAAGATGCCTGACCAAGGAAGGTTCTCAGCTTGTCTATATTTGTTGGTCGTGGCATATTTCTGATGGTGACGACCTTTGTTGGATTGGGGTCTATCCCGTGGTGGTGAACAATGCAGCCAAGGAACTTGCTGGCAGTGACTCTAAATATGCACTTAAGCGGGTTCATTCGAAGTCTGTATTTTTTGCAACGTTCAAAGACTTTTTGGAGGTCTTTGAGGTGACTAGTTTCTTCTTTAGATTTTACCACCAAATCATAAATGTAACACTGTTAAGGTTTTGTGCAATATATCGTGAAAGATGGCTGTCATACCTCTTTGGTATGTTTCTCCCGCATTTTTTAATCCAAAAGGCATTACCTATGAAATACGGACATGGACACAGGAACACGACACAGACACGACATGGACACGCAAATTTTTAAAAAATAGGGGACACGACATGCTAGAGACACACTCAATATATATAATTTTTTTATTAAATATATATATATTTATTTATTTTATTTATTATATGTAAAATTAAAAGATAGATGTATATTATTTTTATTTATTTATTTATATTATTTATTTACAAAAAAGGTAAAAAAAAAAAAAAAGAAGAATAAAAGAATAAAAGAGACGGTAAGGAAGAGGAGAGAGAGAGAGAGAGAGAGAGAGAGAGTCAAACAAAAAAGGAGAGAGCAAACAAGAGAGATGAACACAGAGAGAGGCAACGAATAAAGATGCATAGAGAGAGAGAAGACGAAGACGAATAGAGACGAACAGAAAGAGAGAGGAGACGAATAGAGAGACACGAAAGAAACGAAAAACATACCTCAATCAGAGACGAAGACGAATAGAGCTAGCCTCGATCATAGATGAAGACGAATAGAGCTAGCCTCGATTAGAAACGAAGATGAATAGAGTTAGCCTCGATCTAGGCTTCAACAGGTTCTTTTATTTTCTCTTCTCTTTCTCTCTCTCTCTCTCTCTCTCTCTCTCTTTCAATGGGTTAGGATTTCTCTCTGCCTCCTAGTTAAGGTTTCTCTCTGTTTTCGATGTGTACACAACGTGTCCAAGAGTGTCCGCCTGCAAAAATTCAAAAAAAAAAAAAACAGAAAAAAAAATGGACATGTTAGGTCGAGTGTCGAACACGTGTCCACCGCGTGTCCGACGCGTGTCCGTGTCCTACGCGTTTTTGACACCCATACGCTGCCTCCGGAGAGGTGTTCGTGCTTCATTGGGCATTACGGTATAGAAAAAGTTACCTATGGAAGTGCGAAATGCCGTCTTGGGGCCGTTCTCTGGAGCCATCTTAATCTGGTTGTAGCCACTGAAACCATCCATAAATGAGAACATATGGTGCCCAGCCATTGAATCAATCAAGGTGTCTATGTTTAGGAGTGGGAACTCATCTTTGGGGCAAGATTTGTTCAGGTCTCTTAAGTCGACGCACACTCGAATATATCCATTCTTTTTTATGACTGGGACGATGTTAGAGAGCCATGTAGGGTGCTAGGTAGGTTTGATGAATCCCGCCCCAAGCAGCTTTACGACCTCGTCCTTGATGTTAAGCTTTACCTGAGGCTTATAAAATCATACACCTTACTTAACTGGGTGAGCCAAGGGGATGACGTTCAATCGGTGCATGGTAACGTCTTTGTCTAGGCCTGGCATTTCTTCATGTTCGTGCAAAAAGGTCCGAATACTTCTTGATTAACTCGACGAGGGCCCTTTTTTGTTCTTCTTGCAAATCTTTGCAAATGAAGATAGGACACCTAGGTTTTCCTTCAGGGGCTATGTTGATTTCTTCTAGTTCTTGCTTTTAGGGCCAAGGGCCGTCTTGTAAGCACTCTGGAGTAGGCCTAACCTCTTGTAATCCATCCTTCTTTGGGATTATAACCAAGCTGGCAGGGGCTTGATCCGGGGATGAAGTGACTGCCTCAGTGAGGGATTTAACATTTGAGCCTTCAGCTCTATCCAAGTGACTTGTTGGAGGACCATTGGATTTGTCAAAATGTTTTTGTATTACTGAAGAAGCCATGGCTTTCTTTTCCTTTCTATTTCTCTTGTCCTTGCTTTTTTTATTCTTTGCCCTTGGAGGACATTGGGCTAGTGTAGACAGAGCGCAGCAAAGGTGATCTTTTTCATTTGGTTCGTGACAGGCAATTGCTACTTCGTTTGGGTGGGGGTTGGCATTGGTGGTATTTGCCAACCCCAGGGATCGTCATAAACAGTATACCACTCTGCCATCCTTTGTTTGAAGCCTGGTCACCTTAGGGAGCTTTTTTGAGGGCTTTGACTTGGCAAACGTCTTTCTACGAGGTGGTGATGCATCTTCTTCAGAGAGATCATCCCAGTTTGGTATGGGAGTTCCTCGAAGCGGCGATGGGGGTTTGTTCTCGTCAACGTGATTGTAAGACACTGCGTCTACCATATGAGCTTCATCTACCCGAAAGGGTTTTTGAGAGCCAGTTATGGCTACTACCTCATTGTTGTAAATTGCTTTCACACATTGATGGTAGATAGAGGGGATCGCGGCATATCTGTGGAGCCAAGTTCTCCTTAAGAGAGCTTGATAGGTCGTCTCAGCTTCTATGACATGGAACTTAGTGGTGGAGCGGATTGGCCCTATTGCTAAGTCTAACTAGGCATGCCCTCTGGTTTTAATTTTTTGATTTCCAAAACCAGTGATGGAAATGGGTTGTTTGACTGGGTGTTTTTGTGAGATCCCAACTGCCTGGAAAATAGAATAGTGCATTACATTGAGTGAAGCCCCTCCATCTATAAATTCTCTTTGAAACTCCATTCTATTGATGAACACTTGGACATAGAGGGGACGGTTATATGGGAGCGATACTTGCTTGTCTGCCTCGATAAAGGTTATTGCCAAGGAGTTATCTCGAAACACTTTCCTAATCGATCCACTTACACTCATGCATGCTTCACCATTTTGATCCGCAAGTCTTAAAAACGCTTTGGTAGCTTCGACACGTGTTGCTTTAGAAAAGCTGAATTGGTCGAAGAACCACTTGAACTTTGTCGATTTCTTGAGCGCTATCGCATGCCTGGTCTTGAAGTTTGGACAAGTGGGAGCTGCGAGCTTAGAGAGCTCACACACCATTGGTTATTTAATCTCGTCATAATGTGAAAGCATCATAACTATCTTACCGTTGTCTTTGTGACAGGGGAGAGAATCTTTCAAGACATCCTCTGTCTGGCGACGAGGTAGCTCCAAAGCGTCGTTAGCCATCATCTTTCGAACTAGGGATCTGAGTGCTCAGCATTCAGTGATCTGCTCGCACTTGATCCTTTTTGGTGACAGGTGTCCTTGGCTCATGGAGGTGAACTTTTCCATTTTCTACCCAAGCGTTGAGGAGTGCATGTGCCTCGTCCACTGAAACAAGCAGCGGTGGGGGAACTTGATCAAATTTTCTCTTTTTTGCTTGGAGATTTGTTCTTCCTCCAGAGGAACCTTCCGTTGCATATACGGCGTGGTTGCATCGGTTAGGCCTCCATGAGGAAGGTGGAGATGCCGTTGCTCGCCATGAAGGAGGCTGTGGAGCTTCCCTTTGCACCCCCGATCTTACTGTTTCACTTTGTTTCGAGCTGCAACGCATAAGGTAGAAAAGTCAGGGAAGTGGTGGTTTACCAAGTGGAGCTTGTAAGTCGTAAGCATTCCTTCGATGCACATTGACACCAGTTGATGTTCTTCCAACAGGTCTTGAATGTCCACTGCTTTTTTCCTGAAGCGGCAAACATAAACAATGATGTCCTCCCCAAGTCGTGTTTCCCTCATAAGATGAAGGGTGGTTAGCTTTTCTTTGATGTAAAAGAACTTGATACAGAACCTTTTTTTTACCAAGTCCTCCCATGAAGAGATAGAGCCAGCAATGAGGTTAGCATAACATGAGAACGCCCGATCTATGAAAGACTTGGAGAACTCTCTCATGCGGAGGTTTCGATCTTCTCAGTGGGCACCAAGGGTGTCGAGAAAGTGCAAAATGTGTTCCCTAGCATCCCCTTTTCGTCCGTCAAAACGGACATACTTTGGTACAGTGTACCCTGCCGAATATAGGAGACTTGCGATATGAATAGGGTAAGGGGGACGGAGGTCCAGTTTTGGAGAGGTAGGGATATGACCTTTGTTTGTTTGAAGTAGGTTATGTATGTGTTCTTTCACTACGTCCAATGTCAAAGGTTAGATTGAAGGAACTTGGTCTAGAGGGAGAGCCGGAGAGCAAGTTGAAGCCACTGCGGCAGAAGTTCTGCCGGTCAAACCGACTTGTGGCGAGGGTGCTTGGCTTGGAGCCGATGGTGGGTGTGGAGTTGCTGTCTATCCTCCTGCTTGGTTTTGCAAGTTGTTTTGAGGAGTGGGGTTAGCCTCGGAGCTATTTTGAGCTGATGGCGGAACGCTATTCTGTGATGATGAAAGGGGGTTAGATGATGGAAGAGTGGGTGCCCTTTGTAAGGCTAGTAAGGCATCCATCAAGAGTTGTTAGTTCTGCTGGAGAGAGGTGACGCTCTCAACCAATGCACGGAGTTGTTCCGCTATGGCCGGTTGAGAGGATTGTTCATCTAGAAAGCCATCGAGGTTGTGTTTCGAGGTCTCCACCAGAGTCTCCCTACCACCACCTTGGGATGTCGTTGTGTCGGTTCCGGTGTTCTTTTTGGGTGCCATGTGAAGTGGGCACCACTCTTCCCCAGTGGAGTATAATGTGGGCGATAGAGATTAAAAGTGATTGGTCGTTGACCTCTGGGAAGATGGTAGGCATTTCAGTGGCTTGAGATCACTGGAGGTGGAAGAGGAGAAGACCAAGGCGAGCGTAGAGAGGAAAGGGGTGGCAGTGAGAGACCTTGAACACTTGGTGTATGTTATGTGAATTCTTGTTGCTCTTGTTGTGTTATTGTGACTGCACTTATGATGTCGGTATATAGACTCCAGGAAGAGTATAGGAGCCTAAGCAACCTTAAAACAGGTGGCGAGTTCTCCTTGACTTGACAAGAGGGTGATATCAGCATTACTAGCTGTGTCCTTTGATTCAGGTCATTAAGAAGGTTGCATCATAGGAGTTGCATCTGTAGGTATGATACCTTGATAGAGGAATCATATGTGCATCAAACGTAAGTGTAAGGTCAATGTCCCTTTTTCTAAGCCAGGTCAAAGGGAGAGCTGTCATTGCAGGGAGACATGTACACAACCTTGACGATCCCAAGGCCTTAGCCTCCAATCCACAATCCTCCAATGATCCCAAGCGGGAGTGCCTAGGTCCTGCTTCCAACCTAGGCAGGCAAGAGGGTGAGTGCATGGGTGAGCCAAGGGCTCATCCTGAGCAGCTAAGTAAACATAGGTGAACTGAACATAGGTGAGCCAAGAGTCCAACTATGTTGCTATGGAGCTGGGTGGATGGGTAGAGAATATATTTCTTGGGTTATGAAGGGCCATGGAGAGCTCTAGGTGAGCCAGCTCTATCAAAGTGAATTGTGGCTTTGTTTTCATACTTGGTGGTGTGCATGCCCCCGCTTAGGCTAGGCATACAACTCTAACTCATCATGGTGCCTCAAGGGTCTGCCACGTGGATGTGTGATGGTGATGGCGTGACGCCGGTAGGGCTCGCCACGTGCCAAGCATAATATAGATACCCACAATTATGAAAAAAGAAATGGATGATCATACCTTCTCAAAGCCTCCGTTAAAGTGGTGAGATCTTGAACCCAAACCCTTCTTTTAGCCAAAACATTTTCTTGACCCAAAAACCTAATTAAAAAAAAAAAGTGTTTTAAAAAACTGCTGCTTCACGACAAATCCAAGTTTTCCTCTACAAATCAAGAAATCTAGTTTTTTTCAAAAACAACACTAAAGACTGGGTCTAATTGTGAAGGAAGGAAGGATTATATGTACAAAAGACTACTAGCCTAGTAGAACTTGTGGCCATATGTTAGCACCAACGGCCACAGGCTCCCGATTCTCCAGGGACTTGCGGATGCAAGTTGATACTTGCGGCCGTAGGTTGATTTGTGCGGCTGTAGGTATTTTTCGACTGACGGCTGTTTTCACAGTGGTACCCCCAGCAGCATCTGATGACTCATACCCTCCCTCTCTAAGCCTATATATCCCCCCCTAAGCCTTTGAGAAAAGGGATCCAAGAATTTTCTCTCTCATAGTGCCAAAATTGTGCTAAAATACTTCTAAAAGACCAATCCTCTCTACACAGCATTTGAGGCCAAGTTTGGAAGGATCAAGATCTCCAGTGAAGGCTTGAGAGGAAGTTTTTGAAGGTCTCTCTATCACCCTTGCACTACCTCCTCTTGCCATTGATACTAAGAGAGTCCTGTTATAATGAAGAAGAATTTGTGAAGATTGTAAAACCAAACAAAATTAAATTCAAATTTCTAAATAAGTAGTAATATGAAATCTAAAACAATTAAAGCTTACCTTGGGTGGTGGAATATCTATTTTTGGATGATTATGCTTCTTTGGGTTCCCACCCCTGTGATAATGCACACCTCATTTTCTAGTTGAAACATTATGTCTAACAATTAGTAGGCAACATAAAAAGAATGAAACTTGAAATCAATGTTAATGGGCAAATCTAACTAAATTTAAACCCAAGGTTCATTAAATAAAATTAACTAGACTATTTTTTTTTTTAAAACAAAGATTACAACGAAATGCTTATAAAAGATACTTACCACAACAAAAACACGAAAGAAAATGAAACTGAATTAAACATAATTAAGTACAGAAACAAAACAGTTTAACGAAGAGTGAGAAAAACATAATTAATGGTCCAAATGATATAAAGAGAGTAGTTAAATTGAGAAATTGAATTAAACAAAATGAAGATATGAAGATTGGTTTTAGAAACCCATTCAGGAACTCATTTCAATAATTGTGCTGGTTCATTTATCATTTTAATATTTTTTTTAGGAATCAAAACCATTCATAAACACATTTAAATCTCACCCATTTCAGAAAATCATTACATGAAGATGGGTTTCTAAAATTTAAACCATTTTAAAAAATCATTACATGAAATTCACGGCTTTTTCTCACCTCATACCCAGCACCACTTTTTCCGCACCTCAAGTTCTTGTGCCTCATTTGTCCAACCTAAGCAAAATCTTGAATAGAATGCCAAAGAGGTCCTGTATAGAATAGCAAAACAAAGAACAATGAAGGCAATTAGATTAGAGATGATCATTTATCGTATCCCATAAAAAAAATTATTCTTTATAAACACGTGATCACAACATCTATGATCTAAACATTAATGTCACAACATAGATTCCATATTACACAGAACCAAACTTTATTTAGTTACTCATTTAAATCTATAAGATTAATGGTGGGTTGTGAACACATTGTCACAAATATATTACATAGTACAAACCCAACAATGACTCAATAAGGAAAACCCCAAATAAATATAATAATAAACAACCAATAAGTAAGTGAAGAGAATCATACTTATAATCTTCTAATGAGATATACAAAGACTCTTGCCCAATAGGTTAGGGGGTTTGTTGAGTGGACAAAACAAATTATTTAGAAACCCCTCCCTTTTTTCAAGTATTTAAATTTTTTACTTTGATTTGATGTGATCAATTTATAATTTTTTCCACATTGTATCTAAAATCTAATCTTGATATAAAGTCCATCAAACAATTGAAACAATTAGATTTGTCTGAGGTTCAGTAATTCACACAAAGTATATGAAACCAACAAAAAACCATTGGGCGCTAAGAACCAAAGTAAATCAAAATAGCATAACAGAATCAATAAAATCATAGAAATTAAAGAAACCCACTATTGTTTTTTTTTTTTTTTAATATTTATTTTATTTTTATCATAGAAATAATGTGACGATGCCATTTTGGTAAACAAATGTCATCTTTGTGGATGTTTTATTTTAAAGTAAATAGCCAAAGAATATTTTAGTAAATTAGATTAAACTATGGTAACCAAAGAATAGTTCGTGGGGTGATTTTTTTTTAAAAAAAAAAGAAAAGAAAAAAAGAAAATATTTCCTGGGTTTCTTTGTAAAGTACTATGCTTTGTTGTGGAGGAGGGGCTTTGGAACTTCAAATCCTTTTCAGATTATATATATGTACATTAGATCATATCACATTTACACCGATATATTATCATATCAAAACCCAAATAAATCCTAGGCCATGTTTGGTTTGGTTTTGAGAAACTTGTTTGAGAAAGTTTTTCTAAAAAATTAAAAATTAATTTGGTGATCTGATTTGATGTACAAAGTCAACTGGTAGAAATCATGCAAAGGATTTGAAATCTGCTGAGAGGTTGCAGAGTAGGGGCTTCAATTCCTTTTTTTTTTTTTTTTTTTTTTTTTTTTTCTCACACCCTCTTCCCCAAAAAACAAACCCAACATGGTAAACATGCAAAAATTATGGAACAATAACAAAAGGGAAAAAAAAGGCGAGGATTTAGCCTTTCACCTCAGAGCCGTGTAGATTAGAGCTAGAGGAGGGCACAAAAGCCTGATGGCAGAAATTAGCATTGTCTCCCTCTCAGCGGTGCTGTCGTGGTAGTGGGTATGTTCGAATAAACTTTTAGAGAGAGAAAGCTTCGTTACTTGAACTTCTATGGCTTTTAGTCTCTTCCATGGGAGGAATCATTGGTGGTCGACAATGGTGAGGGAAGCAACAACCATTGCCGCCGGGGAGGGAAGCAGCGAAGTAAGTTCCTAGACATTATGAGATCCACTTCTCTGTCTCTACCCACCCCCTTATCTCTCCACCCTCCTTTCCATCCTCCTCCAAGTTTTTTGTTTTTGTTTTTTCCTGGGATTTTGGTTATTTAATTTTTTTAGATTTGATCCCTTCACTCATCTCTAATTTTTTATTAGTGGGTTTTGTTTGATTTGTGACATTTTCCTATTGAGGCACTCTAGGTGTTTGTTGAAAGCCCATAGAGAGATAAATTTGGGTTTGCGATCAAACCTTCATAGCACCAGCACCATTCCTTCACAAAATTAAATAAATAGAAAGAAGAAGAAGAAGAAGAGGAAGAAGAAGAAGAAGAAGATAGATGAAAATACATACAAAAAATTGAAAGGGTTGGAGAAGGAAAGCAGATTCAAATTTTGAAAGAGGCATTTGAAAACATAATAGATGTGCCCTAGATCATCTCAGCCCTCTATTTTGTTAAAACTACATCATCTTAACTGTCCAAACAATACGCCATATAGAACAAATGCCTATTTAGAATTCAAAACCCCCCACTTCCTTGTAAGGCTGTAGGATCTTGTCCTTTGAAATCATCTCTACCGTTGAAATGTCCTCGTAAGACAAATGTGTCTTGCTCTGTTTTGTTATCTAAATGATTGAAGGTTACATGGTCAACAAAGAGAGGGAGTTAGAGAGACCCAGAGAGACCCACCAAAATAGAGACAACTTCAAATAAAAAATCAATAAATACTTATTAATAAGTACTTCTGGACAGATCCACGAAAACAGATAGAGAAGTTCAAGTAAAAAAATAATAAAAGCCATTTAATTAATGCTTCTAGATTGATCCATCAAAACGAATAGAGAAGTCCAAGTGAAAAAAAGCAATAAAAGTCATTTAATAATTTCTTTTGGAGATGCTCATCACCAGCAGAAAATGAAGAGGTAGTCAAAGACACTCATAGAGAGACCAATCAATATAGAGAGAAAATCGATAGAAACAGAGAATAAGAGCAAAAAACCAGAAATAGAGAACTAGAGAGAGACTTTAGGGGGAGTTGAATTAGGAGGCAAGCACTTGATGCTTTGCAGGGGTGGGGAGGTTTACTCCCATGGCTTCTAATCTAACAACTAACAACTGACTTTCGTCGGTCAAAAAAAAAAAAAGAAGAGAACCAGAGAGAGAACGAGAGAAACCAGAGGCCAAACCTGAATGTCAAATGTTTCTTAGTTGAAGTCGGCGTCAGAGAACCTTAGTCGTCTCAGTTTCAATCGAAGGTAAAGCGAAGAAGATTGGTCGTCTCTTTCAAAGTCGTTTGGACTTAGTTGCACAAAGCGGGAGCGGGGGCGGGAGCGGGAGCGAGGAAGCGTGAGCCAATAGAAGTTTCTTAAGTTGGGAGTGCCTCGGGAAGCGGTAATATATATATATATATATATATTTTAATACACATTAGAAGTTTTTTTATAAATACTTTTATTTTAATAAACATTAATTATTTTATTTATTTATTTATTATATTTATATATATATTAATATTTTTATTTTTTTATTATATATTTATATGTATATATATGATATATATTAAATAATAATGTGTTAATGTTTTTTATTTTTTAAATATATATATTTATTTAAAGATTTTATATGTTTTATATATATATTATATTTAGTTAAAGATTTTATATTTTATATGTTTTATTAATATTATTAATATTAATATGATTTTATATATATTATCTTATATATACTTATAATATATAATATAAGAGATAAGAAAGAAAGCTGGATAGAGCCAGCAAAGAGAGAGAGACAGAGCGAGAGGGAGAGGGAGAGACAGACGCGAGACAGATGCGAGCGAGAGAGAGAGAGAGAGAGAGAGAAGACGAGTCGAAGGTTTGTCTTCTCAACTGGATGTTCGACGACGAAGACGACTGGAGTCGAAGGATCGATCGATGCTTCGAGTCAACTGGATGTTCGACGATGACGACGAAGGTTCGATCGATACATCGAGTCAATTGGATGTTTGACGACGACGACGACGACGACGACTGGAGTCGAAGGTTTGTCTTCTCACTCTCTTCCCTTCACACTCTCTCTCCTCTGTCTCTCTCTCCTCGCCGTATCTGACACTAACAAGCTAGGGTTTTTGTTCTTCTTCACCAACGATCCCATCTTGGCCAGGATCGCGTTTCTCTCTCTACGGAAATGCGATTCCTACACGTTTCTTTCTAAGAAATGCGGAATCGCGTTTCTTAAGAAGATTCGTCACCTGTTAGGACGATTCCTGCAACTAAGGTTTGGAGAGAGAAGCTCAATCATCTTTGCCTTTGTTCAACTGATATGATATGATTTGATTTGGTTTGGCTGGGTTTCCTATTTCTATACTACTTAGAGTTGCGTACGAGAGAGGTAAGATTCAAATTATTATTATTATTATTATTATTTTAATCTCATTACAGAAAGTGTACACATTTGATGATTATGCGAGAAAAGTGTAGTATGCGCATTGATTGATGCTTATGCTTCATCGTGAGATGCTTACGCCTTGTTGGTGTTGCGCTCAAAAAAGCATGCCTCGATGCGTTTTTGGAACGCATCACACTAATGCGCATCTTGATGCGTGCCCTAGGAATGCCTTTGAAAACCTTGACCGGGCCTATAGACTTTCATATTATGAGTTTTCTTGCATTACAAGATTTACGCATCTAGGATCATGCATCTTTTTCTATTTCTAATCCTTTTTCTTTTGGCTTGGTGCGGAGGAATGCTTTGGTGAGATCTCTTCCCTTTGAATCTTGCATGTTTTTCCTTTAATTTCTTTGTAGATAGCATACTATCATGAGACCACGTGCTTACATACTATATCTACATATTTGCCTCTTGTTTGAAAGTTGTTTTGACTAAATCGGGATTGCTTTCATACTTTATATTGAGAGTGTTATCTTTTTCTCATTTTCAAAACAAACTCTTTCAAATCAATTGAAGTTGGAATGACTTGTTGTTTGCCTCACACATTGAAGTTAGTTTTAAATCTGACCATGAACGTATTTTGGCAATGAGTCTCATATCAAGAATTGGTAGATGCTGATCTTTGGATCGGGTGAGCTGGAGGTGCTCAATTCATGATTTTCTCCTCATACCTAAACTTCCATACTAGTTTTCTAGCTAAGCCAGGGCCTATGTTGTTCGAAGTCAGGGTTTCTAGTTTTTCCAAAACGATTAGGTGGCAACTTTAGGTCTAGTGATACGGTTTTTGTTTGGCGTTTTGCTAGAATAGTGGGTTTTCTATGTTATTGTTGAACTTGGATCCTCAATTCGTTCACATTGCACATTTGTAAACAAGACGAGAGGGTGAACTGTTGGGCCCAAGGGTTTGCCCTGGGGGAGCATCCCACACACATCACTACATTAGTTTTCAAATAATCTTAAAATTCATACAAATTTCCTAGAACAAATTTGCATTTTAAATTCATTCAACAAGTTAATATTTATTTAAATTCTACTCATAACCAAATTTTAGCATTCTAACAACGTAAAAATTCCAACAAGTTACCAACCATCAAAAGTAAATTCACAGCCAAAACCATACAATCTAACCTTATTTAAAAAAAAATAAAAATAAATAAATAAATAATAAAAAATAAAAATAAAAATAAAAGCCATAAATATAATAGAAAAGTTCAAATTTGGCTAATAACACATTATAAACAGCAATTAAAAAACAATTAGTAAACATTCAAAGTAACAAATAAAACTTGTGGCAATAGGCCGCCAGAGAAAACTATTGCACTTTTTTGATCCTTGTTCTCTCTCCTCTAGGACCCCAGCCATAGCAAACATAGAATTCCAAACACATGACAATCCCCACGTAAAATGGTGATAGTAAATGTTAATTTATTTCCTGCGAAAGTACATTATTATACATCAAGAAACATGATGTTAAATGGTTTGGTCATGATGCCATGGACACCCACCACTAATCCCATAAAAGACACCCTATTTGGCAGCAAGTACAATGATGCAAAGAAGGTGCCAAACTTTCCTGAAAGGACTTCCTAATAATAAATTTTGCTCACAAACTCAAAGTATTCTTTAAACAAAGACTCCACTCCCAACATGAGTTAGTCCGTGAAGGCCAAAGCAACAGTTTAAAACAAAGACCAACAGAGTTAAGGATATTTAAAAAAAGATAGTAAATTATGATTTTTATGATGAAAAAATAGGGCAAACATGGATAATGGTAACCACTGTCAAGCCATTAAGGTGGTATATTGGTTATCATTTGGATAACCATTCTTTAACCTACACATGTTGATAAGAAAGGGAAAAACTGCTTAGAGCAAATACTTATGAGATTTTAAAGGAAAGCAAAACTCTGCCCAAAAGAAAATAAAAAAAATCAAGCTAAAACATAACTGTTACAATTCCTAATAAGGCCCCAATAAACAATTGAAGATTACTAAAAAATTAAATGCAATGACAATTCAAATGTTTGAAATCACTCCAGACATTACAATTGGGTCCACAAACATCATGTACTGAATAATTTACATTAGTTGATATGAAAGAAAAAAGTAATCTGCATTCGAGAATGTATGTTTTCCAAAGCAAAAGTATCAGGTGGAGACTACACATAATAACTAGGGTAAATTACATTGACACCCCGCTGAGGTTTTTGTTTAATATAGATCCCTCTTTACGTTTGAAAAATTACACTTAGCCCCTTGTCAAATTAAAATGACATATTTGCCCTTTAGCCTTTATACATAGGGCTGCAAACAAATCGAATCGAGCCGAGCTTTGTTGAGTTCGAGCTCGGCTCATTTATTTATCGAGCTCGTTTATTGAGCTTGAGCTCGACTCGGCTCGATAATTTTTTTTAAATATTATTTAAATAAAAAATATTATATATATTAATATATTTATTGTATAATTTAAATAAAGATAAACGAACTGAGCTTATGCGAACTCGAGCTCGGTTCGTTTACTAAACGATTTGAGCTGAGCTTGTTCATGAACAACTCGGTTCATTTACAACCCTATTTATACATATAAAATAATAAAATAATGCTGATATTTTGGTATGTCATTTCAAGAAAAATAATAATCATTTTCTTTAATTTAACCCACAAAAAATTAAA
Source organism: Camellia granthamiana (assembly GCA_036172215.1). Classification (NCBI taxonomy): domain Eukaryota; kingdom Viridiplantae; phylum Streptophyta; class Magnoliopsida; order Ericales; family Theaceae; genus Camellia; species Camellia granthamiana. Next base: position 50,907,714 of record CM069905.1, on the reverse strand, counting down.
TTATTTTATTTTTCGTGTCTTTTTATTTTTACTGAATTTTTTTAATATTTTAAGCAATTTTTTTATTTTTTATATACACTTAAATTAGATATGCTTAAGAAGTATAATATTTTGTAATTTTTTTAAATTCACCAAATACACAAAAAAAAAATACAAAAATTCAGTAATGCTGTTATAAATGTGAATGACAGTGTTTGGTAATACTATGATAAATGTGGGTGAATAGACATACAGAAAAATGATGGTGGTGGGAATAAAAATGAAAAATTCAATTCATATATAAAAATTTATACAGAAAATATCATTAAAATGTTGTAATAGTGATGTTGGTAAATATAAATCATGTTCATGGGTGTTTTGTTTTAAAGTGAAAGATCACTATTAAGCTATATCATTGTGTTTGAAAATTTTATATAAAATTAATGTTTATATATCATCACTCAATAAGAATATTTTCAGGTAGAATTTAATGATGAAAAGTTGTAGAACGTAGTCATGATGATAGGAAGAAGAAATTGTAGGAAAAAGAGCAAAATGGTCATTTAAAAAATTTTAGAGCATGACATCAGCAATCTAAGGAGCAATTTGTAATGAGATTGCAAACCCCAGGGAGAGGAATATAATTTTTCAAACGTGGGGTAAATCTGTATTAAACAGAAATCTTAGGGGGTGACAGTGTAATTTACCCTAATAACTAAAGAGGTTGTTAACCAACAGAATTTTGAATTTCAAACAGTGTTGATAAGGTGATAAGATGAGAGGATTTGTTATATCTACCTAATAGCTATCTGATGTAATACAGCAGTATATATATAGGTGAATAAAACAGTGGTGGTGAGAACATGTGAAAGCATTAGCTGCCAGAAACTTAATGCATAAATGAGGACGTGAAGTGGGAAATAACTAAATCTATACACCATGCTCAAGCAGGGCAGACTGTTAAACCTCATTGCAATATATGTCATCTTAATGTAATATTTAAAGCCCAATTGATCCACCAACAGCATGAAGGGTCCAATATGACACTGAGAATTCTCAATTCAACATTATGCGAGTAGTAACTAGGGATGAGAAGCAAACAAGCATTTTCTGCACTCATAATACACACCCATATCAAAAGCATTTTATATATTTTTTATTTTTCAATTAGCTTTGGACTGAAATCAAGGATAAATTACAAATATTGCAGATATAATTTGTCCGTCTTTCTTTTTTCTTGTTCTTAAGTTTGACCATTAAAATAGCAAGGTGTTCAACTGCATTTTCAACTGTTCACTTCTGATTAAAAAGAAAAAAATGTAGTGCTCTAGTGAGGGAAAATAGACTCAACCATCAAAGAAATACCTGAAACCCTTGGATTTGGTTGTTTACTTGTGTGACAAGTCATGAAAAAATGAAGCTCTGAAGTTTCATCTGCCTTAAAATGTGTCAAACCTGTAGAGATGTATATTTAAAGATGAAGAAGTTTCAATCAGGAAACCTAGGCACTGCCAGAACACCACCAAATCATCATATAGGACGTATGGAGGGTTTAAGAAGTGTCGTCAAAGTGTCTGTGAAGTGTCATTAAAGTGTCCGATGTTATGAATTTGATTTTTGAGTGAAGACACGTTGAAGAAGTGTAGGACACACTTTTTGGAGTGTCCAAAGAGTCGTGTCACATGGATGTCGGAGATGTCACGGTTCCTTCGTACAAATGTCCGTGCTTCTTAGGATATACATTATAGGGAAACTATCCCTATGTTTTAGGGATCTCATTTGACTTGGGAAATGATTCTACCATCATTAGCCTCATGCCTCTAAAAGGTAGGGATAATTACTAATGGCCTCTTGGCTTGATAATGTTACCCACTGTAACTCACTCTACTGCCATGTGGCAGCCTGCTATTGGGTGGTTTTTCTTGAAAAAATTCTGTAAAGGTAGTTTTATCAAACTTTTCAAATCTAGAAATTTACTTACCCTACCATGCACATCCATTTATTTGCATGACCAGGGCCACGTGGCATCATCTTATAGGGCGGTTATTTTTGGTCCAAACAGACCCTAATATTGATTTTTCATGTAGATTTGCAATATAGTGATTCACAGTATATTCTTAAGCAATTACATACATAGATAGCACAAGCTTAAGTTAATGGAAATAACATGCCAGCACCCCACAAGCACCCCCATTGAAGTCAAAACCACCCTATCTAAGATAATTTTTAACGGGCATCTTGATTTGATAGAACATGATGTACTTCAACGCAATTAGAATAATATCATGGCTCCAAAAGGCATTACCTCCTCTTTTGTGGCAGGAACTGGTATAATGTGGTGCAAGGCATGGAACATGCTTAAAATAGCAAGGTGTTTAATTGATTAACAAAGTTCTTAACTAATCCAATATAGGAAAGACATCTCTCAGCTAATTTGAGCAAAGGCAAAACTTCTACACTATGATTAAATAAAAACACACCTTAAGGTTGTTTTGAATGGCTTGTTTAAATCTCCAACATGGCAAACTAAAGCAAATCACCATAGAAAAGTAACTACTATAAGAGTCATATTACAATTCAGCTTCCTTCATGCCTTGCTTACACTGGAAAACAAGATGGAATGGAAAATATCAGACAAAATCGGTAGTGGTGAAAATTTGTAAAACACCTTGTAGAAAAACAGAAATGATAAAGAAGCTTCTTGTCATCCAAGGAATAAGTAAAGGTTTGGATGGAATTCTCAACCATCAATATTTTCATTTTTTTAATGCTAAGGTGTCTACATCAATACAAATGTATGGCATTCTTAGCTGAATACCCGATTGTAAATAGGCACCCATACTTCATGTTACAGAAATCAAATCTACATTTTTCGTACCACAAGGCACACTATCATTTCCATATTTTCCTTGCTTTCCAGTACGAAGCAAAGCTTTTATGGAGAGCTAGATATCAAAGAACATATTATGGATAAATTTCTTCTCTTTCCTTTCCGCTCTACATCAATAGGAAATTTTAGAATTCGAGTAACTGAGAAAAAAAAGAAATTGAAATCAAACCTCCCAGCAATCGTGGCTAGGGTTTTGATGTAACTATCGATTATCTTCTCATCTATAGATCCCTCTACGTCTCCATCACAAGCTCGAAATCACAACCATCAAGCAACGTTTTCCCTCAATTGGACCAATTAGTGGTCAAATTTGGCGAATTATGCAGCATTGTGTAGTATTCGCACAGGAGAGAAGCGGTAGAAGTCGGTGGTGATTGTGACAATTGATGGAGAGAGAGAGAGAGAGAGAGAGAGAGAGAGAGAGGACTTGAAGGAAAGTTTGTCTGGTGGTGATAAGAGATCGTTTGCCATTTTCAATCACTCTGCAAAACCCTAGGTGCTGGGTTGAAAGAGAATTCTGTTAGAGATTTGGGGAGGGCGTTATTAAGTATATGACTTTTTTTTTTTTTTTTTAAACTTTATAATGCCTTAAACCACATGTCAACAAGGCCAATGGGTACATCTCTCACCAACTCCACGTGTTCACTCTAGTCAATGTGATGGGGCACTGACATCAACTTAACATGTGGTGCTTTGCTAAATGTTGCTTAAGGTCCATCTATACAATTCTTGTCAAAAAACATGACGCTTTATGTGTGGCGCTTTAAAAAACGTCGGTATATAAACGCCAACACAAGTGGTTTTTCTTATAGTGGAGGCACTTGTGAGAAATGGATGCCAACGAACTTGCATTATTTGCAAAATCCATGCAAGTCTTAAGTAGAGGTGGCAATGCTAACCCGTACCCTTGAACCGCGCATTAATAATTTTGTTGAACCTGCCCAAACAAGTCAAATTTTTTTATTGGGTTGTAATTGGCTTGCTCAAATTAACCTGCATAATGTGCGGGTTAGAATGGGTTGGACATGTGTGTTTGTTGGGGTGGTTATGGTTGGAACAAAAAATTTATATCAACCCGTGGAACAGGTTTAGAAACTTAGACTTTGTTGGCTATGTATTCTGATTGCAGACTAGAGAGGAACCTGTCCCTTGATTTTTCCACATTGGATGCAACACTTGGAAATTTCTTTCTCTGATTTTCTTCTCTTTTTATTTATTCATTTATTTATATTTATATTTGTTATATGACTTTCTCTGGGTCTTTTTTTTTTTTTTTTTCTCCGTTTCTTGATATTAAAAAGCTAAAAATATAAATCTTGTGTGTTTGAATTGTGAAATATATATATATATATTCCCTATTCACTTTACTTGAAAATTATTTTGATCTAAAGATGTAAGATAAATTTTATTTTGCTTAAAAAATATAGTACATATATATATATATATATTTACATGCAAAAACAGGTGTGTATATATACATACATCATAACTTATTTTACATATGTAATTTTGGATTGGATTCATCCTGCATCTTTCACTCCAGTCTGCCAAAATGTGAATGTGAATGTGAATGTATTGAGCTTTAGAGGGGCTCAAGCTCATATTTGGCCAATGTTGGGGCATATTTTGAACTTTGAAGGGATTTACTGATTGATTATACCATATGTTGAAATACTACAATTTTGAAGCATATATGTTACTTTCATAGGCTTGTCTTCTCTATCTCTATTCATGTGATGGTATAATCGAGTTTGTATTTTTACAGACAAAGGGACAGCCTAACAAAGATGATGGATGCTTCTGGCTATATTCGTGAAGGGAATGTTGCAAAGCTTTCCACATTCATGCAAAAACTTGTCTTTTGAACAAGCTAGCCAGATTCTTCAACAGGAGGTTGCAGCAGAAGCATCAGAAAATGATAATTGAACCTCACACTTCTATATTATATTTCATGGGCTAAGTAACATTGCAATGCGGAGACCACTGAAGCATCAGAAAATGATAATTGAACCTCACACTTTCATATTATAATTCATGGGCTAAGTAATGCTGCAAACTTCCACCCATAAATATGAATTATAGGCGATACCAATTCTCTTATGCTTTGTTTGGTTGGGAGATTTCGAAAGGAATTTGAAAAAAGAAAGAAAAAAGGTGCATAAAACTAAGTGAAATATATGTATATTTTATTTACATTTTACTTATCTTTTTTATTTTCCTTTCAAATCTCTTCTCAAATTTTCCAAGCAAACACAACATTACTGTACAAAATACAAAAATGCTCTTGAAGAGCATACGTGTGGACAGGGTAAGTTTTGCACGGACATTTCACAATGTCAAAATGATAAATGCATTATGAAAAACTTATTGCGTTGTTATTTTCTTTCCAACACAATTTTACCCAAGCCCATCTTATTCTTGTTGCAATTTGTATCTTTCTAGAATGCAGTTGACTGTTATAGGTGTCTTATTCCAAAAACATCTAGTGTTGTTGTACTTTGCAGGAATTTGATCAATTTCAAGTGGGACTTTAATGCTGGTTCTATTGCAAAGGTTACAAGACCATTTGAGTTTAAATTTGTGTTTGAATTCTTGTCCCAATGTAGTCTTAGGTTTGTATTTTGAGATGTGATGAGTGCATACAAATTCTCTTATTCTAATATAATTCTAATCATATAATTATGTGTGGACATTTTTATTATATTATTTGACGATTTGAGTATATTGAGACACATAATCATTTGGGAGTTGAATGGGAAATTAAAATCCTTATAGCTTACAATGATTAAAGAAAAAAAAAGAAGAAAGTTTTTAAATTTATATATATCTATATAACAAGCTTCACTTGACAAAGACAACAACCTAACTGGAGCATTGACCAATTGGGCATTCGTACTAACGATAAAGTTTGTTTAACCACCGCTTCCACTTTATGATAAGAAACATCTATTTTATTTATTTACTACTTTTACACACTACACACTGCGCTCATAATCTGTGTGGATGATATTATACTTTACTATATCAGAGCACACATCTTTTTTTTGTCTTTTTCGATTTGGTTCCCAATATACTTGCCATTTCCGTACTTGCAACAAAAAAATTAAAAGTAGCCTTAAAAAGAATCTCTCTTTTTTGTCTTTTTCCCATTTCTTTATATTTTTTTTTCATATACTTATAATTTCCCTACTTGCAGAAAATTAATAGTACTGTTTTAAGAAATATCTAGTTTGAAAAAATATCTCACACTCTGACCGGAGAAAAATCAAAACAAAGTTAGATATTAAATTGAGAAGCTCCAGAGTGACACGTCAGCATCGACTTCCACGTCATCACCGTCTCCACCCGCAGTGTGTGGTGGAGGAGGAGGTAGCATCAACCCTTCTGCCATGCTTGCAAGCAATCCCGGCATCCCGAAAACCGCCTCCTCGTCCATGTAAAACATTTTCTCCGGCATTGTGGTTTCCGACGCCGACGCCTCCTCCTCATCTGGCTTTGCCACGTCACCCGAGACATCGTTGCCCTCCTCCTCCAACGCTGGCCGAAACGCTTCTGCACCCTCCGCTGCTGCTTTCTGAATATCCTTGGGATCCAATGAAGCCGGAATGGGCAGCCTCCAAACCGAGTCAGCGAAATTCACACATGCCGTCCGACCTCTCAAAGCAATGGCCGCAACGTCGTGAGCTCTCGCAGCCATTTCCGCCGTTGGAAATGTACCGAGCCATATCCTCGTCTTCTTATTGGGCTCGCGCACTTCGCAGACCCAGGTGTGGGAGTTCCTCCACCTCACACCTCGGTACACTGGGTGCCGAGTCTCCCTCACTTTCTTCCTCCCTCCTTTCTTCTTCGGATGTCTTGAAGCCAACAAAACCTCGTCGTCAGAACAGATAGAAGCTGGCCGAGCACCACTGCTGCCGATATCTGACGCCGATGAACATTCCCCCACGGCTTTGGACGAGAAAACTGACTCACTAGGAAGTGGGTCAGAATAGTAAGAAATCACATTCATTTCTTTGTTGAAATCCATATACTACAATATCAGTGGTGGTTGTGTAGTAGTAGCAGTAGTATTATGATAGTTTCTAAGTGTTTGGATGAGAGTTGGAGTGGAGTGATGAGAAGCAGTTAAATTTGCTTTTGGGGCACTGGCACAAAATGTGTGGATCAGATATATCTGAAGCAGCAAAGTGGTGTTTATAATATGGGAAGTGGAGTGACTTTATATAGATAAAATAAGCGCATACGTGAGCGCGGCAATTGACGCGTAGCCAGCCAGGCTGGACAGTTGCAGTGCGCTGGAAGAGAGAGAGTGGAAAAATTATTGCGGCAGCATCGTTTTCATATTTTTTAATCGTCCAACACAAATTTATAAATTTTATTCCTTTCACCAATCACAATATTATTAGGTACTACCTAACATGCCATAACTTGGAAGAAAAATGATTTAGAGCATTAAAGGAGCATTAAATTATTTTTTTTCTCTTTGTGTTTTGTTTTTTTTCTCTTTTTTTTTTTATTTTAATTTTTTTTTAGAAATATCACCCTACTAGAGCCGCTTTTAGTGGTCTGTATCATAGTTGAACTTGGAAATAGAGAGAGAGAACAGCTGGTTTGTGGTGAGGAGAGGATGTGTTGTGTGTGTGTGTGGGGAGAGGTTATATGTATAACACGTGTGGTTTTGGGAGCAAGTGGGGATTAATATCTTATTCTTTTGCCTTGCCTTGCCTTGGCATTATTTTTTTTATTTTGACGATGTTAGTGGTAAGTAAGTCATTCATCTGAGAAAACTACCTTCTCCAAATACACCCCTCACGCAGAAAAATTGTAGAGCACGTTTGGGATATCAAATAAATTATCAAATATTTTATATGATATTTATATGTGAATATTTGATAATTTTTTAAAATGTTTAAGGACAAATTTATACAATGTTCTAACTTATTATTTATTGATTACGTTGAGTTTTATAAGAAAGGGAGAATTACACATTAATGATTATTAGGGGAAAAAAAAATACTTTAAAGAAATAATAAATAATAATATTTAAAAATCGTAAATTTTTTCACTAAGGCCTTGTTTGGGATGTAGTGAATAATCCAAAAAGCTAAAAAGTTACTCAAAAAGTTAAAAAGTTAACACTATTCACCAAAAGTCAACAATTACGGCTGCACAACTCCCAATTCAAATTTTCCTCTAAAAACTAATTTTTACAATTTTTTATTACACATTTTTCCATAAAAAGTCAAAAAGTTAACCCAAACATCCATATTTTCAACCTCACTTTTTTAGTCAAAAAAGACAAAAAATACACTTATTTAGTCTTCCCAAACAAGGCCTAAATAACTTCTCCGTAACACATCTCCTGAATTTTCATGTATAGGAAGACAGTTGACGTCAGAGTCAAACGTTGCTCCATTGGGAATTCTGTCCATGTGTTCAAGAGACGAGCTCCTGTCGATTATACCAAAGTTGCGTTGCTTCAATGTCTTATTTCCTTTTTTAATAATCTCATTTTGACTTATTAAAAGGTTAGAAATTTGATAAGTCTTTTAAAATTATTAAATTAAACTTTCAATTCTCTAAATTGGTCGTATTTAAACTAGTCTTAAAGTATAGAGACTAAACTATTTAAACTGAAATTATAGAGATTAAAGTAAAATCAAACTATAGAGATAAAAAATATAATATTTTTATTTATCTTTCAATAAAAAAGGATAAATTATACATATATAGCTAAAGTTTGCTTAAAATAAGAATTGTCTTCTGTAATTTAAAAAATTATAAATATTTCATTGTCAAAAAATTTTAATTAACAGAATTAATTGAAAAAAAAAATCATAATAATTTTTTTATATAATAATAAAATTACTTGAATTATTAATTAAAATAAATTTATGATATTATTAAAAATTATTAATTAACTTTATAATTTATTACAAAAATGAACTATTTATTATGAAATTTAAAATTTTAAGAGATGAAATATAATTTTTAAAATCATAAAAAATAATTTATATTTTAAATAAATTTAAGGTGCATTTATAATTTTTCAAAAAAATAAAAAGGCAAGGAATGGAGTATTATACGATAGGACTTGGGGTGTTGTTGTGCCTTCAAGGCACAGCAGCCTAGTGTTCCCCTTTGTGAGAGTTTATTTCAAATGTTTTTCGATAATTTAAACCGTTCATATTGTAGGTTTTGTTAAGAATATTATTTGTATAAAAACTAAGTTAATCAGATATTTATAATCTCATGAGTAGGTCTTAATTGTTTTGAAATATTTATGAAAGTTATGTTAACCGTTAAGTTTTATAAAAATAAATGTGCTTTGGTTATAGGACTGCAAACATCCAATCAACTTAATATTTTGCATGGATGATCTATTCAACTAACCTTACAATATGAACGGTTCAGATTATTAAAAAAAAAGTTCAAGATGATACCCCCACAAGAGAACACAGTAGACTGCTGTGCCTTTAGTAAAACAGGATCTCCAGATCCTATACGATAATGGGCGACCACCAATTCAGCACTCTGAAAGATCCTAGGAATTTGCAAAAGAAGTACGGACAAAGAAGCTAACAAATTATAGTCATTTGTGGAAACATAAGATAGTTTCTTTTTTTAGAACTTTTGACACTATTAAAGGAGAAATTATAAATAAGGGCTCTTTTGAAAAAAGTTAAAAGTCAATTTTTTATTTATTTTGAATTAAATCATCTCTCATTTTTTTCAAGTATTTTTAAAAAAAAATTAAAAAGTTAAAAAGTCAAAAAATTAATTTTTAACTATCATCTCAAAATAGGCGTAAGTGTATAAGTGAGAATTTTTTAGTACAATTTTGACATATAAGAAGAGTTGCACCAAACATAAAAATAAATTTACACTATGTCAATAGGAGAATTGCACCATTATAAAATGTAATTCTTTTGCCATTGCTCTCCTTAAATGTAATTTTCTTATTATTTAATGATATTAAAATATTACTCTAGACTATTTATTATTCCCTCCATCCCATTTTGATAGTCAATTTTGAAAATTCTAACTTCTTTAGGAGATAGGTAATCATTACATTTAAATTTAAATTTCAAAAAATCACTGCAGAATGGGACAGCAAAAAAATTACAAAATCATAAAAAAAAAAAGAAGTATGGTATTTTAATTAGTAAAATGTATAAACTTTTTCATTAAGTTGTAATTGTTTTTTAAATGCTCAACTGCCCTGTTATTTACCCTTCAAATTTAGAGTTCTTATTTCAATAATTGGTGTCACTTTTTTAATTTTTAATATATTTTTAGTTATTTAAATAGTAACTTTGAAAAATTAAATATTTTTTAAATAGGACTAATATTTTAGAACATCCTAAAATAGTAAAAAAGATTAACAAAATCAGACAAAAGAATACTTGACAAATTATTTCTCAAAATTTTAATAAAAAATATTAAATTTTACAATTTTAATCAATAAATATAAAATTGAAACATCATATGCCTCAACATCACCACATAATTTTTCTCTTGATGACAAGGATGGTTACGTTTATCAACACACGGCTTGACAGTTGACTGCTAATAGCCGGTGGTGTACCGGCTGAAACTTGTGGACTGCATTCTCCTATGGATTCATGAACACAATTTTGCAAGTGGATCCCTACTCTTAGGCCATGTTTGTTTGGCTCCATAGGTAGGGGGATTGGACTACCAATCCCGTGGGCCCTACATAGCCCATGTTTGCTTGGAAAATATAGGAGGGGACTAGTAGTCCCATGGGACTATGAATACCCTCACACAGGGGGATTAGCTTGGATAGATTTTGGGTGGGATTAGGAAAATAGTGAGGGGATTGAGTCTATTTTATATAAAAAAATTATTTTTTTAATTTCATTTTTTTTTACCAAGTGCACTTGTTTACTTTAATATTTGTTTTAATTTTTTTTAATATAGAAATAATTTATTTATTTATTTTATAAAAAAATAATTTAACAATCCCATCACTAATTATCTCCCACACTATCATCAAAACAAACACACTTTTACTTAATCCCCTCATTATCAATCCCCACATTAACAATCCCTTCACTAACAATCCTTTCACTAACAATCCCATCCAACCTAATCCGCCAAACAAACGTGACCTTAGCGTTTTTTGTCATCTTTCCGAAAAATTATTCAATATTCGTAAAGTACTACGTATTCATATTTTAAAATTAATCATTATATACTAGGGCACTTTGAGAAGAGGTTAAAAAAGTCAATTTTTTTACTTCTAAGGCCTTGTTTAGGAAGATTAAATAAGTTCACATTTTTTTATCTTTTTATCTTTTTTGGGTCACATCAATCAGCATCTCCTCTTTATTTTTTTACACATCTTTTTATAAAAAGTCAAAAAGTACACTTATTTAGAACATTCCAAACAACCCCTAAGTTTCTTAGTCAGAAAAGTCAACTTTTTTAGTCAAAGAAGCAAACTTTTTTGCCAAAAAAAGATCAAAAAAATCAAAAAATCAAAAAACTAGCTTTCTACCAACTTCTCAAAATACCACACTATATTTTTTATATTTCTTAATCATCTAATATAAAATTATAAATTTTACATTCTTTACTAATTATAATATTTTAAAATATTATGTAATTCAAGAACACCCAATAACACCCATCTTTGTTCTCTTATCCATTCATCTTCTAAGTGGTCCCTACGCCTGAGATTTTCTGTCCTTTTTGTTCTCCTATCCATCCATTACTCAACACATTTTTCAATTGAGTCCCTACCTCTCTTTGTTCTTTAGTTGCTTCCAGACGAAGATATTTGGAAAAAGATATTTAAAAAAGTAAGGGTGTCCCTGTCATCCTCACCAACTGAACAAAGACCTATTTTAAAAAGTAGGTTAAAATTTAATTATTTAACTTTTAAAGAAAAACATACAAAAATAGAAATAAAAGATGAAATGACTTAAAAAAAGTCAAAAATTTAAGCTTCGTCCGCATTGATTAATGTAGTTAATTTTTTTGTGTTGAGATTTTTTTTAATCTCGTTTGGTTTGGATTTTTTAACTTTTTTAATTTTTGTAAAAGAAAAAAAAGTGTAATAATTATGAATTAAATATAATATTTTATCTTATTAATTTATTTAATTTATTTTATCATTTTATATTTTTTTAATCCCAAAATAATAACCAAATCAGGACTTTAAACTAACGTTTAACAAATTTCCCAAAATAGGCGGAAGATTACATTACACTGCACATATAAAAATCCCATTTCCGTGTTGAAAGACTTTTCTTTCATTTTCTTTGACACCCAAAGAGGAAGTCAGAGTGACTATTTGAACACAAACAATATAATTTAATTAAATTTATAGATCATACATTATTACACTTCCACATATAAAATCCCATTTACCTGTTGAAAGACTTTTCTTTCATTTTCTTGACACCTAAACAGGAAGCCAGAGTGACAATGGGACCACAAAAAATAGAATTTAATTGGTTTAAATTTATAGATCACATATTTAGGTCTAGTTTGAGAACAGATTATTTAGTAATTTTTTGAATTTTTAAGAAAAGATGTGCAGAAAAATAGATAGAATGATGTGACAATTTATAATAACTTTTTAATTTTTTGACAAAAACCGAATATTGTCAAATGAGGCTTTAAAAAGATTACATTACACTTACACATATCCCCTTTCCCTGTTGAAAGACTTTTCTTTCATTTTCTTGACACCCAAAGAGGAAGTTACGTATGGTTAGCTTTTTAGCTTTTTAACTATTTTAATCTTAAGTTAAAAAATTTCGTTTGAATTGAGGTTTTTTAGCCTTTTTGACTTTTGTAAAATAAAAAAGGAAATGATTACAGTTTGAATATAATATTTTATCTTATTAGTTTTTTAATCAATTTTGTCTTTTTATAACTATTTTAGCTAAAAAAAAAAAACTTCATTTTAGCCTATGCCAAATGAGAGTACAAAAAATATAATTTAATTGGTTTAAATTTATAGATCATACATTTAGAATGAATTGATTTCATATAAAATTGTGAATCTATCCACTTATTTCAATAAAATTAATATTTTATAACAAATTACATTATTAGTCCCTATAGATTAAGGGAAGTGTCAATTTAATTTTTATAATTTTAATTTAAATAATTTAAACTTCATGTTTTTAATTTTGTTGCAATGTTGGGGTATTCTATAGTTTCTTTTGAATTTTAATTTTGTACATCTAATTTCGTAAGTGGTGTTTTTCAATTTGAAAAATTAAAACTTCATATTTAAATTTCACTTTCATTATTAATTCTAACCTTCATTTTAAATGAATTGGCTAAAGTAAAACTAAAATAAGAGTGTAAAAATTAAACGGTTAAATTGAAAATAATAAAAATCAAAATAAAATTTAAATTAAATCACAAAGATTGAAGGCGTAAATTATTAAAATTTAAAATAGTTATAGACTCTTTACGACACGAAGTTTTATAAATGATATATTAGTTTGTTAACAAACGTTACATTTTATTTTTTGTGTCACTGTATATATATAGATTGTTAATTAATTGAAGGTATTTTGGAAGTACGGTTATATGATATTATGATTAACAGTGAAGGTGAAATATTATGATTTAGTGTTGGGTGATTGAAAAATATAAAAAAAATATAATAAATAATAATTTATGAAAGAATATAAATACGTAATACTTCAAAAATATCTAATAATTTTTCTTAATGAATTGTGACAACTTTTGATAAAGGCATTGTATTGATTTTGGGAAACATTTGGAGCACTCATTAACTGCCAAACAGAGGGTGTTCAAATAGAGTAATGTTAAGAATTATGAAAAAAATATAATGAAAATTATTATGAAAGATTTTTTACCATTGAATTATATATAGAATAAAACATCACACACTAATTAAAGGATAAAAAATCTTCATGAAGCATTTCATGATATTTTTTTTCATGATTCCTAATATTATTCGTTTAAATATGAAAAGTTTATTCATACATAAAAATTATACAAAAAAAAAAAAAACAAAAATGATATGATAATGTTATTCTTGTAAATAAACTCATTTTTATAGAATATTTATTTTAACTTGAAAAATATTATTATATATGAAAATTCTCTGTAACTTTTTGATTTGTATATGTCAGTGCTCTTTTTAATGAGTAATACTATGAATCGAGAAAAAATATTTAGAAAAGTATCTTTAAAAAAAAAATCTATGGATTATAATTATTTTAGATGGACCCACATCACACTAATTTTAGATTTACAAAACAACTCAATTCAAAATAAAATTTGAAATATTTTTATATGATCCGGGTTGCACTATAAATAAAATTTCCATTGATTATGGTTAGGTTTAAATTTTCTATTACTTATTATTATTATTATTATTATACAAGAAAATCTGGGAGGTTAGAAGAAGTTAAGACAAGTTTTGAAAATTAAGGAATGAAAGACACGTGGCATTGTAAGGAAGAAGATATAAGATTTGAGAAGTTAAAAGCAGTTATTTAGGTGGTGGTTAATGCAAGTTTTTTCCTTCATTTTTTCTATAAATTGTCATTAATGGCTCTATTGTAAGAGAACCAACAAATCAATATATGACTTAATTTTCATTTCTTTTCTATGCAAGGAGTAGATCTAATTTACAAAGGAGTAGTTCAAACATAGATAGGAGTAGAACTAATTTACTTTAATTATAATTTGATTGTTCATTCAATCATTTACATCATCATCTTATTCTTCGCTCTTTCTCTTTTTCTTATATGTATTTCCATTATTTTTACTCTAAGGAAGTTCTTAAACTTTTAAGGAAGAAAACCTCAACACAATTGCTTAATCATATATTGTTTGATGAAATTTTAATTAAAACTCTATCAATTTTAGTCTAACAAAAATTTTACTAACAAATCCATAACATTTATGTTTTAATATCACAAAATTAAAATTAAGTGCTCTCTTGGCCAAATTCAATCATATACTTTTCGTTAAAATTTTGAGGTCAATAAGAAATATTCTAAACATCATCATTGGAGATTGATGCTCCACCACTATAACATTGACATTAGTGGCCCATGTTCACTTCTTCTTTGTTGTAATTGAATTGCTTCATTGTCGTTCACTCACCATAACATCGATAATTTTGCCTCATTGTCCTCTTCATTGTCCTCCACTATAACAGTGACATTGTCGTCCACTTATCATTTCCTTAAGAAATTTTTAATTACAAACATATTATCATTATTTTATTTTGATAAAAAAAAATTTATATCAAAATTGTAGAAGAATAGCATTTTTCTTCACTTTGTGATCCATCAATATATTTTTTTTCCCTGATTAAAAAAAGGGTGTTATGACATTTGTAATGTTATTTGATGATGCAGCGTGTTCCAGATGGAACGGGTCGAATTGATCAACGCTTTCCAAACCGGTGCCCGAGGTACCAAGCCCACAGAGAGACTTGCACAAGAGTTCAACGGGAAACGGGGAGTCCCCAAGCGAACCCTCGACGAGCAAGTTAGAAAGAGAGATGGAATGTAGAGGTAGATTAGTAATAGAAAAGCTTAACATTTCTCTTGTCTTCGATGTCTGCTTATATCCTCTGCTAATCATTTCGTTGTCCCTTCTGACCTATCACCTTGGCCGAAAGTCTATGCTCTAACTTACCTTATTCATGGTGAGGCCGTTCTGTCCCGACAGGGAGGGGGTTATTGCAATAAATGCTGTAAGGAACTCCATTAATGGCTGATGTGCAGTGTAATAACTTTGCAGGATCTTTGTCTGCTTATGTGGCTTGTCTTTCTCTTGCCACGTGTTTACATGTCATTGGTTCTTAATGTCACGTTGAGCTCCAGCAACGTTGGGTTTTAGTATTTGAATTATGTATTGGGCCCTAAGTTGGTGGGCTATATCCTTTATGGGTTTATCCGTGTAAGTAGTCCCTCCATTCCCAAGTGCAGCTTTAGTCCAACGAAGGGAATAAAGAGGAAAACAGTAGTTGTGAGAGATCAATAGGGCGAAGATCGACCGGAAGGTGGCCCGACAGCGGGGGGGGTGACCGAGCGGACGGACTGACCGGGAGGAGGGCCGACCGTGAAGGGTGACCGAGGGGAGGGATCGACCGTGAGGAGGGCCGACCGCGAAGGGTGACCGAGGGGAGGGACCGACTGTGAGGAGGGCTGACCGCGAAGGGTGACCGATGGGAGGGATCGACTGCGAAGGGTGACCGAGGAGAGGGACCGACCGTGAGGAGGGCCGACCGCGAAAGGTGACCGAGGGGAGGGACCGATCGTGAGGAGAGCCAACCGCGAAAGGTGAGTGGCGGTGCGCGGGGCTCGAGGGACGGTGGGGCACGTGGTGAAGTGAAGTGAAATAGACAGGGAAAGGAAAGGGGCAGTGGATCGTGGTCGTACACGTGGAGGAATCCCGTAATGGGGGAGGTTAGGCGTTGGGCAAAAAACGAAGGGGTATGTTGACATAGGGTGTTGAAAAGGCGATTTTGGTAGATTTTTGAAAATTTTCAAACTGGCGAAATTTAATCGTAACCCTTGGAAAATAGGCAAACCTTGGGCTTTTGGTGTTATCAGCTTTACCTATCTTTTTGCAAAAAATCAAAACGTTCCAGAAGTAAACTCTTTTGTGTCGAGTGATACACCTTTGTAATACTTTGTGAACTACCTGGTACCAGCGTCTGAAGCTATACGCAGGCATACCAAAGAGATGGTTCGAGAGGAAGTGCCTACCATGAGACTAGATGCGTTGGAGGACGACGACGCGGTGGACCTGGCAAAGCAATACAGGACGGAAAAGCGAGTGGGGAGTGAGGGGGAGCCGGCGGGGCGACCCCGCTCGTCCACGCTGATAGCGGCTGCAAAGCCAATCAGGCAGGTAGAGCCAGATCACTGGCACACGAAGGCCGACAAATTGACCTTTACCGCGGAGGAGTTGGAGGACATGCGCGAGAAGTATCAGATTCCCGCGAAAATAGAGTTAAAACTACCGACATCAAAGGAGAGGCCATCCGATGCTCGACCAGGGGAGTTTGCCCTCTACGAAGAGGCGTTAAAGAGGGGGTTGAGGTTGCCGTTTCCCCGGATAGTAATGGACGTGTTGAATCGGCTGGAGGTGGCTCCGGGCCAACTGATGGCCAATGCGTGGAAGATTGTATTGGCCTGTGCAAGCGCATGGCCACGGGCAAACGAGGGGGCTGCAATGACGGTGGATGAGTTTTTTACATGCTACAAGGCCTCAGGCCAGCAAGAGACTTGGGTCACTTTACAAGCGGCAGCAGGGAAGGGTCTGGTGGCGGGGTTGCCGTTGTCAGTGAAGGGGTGGAGGCCGCGGTGGTTCTATGTGTCCGCCAATGGGGGGGTAGGAGTGCGCATGGTGTGGAAGGTGCCAACCAAGTCGGTTAAGCCAAGGTTGGAGGCGGAGACAGAGGAGAGGGTGAAAAGGGAGAAGGAGGGCGCCAAGTGGGACGACCTCGTTCAGCCCTCAGCCTTGTTTGCCTCAGGGCTGGGCCCTCAACCGAGCGGTGAGGATCTTGCGCCGGCAGAACTGAAAGCGAGGAGGAGGAGGCAAGAGGCGGAGGACAGAACCACCTTCGCCAAGGCCGAGGGCCGCCTGCCCAAACCGATCATAAGGGAACGAGTCCGACCGCGTCCCAAGCCGTTGGGGGAGAAGGACCTGAGCGGTTTTGAGCCACGACCACCTCCAGTGGATCCTCTGAAGGAAAAGAACAAAAAGGAGGTGGAGGTTGTGCTGAAGAAGAAGAAGAAGAGAGTAAGGGAAAAGGAGGAGGGGCCAGCCTTGAAGAGGATGAAGGAGGGGATGGCAGAGGAGACCCCTGAAGTGGAGTTGAGGGGAATAGTGAAGGGGATGGAGAGTGCCCTGGGCCCCGAAACACAAGTGGAAGGTGGGCCGACTGACCCTGAGCAAGGGATAGAGCAATAGCCCAAGGGGGGTCCTGTGCCCCAAGGAGAAAGAGGGAGGGCCAAGTTAAAGACCGCCATTTACCACGCTCCAGCAGTGTCCGGGCGACTGGAGGGAAAAGGAGGTGAAGCCAGGACTGCTGCAAATCGGCTCTTGGGAGTAGTGGAGGATGCGGCCGTGCGTTCGATGGCAAGTTTCACAGAGGCTGAACTGCTAAGGGGGTTATGCTCAGCCCAAATGGAGGCGACGACCTTAACAGGAGCCTTATTGAACAAAGCGGCGTGCGCAAAAGGCGAAGTTAGGCCATTGAAGGCAAAGCTGGAGGAGGTGGAGGCCCAGCTTGAAAGTTTAAGGAGGGAGACCGGGGGTTGGAGGAAAGTCGCGCGGAGTGCGTGTGTCAGGGGGCTGGAAGAGGCCCAGAAAGCCAAGAAGATGGAGGTGTTGACGATGGTACAGGGCTATTCAGCAGACCGTGCTAATGCTGAGCTACTCGCGACTAAGTTAAAGCTGGAGACGAAACGCCGCAAGGTGGTGTCGCTCGAGTTCCAGTTGGCTGGCGAGCAGTAGAAGCTGGAAGAGGCCCAGAAAGCCTGCACCGTCGCCAACGAAAGGTGAGATGAGGCCATAGTCTGTAATGAAGATCTGCGCACTCAGTCGATCAAAGAAAAGGAAGAAACCGATCAGAAGATTACTGAGTTGAAGAGAGCGCTGGCGAACGAGCAGGCTAAGTCAGTGGCTGAGAAGGCAGGGTTGGAGAAGACCTTGGAAGAGGAGAGGGCCAAGTTGGCATCTGAGAGGGCGGCGTACCCCGACCTATGTGTTGCAGCAGTAGAGCAGTTCAAGGGGTCCGCCAACTTCCAGATGGCTATTGATACCGCTATCGCCAGTAGCTTGGCGAGAGAGAGAGATAGGGGGGCTGGCCTGTCGGGAGCGACCGCTGGAAGTAGGAGTGAAGATGAAGTGATCCAGAACTTCCAGCGGTCTGACTTCTACAAGCATGAGATGGCTGAGTTCTGGGACAGCGGCTGGAAGACTTTTAAGTGTAAAGCAGAAGAGTTGTTCCCAGACTTGGACTTCAACAATGTGAGAATAGATGAAGATGATGTGGCCCAGACCCCCCTAGACGAGGGGGTTGACGAAGAAGACCTTGCCTCGAGCGAGGATGAATGATTGATGTAAATAAAATTTTTGTTGTTGTTTTTTTTTTTTTTGGTCGTGTAATTTCTATAGTGAATTTATATGTAATTTTGTAAATAAAATAATGAGTTGTGCTTTTTCATGCTGTTGTCTTTATTTCTTATAGAGCTGAAAAGAATGAGAATTGGCATTTAAATAGGGCTTGTGTATAAATCGTAGTAAAAGTTGAGAAGTAGGGAGCCAATCTAACTTGTGAGAAAACCACGACGCAAAGAATGTTAACAATAAAAACGTTGAAATGTAAAGGTATTAAAGTGTAAAAGCATGGACCTGGATTTTAACTAAGTATGGCAACTATGCTACAATCATGAAGTTGCAAGAATGGCCTTGGCTGAACTTTTCATTCGTGCTCAGTTTGGCTTGAGCCATATTTAACTCAGTCTGGCTGAGGCTTTAAGTAACTCAGTCTGGCTGAGCTCTTCGTGCTCAGTCTGCCTAAGGCTTCAAGTAACTCAGTCTGGCTGAGCCCTTCGTGCTCAGTCTGGCTGAGGCTTTATGTAACTCAGTCTGATTGAGGCTGCAAGCAGGGTGTTAGTTGAAATACCACGCAGATAACTGAGATATAAGATCGTTGTCATTTAAAATGTAGCCCATTGATTACAAATTTACACCATGTGAGAAAAGACAAAAACATCCAAGCGTGTAGATTGTCAAAAAAAACATACAACAATTGATTAATATAAAAATGGGGCATTATTGAAAATAACGCTCCAAGTGCTCGGCGTTCCATGGATGGGAGAGATCTCGACCTTCCATGTCCTGAAGTCGGTAAGTGCTCGGACGAGGTCTGGCCTTAACAACGTAAGGTCCCTCCCACTTGGCTGCCAGTTTGCCCTCAACCGGATTTTTGGTGGCAAGAGTTGCTTCGTGTAACAAGGTCCCCCACGAGGAACTCCCTCGGTCGGACTTTGCGGTTATAGTGTTTTCTCATTTTCTGTTGATCTGAGGCCCGCCTGACAGTAGTGGTCTCTCGGAGCTCTTCAATTAGGTCTAAGTCTGCCCGACGTAGTTCTTCAGTTAGTTCTGGACTCAGATGCAGAACCCTCGGGGTAGGTAGACCGATTTCCACTGGGATGACCATCTCAGCGCCGTATGTTAAGCGAAAGGGGGTCTCCCCAGTGAGGGTTCAGGCGGTACTGCGGTTGGCTCAGAGTACATTTGGTAATTCCTCAGCTCAGAGTCCCTTAGCAGCTTCCAACTTAGTTTTGATGATCTTCAGAAGAGAATGGTTGGTAACCTCAACTTGGGCATTGGCTTGGAGATGATCTGGGGAAGAGAAACATGGCTGGATTTGAAGTTTTGCACAGAATTTCCTGAACTTGGCATTGTCGAATTGTTTGCCGTTGTCGGAGACGATGGCTTGAGGGATGCCAAATCGGCACACGATCGACTACCAGATGAATCTGGTTGTGTTCCGCTCAATAATTGTGGCGAGGGGTTCCGCCTCCACCCATTTAGTGAAGTAATCAATGGCGACGATTGCGAATTTGGTTTGGCCTCGGCTAATGGACAATGGGCCGACTAAGTCGATCCCCCATTTGGTGAATGGGTAAGGACTGCAAAGTGTGATCAGTTCGGTAGGAGGAGCATGAGGGATGTTGGCAAAGCATTGGCACTTATCACATTTAAGCACGAATTCAGTGGCATCTTGATTGAGAGTAGGCCAGAAGTAACCGGTGCGAAGTATTTTGTGGGCTAGTGACCTGGCGCTCGAATGATTACCACATACACCCTCGTGGACTTCCCTCATCACGTAGGTCGCTTGAGCAGGATTGAGGCATCTCAGGTATAGGCGTGAAAAGCCACGTTTGTATAAGAGGCCGCTGATAAGAATATAGTTAGACGACCGGGCCCTGACTTTGGCGGCATGGTGTTTGTCGACAGGCAATTCCCCATTTGTCAAAAATAACAGGATGTCTGCCGCCCATGGAATAGGTTCATTTTGCAGGAAGTGGACTTGCTGCTGTTGTGAGGAAATGGCAAGGTGGGCTAGGTATTCAAGGCGGACACCATGGCTGAGGTCTGACTGGTCGGCAGAAGCTAATTGAGCCATTTCATCTGCTTTGGAGTTTTCCGTCCGACGGATGTGCTTGATGTGGAAAGTGTTGAAGAGGCGAGCAAGGGGGAGTGCAATATCCCTGTAAGCCCGCATTGTGTCTTCCTTGGCATCGAATTCTCCCGTAATTTGTCCGATAATGAGCTGGGAATCGCTGAACACCTGGACATGGCTGACACTAATGTCTCTGGCTAGGCGGAGACCTGCTATCAACGCCTCATATTCAGTCTCATTATTGCTGGCGTCGAACAACAAATGGAGAGCACACTTGAAATAGCCACCCTTGGGGGCAGTGAGGATGAGACCAGCCCCACTGCCTTCTTTGCGGGCTGATCCGTCGACGTTGAGGGTCCAAGAGGTGGGGGTCTTCTGCCTCAATGTGGGATTGCGGGGGCGGGGGCGGGGGTGAGGGCGGAGGCAGGGGCGTGGTTGGAGTGGGATTGGTGAATTCCAGGATAAAGTCGACAGCAGCCTGCCTTTTGATCGCCGTTTGAGGTCGGTAGGAGATGTCAAATTGACTGAGCTCGACTGACCATTGCATAAGTCTGCCGGACAGCTCTGGTTGTTGCATTATCTTCTTCAAAGGTTGGTCAGTGAGGACCACTATGGAGTGGGCTTGGAAGTAAGGACGGAGTCGTCTTGAGGCGGTGACCAAGGCCAAGGAAATTTTTTCTAGCAATGGGTAGTTCTGTTCTGCGCCCCTGAGAGCCCAGCTAATGTAATAAGCGTTGTATTGAACCGTCCTCCCTGATGAGGGCTGCACTGACTGCGGTGCCCGATACGGCTAAATAGAGAAAAAGGGGCTCACCCGTGAGCGCTTGGGAGAGTAAGGAGAGGTTGGCCATGCATTGCTTCAATTGTTGGAAAGCCTCTTCAGATTCGGTCGTCCACTCGAAAGCCTGCCGAAGAACTTTGAAGAAGGAGAGACACTTGTCCGTCGCGAGGGAAATGATGCAGTTGAGGGCGGCGACTCTGCTAGTAAGCCTCTAAACCTTCTTAACCGTTCTGGGTGACTGCATTTCTATCAAGGCCTTGATCTTTTCGGGGTTAGCCTCGATGCCCCGCTGACTGACCATGAAACCTAAGAATTTCCCAGATCTTGCGCCGAAGGCGTATTTCTCCAGATTGAGCTTCATTTGGTACTTTCGTAGGGTGCCGAAGGTCTCTCGCAAGTCGGCTAGATGATCAGTAGAGAGTTTGCTCTTGACTAGCATGTCATCGACGTATACTTCCATGTTCCGGCCTATCTGATGATGAAAAACGGCGTTGACCAACCGTTGGTAAGTTGCCCCGGCATTTTTCAACCCAAATGGCATGACACGATAATGATAGGTTCCCCGGTCGGTGATGAAGGAGGTGTGTTCATGGTCAGACAGGTGCATCAGAATTTGGTTGTACCTAGAGAAGGCATCCATGAAGCTGAGCATTTGATGACCGGCCGTGGCGTCAACAAGTAGATCTATGCGAAGAAGGGGATAACTATCTTTGGAGCAAGCTCGATTGAGGTCGGAGTAATCGACGCAGAGTCGCCATTTACCATTGTTTTTACGGATTAAGACCACATTCGACAGCCACCTGGGGTAGTCCACGTTCTTGACAAACTGTGCCTCCAGCAGCTTATCTACCTTAGAGGCAATAAGAGCGTTGCGTTCTGGGTGGAAGATGCGTTGTTTCTGGCGGAAAGGTCGGAAATGGGGTTCGATAATCAAACGATGAGTGATAAAGGAAGGATCGATAACCGGCATGTCGGAATGGGTCCAGGCAAACACATCATTGTGTTCAGTCAGGAGGGTTGTAAGATCGGCCTTGGCTTGAGGGGATAGTTGGTTGCCGATCTTGGCTGTTTTTGTCGAGTTGGTGGGATCGATGAGGACCTTGATAAGCTCTTCCACTGGTTCCCCTCTAACCAGCTCGTCTTCGTCTCTGACGTCGAGTCCTTCAATGATCATAGCCTCCTTTAGTTTGACCTCTTTAAGTGAAGCGACGTAACATTCTCTGGCCACGGTCTGCTCTCCCCTCACCGTACCGACCCCAAGGTCGGTGGGGAATTTGACGGCAAGATGGAAAGTGGATGTGACAGCTTGGAAAGCATTTAGGGCGGTGCGGCCGAGGATAATGTTGTAAGCAGAGGGACAGTCGACGACGAGGAAAGTGAGCAACTTTGTGGTCTGCCGCAGGTATTCTCCGATTGTGATCGGAAAATTGATGGAGCCCATAGAGGTCACCCGATCTCCAGTAAAACCGACCAATGGGGTTTGGAGAGGGGACAGACTTTCTTCCCCGACCTTGAGCTGGCGAAAGGCATTTAGGAAGATAATGCCTGAAGAACTGCCGTTGTCGACGAGAACCCGTCTGACTTTGTAGTTGGAGAGGAGGGCAGAGATGACGAGGGGGTCGTCATGGGGGTAACGGATGCCTGTGCAGTCAGCCTCCGTAAAGGTAATGGGCTCCATCCACTGCTTGGGCTGTTTGGAAGGGCGGTCCAATGTGGCAACTTCTTTATCTGAGCCCTGCCTTATTTTTCTGAGTTCTGTACACTGAGCCGAGTGGGATGGTCCTCCACAAGCAAGCCCGCCAGCAATAACTCTGATCTCTCCAACAAGGGAGGCAGGGTTACCTTGTGCCCGGGGTTACTGTGGAGGCCTATCATGACCTTGGTTAGGTTGTCGAGGAGGGGTGCACTGGTGGTTGTTTCTGATAAGTTCAGTCCTTTGCCTTTGCTAAGGGTGGGCTGCCGTGAACCGACTGAGACGTCCCTGACGTATCAAGCCCTTGACCTGGTCTTTGAGGTTTACACACTCCTCCGTATTATGGTCGTGGTCCTGATGAAAGCGGCAGTATTTGGACTGGTCTCGCCGGTTGGAAGGAGACCGTGACGGTTGGGGCCATTTTAGGGGATAATCTCATTGGATCTGGTTCAGGACTTGTTCCATGGGGGAATTGAGGGGTGTGTATCGTTCGAACCGGCCGGGCGATTGGGTTGGCGCTGACCGGTCGGCTCAGGCTGGTCAGTCGGTATACTGACGTGTTTGGTGAGTGTACTGGGTGTTTCTGGTTTCGGAGTCCTTTCTCTTCTCTCTGGGGGTCGGGTTTTTGGCTGTAGGATCTTGTTGGGCGGCTAGGAATCTTCGGCGTTCATGTATTTTTGGGCTTTGGAAAGTAGGGTTGCCATGGAGGTCGGGGGATTTTTGGAGAGGGAAAAAAGGAAATCAGATGATCGTAGACCGGCCATGAAAGCCGTTGAGGATGACCTTGTCGTCATTTTTCGGTACCTGTAGGGCTTCGGTGTTGAAACGGGTGATGAAGCTGCGCAGCGACTCCCCCTCGGTCTGACGGATGTTGAGGAGCTGGGTTGCTGGACGCCGCTGGCGCTGGGCACCAATGAAATGGATGAGAAAGGAGTCACTGAGGTGCTAGAAAGTGGAGACAAAGTCTGTTGGCAGTTGACTAAACCAGAGTCGAGCCGACCCCTTAAGTGTTACGGGGAAAGCCCGATACATGATCTCGTTAGGAAATGCATGGAGGACCATGGGGGTCCTGTAAGTTTCCAAATGGCCGACCGGGTCCGTTGTGCCGTCGAAAGAGTTGGGCGAGGGCATTTTGAACTTAGGAGATAAGGGTTTGTCCCTGATGGAGGCAACGAACGGTGAGTTGGCTGTGGTAGATGGTTTACTCTGTATGTTCTGCATGCCTCCTTGGAGCTGGAGCTTCATGGCTTGGAGTTCTGCATCCCAGAGAGGAACATTGTCACCATCGGAATGCAACGGAGGCTGGACACTACTGGCCTCTCCCTCGGGGGTGGGTGCCTGGACCGATGGATGTGGGGCCCGGGGTGGTTGGTTCATATCTGGGGGAGGGGGTTGCAAGCCTTCCAAGTTGGGTGGGTAGGGCTGTTGGATAGAATGGCTCGAGGCTCGTTCTTGGTTGGGTGAGATATCTTGAGGTGAAAGATGAGGGATGGAAAGGTCTCTTTGAAGCAAAGCATTGATCAGGGCTTGGTTTTGCTCTGCTAAGCGGTTGATGCTGTTGGTAAGTTTTGTAAAGTACTACGGTGGGTTGTTTGGATTGGGAGGGTCGGCTTGGTGGTCGGCAACATTGTGGTGAGAAGCCATGGATCTAGTTGTGACCATCTACCTTGGTGGGTGACAAGAAGGGGTTATTAGAAAGGGGTCTCCGATGATAATGAGCACAACTGGCGCGCGGAGCAAAAGAATTCCCACAGACGGCACCAACTAATGATGCAGCGTGTTCCAGATGGAACGGGTCGGATTGATCCACGCTTCCCAAACTGGTGCCCGAGGTACCAACCCACAGAGAGACCTGCACAAGAGTTCAACGGGGAACGGGGAGTTCCCCAGCGAACTCTCCGACGAGCAAGTTAGAAAGAGAGATGGAATGTAGAGGTAGATTAGTGATAGAAAAACTTAACCTTTCTCTTGTCTTCGATGCCTGCTTATATCCTCTGCTAATCATTTCGTTGTCCCTTCCGACCTGTCACCTTGGCCGAAAGTCTATGCTCTAGCTTACCTTGTTCATGGTGAGGCCGTTCTGTCCTGACGGGGAGGGGTTATCGCAATAAATGTTGTAAGGAACTCCATTAATGGCTGATATGCAGTGCTATAACTTTGTAGGATCTTTGTCTGCTTATGTGGCTTGTCCTTCTCTTGCCACATGTTTACATGTCATTGGTTCTTAATGCCACGTTGAGCTCCAGCAACGTTGGGCTTTAGTATTTGAATTATGTATTGGGCCCTAAGTTGGTGGGCTATATCCTTTATGGGCTTACCCATGTTATTATTTATCACAAATGTCCACTACAAAAAATTAAGGTTTTAGAAACCAAAATTTAGGAACAAAACTATTTTTTAGCAATCAAATATTTTTGTTGCAAAAAGTGTCGTTATTATATTTTTAACAACAAAAATTGGATATTAGTGATGAATTATTATTATTTTGGGACTAAATTTTTTGTCTCAAAAAATAAACTATTTGAGTCCAAATTATTTTGTCCCTAAAAGTCTATTTATTAGTGACATTTTCAAAATTTTGTAGTTAAAAGTCTTATTTTTGACTTTTCGGGACGACTTTTAGCGACTATTCCTATGACGATAGAAATTGGTTTCTAAATGTCTTTTATAACAAAATTTTCACTTTTAGAGACTAAAAAAATTGGTCTATGAAACTCTTATATGTTGTAGTGGTCATAACTAAATTCTTATTCAGTAATAAATATAAAAAGTTATAACTAAACACCATATAAGGTCTAAAGACTTTTTGAATCATAACTAAAATAATGTCATAACCAACATCACAATAAATCACAACTATAATACCATAATATAAATAACCAAGTCATAATTAATACCTAATAAATCATAATAAAAGACCTCACAAGTTAGTAATTAGGGGCATATAGAATTCTTCTGTGGGTATTGATTTTTGACTTCACAACTAAATTAGATCTTTTCTCCGAGATCCTAAGAACTTAGCTATAGAACAAACAGAAGAATAGAAGAGGCCAACACCTGCACACAAAAAGACAACAAACACCACGGTGGCTCGTCCACTCAGGGGCACTCTGACCAAGTCAGTGACTTATCTCACAAGTTATCAACTCAAGTAAACACTTCATAAGAAAAAGCATACTTTAGACCTACAGGGATATCTTACTTTTATAGTTAGTTGTGCCCTCATCCTCTAGAACTATCATTTTATAAGACTCTATCCTTTACAAGGATATTGCTTATCCAAGACTCATTTTATTTAGATTAGGATCAATTCTCTTAAAAGTCCAACCTTACCCAAATAAGTAGTCGAACATCATTTAGGACTCTTGTCTTCTATCCGAATATCTTAGATTCTGATATGATTGCATCATATCATGGCATCCCTAGATTCCCCATGTGGCACCTCAGCTAACAACCTAGATCACATGAATAACCCTAAAAATATGTCCCCATAACTGCCCTTTAGGTTCTATTACCTCGACAACCTGAGATGATGAAACTTACATCATCTGACCTCCTAACATTTCGGCTAAACAACATAATGAAAGGAATTCCTCCAACCGAGATCTTGACTCGTTGGCTTCATGAAGCAAGGACTTGCATATGTCCACTCGTCAAAAACCAAGAACTAAAATGTTCTTTCTCATCCAAGTTCAAAATCTCAACCGAGTTCGTACTACTAGGCAAGATCGTGACTCGCTAATTCAAGAACATTAAGATTCGAAATTTGTAGTCTCAAAACAAATTCAATCGTCATACCAACAATATGACGTGTCACCTCCTCATTGATTATATTGTCTCTAACTCAATCTCCTTGTCCAATGTTGGTCATCTATTCTTACTAAGTTCCCACAGACGGCGCCAATTGTGCTTGTTGATTTTTGACCTCACAACCAAACTAGATCTCTTCACCGAGATCCTAGGAACTTAGCTATAGAGTACACAGAAGAATAAAAGAGTCTAAAACCTGTACACAAGAAGTCAACAAACACCACGGTGACTCATCCACCCAGGGGCACTCCAACGATCAAATTAGTGACTTATCTCACAAGATATCAACTCAAGTAAACACTTCACAAGAAAAAGCATACCTTAGACCTACAGGAGTGTCTTACTTTTATGGTTAGTAGTGCCCTCATCCTCTAGAAGTATTACTTCATAGGACACTATCCTTTACAAGGATATCACTTATCCAAGACTCCTCTTATTTAGATTAGAATCAACTCTCTTAAGAGTTCAATTTTACCCAAATAAGTAGTCTAACATCATCTAAAACTCTTATCCTCTATCCGAATATCTTGGATTCTGATATGATTGCATTATATCTCAACATCCCTAGATTCCCTATGTGACACCTTAACTAACAATTTACACCACATGAACAACCCTAAAAATATGTCTCCACATCTTCTATGAAAGTTTTCATTGCCTATTTGAATTTTTTGAATATCCCTAAAAATTTATCCCTACATCTTCTATGAAAGTTTTCATTGCCTATTTGAATTTTTAGTGCAAATAGGCATAATTACTTCTCTAGCAGTCTTACAATAATACAATTTTTTAATAGATTTTTCACAGAAAAATAATGTGAATGATTTTAAAACTTAAACCCCCCCACACCATATGTGGTTTGTATATATAATTATATATAAACTTCACTTTTGGAAACATTCTCAAACAAGAATCTTGTGTCCTATGAACTCCAAATTGTTTGACAATAAAGTACTCTTCAAATGGCTTAGAATCATTTGTTCCATATTTTTGTAATTAGTAATTTTAGTAATAGGACAATATAGGATAAATATGAGATAAAGAATATAATAAAGAGTTAGATCAATAATTTGTGTTCCTTTTAGACCTCGTAGAATGTCAACTAAAAGTTCAACCACCAACATGATGGTTGATATCCACACACAAAAACCAAAAAAATAAAAACTAAAAATAGAAGGGAGTCACTATTTTTATTTTACTTTACTTTAAATACATCTCTTTTTTGTTCTTATTATACATAATTGCTATTATCACTCCATTTTGTTCAAAATATACTCCCTTCTATGTATAATAACGACAAAGATATTTATATATTTGAAATCAAGGATGAAGCCATCATGGGACGAGAAGCATGTGCCCTTGAAGTTTTGATAATTATATTAGTACCTCTATGTATAGATTATATCATATATATCTTCTATAAAATTATAATAGTATCCATTCTTAAAATTGTAATAGTGCCTGTCTATTATAAATTTTCTTTCTAATTACAAGGAACCTACTAAAATGGGTCATTCTATTATATATTTCCAAAAGGGATGTACCATATACAAGTTATGACATTGTGGTATTGATATTATAAAGTGTCATAACCAAATTATTTTCATTCATAATTAAAATGACCACTATATAAATTATAACTAAGCAACACATCTTAAATCATAACAATAAATAAATAAAATAAAATAAAATAATCACAATAGGTTATGACTAATATCAGAATGAGTCATAACTAACCATTACTTGATGCATAACCAAAGACCTTTTTAGTCATAACTAAAATAACAATCATAAGAAGTTATAACTAAGTTATATCCCACATTAGAATGTGTCATAACTAAAGACCACAAAGATCATAACTATGGCATATGATAGATACTTTTTTTGCAGTGTGTTTTACAAAATTTCTCTACCAAAATATACCATTTCTATCTTAATTTATCTTCTTTTTTAATTTTTCAATCCATCTAAAATAGTTACTCCCCAATATTTGTATAAAATTTAATCTCAAATTCTTTAATTTAAAATTCACATTTATCCAAATGGACTCTTAATATTTAAGTTTAGTAATATCTCATTGTTATCTATTATGGGGGAAAAAAATTAATATTGTCATTAATTTGTGCCCCTCCTCACTAATTTCTAATGAGTGATTCTACTTACACCACTATTTTACCTCTTTATACCTTCTATCTCATTACACCACTAGAAAAAATGTAATTCTCATTACACCCCCAATATATTACCAAAAGTAACCCCAAATTAACTATTTCATCTCTTTACGACACAAATTTTTTGAGGGAAAAAAGAGAAGCAGCAAACGAAAAGAGAAAGCAGGAAAGATGAGGGGTTCAGACGCAAAGCAGATGAGTGGTTCAGACAACGAGAAGGGGTTCGAACGAGGTTGTGGTCTGTGTTACCGGCCAAAACAATTGAATTCATTCTTCTCATTCGCCAAAGGTAAGTGAAAAACTCTTCTTTCTCTCTCTATATTGACAAACATATATATGTATCTATATGTGTATGTATATCATCTATATCATAATTTTTTCTGAATAAACAAAGAATAATACATTCCCAACACAGTTTTGCTGGGTTTTTTTTCTTCTTCTGAATATTTGGTTATTTTGTGTCCTCGTGTATATTGGCTAATCTATTCATGACTGTATAGCGTTTTGACACTTTTAGGGAAGCATGGCACTTGTAAACTGTTGATTTTGGTTGAACTTGTTTGAAATATTTGCTTATCAATTTATTATGAAATAGCTAATCTTCAACGTTTTATATGATTTCAAAATTTATGCTGACTTTACATCCATCTAGTATTTGCTCATTGAAGTTTGCTTCTTCTATATATTGGAATCCCATTTGTATTTTTTGGGATTAGGAGTCATCTTAGTTCTATATGATGCTAAATATGAAGAATTTTTTTCTAATTATTCCCAAATCAAGGATTTTGATTTGGGAATTTTTTACCTGAGACCATAAGTAGCTTTTAGAAGGTGTTAACATTTAATCTTGAATAGTACAACTTGCCATTGAAGATGGCCTTTGCATCCAGCTTTGAAATATTGGTGGAATTGCTGGATATTTATGTTGTTGATAGTCCTCTGTTTATATATATATATATATATATCATTTTCTCATCTTTAACCAAATGTAGTTACTGATGTTTGTAGTGGTGGTGGTAGTTCTTAATTAGGTAAATTACACTTACCTCTCATAAAGTTTAGAAAAAATACAATAACCTCCCAAGTTTTGCATAATTACATTGGATTTGTTTCATGTTTTAATTCACATAACACTTGATCTCTTTTATTTATTTATTTGTTTATCAGTAATTCATTAGTCAATACGTATTGAAAACTAATGTCATGTCTTTTGCATTTATTTTAGTTCTTTTAGCTTTTATTATATAGTTGTGTGTGAACACCCTCCTCTCTCATAACCACAATGCAATTGTCTTACTAACTGAACCTCCTATTTGTGTATTTCTGCTGTGGCTTTAGAAACGAACTTCAGAAGCCATTTCAGGCAAATTCCAACTAAAATGAAATCTTTAGGATAAATCAATGCAATTTTAGGAGGAATCAATGAAAGGACATTAATTCAAATCCTAGATTTTTGAATCACAAACTCTTCTTTATGAATTTTAAGGATTGTTGTTGCAAAACAGGTCAATAATATTGTAATTAATTATCCAGTAATTCATCATATAGGCAAAATTCATCCCTATCATAGGATGTAGCAGTGAGTTCAAAAAACCAACATATGAACAGAAGATTAACGGCAAACTACTTCTGACATAATCAAAAGAAAATGATGAATATTAATGGAATATTTAACATGAACGACAAAACTATGCAGCCGGATGATTAAGCAATGAATAACAAAAAAATCTTGAACCGAAGGAAGAGGACTCATCTTTGTTCTTTGATTCTTAACTCTAATTATGAAAATGGGCAATCTAGAGTGATAATATAAGAACTTAAAAAAAAGACAGCTCAAACTAACCATGCTTCTAATCTATTAAAACTTTTGATGTACACCAAATTTATGGCTTGTGAAGTTGGTTTGTGGACATATATGCAACTTGGAGTTGGTTAATTTGTTTTTGCTGGTTTTTCAGTCCTTTCATACATAATCTTGGTGACAAGATAAGAGTAGTTACACTAATTTTTATGGAATGAATAATGCTCTCCTTTGCAGAATATTGTACAGTTACTCTTTAACCACAAATCTCATCTATCCACGCACACATGTCATATGTATCTAAATCAAATATATTTATTGTCTTGTTTTTGTGTACTTTTAATGATCTAATAATGATGACAACATTTTGGCCAGGGAAACAAAGTGCATACATGTAATTAGATTTTTTTTTTCTCTTTTCTATACATTTGCACATCCAATTTTTTTTTTAAATTGCATTTTATCTATGAAATTTAGGTTTCTTTGCTGATATTGTTTACATCAATCATTTAATATGTTTGAGTTTTTGTTGATATTGGATTTATTTTATTTTTTTTAACATAGAAATGGTTAGTGATGTCTCACATAAGAGGCCAACGGCATCCAACAGAAGATGTGCTAGGCAAACAGAACCTGAAGCATTGGAAGTGAATGTCCCTATAGAGGAGGATGACCATGTCGATGTGAATAATGATTATGTCGACGACAATGTTGGTGTGAAGGATGACGATGTCGATAATGATATTAGTGTAGAGGCTAACCTCATAGAGGACGATGTTGGTGTGGATGATGACAACACAAAACCAGTTTTGGGTGCTCCAGAGGATCCTTCTTTGCTAATTAGCTTTCGTAACCATGTTTCTGCCACTGTTTGGAAAAAAAAAATGTATTTTTTGAATTTCTCAATAATAAACTAATCATATGTACTATATGCTTCAAATTATTTATATGTTTTATGTAAAATACAAGAACAGG
The DNA here is from genome assembly GCA_036172215.1 of Camellia granthamiana. Taxonomy (NCBI): domain Eukaryota; kingdom Viridiplantae; phylum Streptophyta; class Magnoliopsida; order Ericales; family Theaceae; genus Camellia; species Camellia granthamiana. Next base: position 50,875,430 of record CM069905.1, on the reverse strand, counting down.
GACCTCTTAAATATTTGAATTGTTCTCGAAAGCTTGCCGAAGTGGCCATGGATGTCACCAATAGTCAAAAATGCTAGGTGGAGACATTTGGTTGAGCAGTCTAGTCTTAGTGTCCTTGTTGATCACACATATCAGCATGGCAATAAAGTGATAATATCTGCCTTCGTGGAAAGGTGGCATCTAAAGACAAATATATTTCACATGCCAGATGGTGAGATGACTATCACGTTGGATGATGTGCGGACCATACTTGGCATTCTAGTCACTGGCAGAGCTTTGTCATATCCTAAGTTAACAAGATACGAGGCGGCTGAACTAGTGAGTTCTACTTTGGGAGTGCCAGTGAATGATGCATTCGCAGAATTAGTTCAATCTCATGGTCAATCCGTGAAGCTATACGCAGCCAAAGCTTACTTGTTATATTTGTTAGATTGTACCCTCTTCGCTAACAAGAGTGGGACTCGAGTACCCGTTGCTTACCTGCACATGTTGACTGACATTGATGTTGTTAGCTTATATGCATGGGGTGCTGCAGCTTTGGCAATCCTGTACAGACAATTAGGACTTGCTAGTAGGGCTGGCATTAAGAAGATTGCAGGTTACTTGAAGCTATTGGAAATGTGGATTTATGAGCATTTTCGCTTAAAAAGGCCTCATTCAAATTTGTCGTATTCTAATGAACAACCTCGTATCTGTCGTTAGAGTCTGCGGAGAGATGGGGGTTTTACAAAAGAACACTTGCAGACATTACGAGAGCAGCTTGACATGTTACGTGCTAATGAGGTTAGACATTTTATAATAATGTCATATTGTAAAAAAAAATAAGATTTTACAAATAACATTATGCATTGCATATTTGTAGGTCTAGTCGGATCCATACCGTTTATGTAGGACACACCATCTACTTCATGACATTGCATATAATAATGGATGCTTGAAATGCTTTAATATTGTTAAAACCTATCATCCTAATTGGGTTTTACGATAGTTTGGTAGGGTCCAAACCATTCCACCAACTCCATTATCTCTTGTTCAAGCTATACGAGACAGTAAACGAAGACAATATAGAATCATGTATCAATACCATGACACGATAAGGGCATAATGGGAGAATCATGTGTTGTCCATTAACGCTCGTAGTGTGCCTGTACAGCAAAGCCAACCTAAATGTGTATGGAGATACCGCCAGTGGTATGCTCGTGTTTTGCACTAAGTCATTCAGAATCCTACGCATCACTCTCAGTTTGATGCACGTGTTCAATGTCCCGAGAATGATGTCAATATGGATCCTAAGTGGGTAAGCGAATTGTGAATTAACTTATTTCACTTTGAAGTGGTTCACCATAAATCAAGTACTACGTATGATTTTTTAGTGTAATGATACTGCTTTCCGTGTTGGTGCTGCAGTCCATAGGCTTGGTCGTGATAAGTGTGTCTTGCACCCTAACATGATGTATGAAACCATTGATAGGATGCTGCAAGTTCTTGATGAGCAGAGTGTGGGATCTACATCGATACGTATGGAGCATCAAGTCTATTATCATAAACGTCGTAGGATAGACCGTACATGAGGATTGGGATCTAATGTTTTTTTGATGTCATAGTTATGTGAATGTGTTGATCGTACACGAGAGTTAGGATCTAGTTTTTCTTTGATGGCATAGTTTTTGTGAATGTCTAACCCGTATAGAGTTTGGGATATACTTTTGTGTTGAGCATAAATGAGAGTTGGGATCTAGTTTTTGTTTGATGGCATAGTTTTTGTGAATGTCTAACCCGTATAGAGTTTGAGATATACTTTTGTGTTGACTATACATGAGAGTTGGGATCTGTTTTGTTTTTGATGGCATAGTTTTTGTAAATGTCTAGCCCATACATAGTTTGGGATATACTTTCTCCTAATGGCATAGTTTTTGTAGATGTCTTGGATCAATGGTAAACTGTATGTTTGGTTAGACAAGTAATGAAGTGTTATATTTTTGTATGAATTTTAAACAATTTCATATCTATTTTGTATTCAATATTTATATTATGATTTTAATGAAAAATCATTTTGGTAAACATATGGGTTTGTTATTGTTTGTAATGCATTGTAATGATATTAAAGTGTTTGGAGTGATATGGTGCCATTTACTAGAAATTGGCTCTGTTTGGTGGGGTTTTTCAAATTTAATTCTACCTCTTAGTTTGAGTGTATTGTTTAGTTACAATTTTAGAAAATTAATTCTACACTCATTTTTCAAAACACTTTTCAAAACACAAACTTTTCAATATCATATGTCACATCACTCAATTCAAACTCTTTTTAAAATTCATAACCAAACAAATTTTTCACACTCAAATCATAATTTCAAAACTCACAAACTCAAAATACAACTCTATTCTCAAATCATGATTCTAAGACTCTACCAAACGCTTGTTTTTTTCAGCGCTACAAGCCAGTTCAGTGGTACATTGCTAAACAATTTCTATTATTCCGGTGTTATGTTGCTAGAAAAAATAGATCTCTTCAGCATTTGTTGCTATACATTTACAAAGCCACTTTCTTCAAAACAATGATTTTTTTAATTTGGGCAGGGCCTGTTCGGTAATACAATGCTATTGAATTTGAATTACTCCAGTGTTGTGTTACCAGACAAACTATTTTTCCTCAGTATTTTGTTGCCATTCAATTGGATAATTTCAATTTGCTTCACAACAAAGTCGGCAGAGCCCACAGTGAAGTGTCTGTTCGGTTACATAGTACTAGACAATTTACATTCTTTCGGTGTATGTTGTCGGGAAAAATAGGTTTGTCCAGCGTTTTGTTGCTATACATTTACAGAGCCACTTCTTCCAAACAATAATTTGGACCTGTTTGGTAATACAATGCTAACAAATTTGAATTCATCTAGCGCCATATTACTAGACAAACTTGTTTTTCCTAGCAATATGTTGCCGTTCGATTGGATGATAACAAGAAATTAGTTCCAGCTAGTTGTGAAGTGCCTGTTCGGTGATACATTGCTATACAAGTTGGATTACTCTAGTGTCATGTTGCCAAACTATAATAGATTTGTTTAGGCACTTGTTGCTGTACATAGAAAGGTTTACTTTTTCCTTCAAACATCCATAAATCAAACACGCATCCATAAGGTCATACATAAAAAGTATCCATAAAATTATTCATTAAAAGATCAGTGTACGAATATCCATAAAAGCATCCATAAAATCTATCATGATTTGCATCTTTTAATCAAACATGTTATCACAATTCGTCTATATCGATAGTTTCAGTAGTTACTACATCAAAGTTGACAAGAGTATGGAATTGATGAATACGGATAGTATATGCTTTCACTCATTCACTAGCACATGGGTGATGAAAACGAATCCAATTATTTACTATTGAAGGTACTGGATGACCAGGTTGCAAATAAACCTATAACAAACAAATCAGTAAGTAGAATTACAAAATAAGATATGGTAATGATCTAAGTAGGCTCGGTACTAATTAACTCCCTCAACTTCTTCAGAAGGATCACTTGTTGAGTCTCGTCAATTGTTTGGAATTTCTCAACAAAAAAATCAATCTCTGTTTTGCAATCCAACTCCACAAAAGCACTTTTTGAAACTAGAAGAATATCTAACTTCCTCAAAATGAAGATTTATGCATGAGAGGGGAATCGGTCGACCTTGTTGAAAATACTCAGCTATCTCATGTGCACATGGCAACCTATGTGTACATCATAAAAGGCAGCCACATGCAGCAACATCTATTCCCATACTATTCGATCTCTTTGACTCTATCAATATTTTATCCAAACTACAAATTGAAATAAAACCACGTAACTCAATAAACTCAGTAGGTGTGTAGTTGTGTTGGACTACAATCAAACTCCGTTGAAATGAGGCTTTAATGTCTGCATGCTGCAACTCTAACAAGTTGTGTATTTTGGTCCAAGATGTCTCAAAACTACCTTGACTTGATCCAGGTTACCTCTTCAATTTAGCATGAGAACTCTCCACCCTACAAGTATGTATATTTTGGTATTTAATATAAAAATCAAAAAATTATAACAATTCATAAATGTAATGAGCATAATTTACCTGTTTGTAGTGCTATTTCCGAAGTGCATAATATAGTTTGTCCAAGCTATAACAAAATTTTCCTTGTATGGCTCTAACCAATTGGTAGTAACATACTTAATAGCTTCAAGATACGTACTAAATTCGGTCTTGAGATTGAAAAATTGTTGATTGAATTTTGTTTTTGTTCTAACCCATACCAAAGCACACCAACTATGCATGAACTTATCCCATTTCTTTTTTGTCTCAAAAACCTTCTTGCACTTCATCAGAACATTCTTGCTAATATGCCATCTACATAAAAGATTAGTGACCATAGGTAGAACTTTTGAGATGGCTTTCATCAAAGCTAACTTTCTATCTGTAATAATGAATTTTGGGAAAAGAGTCTTCTCCATAACAGTACACAATATGCCTAAAGCCCATGTATGCACCTGTTCATGACCAAGATAAGCAAAAGCAACTTAAAATGTCAAGTTCGTTGATGTTACCCCAACAATCTCTAAGAGAGGGAGTCGATACCTATTAGTCTTGTATGTGCAATCCATAATCAACACATGTGGAAATGCATGTAACAACTCCAAACTAACTGGGTGTGCCTAGAACAAGTCAGTCACCATCTCTCTATCATCACATTGATACCACTCAACATAATTATGAATCGACAATTGCCCCAATAGTTGTTGCATCTGTGATCTTCTAGCCCTCTGTATTACTCAATGTCAATGATGTGCGTTGTAGATTGTTTTCATTGTGGTCGCATTAAAGGCATCCATTTGTTTCAATGTAACTAATATCTCTTTTGGTCACACCATACTCTTTGACATGTCAACTAATAAGGATGTTTCCTCCTTATATTATTTGCCAATAAATGAGTCCCTTCAAGATGTTCAGCAGACGGATGATTGTGCACTCCGTATAAGACGTGCAACATCCACTCATCATTTGTAGGTAATTTTCCCCCCTTAATAGAAATGGGCATCCATACTTTTTAGAACCTGTTAACCACAATCGTTCCCCCTTGATCTTCCTGTTGTCTCTATAGTAACCACTTCTTTCACAAGCAAGTTCAAGTCTTAGTTTTCTACCATTACCACTTGCATCTGATGTCTTTATAATAATGACAAATCTAGTCTTCTTTCTAATGTCAAAAGCCCATTTAATTAACGCTTGACGACTTCTAAAAATCTAAACATAATAAATACATTTACACGTGAAATAATTTATAAAACTTAATACAAATTAAAAATAAGACAAAATTGTATTCATAAAAAAACTTAACAAACCTCGTCTGTAATGAATTTATGACTGGAGTCCACTAATAATACAATATTTGCGTTGTTGCAATGAGCATAAGTATAAACCTTCCAAGAAAAAAAAATTAAAAATTAAAAAAAAATGAAACTGAAAATACATGATAATGAGTAACCGAACAAATTTAAGAAATTCGTCCTTAGGTTACCAGAAATGCATCTTTTATTCGGTAGTTGGTTACCAAACATATATTTTTTGTTCGACAATGTGATACTGGACTATTTTATTTTGTTTGATTTCGAAACATCAAACAAAAGTCAAAGAACAGTCTAGAAAAACGAAACAAAACCTACCAAACAAATGAAAAAAAACTCACCATTTCACTTTTTTTGTGGTTCTTCACCACCGTTTCTTCATCTACTGCTTTCTTTGATGATCAAAACACTATGATTCTCACTTTTTGAAAAGAGATGTGTAAGAGAACAAAAATTGAGAAAGGAAAAAAGAAAAGTAGAGATTGAAGACCAAGGGATGTAAGGAGATAACAAAATATATTTAATTTTAGTGTTTTGTCCTTGAAAGTAATTTCACACATGGATAAAATTGGAAGGAAAAAAAAAAAGCTCATATGGAGGATGTAAAGAGGTAAAGTAGTGGTATAAGTAGAATCACTCATTTCTAATTCTGCCACTGTTTGAAACAAAATAAACGAAAATAATAACCCCCAATAAAAAAAGGTAAAAAAAATACATGGCCAAATCAAGGCATCATATATCATATCTACAAACAACAGTTTATTATATAATTTCTGTGTGGGTGATTTTCCGATCACACTGCCCTCCTTAGTAATTCAGCCGTAGAACACAGGCAGAACAAATGGCACCCTGTTATCCTGCACAGAAAGAAAAGGCTCCAGCAGTGGTTCTTCCACCCGGGGGCACTCCGACGATCAAGTCAGTATACTTCTTAAAAGTAATCAAGTATTTAACTCACAAGCTTGAGTATTTAGAACATACCTTAGACCCATGGGGGTGCCTCTCTTTTATAATCAATACAATCCTAATCCCAATAGGAGCCTAACTCCAATGGACTCTGGATTATTGCTAATCTGGAACTCCCAAGCGGTTTAGGACATAACTCTCCAAGAGTTTAACCTTTATCCAAACTGAAGTCTTCTCTCAATCTAGGACTCTTGTTCTTTATCCGCTTATCTCGGATTCCGATATCTTCGGAGATAATCTCGGCAACTCTGAAATAACCTCGGCGTAACTACCTCGACACGTGGAACCTCGGCTGACACGTCGGTGTCACCATGCCACGTGTTGGTACTTAGAAATATATCCCCACAATTTCAATTTCAATATTGTTATGCTATTTCAATTTCAATAGTGTTAAGCTTCGTTTGGGATGTAGATTGACTCTTTATCTTTTTAGTTTTTTTAGTCTGGGGTTAAAATAGCCTCGTTTGGGATGAGTTTTTTGATTTTTTGGACTTTTGTGAGAGAAAAAATGAAATGATTATGGTTTGGATGTGACAACTTTTAGGAAAATTCTATTTTCACACCCTTAGTTAGCTTAGAGCACACACTTAATGAAATATTAATTTAATGACAATTATATCCTAAATGCAAATGACCATATAATATTATATGAAAAAATTCTCTGTACACATCTTTTAAGAACAAAAGTATCTCAATGTACACCTTTTGAGTTTAAAAAAATAATAATAATAAAAAATAAATAAAAAAAAATTGATTGATTGATTTTGGGAGATAAATTTTTTTAAAAAAAATGTACACCTTTTGAGTTTAAAAAAAAAAAAAAACTATATAATTTTTCCATTGTTGTCACATTGCTTGTTACACACTCTATACTCCTCTATTGCTTGCAAAACAATACTCTCAAAACAAGGGTTTTCAATGGATGGTGTACATTGCACACTTCAGATTATTTTGCAATTGCCTTGAGTCATTAACAGGTTCAATTGAAAAAATATTGTCATATATATATCAGACTGCTAGTTTAAGGTTAAGGACTTGTTTTGGCAAAAGAACCTGTAAGAACACAATAGAATTGCACAAAGAGCTAAACAAACTGTTTTAAGCTTCTTTTTTATTTTTATTTTTATTTTTATCCTCATTTTAAGCTGTCGATAAAATTTTTACTTGTAAAGCTGATAATTGGTCAGCAATGTTGAATACAACTAGTAATTATTGAAACTTCAGTACAAACAAAACTATCAAACATTAAGTAAAGTGTACCGGGGTGGCCAATTAATATGAACTCCCAAATTTTATACAATTAAAAACTTGAGGATAATATGTTCTTTGTTTGACCCCACTGTACAAAATTCTGGCTCCACCACCAGCCTATGAAAGACTTGAACCTGGACTTGCCTCAATGAAAATGCAAGAGAACTGTTCGTATAAATCTCAAAGGAGGATTTGACTTGATCCCAGAATATGTTTATATGACATGTACACAATACAACAAAAGTAGGGGAAAAAATATATAAAAGAAAAAAAAAGTAAAAGAAACTATTTCCATAGGGTAAAAACCATTTCCTTCAACAAGGGTTTTCAATAGTTTTCAATGGAGGTTCACTGGAGGTCTTCAATGGAGAAAATTTCACTGACTTTGGTCTTCACTTTTGCATGGGTGGAACTACAAATGTGGAAGTAAGGTCTTAAAAAGTGTGTGGAAAGAAGGATAAAGTGGTGTATGTACAATGGTTATGAGTGAAGGGTGTAATTGCTTAGACACCCCATTTTTGACCACTTGTAAGACTTAGGTTCTTGGTCCAGTGCACTCGATGATGAAAACTGCATTATGTGATTCGAGTTCTCGGCGAGGGAATCCAAGGTCGAGCCCCGAAATAATCCCAAAACCTTCCTACTTGTCTCATTCTTACCTCAAAGGTTCATTTTTGACCATTGTGCCACCTTATACTGAGTTTGAAATAGGGGAGTGGGGTAGCACATTAGGGCCCGGCTGTGGCTATTTGGGCTCAGCCGTGCCTCAATGGCGATACACACTGTTCCAGGCGAGAGCACACCAGCTGTCTTTTTTTGAATATATTTTCGACTTGTTTTGCTCAAATTCTATAAAAACGAGATTATACTTCTGTTTTGAGAGCTAAAAAATTTCTATAGAACCTATACACACAAGAGAGAGCTCCTTTTTCCTATACAAATCATCTTTGAACCAACCTATCTCTCTTGAAGTATATCTATACATCCTCTACTACCTTAGATCATAACCTTAGAACCTTGGTTGAGCTTTGTAAATCACAATTCAAGCTTGAGAGTGTGCTTGAACCAAGTTTGTGTTACAAACAAGAGCTTACCTTCTTTGAAAGGTATAAGCTTACTACCTCTTCTCTTGCTCTCTTTGTTATCTCTTGCTATCTATTTCTTGTGTTTTTATATTGTCTTTAGCGTATTTCAAGTGTCTGAGCTTGGGTTTGGATAGCTACCAAAGGGTAAAGAGAGTTACCACTTTTTCTTGCACCTTCTCCTATAGCTCAAACCCTTACTTTACACCCTTTTCTTTGCTTTCCAAATTGATTTTCAGAGTTTAAAACAGGCTAAAATCATGCTTTGAGGTTTCAAAGGTGGAGAGGTTAGCCACCCCTTCTTGTTCTTGCTTACTAGCCTTATTTTCTTTGCTTGTTGTTTAGCTTTTTGGGCGCTTTTCATGAACTTTGAGCCGTTGTTTTTTTCACTTATTAGGGGTTGTTTTAGGGCTGTCCTAGGTTATCTAATTGGTTCAAGATTTGATTAGTTCGTTTGTTGTATCATAAGTTCTCATATGTAGCTTGTGGTATGTTATTCTTAGCTTTTCTTTAATTGATTTTCATGTTAAGAGCCTCATTTTAATAAGCGAATTACCACCCATTTCTTTCGTTTGAGAGTTGTTTCAACTGGTTAATAGTTATTCAAAACATGAGCTAGAGATCTATGCTTAATGGCTTAATCTTTACGGAGGTTCATCATCAACGGCATGCTCTCTCTTTCATGTTGAGAATCACTACCTGTTTGACATGCTTCTTATTTAGTGGATGTGATCATCACCTTAGACAAATGGATTAAAGAATGGCAAAGACTAATGAAATTGGCTTAAAATTGGATCAACTTACGTGAAGAAAATGAATAAGATCGCTTGGGCTTGACCAGACGTTATGCCAAGTCTATTGTGTCAAGAGTCCTCACACGTCAATTCATAGTGTTTTAACGATCCTTGAAGCGTTGTTACTTCCCTTTTTGAGCTCACTCCATGATAAAGGGGAGGGCTTAGGGTTGATTCATTGCATTCATTGATTTTTGTCCAAATTGTGGCCGAATTTATCAAGCAAGCAACTTGCTCATTGATGGTTTTGGAAATGACTTCATCCTTTTCTTGAGGCTTTCCATGACAGAGAAATGTAAAAGGGACAAACAGGGCTCAGAAAACTCTATCTGCACTATTTTCACCTTAGAACACAAAAACAGAGTTTTGCACGAAACGGCCTCATTTGGGCCTAGCCAGGCTTCATAGGGGGCCGGCCGAGACCCAATGTTTGGTAAATAGAGTGTTTTGGAGAAATACAGAGCAGTGGTTGAGGGTGAACACATGGCAGTTTCCCAGCGAGGCAGACAGAGCAGTTTCTAAACACCACGCATGCGATCATTGTGCATTCTTATTGTTGCTTATTTTCATATTGTTGTAAATATTCTTGTTGTAATCATTATTATCAAATGTCCTTGTTGTAACAACTTAGATAGTTAGTTATTTATTTAGCATCTATCCAAATTTGTAATAAAGTAGTTAGTTTAGCTAATTTAGTATTCTTTAGCTTAAGTCCTTCATTCGAGCTTGTAATAAATAGTTTATTCGGATACTTGGACACTCATTCGGACCCTCTTGCATGAGGACAAATATGTAATAAGCTCGTATGTCTTCCAACCCCCATTTCTTCCTCAATTTTATTTTCCCGCTTATGATGGTAGTGTAAAGCATCATGCTTACTTAGCATTCCCATGTTGGCATACACTCATCTCGCATGCATTTGGGTTCGGCTCATCATGCTAACCAATGTCAATTTCACTTTCATTGCTTGAAAACGTGATTTATCACATATCTTGAATTTGATCATATACTATGCTCATAGTCAAGCCTATTAAAAATTGCAAAATACGTGCGTTGCATTAGTCACATTGCATTGTTTAGGAACATACATGTTCTCTAATCATTTTGTTTTATTTGGCTTACCTTGAAGTATTAGGTGAGCACTTATCACTTTAGCATACCACATAAAGTGTGATTGTTACCATATCAAGCATGCTTACCATGAGGCTAAGTGCTTAAATGATATACATATTTGAATACCTGTGGATGAAGGCTAATTGCTTAAATTGGGATAATTTGATTTATGTACACATGAGATCACATTTTTAAGTGAAGAGTATCAAAAACAATTTTCAAACAAACATGAAATCAAATGTTTCAACTTTTATAAATTAGTCTATACTTGCGTACATCACATAGTAAATTAGCAAATAATCGGAACAAGAGCATATAATGTAAATAAAAATCACATTATGATTAGTAGAGGCCGATCTTTGATCGGGCAAGTAGGGTGCTCAATTCATGACATTCCCCTCTCGTACCTAAGCTTTCAAGCCGAGGCACTTTGGTGATGACGGATAAGTAGCCTTTGGCATAAGTCTCGGGGTTTCCTAAATTTCTCAAAAATATTTAAGTGGCAACTTTGTAATCTGGCAAAGCTGTCCATTTTTGGCACTTGATTCAAACATCGATTTTCCAAAAGAATTGCCAGATTTGGACTCTTTTTGTGTTTTCACTGTTTCACATTGCACTTGTGAAATCAGATTCAGAACCACGGGAGTCCGAACTGTAGGGTTAGTCGTATTCGAAAGGAGCATGAAAAGCAAGCTACAAATTGTAACTTTAAGTGTGTGGAGTGAGAAAATTAATTAATAATCAAATTAATAAGTGTGCGTATTGAGAAAAGATGTACACTGAGCTAATTAAGTAGGTGGAAATAGAATTTCCCCAACTTTTAGCCTAGAGTTAAAAAAATCTATTTTGTCTTTTTGTGACTATTTTAGTCCCAACCCATCCCAACCCACATGCCAAACCAAGACTTAGTTTACCATTTCATATTCATCACTTTATAATAATTGATATGAGTGGTGAGATTTATTAAACTAAGGATAAATTATAAATATATCTCTGGAGATTTGTTTAAACCATAAATTGTTTCAAGTGGTTTGAAAAATTACAAATATTTTCTTGTCAAAATTTTTTATTTAACAGAATTAATTGAAAAAATGAATTTCTAATTGCTCTCCTCTATAATAATAAAATTACTTAAATTATTAATTGAAATAAATTTTTGATATAATTAAAAACTTTTAATTAATTTGATAATTTATAATAAAATGACTAATTATTATGAATTTCGAAACATCAAAAGAGGAGATGTAATTTCCAAAATTACATAAGACAATTTATATTTTAAGCAAACTTGTATTTATAATTTTCAAAGGCTTCATTTGGATATGTGAGGGTTGAGTTAAGACTAAATTAGTCATTAAAAGACAAAATAAGTTAAAAAGTTAATAAAATAAAATAAAATGTCACAATTAAACTATAATCATTTTATATTTTTTCTCATAAAAATTTTTAAAAAAAAATCAATCTAAACAAATTTTTTAGTCCAAGCTAAAAAAAAAAATCTCAACAACAAAACCTAATTAAATTTTTTTTTTCGCCAAATTCTTTCTTTTTGTTGCGTCTATGTCTGCCTGATAGGAATGGCAATGGGGCGGGGCGGGGCGGGGCCGGGGATCACCCTCCCCGTCCCCGATCCCCGATGGTAGGAACTCCCCTCGTCCCCAGTCCCGACCCCGACGGGGAGCTCATCACTGCCCCCGCCTCCGCCCCTTAACGGGGATCGGGTTTCCCCGACCCCAAAAAGTCCCCGACCAAAAGAACAAAAAAAAAATCAGACTCAACAATAGATCTGTAATAAATAAATTAAAAAAAAAAATCAGATCTAACAGGTTATAGATCTGTTCTTCATCATCATCATCAACAACAACAACATAGAAAGAGAAGATCTATTCAACAACATAGACAGATATCTGAATCTGATGCTCAAATATAATATATATATATATATACATATAACAAATCGAAAGAGAGAGAGAGAGAGAGAGAGAGAGAGAGAGAGAATATTCCAGATCTGTGAAGCTTGGTCGGTGATGGTGCCGGATCTGTGAAGCTTGGTCGGTGATGGTGCCAGATCTGTGAAGCTTGGTCGGTGATGGTGGCAGATCGGTGAAGCTTGGTCGGTGATGGTGGCGGATTAGCGAAGCTTGGGATGATGGAGATCGGCGGTGGAATGAGGGAGATCGGCGGTGGGAGATTGAGATCGGCGGTGGGAGATTGAGAGAGGGAGACCGAGAGAGGATGAGTGTGTGTGTGCGTGAAGTTGAGTCTGTCTGTGTGTGTGAGCATTGGTTTATAATAAATATATTATAGATAGATGTGTGTGAGCATTGGTTTGGTTTATTATTATATATATAAGGGGTATGAAAGTAATTTCACTTCAGGGAAATTCGGGGATGGGGCCGGGGACGGGGACGGGGCCGGGGATCGGGCCGGGCCGGGGCTTAAACACTGATCACCGTCCCCGGCCCGTGACAGATCGGGGATTGATTTTCAAATACCGTCATCTCCCCGTCGGGAGTATTTTTTAGGAAAAAGCCGCTTAAATCGGGGTCGGGATCGGGGATCCCCGTCGGGTCTGTTTCAAATTACCATCCCTACTGCCTGATGAGGATGGCACCATTGTAACATCCAACTCCCTCCGATCCCCATATTTTTTTGGAAAAGCAATCTCTCTCTCTCTCTCTCTCTCTCTCTCTCTCTCTCTCTCTCTCTCCCTCCCTCACAATAAGTGTATTTATTGATTTTATTTTACTCTGCTATTGCTCTTCAAACGAAAACATAAGAGGAAAAGAGAGACATGAAAGTAGTGGACAGAACATTGCAGAGGACAGAGTATTAAAGGAGCCGCCTCCGCCACGGCCAAAATCGGTTCCTCCGCCTTCAAAGGAGATGAAGCCTATGTCATATTCTTCATTGGTGTTTATTTATTTAAAGTTTTGACCCCAAATCATTGTTCAAATTTCTTCACTTCTGTTGAATTGTCTGTTGAGGCAATCAGAATCAGTTGAAAGTAAGGCCTCCATAGCAGGCGGGCTCCTTGCTTTTTATATACAGAATGTATAAGGGCACAAATATATATAAATTATTTTAAATATATGTAAATTATGATTTCTTAAGTTTTTACGAGTTAACTTATGTATATTTATAAAAATTTACATGATTTTATAAGATAACTTACGTATATTTGTAAGAATTTACACAAATACATATGATATACACTTAGACATTTAGAAATTATATATATAGGTTGATAAAAAAAAAAAAATTATTTTTAAAAGTGATGAATGCATAGGTTTTGATAGTGATGAATGTGTAGGAAGTGATTCGGACCAATGGTTAAGGCTATTGGCCAAAATGGTTTTATGGTAACTTTAATATGAAATTAAAATAGGTCAAAACCACCGATTGAGATGGGATCAAATGAGGCTTCCTAATTGGCCCTCGAGACCTATGCTGACTGCACTGGCTGGTGACTCTGTGTCTGCTTCGAGCCAGATGCACCAGATGTGCCACCCAACTGTGGACAAAACCTCTTCAAGTGCCCCACCTGCCCACACTGATAACAAGTGAGTGGCTGGCCTCTCCCTTAACCTTGGCCTTAAGAACGAGCCGAAGACGATGTTGCTCGCTGCCCTCCTCCTCTCTGCAGACAAGCCGATGACTTGTGGCCTAACTGACCACATTTGAAACAAGTGATGTCTCCCTGACAACCTCTCCCAGAACCCAAACTCTGCACTGGGAAAATGGACCTCGAATGCGCTCCGTGGGACTGCTGGGGATTTGAACCCCTCTGCCTCTTACTGTCCCCCTGACCATCCTGACTCCTCCTGGAGCCCTTCATTCTCTTTTCCTCTGCATGTATGATAATCTTAAGATGGGCTGCAGCTTCCACAAGGCGCCTATAGTCCTTAATCATGGATCCGGCCACTTTAAAATGAGCCCAATCCTTAACCGCTTCTCAAATTCCAAACAACGGCATTCTTCAGTTGCCACTAACTCCGGTGCAAACCTCGACAAACTGGTAAATGTGGCCTCAAACGTGGCCATCAGTGTATTCAATTGCACCAACTTAGAGAATTGATCCCTCAACTTCTCCCTTACTATAGCAGGTAAGTACTTGTCCTGGACGGCGTTAACAAAAGCCTCCCAAGTCCCTCCGATAAGCCTACGCGCATACTTCCACCATTGACCCACGTCTCCCTTCAATTGGAAGGACGTCAAGCTTACCCTCAAACCCCCGTCTTCAATGCCAAGAATCTCAAACGTCTTCCTCATCTATTCTAGCCACTCATCAGCCTTTAGCGGTTCCTTGGGATCACCCAAAAACTCGTCCGAATTTGACCAGAAGAATTCCCTCTTCAGAAAAGACAGCCCTGCTTCAGCTACTTGGGTCTGGACTTGATTCTTAGCCTTGAGAATGCCCATAGATTCCCTCAACACTCCTGCCATTTCGCAGGCTAAGGCGTCCATGGCCTGCTGACCTATTGGCTCGGCCAGATTGGCCTGACCAACCCCTTCCTCCTGTGCCGAAATATCATCCGATATCGACATCTCCTGCCACCTAGGCCTACCACGCCTACCACCACCACGTCCACGTCCTGACATCCTAATAAAGGTAACAACAGAAATTAGCACATTCATAAATGTGCCGAAGCTAACTCACTCGTGTCCTAATGCGTTAGACAACAGTAATTCACTCCACATAAGCACATAATCACTTAAACACATAAGAATTTCCTTCCCAGATAATGATTGTCCCGCGGCGTTGCTAAAGTTCCAATTAAAAACAATAATGATCAAGTGAGACTCCCAGAAACCCATAGATCCAATCAACATCTTAGGAACTAAATTTCATACCCATATAATCATATAAGCATGTTATCATGTAAACACATATCATCTATACTCAAGTCTCTAACAAGCGAGACAAACCCATTATGGTACTAACCACTTCCCACGTACCCAAAGTATTCAAACCCGGTACGCTCTGATACCAAGTTGCCACACCCCCAAAATAATGCAAATAATCCAACACATAAGAGAAATGATCATAGTAAAACTTGTATACATTTCTATTCATCAGAGTTCGTATTACAAAAGATAATACATGCATTATACATTCATAAATGTTCATCCTGAATCTACAACATGTAATACCAAATAATAACAACAAAATAAATGCCCTACGGGTTTACATCTTTCCAAGACTTGCTTGGTTACAACAAAAGAGAGTCATAAGCTCTGTACATTTAATAGCCCTTGGCTTAAATAAACATGTAAACACAAAACACAAAGGTAGAGCCTTCAACTCCTAAGTCCTCCCAAGCTACGTCCTTGGAGGAGGCATGTCACCGGTACTTGAAAATGGTGTCCCAAGTAGGGTGAGCCAAAGCCCAGTAGAAACAGTCTAATACAATATATGAGATTTAACTAAGATATAAGTGTCAAGTATGTATATTCAATACTTATAACCAAATACATCTTTTTCACGGGACCACACGATACCAACATTCACATCTAGATCCATTCCAACTCATTCGTTTCAAATTAGTTCATTTCATCTCAATTCATAGGCTAAGTTTATAATTCTCCGAATAACCCTAACTGAGACTACAACTTAATGGTTTTCAACCAACATAACAAACATATAAACACTTCAATCTTGTTATTTTACGAAAATTTCGTAAGCAGGATTAGCACCCATGTATATATATGATTTCGGGACTTTTACCCTAGACACTCTGGCCAACTTAATTTCAATGGAGTCTATCCCCTATCTCCTCCCAAAACATGGAGTACACCCCCTTTCTTCTCCCAAAACATCATACATATACAATGCATTTAAAAGTACCGTCATATTCAATGACATTCAATTACACATATTCAATGTATTTAACACGCCGTCATATTCAATGACATAATTAAATGATTAGTTTCAATTTACCTAATTCTCATGCAATTTCTACAACAATGATAACCATCCTCCACCGATGGCCCAATACAGTTATTTCTAAACAGATATACAATCTTTATAACAGATAATTCATCAAATTTTCATAAGTGAGTGATTTAACAAATCCAACTACACCATTCATTCATATATCCTCCAAATTTCACATTTTCCATACCAATTCCATTATTTATACAAAATAATTATTAAATATAAATTAGGGCAAATTTCTCTATTTTCCAAATATCAATCCCTAGGCTATATTTCACCATTCTAATCCAAGGTAACCTCATATTTAAAACCCCATGTTCATTTATAGAACCCAACATAGAAACCCCTCTTTCAATTTGAACCCAAACCCTAACTTACCCAAATCACACCCAAAACTCATCATTTATACATAACAACAAATATCTAGGTTAAAAACCATATTAAGGTGTAGAATATTCCTACCTCAAGTGTAGAAGCCCAAAGGAGAAGAGGAGAAACTTCGAAAGTGACGAAATCAACTTCCAATCGGATGAAAATGGAGTCCTCAAGATGCTCTACCCTTCTTCCAAAGACACTAGGGTGAAAAGATCAAAGAATCTTGGTCAAAATGTAGAGAGAGTGTGGATTTTAAAGAGAGAGTGAGAGAAAGAGAGAGAGTCGGATTAGAGTTTTGGAGTGAAAAGGCATCAAAAAGTGATATAAAAATATGCTGCTGCGAACTGATATACGCGAGGCTCGCTCGAGCAAAGGAGTTGTCGCTTGAGCGACCAAACACAACAAGTGAAGTCGCTCGAGCGTAGAATACAAATCCCCAGAAGTTTTGCAGACAGAAGATAGTCGCTCGAGTGCAAGAGTCCTCGCTCGAGCGAATAACAACACGACAACCCGTCGCTCGAGTGCAAGAGTTCTCGCTCGAGCGAACAACTACACCCTCCCAGAACTTTTGCAGGTCTGAACCAAAAACTGGGAGATCACAAATCTCGCTCGAGTGCAGGAGCTATTGCTGGAGCGATCAGACACAAAAGGATGTCCTCACTCAAGCGTAAGAAGCTTCGCTCGAGTGAAGGGACCAAAATCTAGACAACAACAATCTAGTCTAACTAACAACCAACATGCCCCAAACACGCCCAAAACATTCCAATACTCAAACTCAAAGGGTAGAAAGAAGAAAAGACATGGATAACAATATTCAAACCATGAAACCCGGGTCCGGAAAGCAACAATAGTTAGGTCAAAATCGAGATCGCTATAACCTTCCCCTCTTAAAGAATTTTGTCACCAAAATTATAAATCATGTTTCATTACTTTGTTTAGTCGATTACAAAATGATTATACATCAATTCACAATACCATGACTCACCTCCCGGTCATTCAATCCCATCATATAATGAACAGATTTACGATATACAATTCAGCATATATTTACCAATATGCATCTCCCGTAGTCTTAAACAATTTCAATACGTACATTTCATATTTCTAAAACATATTCAATGTTTCTGATAAGTTCACATTTCCATGACTTAAACAACATATACACTGTTCATATTAAGCTTGCGTTTCCGAAAGATATCCAATATATACAATGCTCTCATAATTCAAAACATATACAATGTCTTTATAGTTTATGAACAAAACTAAAATCTCAACATATACTCAAACATCAATAAATAAATCCGGATATTTCTCACGGACTTCCAATTCACGCTTCCAAGTTGCTTTCTCAACCCCGTGATATTTCCACAATACTTTGACCAAGGGGATTGTCTTGCCTCGCAAGACTTGGTCCCATTTATCCAGGACTCTCACTGGTCTCTCCTCATACGAGGCATCCTCATCTACCTCTAAGTTGGACCAATCCAACACATGCGATGGATCCGGCTCATACTTCTGAAGCATTCTAATATGAAACACGTCATGCACTTCGGAAAGTTGTGGCGGCAATGCCAAACAGTAAGCTACCTCCCCAATCCGCTCAAGAATCTCAAAAGGTCCAATTAACCGAGGGGACAACTTCTCACTCTTACCAAATCTCATCAAACCCCATCTAGGTGATATTTTCAAAAAGACGTGATCACCCACCTCAAAAGACAAGGGTCTCCTTCTATGGTCGGCGTAACTTTTCTGGCGACTCTAGGTTGTAACTAACCTCTTACGGATAAGTGCAACTTTCTCCATCGTTTCCCGAATCAACTCTGGACCCAACAAAGGTGCATCACCCACCTCGGCCCAACACACCGGGGATCTACACGGTCGACCATACAGGGCCTCAAATGGTGCCATGCCGATACTCGACTGGAAATTGTTGTTATAGGCGCAAACTCCACTAAGGGTAAGTGTCTCTCCCACGACCCCTTAAAATCAAAGACACAACCTCGAAGCATATCCTCAAGGATCTGAATAGTACACTCGGACTGGCCGTCAATCTAAGGATGGTATGCAATGCTAAAGGTCAATTTGGTGCCCAAGGCACTCTGCAAACTCTGCCACAACCGAGCTGTGAAACGTGGATCTCTATCTAAAACAATCGTCACAGGGACTCCGTGCAACCTCACTATGTCCCTAATATACAGGTCAACTAGATAATCTACCGAATCACTCACGTGCATAGGTATAAAGTGCGCAGACTTGGTCAACCAGTCCACTACCACCCAAATGGCATCACTACCCCATTGAGTCCTCGGAAGGCCCACAACAAAATCCATCGTGACATGCTCCCACTTCCACTCGGCTATAGACAAAGGTTGCAAGAAACCCGCTGGCCTCTGATGTTCAGCCTTCACTTATTGACAAGTAAGGCATTTCGATACAAACACGGCTACATCCTTCTTCATACCCCTCCACCAAAACTGGCGACTCAAGTCATGATACGTCTTTGTGCCTCCCGGATGCACCGCAAGGCGTGAATGGTGAAACTCTCAGAGTACTTCCTCTTGGCAAGACTCCGTGTAACAACCCTCATACTGCTTACCGATTAATTACCGATTACTGCTAAACTGAACTGATTATGACTGATAATTGAACTGGATAAATTACTGAACGGACTGACTGAAACTGGAAACTGAATTGATTGGGTATATCTATTGTATTGCATTTCTACCTGTTTGATTGATTATTTATCTGTTCATGATTTATGTTTAAACTGCTAATTGAAGGCCTTATCGGCGGCCGAACCGGAAATCGTTTAGTGTTTCATGATCATCGTAATTTATGTGATTTTATAGTATATTTGATTAAAATGTGATTAGGTATGATTAAATTAGATTAAATGAGCCAAATACAAGAGTTGCCTTAATTACTAAATTGCCACACCTAGTGGCCCACTACTTGGACCTTCTTGAGACTTGATTACACTTAGAGACAACATTTGTTCAGCCATTCTTCCTTGTGAGAACCGACTAGAGAGAGAGGAATAGGAGAATTGAGTTCAAACTTGGAGATTTGCTTGCATTTGGAGGAAATTAAAGTGTAGATTTGTCTATTGAGCCTCTAGACTTGAATTTCAAGACCTAAGTAAGGTAATTGAACCTCTCATTGTTGTATTCAAGATTGTTCTTGCATAATTCAAGTCAAATTGTAGAGTTAAGGCATGTTTTAGTTCAATGGTGTTGTATTATAACTTAATTCATGCATGCATGTTTGAATTGATGAATTTTGAGTTGAATCCATGGCAAAATTGTACATGCATGTTCATAATTAGACTTTAGTCCATGTTTTCAACTTGTTTTTGGAACTTAGAGCTCATTAGAGCTTGAAATGGAAGCTTTGATTTGATTTAAACTCATGCATGTCACTTTGTAGTATGATCATGCATGTTCATGAAATTTGGGTTTGAAAATGAGTTTGATTAAACACCCTTGGGCTTTGATTTCTTAAATTGAGCTTTGAAACATGTTATCCTATGTGTTTAAAAGAGTTTTTCCAGAAAATAGCCCAAGAGGATCGAAAATATTGCTTTTGAACTTGGTTTTGAGCTTGGGACTCAAATCTGGGATTTCCAAATTTTTGTTGTCCGCTCGAGCGGGGGGCAGTAGCGCTCGAGCGGAGAAATCGAGCTTCCAGCATCTTGCACTATGCATCAGTCCGCTCGAGCGGAGTATTGGGCGCTCGAGCGGAGGACTGGGTGACACGCTCGAGCGGGCGTCGAGCGGAGATTTCACCTATCCAGTACTTTTTGGTCCGCTCGAGCGGGGATGTTGCCGCTCGAGCGGGAACCTTTGTTTGCTTGTCCGCTCGAGCGGGGAAACCTGCACTCGAGCGGGACTCTGTTTTCTGAAATTCTAAAACTGTTTTCTAAGTGCATCTTTGCATCCTCTTTCCATCCTAGGCATTCCTAGGGCGTATTTAAGGCATCTTAATGAGGATGTAGGTGTAGAACACACCGAGGCATTTAAGGATTAAGTTATTATCCTTCCCCACTGTATAGCTTAGTGTGTTCGATCTGTTAACTGTGTAGGGTTGGCGACTGGGGAAACGCGCTCTAGCATACTGTAGCCCAATCTCTGTGAGTAACGATTGTGTAAAGATATGTTCAAAATGGTTATCTTTTGAATACTGAACTGAACTATTTATTGAACTGATAGTATTTACTGAATGAATGTATGTCCTGTATTCTGAACTGTATTGTGGCATCCTTAGCAGTTACTGTTTACTGTTACTATTACAGAGCTCTGTCGGTTCCCTTGTGGAACCATACTGTTTACTGATTGATGGCCATCATTACTGTTGGGTCTGTTAAGACCCGGTCCTTTTGGACCTACTGTTTATAGGCTAATGGGTGTACCACATATGACTGATTGACTGAAATACTGAAAGACTGAAATACTGTTTAATGAACTGTTTTCATTACTGTAAGGACATTCATTCATAACCTCTTTATGCTTTATGTTATTCACTGGGCTTTAGCTCACTGTTTATATATATATGTAGGTTCTCAGCAGCCAGACCGAAGCTAGGAGCGTGGGTTGGTCCCCAGTTTTGTCAAGCCAGCCTATGTGCCTCACTGCGAGGTTCCGAGTTGCCATGCTATGGCTTGGGGTGTTTTGTGTCCCCCTTCGGTCTCCTCACTGTTTTGTATTACTGTATAGACTGTCTACTGTTTTACCGTACTGTTATCGAGGGATTAGGTCCCCGTACTGACTGTTTGTATGTGATTGTATAGACTGTATATAGACTGTACTGTTCTGAACTATATGAATGCATGAAAAATGTTTTTGGCATACAGATTTTCACAGCTCAATGGACACTAGTTATTTACTGTGTTGGCTTCCGCCAGGCCCTGTACTCTGTTTAACTGTATTACTATTCAGCAGGCCTTCGGTAATCTCGGATTACTGGCCAGTTACGGTACTAAACCCATAGGGCCGGGTTTGGGTCGTGACACTCCGGCACAAACAAGCGGTCACGGCGTCTCACACTTAGGTTGGGATACACAGTCAAGCCCTTCTCTACCTTCCCACTGGAGATCTTCTCCCAGAGGGATTCTACCTCAAGGTCACCTTTCTACGCTTCTAACACTCGGTTCACAAGTGTAAGTTATGCAACTACTGAAAATAAGGCTGCAGACTCAACAGACTCGCCCAGACGCAAGTCAAACTCACTAAGAGCACCCAACATTTCCCATTTCCAAATGGCGATCCAAGCTACACTGCTAATTAACTTCGTACTCAAGGCATCAGCCACAACATTGGCCTTCCCTAGATGGTAACGCAACTCAAAATCATAATCCTCTATGAACTTTATCTACCTTCTCTGTCTCAAATTCAAGTTCTTCTGTGTAAACAGATACTTCAGACTCTTATGATCAGAAAACACCTCAAATTTCTCACCATATAGATAGTGCCTCAAAATCTTCAAGCCAAAAATCACTGCTGCTAACTCTAAGTCGTGAGCAGGGTAGTTCCTCTCGTGGGTTTTCAATTGCTGTGAGCCATAAGCTACTACTTTCTCCTATTGCATCAATACATAACCCAAACCTTCTTGTGAAGCATCACAGTATACTTAATAACTCAAACCCCTCTCCGGAATAATCAAGAATGGAGCAGTGGTGAGTCTAACCTTAAGCTCTTGGAACGACTTTTCACAAGTCTCACTCCATACAAATTTAACTCATTTCCTTGTCAACCTAGTCAAAGGTGAGATTAGTCTGCAGAAATCCTTCACAAATCTCTAATAATACCCAGCCATCCCCAGAAAACTACGGATTTCAAAGGCATTCTTAGATTGTGTCCAATCTTGCACTACCTCTATCTTCATTAATAATCTATATAATATATATTTATTTGATTTAATGATATAAATTTTTGTAATATTTTATTTCATTTTGAAATAAAAATTATTCTTTAAATGTTATCTTTTTAATTCAATGATTATAATATATCGTTTCATTTTGATATATATGAAATTATTTATTTCATTTTTTTTTTTTTTTTTTTGAGAAAGACTGTGTATGCACCTTATAACTAAAGAAGAAAATGGCATAATTTCATACTTTTTAAGTCATAACTAAACACTACATGAGGCATAACCAAATATTTCATGAATCATAACTAAAATAATGTTATAACTAAAGAAGAAAATTAGTCATAAGTAAAGAAGATAATGAAATAACTATAGCATAATTTTCCTTTTTTCCCTAATAAATAATATATATTTATCATTTTTTTCTCAAAAAAGAAAAAAAAACCTCGCCAGGCTCGCAGCCCAGCCCGAGGCCCAATTTTGAGTGGGCTTGGGCTAGAGCCTGGCCACAAATTTTGCCATGTGGGCTAACTCGACGTAAAATTTAGTGGGAGCCATTGAGGCTTGTCGGCGAGCCAGCTCTAGCCCAGGTGGGCTAGGCCGAATTTATACCCCTATGTAGTATCTATCATATCATCATTAGAGGTTTATGAGTGTAGTGTATATAGTGTGTAAAAAATTATAAAAGTAGTTATAAATTAAAGGTACGTGTAGTGAATATTAAGTGTGCATAACTGTAAAAGTAGTAATAAATTAAAGGAATTTTTGTTATAAAGTTAAACAATTTTTTTTCATTTGAGTGCAAAAGTATATATATATTTATAGATAAAATATAAATTTAAAAATTGACTTTCTTTAATAATATATAAATTTATAACAATATGTATATCATTGGTTTTCAAATCTCATGAAAACAAATACTTTTTAGGGTTTGAAAGCAAATAACCATTTTAATACAAACATTTATTTCATACCATGAAATAATCTTTAAACATGCTTTTCTTCCCTTAAACAAAGAACAAAATGAGCATTTCAATCATAGAAATCTAACAAAATGGAAATACATGAAATTACTCTTGAAATAATAAAATACTCGTGTAAAGCATGCTATTTTCTGAAAATAAACCCTAGCTCTTAAGAAGCTTTAACAAATAGTTACAAGAAGAGATGGAGATCAAACCACCAAACTCAAAAATATAATAATGTTCTTCACCAAGCCCACAAATCTCACCCTAAATCTCACTAAATCACATTTACAACTCTCTTAAATAATTAATAAAGTTGAAGGGGTAGATGGGTAATGGTGTAAGGAGTTTCAAGGTGCCACTTCGATAGAGGGAAAAAAATCATCAAAGAGAGGGGAAGGGATGGAGGCCAAAGGATGGGAGGTAATTATATTTCCACACATCATTATACTTTGTGCACATCATTTCTTAGTTCACACACTTATTAATTTAGTTAAATTATATTTTTCTCATTTCATACATCAAATGCTCTAAATAAACCCCTAACCCATAATTTATACACACAAAACATATTTACACACCTCACACCCATAACTCCGGCATATCTAGAAATCCTTCAGCACATTTTTAACAATTCTTCAACTCATTGAAAACCTACATTGAGCTCCATTGCATTATCGGATGTTAGTAATTTTTACCAGCCCATTTTATGGTTATTATAGAAACAAAAATAACCTATTCGGTATTGATTTTTCAAACCAATTGGTTTTATTTAGCAATCAACATTCGAACCAAATAACTTCGATAGAAATACAACTACCAACCGATTTGAACCCATTTGGTTTTGTACATCTGAAATGTATAAACCGAATGGAGTTAGATATTAATGAATTAAACAATTTCAGCTATTGATTTTTGAATAGATTGCACTTATTTGACACTGGTTTTCTGAATGAGGATTGCAAACAAAATAAAACAAAATAAAAGATCATATTTTCATTGTTATATTGGTTGTAAACAGTCATATTCTTCTCTAAATTTAAACTTCTATTATTTTGTGTATCTTTTATTGTACACATAAAAAATAACAGGAGGAACAATAGAGTGCAACAACGATGAGAGTGAAAAACAATGGAGGAGCAATGTAGGCCTTAGCATGATGTGTTTGAAGGTTTTTTCTTTTTTTTTTCCTCAAAAGATGTGCATTGAGAATTTTTATTTCCAAAGATGTGTATAGAGAAAATTTAGTTTTAAGATTAGTTGTGTATTGATGTCTATAGAGGCCATTTTGTTTAATGATAAAATTATAATAAAATTTAATTCAATAAATATATGCACAAAAAATAAATGGTGTGTGAAAATAGAATTACTCTGAAATGATCCTTTTTTTGGCACATTGTCTCTCTCTCTCTCTCTCTCTCTCTCTCAAATGCAAAAAAGAAAAAGGGACAAAGAGAGAAATAGTGGGCCTCTATCACATTATAGCCTAAACACCAAAATACAAAACAATGAACCAGGGGACAAAAACAAAGGGGATGCATTATTTTCTTGATGGTGTATTTCACTAACAATTAGGTCATTCTCATAGGTTATGGGCCTTGAATTCAATCTTCATTTATTGGATGAATATGGGGTGATGTTATTGTACCCAAATAGTAACTTAGTACGTTCAATTAAAATTTTAAAAGAGGGCTGCTATTAACACTTATCTCTTTACTTTGGACCCCCTACTCTTTCATTTTTTTTTAATTTCAATTTTGTCCAAAAATAAAATTCAATTTCTACCTTCATCCCTAAGCCTTTAACCCTAATTTTTCAAACCCTAACCCTAATTCCATCGCATCTGGCAGCCACTGTTCACCCCAACGCCTACTGTCCACTACACTGGCCGTCCACCTTCCCGTCACCCTGTCAGCGCGAAAGTGTTGTGGTTGAGAAGGTGACGGCAATGGCAATTTTCTGATTGTGGTGGTGCAACGTCGGGAGGCAAATTCTCGCATTTATCTTAGCTCTCTCTCTCTCTTTCTCTAGAAGTTTCTCTTATATTCTCTTTCTCTCTCTCTCTCTCTGTGTCTCTCTTTTACACACACACACATACACACATCATCTTAGAAGACCCATTTTCCCTCAGCGATCGTCCTCTTCATTCTCCTCTTTCTTTCACTTTTATCATCTATCCCACTTTCTAAACCACACACACACACACACACACACTCTCTCTCTCTCTCTCTCTCTTCTCTCTCTACGCAATCGGCACATCCCACCAGCGATCACAACATTCAATCATGGTTGTTTTGATTTGGGTCCTTCTTGGGATTTTGGCAATGAAAGGGTTTGAGTTTTTAGGGTTTGTTCGTCTTCATCATCTGGTTTATCTCAGAAGATATTCCAAATCGATCCATCTCATGATCTGGTTCAACAAAATCACAATCTGGATTCTAATCTGGTTTTCGGACATGCCATTTTGATCTCAGGTTTGATTCAACAATTTGATCAAATTTTTTTCCCTTAATTTTGTTGTTGTTCTTGTTATTTTTTGTTCTAGATATAAAGAAGAATGGGGTAGGAGGTAGGCTACCAGAGGCAACGATAATGGTTCTGGAGGTGGTGATTGGGAGTGAGGCCTAAGGTTAAGGTATGGGTTTGGTTCTAGATTTGGGGTTTGGGGTATAGTTGGTATTAAGATGGGGGTTCAAAGAGAAAATGGTGGGGACTCATTTTGTTAGGTGAGGGTTTAAAGAATTGTGGGGTCCAAAGTAAAGAGGTAGGTGCTAATAGCAGTCTTCTTTTAAAATTTAAGTTTCTATTTTAACATTCAAGTCTCTTCATCTTCTTCTCCAAGTTTTAATTATTTTCTCTTCATCGTATTCCTCAGTCCATAACTCCAATCTACCCCGTCAAAACTCTCCATTATCAGTAACATCATTGTTTCTTATTGTGTCATTACTTGCAAATAGAAGAAAATTTGAACAATATCAAACAATGTGTGGGTGTTGAATTTTAATAATCAAAAGTGTTTTTTGAAGCAATTCATCAAAGAGGATGTAAGTATTTACATAAATATCAAAGCATAATTCTTGATTAAAGCTTGATTACTTGAAAAATATCAAGTAAAAAGAAGTTCTCCCCAGTCAAGAGGAATTTATTCAATCCTTTAATAGATTTGGGGCAACTTGCCTTTGAATTTTCACATCTTGTGATCATTATTTGCCACATTCCAGAATTGAACTCGAAGAAAACCATATTGCTAATCAAGACATAATAATTAATTTTAGGTTTATGTTCATAATAGTTAATTTTACATTTACGTTTATCTTTTTCTTTCTTTTTTTCACAAACAGATTTCCAATAGATAGTAGGAGAAAAATAAAAAACAAAACTCCTCCCACAGAGGATCCTCTTGTTGGGCCAGGGAGCCACAGATTGATGCAAACAAACACACACAAGAGAAAAACACACAGAGTTTACGTGGTTCGGCAATTGCCTACGTCCACGGGCAGTAGAATTTTATATATTTGGAGAGGTTACAATTCACTCATGTTTCTTCACCACTCTCTTCTTTTTCAATTCATGTTTACATACAAAATATAATTCATTACCTATTTATTTATAGGTTTTCTTCGAGGATGAGATGCACAAGTGGTGATTCCAAAACACCGCGTTATAGACGCATTCGGGAAGCTTCAAGTTGTCTCCATTGTTGACCTTCAGGAGTTTCAATTCAAGATGGTTTTCTTCAGCTGCTTTTGGATCATCCTAGAGCTTCCATCTTGATCCTTCGAGCCTTCTTCAACCAATCTTCTCTTTTCTTTTTCTTTCTTGATAAAGAAGTTCAAGCCAATTTCTTCATAATTCTCCACCTTGGCAAAAGTTATCCATCCAAACTATATAGTGAGCAATCAACGTTGCCATGTACCCGAAGGTTCTTACATTTGCTCTAAATGGATTAAGTCCAAACTCTGTTTGAACTTAACTCTAATTTTGTTCTTTTTCTACTAGGAGAGATACACTGTGCTTCTGACCCAAACCCTATCTTGGGGATTCTTTATCCCAAGAGTCTTCTTCTGTGCAACCATAAAATGATTAGCCCAATCATACCACTGTCTTGGTGATTGCTTCATTTTGTAGAAAGATTTCTTCTTCCAAATGAAAATTTCCTTTTCAATTACTCAAAACCTTTCAAGTTGAGATAAGAAAATTTCTTCTTTTAAATCACCTTTATTTTTGGTGAGTTTCCATTTGCAGCTGATTTCCTTCTTTCTATTTGTTAGTCGTACCAAATCCAAAGTCTTGTTCTTGTGCAGATTCTGTACTTCTTATTCAGCTGTCTTTTCTTGCTCCAGGTTCTTTTTGGCTGCTTCAGTTGTTGAGATATCATTCCCAACTGCTAGAAATGCATAAGATACCATATTTACGTATCTTGTCAATTTTCTAGTCTCTCTATTCAACTTTCGTGTAACAATAGACTCTGATTCCTACCGTATTGCTGTGACTTGTTCTTCTTCAATCGCACCTTCTTTAATTCGTTCTTTTGAGTCTACTAGTTCATCAAACTCCACCTGCTGGGTTCCAATAGCTTTGTTATGATCACTAGAGTCTTTAAGCTTGAGTTGCTTAAGCATACTTTGACCTTCTTCGATTTAGGGCACCAAAGCCTATACATTTTTACTCCAGGCCTAAAGCCCAAGAATACTCCTTTTTTAGCTCTATGGTCAAGCTTACTTTCCTGCACATGATAGTAAGCCGGACTACCAAATACATATAATTGATCATAGTCGTTGGCATGAGTATTGAACTATACCTCCAAAGATGTTTTTCCTTCATTTGCAGTAATTGGCAGACAGTTGATAAGGCGGCAGGCATATGTCACAGCTTTAGCCCAAAATTGCTTGTCTAAACTGGAAACATACAGCACACCGTTTATCCATTCTGTCACTCCATTCTATTGTGGAGTTTGCCTTTCATTGATGTGATGTACTATACCTTCTTTCTGACTAAGTTCTTTTAACGGATCAGTAATGTTCTCTTCACCATTGTCTGATCTTAAGGTCTCTATCTTCCTGCCAGTATGGTTTTCCATCATCTTCTTCCATGTTGTGAAGATGTTCACAACTTTATTCTTATTCTTCATTGGGTACACCCAAACACGACAAGAATAATCTTCAATAGATGTGACAAACCAGTGCTTACCTTCTAATGATGCAACTCTGGAAGGCCCTCATACATTGGTATGCACATAGTCCATCATTTCTTTTGTACAATGTCCTGCTGTCTTGAACTTGACTTTAGTTCGCTTTCCCAAGACAATGCTCACAAAACGACGACTTACAATTCTTTGGACCTTTGAGTAAACCTTGCGTAGCCAATCTTTACAAAGCTTTCTCATAGGCATGTCCCAAACGCATGTGCCAAAGCTTCGTGCAATCTGTGTCAACTTTGTCAACTTCTTTATTCTTTTTATTACTGATGGTTGCTCCACCTGCAATTGTACTCCCTTACAAGAAGTACAAATTATTCTTTTTGTTTCCTTTCATTATAACTCGAGTTCCCAATACTACTTCGAGAGCTCCATCTTCCAAGGTAATCTTGAAACCTTTGGATGCTAAAGCACCAACGAGATAAGATTCTTCTTCAATTCTGGTACATACCGTACTTCTTTCAAAGCTCGAATTGTTCCATCATGCAGCTTCAGTTGGTTGCTTCTAATTCTTATTGTCTTACATGCGTCGTCATTACCCATAAGAACTGTTCCACTATCTAACTCATCAAAGTCAGAAAACCAGTCCTGGTTCGGACACATATAGAAAGTACATCCATAATCCATTCATCAGAATGGCATAGAAAAGATGGAGCAATACAAACACAATCTGAATCTTTATTCTCCTAAGTAAGGTTGACTATAGATGTCTCATTGTCATTATTCTTAGTACAATCAGCTTTCCAGTGTCCTTTCTTTCGACAAAGGGCACATTCATCTATAGTGGGTATTCTTCTAGATGACGGTTCCTGAGACATAGAATGGGATTTGTTTTTGCTGCTTCTGCTTAACCCCCCTCAGATTGCTTCTTCTTCTCCGATCTTCCTCATAGAATTAAGGCTTCACCTGATGTGTCTTGATGAGCTTTCTTATCCTTTTTTCGGTACTCATTGTTAACCATGTGTTAGACACATCTTCAAACTTGATTTCTTCCTTCCTATAGAACAGTGTGGTAATCAGGTGCTCATAGTCATCAGGTAAGGAATTCAGTAGCAATAAAGTCTTATCTTCATCTTTAACTTCAACATTCAGATTAGATCGGCAAGAATCTTGTTAAAGCCATTTAAGTTTTCGAACATCGAAATTCCTTCTTTATACTGAAATCGGAACAGCTTCTTCTTCAAGTATAACTGATTCTCTATGCTTTTCATCATGTACTTGTCCTCCAACTTCTTCTAGAGATCTTTGGCATTCATCTCCGTCATGACAAAATACTTCTGATATTTTGCAAGACATAACCAGATAGTACCATAAGCTAGCCGGTTGATCTTGTTCTAGTCTTTGTCGGATATTTCTACAGGTTTGTCATCCAAAGCGATTTCCAATTCTTGTTAGATGAGCACATCTAAGACTTCGCATTGCCACATGCCAAAGTTGTTTGTTCCATTGAACTTCTCAACCTTGAACTTGGTATTGGAGATTGATCTTCTTCTTCTTAGATTACTTGATAAAGCTATTTCTTCAGCCATTCTTCTTTAAAAAATCTGAAACCACCAAAATAGCCCTTCTTCGGGGACAGCTAAGATAGTTTGGAATTCCAACACCCTTGACCACCTCACAAAATTTGGATCCGAATCTAAAGAAATAGATAGTGCGGTTGCATTCGGAACGGTCAATTTAGTTAGAGGTTACTCTCCCTACGTCAAAAATCAGCCCAAAAATGCTCCCAAAACTGACCAAAACTTTTCATAGAATATTCTATTATTCTAGAGAATATTTTGTCAGCATATTTCGCTATACAAGGAATATTTCGTTTGCTAACTGGGCATGCTGAGGTAGCAGTTCTGTTGACGTAGCAAATGACGCAACAGTCGAAGCTAATGCGGCGATGACATCATTGACGTGGCTCTGGTCAATGCTGACATGACGTGATGATGTGGCGATCAACACTGGCGTGACGAAGATGTCACGATCAGACACGTGGGATGCTTGTCTTTTTTCGGCTTGGCTTGGGTTGGCGTCGAGGCGAATCGACTTCTAGCTTCAAGTACGTGTGCATGTGGCATGTGTGGCAAGTGGGCATGACTCGTCTTCTTCCTTCAGCGCGCGTAGTGAGAGTGGGCTTCATGCTCCTAACTTCTAGGAACGCATAAAGGTACGTGTAAGGTCGTACAGACCTGTTCTTTACACCATTAGACTTCTCTCAATGAGACGAACCTCCTAGTGTATTTAGAAGTTGATTTTGACAACTTCGAAATCTGGACAGATTCAGAAACAGAGAGAAAAATGCTTTATTTTAGCACAACGTGGCTCTGATACCACTTGTTGGGCTAGGGAGCCACAGATTGATGCAAGCAAATACATACAAGAGAGAAACACACAGAGTTTACATGGTTCGGCAATTGCCTACGTCCACGGGTAGCGGAATTCTATATATTTAGAGAGATTACAATTCACTCGTGTTTGCTCACCACTTTCTTCTTTTTCAATTCATGTTTGCACAAAAAATACAATTCATTACCAATTTATTTATAGGTTTTCTTCAAGAATGAGATACGCAAGCAGTGATGCCAAAACACCATGTTTCAGACGCGTTCAGGAAGCTTCAAGGTGCCTCCATTGTTGACCTTCAAGAGTTTCAATTCAAGATGGTTTGCTTCAGCTGCTTGTAGATCATCCAAGAGCTTCCATCATGATCCTTCGAGTCTTCTTTAAGTAGAGAAACCAAAATTCTCTTTTCTTCTTCTTTCCTGATGGAGAAGTTGAAGCGAACTTCCTCACACCTCTAACCAGGCAGGAGGGGGTAGAATTCCATGTAATGTTTCCAGGCCCATTAATAGCAAAATTGGTCATCTACTAAACAAGACTCCTCTTACGTTTATGTTTCTCTGCTAAAGGGTTTTTTGAAAGGATTTTTCAAAGTGGTGTATTTGCTAAAGGGTTTTTTGAAAGGATTTTTCAAAGTGGTGTAATTTGGGGTTTTTGATTTGTTTATTATTTAGGTGTACCTCGAAGGGTAATTTGGAAAAAAATAAACATAGGACGTATTGAGAGTAAATTATAATCCTAAATAATTTAACGGAGAGTATTGAGAAATTGAGCGTACTTAATGATTTTTTTGATACAAATAGAACCAAAATACACATCAAACTAAAACCAACAAAAGTTATCTCAAGTCATGGGTTTAACACTGAAAGCCCAAATGTTAAAAAAATAAAGCAAATTACAAAAAATGAGAATGAACACGAAGATATATATCGTAGATCATATTTAGCAAAATCCTTAAATTGGAATTATGATTGACCAAGCTTTAAGTTACTAGTGAATAAAATTAATATACATTAGATTGAGTTAGGAATATTGATACTGCGAAAACTGATAGAGATGATGTTCAACTCGTAAATGAATTTTCAGCAATAGTTAAATATGTTATTACAGTTATGGAATCAGGCCCACGAATCATTACGGCACA
The DNA here is from genome assembly GCA_036172215.1 of Camellia granthamiana. Lineage (NCBI taxonomy): Eukaryota > Viridiplantae > Streptophyta > Magnoliopsida > Ericales > Theaceae > Camellia > Camellia granthamiana. Next base: position 50,843,055 of record CM069905.1, on the reverse strand, counting down.
AATTGTGCTTACTTTAGTTGAAAAAATTCAAATTCAATTTTATCAACCGTATCAAATTTGGTTTCTACCCAACAATTAGTTCAAACATTCTTTTAAAAATAGAAGACAAACCATGGGAAGGGTATGATCCTGTCATTGGCAAAATTGATTAAAATTTTTTTAAATTTTATAATACACTAGACACTCATTTCCAACATGATAAATGAGCAATCTATTGCGATGGGAAGAGAGTTATGGTCGCAATGAGTGGAAATATCTTTGTGAAAACTTCCAAACTAGAACATGATAAGGCAAAAGAAATATTCAAGATACTTGCGGTGGATATAATTGAAGTACTAGATATATTACAAGATCAAAAGATCAATCCAAATCCACTATGAGTCAATGCAAAAAATGAACATCTATACTTTACAAAAATAAGTAGGAATCTCGCAAGTAGTTCATGCGAAGGACAAAGTCAAGAAGAGTTCTAGAGACAAATGAAACCAAAGAAAGCTCACATAAAATAAAATAAAATAAAAAAACTCACATGAAGGATACAACTAAGGAGACACAACAAATTGGATCAAATGAGAGCTAAAAGAATCACATGATAAATAAAGCCAAAGCAGTGGAAATACCACTACTAAGGTAGTGGAGATACCACTACTAAGTCTGCTGTATTTTAGTTTCAATAATTCAAATATGGAAAATGTTCCTTGTCTTGTTGAAAAAAGCTTATCTTACCTTTTAAGTTTGTCTATTTCAATTTTTCAATTAAAGTTTGCCCTTTACTTATAAAAGGATGTGGATGTATCTTGTCAAATCAAAATAAGAAGCAGAGTTTTATAAGTGAATAAAAAATTTTCTCTATCTTTCTTGTAAGCTTTGTGTATTTCATAAAAAATTATTTTTCATTTTGATAAACACTTTGTCTATTGTCTTATAATTTTCTAGAGGTATGAGAGTATTATAAATAAAGTAATATTCACTCAGATTGAAAGATTACACTTTTTGTTTACTCTTTGAATGGCTTGAAAAATATTTACAGTAGTCAAAGCAAGATAGGCAAAGACAAGAAGAATATTTAGGTTGGCAAGTGAAAACTTCATAAACAGTTAAAGAGTTGAAGTCTTAATTTCTTTTCTTTTTTTTAAAGTCTTACAGTTTTATAATAAGGGAAAATTGCAATTTTAGTCCATATTTTCAAGGGAGGAATATCAACAAACGGAGAGTAGAAAAACTAATTACAAAGTAATGAATGTATAAATGAATCATGTATTAGATTATGCAAATAAAACTTATACCTTCATCATTTTGCAGTAATATCTTACTAATCATTTTTTTTGAAATTTTTCATAAAAACAAATCTCAAAAGAAAATAATGATGTGTAAGTGATATAATTAGTTGATAATTAAAAAAAATACGAAAAAAAAATTTATCTTAGATATGCTAATTGATTGTCATATTATTAACTTTAAAAAATAAGTTTAATTTTTGAATTTGAATATCAATGCTCAATTACAACTTAAGTCTATTTTAAGAAATATGTTAAAAATTGACTTTTTGATATTTTTAATTTTTTTTAAAAAAAATATACAAAAAACTAGAGAAATAAATGACTCAAAAAAAAATCAAAAAATTAAAAAAATTGAGCCAAAAGAGGCCTTATTTGCAATTTCCTCTTATAATAATTCTACGTGGGTCCCTTCAGTCATATCTTCGGTCAATTTTTTTCGAAATTTTTCATATTTTAAAACAAATCTCAAAAAAAAAAAAAAAAATTTGTGTAAATGATATAATTAGTTGATAATTTTAAAAAATGAAAGAAAATGTTATCTAAATATTTTAATTGATTGTCATATCATTAATTTTAAAAAATAAGTTTAATTTTTAAATTTGAATATCAATGCTCAATTACAACTTAAGTCTATTTTAAGAAGTATGTTAAAAATTAATTTTTTTGATATTTTTAACTTTTTAAAAAAATATATACAAAAAATTAAAAAAATAATATGACTAAAAAAAATCAAAAAATAAAAAAATTGACTTTTACTCTCCGTGCCAAAAGAGGTCTTCTTTGCAATTTCCTCTTATAATAATTCTGCGTGGGTCCCTTCAGTCATGTCTTTGGGCAATTCTATTGTGTTGTGTTCATAGCACACCCACTGTGAAAACTACTGGTTACCAAAATTTTGAAGATGCGTGCCTATAAATAGAAAATTTGACACGTGGTTGCATATATGCGCACTTGGGAAACGACAATGCATTCGGACAGTTGGTGTTGAAAAGCATCACCCCAGATTGTAATTATCCATCAATATGCTACTCTATTTGAAGGAAAAAAAAAACAAAACGGATTACCTGCGATGGGAAGGGCTTTCCTCCTGTCCAATTAGGGATTGGATGGTATGGTTGGGCCTATGAGAATTTATTACGGATTTTATTTTGATAATTTAAATCGTTTAATGTGTAGAACTCGTCGAGTACATATGCCTAAAAAATCATGTTGATCGGATATCGACAGTTTTGTGATCAAATTAGTTTTGTATAAAAAAAAATGGACGGTGAAAAATAAATAATTTACAAAAATCTAATTTGATCGCATAGCTATCGATATCCAATCAACGTAATTTTTTACAAAATATAGTACTCAACGAGTTTTATACATTGAACGGTTTGGATTATCAAAACAGAACCCATAGTGAACCTCCACGGACTCAACAGTACCCTCCAGTCCGATCACGAACTTGAGGAAAGCCATTCTCACCTTCAATTTATAATCTTAGATTGGAGGGTGTTATTAGTATAGTTTCATTTTGGAAGTGGATTAGCTTTTTAATTTTTTAATTTTATTTTTTTAGTTATTTTAGTTTTAGGCTAAAAATCTCATTTAGGTTGGATTTTTTAGTTTTTTTATTTTATTTTTGTGAGATAAAAAATAAAATGATTATGATTTAGATATGATATTTTATTTTATTAATTTTTTAGCCTATTTTATCTTTTTGTGACTATTTTAACCAAAAAGCCTCCTAACCCAATTTGCCAAACGAGGGCTATGAGATCAATTATATATATATATATATATGAGTATTGCTATTTAAAATACGGCAATGCTTCAGACCCCCACTGGGGGTCGACCCCCAGTGAGGTGGCAAGTCCCTATTTGCTGAAAACAAAAAAAAAAAAAAAAAAAAAAAACAGTTTTTTTTTTTGACCAATGAGTGGGCTGCATTCATGACCCCCAGCACCCCCAGCTGGGGGTCTTAGGCATTTTTCTTTAAAATAAAAAATTAGACTCAATTTTTAAGATCAATAATATGACAATTAATTAAGATATTAAAGACAACACGTTGTCTCATACATTCTCTAATCATCAACTAATCATATCACTTATATATCATTGGGTTTAGAAAATAAATCTAGAAAGTGAACTTGTATATCATTTATATATATATATATATATACTATTATTAAGTGAAAATCTCAATTGGTGTAGTGAAGCCTTTGCTCTCCTCATTTCACGTGACAGTGTTTTTTTATTTAAAAAATAAAATTACACAAAGAGATAGGTAAGTCTTGAACCCATGACCATTAGATTGAAGTTAAAAGAACTAATACCACTTAAGTTAAATACACATTATAATACAAATTTTATTATTATTTTCATTTATTTTTACTTATTTGAATTGCATACATATCGTGTGTGTCACCTGCTAATTTTAATAATTTAAATTATTTATTTTGTCAAGTATTTTGTATATTTCATCCATACAAAAAATTAAATTGATTCGATAATCGTAATATAATTGATTTATCACATTTATTACCAAAAAAATAAATAATTTATTTTTAAAAGAATTTTTTTTATTCTTACATAAAATTCATATAAAAAACTCCACAAGAATTTTGTAAATAAACTAATATTCAATGGTATTTTGTTTTGAAGTGAAAGGTTTACAATGAGCCACATCATTATGTATGAATTTTTTATTTACATAACAAAACTCTTTTTTAAAAACAAATTGTTGTTCATTTTATGCGACAAACGTCATAAATTAAATAAATTATTATTATTATATCATTTTTTCATAAATGAAATATATGTACTACCTAACAAATTAAAGGATTTTGATTATTAAAATGGAACGCTTCACAAACCCAAATGACGCCTTTCAATCCATAGGAAATCCTCCCCCAAAAAAAAATCATTACAAAACCAAGAGTATGAATTTTTAATAGAAAAATAATATACAAGCTCATTTTATAAATATAGTGATGTGTAAATGAAATGGTTGACTAATGATAAGAGAAAATATAAAATACATAATTATCTTAAATATTTTAATTGATTATCAAATTATTATATTTAAAAAAAAAGTCTAATTTTTTAGTTAAATCAAATAATAACAATGCCTTTTTTAATAATAAAAAGGGGTAAATTACAAGCACAGTTTTTGAGATTTGCTTAAAATATAAATTATCCTTATAGTTTAGAAAATTAAAAATATTCCCTTCTCAAAAAAATTTATTTAACAAAATTAACTTAAAAAGTAATTATTAATTGTTCTCTTATACAATAATAAAATTACTTGAATTATTAATTGAAATAAATTTCTAACATCATTAAAAATTATTAATTAATTTTATAATTTATTAATAAAATGAACTATTTGTTATGAAATTAAAATTTTGAAGATGTTGTAATTTTCAAAACTATAGAAGGCAATTCATATTTTAAACAAGGGCGAATTACACTAATAGTACTTGTAGTTTGAGATTTATATCACTTTGGTTCTTGACTTTTTTAATTGTGATACATTTAACCCTAAATTTTGAATATTGTTCCAAACAAGAACAATCAAAGATATTTCTTTTGCAAACGGTTCATTTCAAAGGTAAAGTCGTCATACAATTTATTTTGTATTGGTTAACTTGTATATTATTTAAAATGTAATAGCCTTTTTTTTTTAAATGAATAATGATGGAACTTTCTTGATTATAAAGTTATTTTTGATTTGGTTTTCAGAATTTATTTTCAGAAAATTTTTCTAAGAAACTAAAAATTAAATTGATAAAAAAAATTAAAAATACATCATTTTTATATAACTTTATTTTTTGAGATGGTAGAAATGTTTAAATTAATTTCTATTTTTTCAAAAGTCAAATATAGCGACAATTTTGATATCATTATTAAACCAATCCATTAAATTAAAAAATCTAAAACTAAAAATATTTCATATATTAAACATATCGATTACACATTAAAAACCTAATAAACATCTATTATATGATAATCATTTAAAAATATTTGTTAATAATAAATACAACTATCTATTACATGATAACCATCCAAAAATATCAACAAAAATAACCACCCATTACATTATCATCATCCAAACACATACTAAAAATTAATATGGTAAAAAAATAAAAAATAAAAATGTAAAAGATTTATTATTTTTATATAATTTTATTATTGGTAGGTAGAAATGATTTTTAAAATTTTAAAATAATTTTTTGACATTTATTTTGTCAAAATCATTTATATTTTATTAAATTAACGACTTTACCCTTGAAATAGAGTAATAATTCTTTCAATTGTCTTTATTTGAAACGAAATTCAAAATTTAGAATCAAATGTATCACAATTGAACGATAAGAGACTAAAGTAACACAAGCCAAAACACAAGGATCGTTAGTATAATTCGCCCTTTAAACAAATATTAGGAGGTGTATTTATAATTTGAATTGAGAACAAAGAGTAATATTATATCTACTTAAACTCTTACTGATAATTTTACTAAAAACATATATGTCCAAACAATATTGGATATTTAAATATTATTATTTTTTGGGCAAATTACACTAATAATCCCTGTATTTTACCTCTTATGTCACTTTGGTCCCTGTGTTTTCAATTGGCTCAATTTTAACCTTTCATTTTTAATTTCGTTTCATTTTGGTCTAATCAATAACCTCTGTTAAATTATTTAACAGAAAATAGTTATGTGCAAAACATATGATCAACTTTGAAGCGCAAAACAAACATATCAACCTAACCCTTCCTATTCTATCTCTGCAACACCTTATCCCATCTCTGTAACACCCTCTATTTTCCCAACAACACGATGCGCAACTCTAACCAGAGCAACACTGTGGATTCCTCGATCTACGATCCGCCGATCGCCGCCATGCCTCTTTGTCTGCCATCGCTTGACCTCAACCTGACCTACTTCGGAGACGGGAGCGGTAACTTCCTTGGCATTTTTCTAACGCCACGTCCTCTTTTCTTTGACGCTCTTTCGCGGTCCGAGACCTTGCATAACCATCTCAATATGTACAGATTCGATCGAAAAGTGACAGATTTGAACCCTACCATCACTGGTGGGGCTCACAACGACTCCGACTCTTCTTCCGTCGTAGATAACAACGAGTCGGACCGTAGTCTGTCGAGCAAAATCCTCAATTTCGACCTCAACGTCGAGCCCTCCATCAGAAGAAGCCTAATCTCGCCAGAACCGGCATTACCTCCGGCGAACATAGCGTTCCATTTTCCTTCAAACAAACACAGATTTTAGAGAGAAAAGGCAGCCTGACAATGAATCAATGTACTAAGTTATATGTCTCTATCGTAGCCATCTGTCGCCCTAGATTCAACACCGTAGGGTTAAAATGGCGACTGTAGAAGTCCCAGTCGGGGACTAATTCTCCGGCGAACACCCGTTACAAGGTCTCTGGCCTCATGACAGTCCACATCCCCTCTCTCTCTCTCTCTCTCTCACATCTCTCTTCTCTCTCTCTCTCTCTCTCGCTATCCAGATCTATTCTCTTCTTTTTTTTTTCATTTCTTTGTTTGGTTCTTGGAAATTTTTATATAATTTATTGTATAATTTGGTTCTTGTATAATTTGTTGTTTAGTGATAGTGGGATGATAGGGGTAGATGAAGGAGGTTGGATGAAGGCGATGGATATGACGGGTTTGTGCAAAAGACGGTGGTAGATGATTGTGGTAGAGAGTCTAAGAGGAAGAAGATGGTGAAACAAGGAAAGGGTAGTGAAATGTCCATATTGTCCTTGAAAAAGGGTCATATGCGGCTCACATGTTTGTTTTCATCAACAATTTTAACCGGTGTTAACAATTGAACTAAAATGAAACGAAATTAAAAATGAAAGGTTAAAATCGAGTCAATTGAAACACAGGGACCAAAATGACACAGTAGGTAAAATATAGGGAATATTGGCGTAATTTGCCCTTATTTTTTTTAACAACTAATCACATTTAGCCCATATATGTACTTTTAATAAGATTTTTTAGTAACATTGTTAATATATGTAGAATTATTGAAGAAAAAAAAACCTATGAAAATCCATCAGCTAATGAAAGTTGATAACAGTTAAAAACAAAACAAAATAAGGTTGTGCCTTTGTTGTACAAATTGTGTAATTTAAAATAAAATAAACAAACAGATTCATATTTAATTAAATTGATTTATAGAATAAGAAATCATGATATTACATCATACAACTTAATGAACAGAAATACATATAATAAAACTTAAGGAAAAGAAACCGAAACTTGTATGATACCACAGTCTCCTTAAAAAGACTCACCCACCTCACCGCGGGTGCTGGAGGTATGTCGGCGTCTATCTCCCAAGATACGACGGTTTAGACCTGATAACGCAGAAGCACCTTCTGTTTAACTCCGGCAAACTGGCAATGATAGCACTTTCTCACACATGAAAAAGAATATAGGAGCAGACTGACTGTATAATATCGAAGCCAAAAATTTTGAGTAAAATCCAAGGAAGATAGCCTTTTTTTATACACAATGGGAGAAAGAGGAGGAGAGCCTCCCAACCATGAAGGCTGGCAACAAATGTAGCCAATTACTCTTACAAAACTAATATGGAATAAGTGTGTAAGTTACACACTCTATATACACATGTGTGTAAATCTCCAGCCACCAAACAGATCTAACCCAAAAAGGATTTGGTTGGTAGACCACCAATCTGACCCAACCCAAACTTAATCCATTCCAACAAGCCTCAACCCATTCCACAACCCCCAAGTCCGGTCCAGGCAGGTGTCGCGCGCAAGTGTGGCAATTTTTGCATAACCAACTTGGTCCATAATTTTGGCCCAAGCCTATCCTTGAAGCATCCATAACTTACTTCTTTCGAAAAATTTGGATGCCCCAAAGGGTTCACGTCCTTATCAAAATCTTGAGGTTTAAATACCCATCAATACTTTCCTCTATAATCAATTTGGGATATAGCGATCTCGGTTTTAATCCGACTATTGTTACACATTCCGGACCCGGGTTTCATGGTTCGAATATTGTTATCCGTCTTTTCTTCATTCTAACCCTTTGAGTTTGAGTATTGAATGTTTTGGGCGGTGTTTGGGGCAAGTTGGTTGCTAGTTGGACTAGATTGTTGTTATCCAGATTTTGGTCCCTTCGCTCGAGCGAAAACTTTTTATGCTTGAGCGAGGACATCCTTTTGTGTCTGGTCACTCAAGCGATAACTCCTTCGCTCGAGCAAGATTTGTGATCTCCCAGTTTTTGGTTCAGACCTGCAAAAGTTCTAGGGAGGTTATAGTTATTCGCTCGAGCGAGAACTCTTGCACTCGAGCGACGAGCTGTCGTGTTATTGTTCGCTCGAGCGAGGACTCTTGCGCTCGAGTGACTGTCTTCTGTTTGCAAAACTTCTGGGATTGTATTCTACGCTCGAGGGACACTTCTTGCGCTCGATTGAGGTCACTTGTTGTGTCTGGTCGTTCAAGCGATAACTCCTTCGCTCGAGTGAGCCTTGCGTATATCAGTTCGCAGCAGCATATTTTTATATCACTTTTTGATGCCTTTTCACTCTAAAACCCTAATCTGACTCTCTCTCTCTCTCTAAAATCCACTATCTCTCTACATTTTGACCAAGATTCTTTGATCTCTTCACCCTAGTGTCTTTGAAAGAAGGGTAGAGCATCTTGAGAACTTCATTTTTCATCCGATTGGAAGTTGATTTCATCACTTTCGAAGTTTCTCCTATTCTTCTTTGGGCTTCTACACTTGAGGTAGAGATATTCTACACCTTAATATGGTTTTTAACCTAAATATTTGTTGTTATGTATAAATGATGAGCTTTGGGTGTGATTTGGGTAAAGTTAGGGTTTGGGTTCAAATTGAAAGAGGGGTTTTTATATTGGGTTCTATAAATGAACATGGGGGTTTTAAATATGAGGTTACCTTGGGTTAGAATGGTGAAATATAGCCTAGGGATTGATATTTGGAAAATGGGGAAATTTGCCCTAATTTATATTGAATAATTATTTTGTATAAATAATGGAATTGGTATGGAAAATGTGAAATTGGAAGGATGTATGAATGAATGGTGTAGTTGGATTTGTTAGATCACTTACCTATGGAAATTGATGAATTATCTGTTATAAAGATTGTATATCTGTTTAGAAAATAACTGTATTGGGCCATCGGTGGAAGATGGTTATGATTGTTGTAGAAATTGCATGAAGATTAGATAAATTGAAGCTAATCATTTAATTATGTCATTGAATATGACGGTGTGTTAAATACATTGAATATGTGTAATTGAATGTCATTGAATATAACGGTACCTTTAAATACATTGTATATGTATGATGTTTTAGGAGGAGAAATGGGATGTACTCCCGTGTTTTGGGAGGAGATAGGAGATGGAATCCATTGAAATTAAGTTGGCTGGAGTGTCTAGGATGAAAGTCCCAAAATCATATATATACATGGGTGCCGATCCCCCCGGATGAAATTTTCGTAAAATGGCAAGATTAAAGTTTTTATATGTTTGTTATGTTGGTTGAAAACCATTAAGTTGTAGTCTCGATTGGGGTTATTCGGAGAATTATAAACTTGGCCTATAAATTGAGATTAATGAACTAATTTGAAACGAATGAGTGGGAATGGATCTACATGTGAATGTTGGTATCGTGTGGTCCAATGAAAAAGATGTATTTGGTTATAAGTATTGAATATACATACTTGACACTTATATCTTAATTAAATCTCATATATTGTGTTAGACTGTTTCTAATGGGCTTTGGCTCACCCTACTTGGGACACCATTTTCAGGTACCGATGACATGCTCCTCCAAGGACGTAGCTTGGGAAGGACTTAGAAGTTGAAGGCTCTACCTTTGTGTTTTGTGTTTACATGTTTATTTAAGCCAAGGGCTATTAAATGTACAGAGCTTATGACTCTTTTTTGTTGTAACCAAGCAAGTCTTGGAAAGATGTAAATCCGTAGGGCATTTATTTTGTTGTTATTATCTAGTATTACATGCTGTAGATTCAGGATGAGGGTTTATGAATATATGATGCATGTATTGTCTTTTGTAATACAAACTCTGATGAATGGAAATGTATACAAGTTTCTACTATGATCATTTCTCTTATGCATTGGATTATTTGCATTATTTTGGGGGCATGACAACTTGGTATCAGAGCGTACCGGATTGAATACTTTGGGTACGTGGGAAGTGGTTAGTACCACAATGGGTTTGTCTCGCTTGTTAGAGGACTTGAGTATGGATGATATGTGTTTACACGATAACATGCTTATATGATTATATAGGTATAGAATTTAGTTCCTAAGATGTTGATTAGATCTATAGGTTTTTGGGAGTCTTATTAGAAGAGCACTTGATCATTGCTATTTCTAATTAGAACTCTAGCAGCGCTGCGGGAAAATCATTATCTGGAAGAAATTCGTATGTGTTTAAAGTGATTATGTGCTTATGTGGAGTGAATTACTGTTGTCCAACTCATTAAGACGCGAGTGAGTTAGCTTCGGCACATTTATGAATGTGCTAATTTCTATTATTACCTTCATTAGAATGTCAGGACATGGACCGTGGTGGTGGTAGAGCGTGGTAGGCCTAAGCGAGAGGAGATACCGATACCGGATGATATTCGGCACAGGAGGAAGGGGTTTGTTAGGCCAATGTGGCCAAGCCAATAGGTTAACAGGCCATCAGCGCCTTAACCGGCGAAATGGCAGGAACGTTGAGGGAATCCATGGATATTCTTAGGGCTGAGAATCAAGTCCAAGCCCAAGTAGCTGAAGCAGGACCATCTTTTTCTGAAGAGGAAATTCTTCTAGTCAAATCTAGACGAGTTTTTGGGTGATCCAAAGGAACCGCTAAAGGCTGATGAGTGGCTAGAACAAATGATGAAGATGTTTTGAGATGCTTGGCATCAAAGATGGGGGTTTGAGGGTGATCTTGGCGTCCTTCCAGTTGAAGGGAGGACGCGGGTTAATGGTGGAAGTATGCGCGTGGGCGCATTGGAGGGACTTGGGAGGCTTTTGTTGACGCCTTCCAGGACAAGTACTTACCTGCTACAGTAAAGGGAGAAGTTTAGGGATCAATTCACTAAATTAGTTCAATTGAATACACTGGTGGCCGAGTTTGAGGCCAAATTCACCAGTTTGTCAAGGTTTGCACCGGAGTTAGTAGCGACCGAAGAGCGCCATTGCTTGGAATGTGAGAAGCAGTTAAGAAACGGGCTCATGTTTTAGAGTGGCCGGATCCATGATTAGGGACTATGGGCGCCTTGTGAGACTGCCAGCCCATCTTGAGACTATCATGCATGCAGAGGAAGAGAGAATGAGGGGCTCTAGAAGGAGTCAGGATAATGAAGAGGACAGTAAGAGATAGAGGGGTTCAAATCCCCAACAGTCCTAGGGAGCGCATTCGAGGTCCACTTTCCCAGTACAAAGTTCGGGTTCTGGGAGAGGTGGTCAGGGAGACATCACTTGTTTCAAATGTGGTCAGTTAGGCCACAAGTCACCGGCTTGCCGACAAAGAAGAGGAGGGCAGTGAGCAGCATCGTCTTCGACTCGTTCTCAAGGCCAAGGTCAAGGGAGAGGCCAACCGCTCACTTGTTATCAGTGTAGGCAGGCGAGGCATTTAAAGCAGTTTTGCCCACAGTTGAGTGGCACATTTGGTGCATCTGGCTCAAGGCAGACACAAAGTCACCAGCCAGCGCCATCAGCACAAGCCTCGAGGGCCAATCAGGGAGCCTCTTCGGCTCAGTCAGTGCAGCAATCTTATGCTCCGAGGGGTAAGCTGGTAGATCAGAGGCTAACAGGGCGTATGTATGCTGTTACCACGTCAAATCTTGTACCGGCTCCATCTGTTGTGAGAGGTACCTTCATGTTTTGCAATTCAGTTGCTAGTGTGTTGATGATACGGGTGCATCTTATTCCTTTATATCTTCTGCATTTTGCATTGGTTTTGGGATTGGAGTTGGCATAGTTAGTATCTCCTATTTGTGTAGAGTCACCTATTGGTGGTGAGGTTGTTCTGAAATAGGGGTGTCGGGGTTACGACATAGAGGTCGCTGGTCGTTGACTTCCATTTACATTTGTTTTGCTTGATATAACTAGTTTCGATGTTATCTTGGGTATGGATTGGTTATCGTCATACCGGGCTATTATAGATTGCTACCGTCAGAGGGTTACTATATGTACCTCGAGTGGTGATTGCTTTTATTTCCTAGGGGGACCGGGTGGATAGAGTCTTATCATTGGTGTATGATCCGCGAGGGCGGAGTGAGCTTAGTTGTTTTCTTACTAGCTTTCAGAATAGTGAGTGTGATGAAGTTCGGGTCAAGTTGCCAAGACTGGTTTGTGAGTATTCGGATGTTTTTCTTGAGGATCTTACTAGTTTACCACCTTACCGAGAGATCGAGTTCTCTATTGATCTAGTGCCTACCACGACACCGATTTCTATGGCACCTATCGGTTTACACCTGCTGAACTGAGTGAGTTGAAGATTCAACTCCAAGAATTATTAGATAAGAGTTTTATTCGCCCTAGTACTTCACCTTGGGGTGCATCGGCTCTCTTTGCTAAAAAGAAAGATGGAGTGTTGAGATTTTGTATTGATTATCGGAAGTTGAATCGGGTTACTGTTAAGAATAAATATCCAATGCCTCGTATAGATGATCTGTTTGATCAATTGAAAGGATCCTTATTGCTTCTCTAAGATAAACCTGAGATCGCGTTACCCATCAGTTGAGAGTAAGGGAGGAGGATATCCCGAAGACGGCATTCCGTACACGGTATGGCCACTACGAGTTTCTTGTGATGCCTTTTGGGCTAACCAATGCTTCAGCTGTATTTATAGATTTGATGAACCGAATCTTCTGAGAGTTCTTAAACCGTTTGTGGTTTGACTTTGTAGACGACATCCTTATTTACTCACTCTCCTGAGGAAGAGCACGAGGAACACTTGTGAGTGATACTTGAATTGCTTAGAGCCCATAAGCTGTATGCTAAGTTTGGGTGAAAGATAAACAGATTTCTAATTCTCTCTAAAAAATATCTCTTTTTTTTTATATCATTTATTTCTTCTTTTTTTCATGTATTTATAATTTCCATATTTGCACCAAAAATTAAAAGAACGGTTTTAAAAAGAGACATTTATTCATAAATTTCTTTTCACCTATTTATATTTCACTTAGTTCAAATTATTTTTTTATATTCCAATAAGTCTTATAGGTAACATAGTAACCATTATACTCCTAATATTAATAGAGTGAAACGCGCATTAATGTTCACACATCGACAATGTGAATGTTTCATAATGTAAACATTAACACTGTCAAATTTATTTAGAGTGTTGCTATTAGCACCTCATCAATTATTTTGGACCCTCTATATTTTAGCTTATTATTATTATTATTCCAATAATAACCTCAAATGAAATAATAAAAAGGACATCAATAATTTTGGGGACACCCCATCTCACAATTTAGCTTACACACCCATTACATCCTGCGTTAGGGTTTATGAGAGTATCCACCTTCATCACCACCCATCCATCTTTCCCAAATCCCACCTTCAAACTACTACCCACCCTTAATACATTGAAAACCCTTTGGCGGCAATATTCCTATGGTAAACGGTGGCAATCATTTGATTACCTACACTTCTCCAACAATGACAATGAGTGGAAATTTTTTGGCAACTACAACTCCATGAGATGAGAGGAGTACAATAATAAAAACTCAGAGAAGTTCCTAACTTTGATGATGTTTTTAACTTAGAGGAGATTGGCCTTGTAAAGATAAGTTTCTTGAAAAAATGGCAAAAATAGTAAAAATTGTTCGTTATTTTTTTCAAGAATGAACTCCCAAACATATGGCCAAAATTTGGGAACAGGGGCCCCGAATATTGTTCATTTGTTCGGGAACAGGTAACCAAACATTTCTTATTTGTTCAAGAACAGATAACCCAAAACTCGTGAAAATCGCGGAATTCACAAAAAAGAAATTTTGAATCAACAATAAAAAAAACCTACATTTATTTTCTCAAGTCATGAACAAGTATGTGGAGATGAAGTAGTAATCACTTTCATGGGTTTTGTTAGGATTTTTGGGAGAAAAGCTTTTTGGGGTGTGGGAATGTACATTTAATTGAATGGGTGAAATGTTTTCACAAGGATAATTTTGGTATTATTTGGGTGGGGAAGAGAAAAGAAATTTTCAGAATTTTAAAATTTATAAGTGAGGGTTCAAAGAAATAGGGATCCAAAATACTTGATGGGGTGCTAATGACAACACTGTTTATTTAAGATAAATGCTCACATTATGAAACATTCAAATAATCTAAAATAGTGCACATCAAGTTGCCAATGCTTCAAAAAAAATTTACAAAGGTAAAATTATTCATAAATTACTATAAATATGAAAATTATGATTTAATAAATCAAATATCCTAAAATAATAAAATTTGTTAAAATATAAGAATAACTTATGTATTAATTAAGATACAAGTTATAATAAATTCACCGCTTTCAAAAATATCTCTTTTCACAAAAGCCAAAGAGAAAAGTTAGGGATCATGATAAAAACTTTCATAAAAATGATCATGAAAGAATTATGACCTTGGATTACCTTGATTAGAGTGTGTGGTGCTTTGTTTTAAGTGTAGTCCAATGGTCATAAATCTTTCATGATCATTTTCATGAAAATTTTTTCATGATACCTAGTATTGCTCAAAAGCCAAAACAACTCAGATTTTAAATTGAGAAGCACCAAAGTGCCTTGTCAGCACCAAATTCCACGTCATCACCTTCATACCAATCTCCTCCTGCAAGTAGCATCAACCCTTTTGCCATGTTTGCAAGTAATCCCAGCATACCGAAAACTGCCTCCTCGTCATGTAAAACATTTTCTCCGGAATATCCTCCGGCTTCGTCACGTCACCAGAAACCTTCAACGTACTCCAACGATGGCCGAAACGTTTCTCCCGCCTCAGTCGCCGCCTTGTGAATATCAATGGGAAAAAAGATTAGAAAAGTAACGAAAACATATGATTTTGATTCCAAAATTCATTTTTTAGAAAATTTTTGGTTTTTGGTTTTTTTTTTACTAAATTTTTTTAATATTTTAAGAATTTTTTTTAAAATTTTTAGACATACTTAACATAAATATACTTAAAAAGTATAATATTTGTAAAAAAAAAAATTAAAATTTACTAAATACCAAAAATAACAAAAATTTAATATATTTTTCATATTTTTGTGTATTTATTAAATTTTTAAAATATTTTTTCACAAATATTTTACTTTTTAGATATATATCTAAGTAAGATGTATCCAAAAAAGTAAAAAAATTATTTAAAATTTTAAAAATATGCACTAAAAATTAAAAACTACGAATTGAATTCAAAAAATTAAAACTAAACACATTAAATACAACTGGGGATTATATTCATGTCAATCTGTATAATGGGGTTTAAGGTTGTATTTAAATATTGAATTTAAAGAGAAATTTATGGTGAGAAAAAGAGAGACAAAGTCATAAAACATTTTGAAAGGGATGATGAGATCTAAGAAATGCGAGAGACACAAATTTTTTTGAACTCAGATCCTCTCCATTGTATTATTATAATAATAGAAGATCTCTATCGTATCATTTAAGAATTGTGAAATAATTATAAAAATTCATTAGTATTTTAAATTTAAAAGAATCATTACAAGTCATTCGATAATTTAATAGAGATCTTCCATTACAACTTTAGAATGGAAATGATTATAATCTAAGCTGTAGACAGTTATTGGCGTTACCAACACAATTTTAGGGATGCGAGTATTGCGAAGAACTTATTGCACTGTTATTTTCATCCCAACACAGTTTTGCCCATCATACTCTTTTTATTGGAATGAAGTTAACTGTGATAGATATGGTATTATTTCAAAAAAGCGAAAAGTTAGGGATCCTGAAAATTTTTTTATGAAAGTTTATGATCTTTAGATTACCTTGATTAGTGTGTGGTGCTTTATTCTAAGTGTAATCCAAGGGTCATAAAACTTTCATGATTATTTTCATGAAAGGTTTTTCATGATACCTAACATTGCTGTTCCAAAAATAGTTAGTGTTGTTGTACCTTGCAAGAATTAGACCAATCTCAAGTGAGACTTTAATACTGGCTCTATTGCAAAGGTTACAAGATCGTCTAAGTTTAAATTTCTGTCTTTGAATTCTTTTTTTAATGTAGTCTTAATTTTGTATTTTAAGATTCTCACATTATGCAATTGGAATGAGTTCATACAAATTCTTTTATCCTATTTCAATTCTAATCCTATTTCAATTCTAATCATATAATTATATTGGAAATTTTTATTACATTATTTGAGGATTTGAATATATTAAGGCACATAATCATTTAGTGGTTGAATGAGAATTTGAAATCCTTATAGAAAGTCCAATTTTAAAATTATATATTATTATACATATATGGTAAATAACAAGTTTCATGACCAAGAAAACTATCTAACTGAGGATTGTCTAATTGGACCTTCGCACTCAAATGGAACCGCTCGTTTAACAACAACATCATGACTAATATCCCTTTTATTGATAACTACTTTTACAGTTTTACATACTACACACTACACTACTAATAAATCTCTGCTGATGTAGAAATTATTCAATGATAAGGAAGATTCCATAGTTATGTGTCCATCTAATAAAATTATATCATTTCTTCATTATTTTTTATTTTTAGCATCATATAATTTTTAATCCCCGCTAGTGATAGGGCATTCCGTCAAAGTAAAATTCAGATAAAGATAATTTCTGATTATATTACTCAGAGCACACATCTTTTGTCTTTTCCAAATACTTGTAATTTCCTACTTGCACTTTAAGAAATATCTATTTTTTGTCTTTTTCCATTTCTTTATCTTTTTTTATATATATATTTTTTTTGGTCTTCATATTATCATATACTTATAATCTCCGTAGTGGTTGTGAGTTTGGGTTGCTGCTGCGTACGATGCATAGTAACAACTGTTGCGTATATTATTAGAGGCTTACTTTAAGGCCTGATTTAATAATTTAAATGGTTCATATTTTAAAAAATATCGAATATAATATATTTGTAAAAAATTATGACAATCGGATTTTATTGACTTTTTCATCAAATCACATTTATATTTAAAAAAATAAATATAATTTGAAATATAAAAATCAATACAAATGTAATTTGATGAAAGAGATAATAATATTCGATTGACGTGATTTCTTACAAATAAATTCTACTCAATACCTTTTAAAATATGAATAATTTAAATTATCAAATCAAATCTTAAAATAAATCCAATAAAATGCAGAGCAATTACTGATGCGCACCACGCGTGCAGCAACCCCAGACTGAGTTGTTGCACCCAAAATATTAAAAGTGAGGTTTTTTACAAAATATCTAGCTTTTAAAAATATCTGTGTCTGACTATACAAAGCGAAAACAAGTCAGATTTTAAATTGAGAAGCTCCAGAGTGACACGTCGTCACCAAGTTCCACGTCATCACCCTGGTACCAGTCTCCTCCTTCAGAGTGAGGCGGTGGAGGAGGTAGCATCATCCCTTCTGCCATGTTTGCAAGCAATCCCGGCATCCCGAAAATTGCCTCGTCGTCCATGAAAAGCAAATTCTCCGGCATTGTCGTCTCAGTCGCAGTTTCAGTTGCTGTTGTAGTTGCAGTCGTTGTCAATGTCGCATCCTCTTCTGGCTGTGCCACGTCACCTGGAACATCCTTCTTCTCCTCCAACAACGGTGGCCGAAACATTTCAGCCGCCTCGGCTGCTGCTTTCTGAATATCCTTGGGATCCAATGAAGCCGGAACGGGCAGCCTCCAAACCGAGTCAGCAAAATTGACACAAGCCATCCGACTTCTCAAAGCAATGGCAGCAACGTCGTGAGCTCTGGCAGCCATTTCCGCTGTTGGAAATGTACCGAGCCATATCCTCGACTTCTTATTGGGCTCTGCGCACTTCGCAGACCAGGTGTGGGCGTTCCTCCACCTCACACCTCGGTACACTGGGTGCCGAGTCTCCTTTACTTTCTTCCTCCCTCCCCTCTTCTTCGGATTCCTTGAAGCCAACAAAAGCTCGTCGTCAGAACAGATTGCAGCTGGATGAGCACCAGTGCCCCTATCTGACGCCGATGAGCATTCCGTGACTTCTTTGGATGAGAAACCTGACCCACTAGGAAGTGAATCAGAATAGTGAGAAAACATATTTTTCTTGCTCGAATCCATCGATGGATTCATCACTATTCTGATTCACTATTCTGATTCAAGAAAAATATGTTTTCTCACTATCTTGCTCGATGGATTCATCGATGAAAACTATTCTGATTCAAGAAAAAACATATTCTGAGCATTCCGAAAATTGCCTCGTCGTCCATGAAAACATATTTTTCTCGAATCCATCGATGAATCCATCGAGCAAGAAAAATATGTTTTCTCACTATTCTGATTCACTTCCTAGTGGGTCAGGTTTCTCATCCAAAGAAGTCACGGAATGCTCATCGGCGTCAGATAGGGGCACTGGTGCTCATCCAGCTGCAATCTGTTCTGACGACGAGCTTTTGTTGGCTTCAAGGAATCCGAAGAAGAGGGGAGGGAGGAAGAAAGTAAAGGAGACTCGGCACTCAGTGTACCGAAGTGTGAGGTGGAGGAACGCCCACACCTGGGTCTGTGAAGTGCGCGAGCCCAATAAGAAGTCGAGGATATGGCTCGGTACATTTCCAACAGCGGAAATGGCTGCCAGAGCTCACGACGTTGCTGCCATTGCTTTGAGAAGTCGGATGGCTTGTGTCAATTTTGCTGACTCGGTAGTAGTAATATGATAGTTTCAAGTGTTTGGATGAGAATTAGAGTGATGAAAAATATTTAGTTTGTTTTTGAGAGACAAACCCAGAAGAGTGTGGATGAAATATATATATGGATGGCTTATTTATTATGGGAAGTGAAGTTTCTATATATAGATAAAATTGGCGTATGTACGAACGCGTCAAATAAGTAGTAGCCAGGCCGGAATATGGGACGGCGCATAGTTTCAGTGAGTTGAGAGACAGAGATAGAGAGAGAGAGAGAGAAATGTTTTGTCGTCAAGTGGACGTGTTGTGTGTGTGTGTGTGTGTGTGTGATCGCGTGTTGTTTCGTGGTGATGTAGCGAGTGGGGGGATTAATTAATGAAAAATATTTGGTAGTTTAAAATTTTATGGTTTAAATGGCTCAAATCTATCAAAATGAAGTCGTTTTACACTCAAAATCTGTCAAAACAACATTATTTTGAGTGATTTGAATCACTTTAGTCACAAAATTTTAAATTACCTAACATTGTTGTTAATTAATTTTGGCTTTGCCATTACTTTTTTTTTAACCTAACGCTGAGTGATTGATTTGAGAAAACTACTTTCCCCAATTACACTGTCACACCAAAAAGATTGTAGAGCAAAAATGCCAAATAAATTATTAAATATTTTATATAATAATCTCATGAATCTTACATTAAATATTTTATATAATAATCTCATGAATCTTACATTTATATAGATATTATATAAAATGTTTAATAATTATTTAAAATATATAAGGACATTCATAAGATACTCCAACTTATTATTTATTCGTTGAAAATCCATTGTATGGTGTGGAATCTCCTGAATTCCGTGGATAGAAAGATTGCTGACGTCTGAGTCAAACATTGGCTCGTTGGGAATTCCGTCCTTGTTACAGTTTTCAATAGACAAATTCCTCACAATTATACCAAAGGTGCGCTATCAAATAATAGTGGGTGTTTCAATATGAATTTTCACATCAGAGTGATCTTAAACTGTATTTCTCATCTATACTATATATTAAGGAAAATGGTCTTTTAAAGCTCTAACATGTCAATCCTAATTTCCTAATTTTTTATTTTTTTTTAAAAAAAATTGACTTGGTGATTAGTTCAAAGATTGTAATAATTACACTATTGAATAACGCAATAAATGAAATCCTAATTTCCTTACTTTTTACATCCCCAAGAGACCCATGTAATTATTGTGTAAATGGCTCTTGATTTTTTTCCCTCTTCATTTTTTTGTTTTGTTTTTTGAAAAAACAAATAAATAAACACTTATTAAATTCTTTCAAACTCCTCGGTCAAACCTCATGTATTTAATTTATATATGAAAAAAAATTAAAACAAATATAAACCAATCCTAATTTCCTAATTTTTTATTTTTTTTTAAAAAAAATTGACTTGGTGATTGGTTCAAAGATTATAATAATTACACTATTGAATAACGCAATAAATGAAATCCTAATTTCCTTACTTTTTACATCCTCAAGAGACCCATGTAATTATTGTGTAAATGGCTTTTAATTTTTTTCCCTCTTAATTTTTTTGTTTTGTTTTTTGAAAAAACAAATAAATAAACACTTATTAAATTCTTTTAAACTCCTCGGTCAAACCCCATGTATTTAATTTATATATGAAAAAAAATTAAAACAAATATAAACCAATCCTAATTTCCTAATTTTTTATTTTTTTTAAAAAAAAAATTGACTTGGTGATTGGTTCAAAGATTATAATAATTACACTATTGAATAACGCAATAAATGAAATCCTAATTTCCTTACTTTTTACATCCTCAAGAGACCCATGTAATTATTGTGTAAATGGCTTTTAATTTTTTTCCCTCTTAATTTTTTTGTTTTGTTTTTTGAAAAAACAAATAAATAAACACTTATTAAATTCTTTTAAACTCCTCGGTCAAACCCCATGTATTTAATTTATATATGAAAAAAAATTAAAACAAATATAAACCAATCCTAATTTCCTAATTTTTTATTTTTTTAAAAAAAAATTGACTTGGTGATTGGTTCAAAGATTATAATAATTACACTATTGAATAACGCAATAAATGAAATCCTAATTTCTTTACTTTTTACATTCCCAAGAGACCCATGTAATTATTGTGTAAATGGCTCTTAATTTTTTTCCCTCTTAATTTTTTGTTTTGTTTTTTGAAAAAACAAATAAATAAACACTTATTAAATTCTTTCAAACTCCTCGGTCAAACCCCATGTATTTAATTTATATATTAAAAAAAATTAAAACAAATATAAATATCTATAATTATCCCGTGCATAGCACGGGTGATAGGCTAGTTATTCAGAAAGGAAACCGCCTGTAGATAGAAATTAGGGAAAAAAATTACTAATATATAGAGGGATTGTATTTTTATAATCTTTTATTTGCACCTCACTGCTAACACACTTGCACCTCCCATATATTTTATAATTTTTTCCTAACTCTCACTTGTATATATATTCTCTCTTATTCATATTAGTGGTTGGTATACGAAAAGTGTGTCCAATTCAAATAAAATAAAATATTTATTATATATTGTGTGTAAGAGTCTTCTTTGAAAAATCTAAGATTCAAGTCTCACTTTTCTTATTTATTTATTTTATTTTGAAATAAGAAAATTGAGGAACATGTGGCGTAAGGAGAAACAAACAAAGGTTTAAACACTAAGTTTAGCCTATACTTAATATAATAATATAGATGAATGTTTTGTGTGTATCTAAAATGTAGTTGAATTTCTTATGTGAAGTTTCGCATTGTCTAGTTGGTAATGAATGTTGTAATCTAATACGGGTCTTCTTGTTTTCCGATTATGTTCAGGCAATTAATGTCCTACGCACTACGCCAAAACAGGGCATTAACGACGGTTTTTTTAACGGCAGTTTCGTTACTGCCGTTTAAAGATACTATTAACAGCGATAACGAAACTGCCGTTAATACCGCCGTTAATGTATCTTTAACGGCGGTTTTCGTTACCGCCATTAACAAAACCGCCAATAATGACCCTTTAACGGCAGTAATGAAACAGCGTTAAAAAACCGCCGCTAAAGCCCTCTCATTACCGCCGTTAATGACGGCGGTCTTTGTCGGCCGAGCTCCGGTGAGTGGTGACCACGCGCGGCTAAGGTTGAACATGACCATCTACAATAAAGTAAAAGTAATGTTTAAATATTTATTTTGGAAATACATTTCATGAACAGTGGCTGTGGTGGAGTGGTTGGTGTGGGTGGTTGAGAGGTTGAGGGTTCAAGACTTGGGGAGTGCAAGAAGAAAAATTATTTTGAAAAATTTGAACCTATTTACCGCGGTAAAGAACCGCCGTTTTTGGTCTTATATTACTGCCGTTTTTGGGCGACTTTTAACGACGGTAATTTATCTTTTTATGACGGTTGTACTTTTTCCGACACGCGCATAAACGGCGGTAACGAAACCGCTGTTAATACCGCCGTTAATGGCTTTAACGGCGGTAAAAAATCGTCGCTAAAGCCCAATTTTGGCTTAGTGACGATTGATTTCAAGATTTATGCTATCACTCGAAGGCCCTGTTTGGTAGAGCTGTGTGAAAGTGCTTATAACTTATATCTTAACGGCTTATAGCTTATAACTATGAACATAAGCTGATTTCTGACTTATAAATTAAGCTTCTCCTGCCCCACTCAAAGAATAAGTGATTTCTGACTTACAAAAAGCTATAAGCTGTATTGTTAAGCTAAACCAAACACATCAAAATAGCTTAAATTAAGCTGAAAGCTGAAATAAGCTGTACCAAACAGGGCTGAAATCAAAAAAGCAGCTGATTCAAATAGCCTCGATGAGGTTGATCCCGAGCTTTTTAAACCCTCGTTTGGTATAATTTAGTATGACTTTTTGGCTTTTTAGATCTTGGCTAAAATAATTATATTTGCGATAAATTTTGACTTTTTTTTTAATTGATTTGATAGTTGTAAAAGAAAAAGTAAAATAATTATGATTTGATTGTAATATTTTATTTTATTGACTCACTTAACCTATTTTATCTTTATTAACTGATTTAGTCAAAAAAAATCTCAAGCCAAACGGAGCATTTGATGAACTGCAGATCCAGTAATGTTAATGTTGGATGATATTTGTGAACAGAAAAAATTGGTTAATGTTAATGTTGATGTTGATGCTGGAAAAAGAAGCCTATATATATATATATTATATATAGAAAAAAAATATCCGTGCAAGGCACGGAGCACTATTATAATAAATTTATGTTTCACGAATATTTAAAAAAATTAATAAATTTAAATTTCACAACTACAATTAAAAATTTATACAGGGAAAAAAAAATATTAATAATGAAGTATCAATGATATTTTTAAAATTATGAAGACAATGATAGATTGTATTTTGATTGAAAATGAAGTAACCATAAGAAGTTATACTATTCTATATATAAATTTGTATCAAATTCTATTGGAAAAATTACACACAAGAAAAAAAAAATCCCAGGATTTGAACCATGTAACAAAATAAATTTTTAATTTTTAATTTTATCAATTTAAATTCTAAATTTTTAATTTGTTTTCAATCTAAATTATTTGTCTATTTTTGTTTAATAAAACGGACAAAAAAAATTATATTTAATCATTAAACTCATTGTAAGTGAGAAAATATCTAAAATATAATTTCTGTCAGATTTAATGACTAAAATATATATTTTTTTCATTTATTTATAGGCAAATGGTTTACATTGAAAGCAAATCAAAAGTTTATAGTTTAAATTGACAAAATTCAAAATTCAAAATTCAAAATTTATTTTGTTATAAGGTTCAAACTCTAATTTTTTTTTTAATTTTTTTTTATTATAATTTTCCCAATTCTATTTGTATATCATTACTCTCAAATAAGAATCGGAGATTATTGCATTACGATTGATTAGGATGCCCTAAAAAACAGTTAATTATTTTTTACTATTAATTGGATTAAAAAGGAAAAATAATTTGAAGTGACATAAAAGTACCTTCAACAAATATATTATTTCTTAAGTGACTGCCTATAATATTTGACATTTTTTAATCTCTAAACATTCCATAAAATTCTTATTTACTTAAGCAACATTTGGTATTGTCCTATCCAACACTGACTTAAACTTTAACAACCCCCCCCCCCCCCCCCCCCCAAAAAAAAAAAAAAAAAAAAAAAAAAATTATCATTTGTCAAATACATAGATTTTTTCTAGCAATAATAACCTTATCATAAAAGTGAAAAATTTAAAATTTTACCATAAGCATTTGTAAAACCAGCTCAAAAAAAATATTTGGATATTATTTGTCATCATTGAATAGCAATAAATATTAATCTGATAAATTTATGTATAATACTTTATTAGCATCTCATATGTCATAATTTTAGTGATTTAATTGGTTCATACTCATATTTATTTATTATGAATAGAGTATTGATAAATAATGACTCAATTTGGTATCACCTGTAACTGAGTTTTTATGATTATAACGTATTAGATTATTAGTTTCAAAGAATTAAAATAAGTTGTGAATTTGTATGGTATAACTTTTTATATTCTGTTTAAAATAAAGGTTAAACTTGTTTTGATTACACGTTATATGCAAATATCTAACATTCACTCAAAAATTATAATTAAGATAAAAGAAATAGAGTTATTTTGTCCATATAAATTAAGGCCAAGTTTGGGAGACTAAATAAGTGCACTTTTTGACTTTTTATGAAATATGGGTTAGATTTGGGTTGGGTTTGAAGTGATGTGTTAAAGAGGTGATGTGACTTAAATAAGATGATGTGACTTAAATAGGATAGTGACTTTTTGACTTTTTAGATTTTTTTGAAGATGCCAAACTTGGCCTAAGAGTCTTAAATAAGTTTCAAAAATTATATTTTACAACTTAAAAGTATATCATTTTTTATTTTTCAAATTAGTTGAAAAATATAATATATTATAATCTAAAATTGCAATCAAACACGATTAGTGAATTTTTTTAATTAAAATAATTGATTTATAAGTGTTGTCAAAAGTGACAAAAATATAAACAAAATATAAAAAATACAAAATTGCCCAAGCAAATAATAAAGAAAATAGAAAAAAGAAGAAAAGCACACAAAATAGGGGCGAAAGTGAAAAGAAAAATAAAAGCCATCTTGTACTGTAGTAAGTACTAACTCCCTCTCATATATAAACAACGCTGCTGCAGACCTCTAATTAGAGGTGCAGCTGTACAGTTTTAGTGAGCTGTCAAGCAATAAAAAAAAAAATAAAAGAAAAACAGTGAAGTAAAAGACAAAAGAAGGGAAAGAAAAAGACAAATTAGAGCTCCATTAGTGATTTTTTTTTAGAGGTCTGAATCATTTTTCATATATAAATGTATAGATATATCTATTCATCAATCAAGGTTAGTAATCCCGTATCGAACAGAGTAGGATCATTTTTGTTATTGGTACGATATGTTTTCGTACAATTACGATTTAAGGTATCGTTTTGAATTTATCGCTATAAATATTATACATTAATATTTTTTATATTTACTTCTAAATTTAATGTTCAGAATAAATTTAAGTGTGTTATAATTAAGAATACTCTAATTTAGATATTCATGAGTGCATCCTTTTAAACAGTGAGATGGTGTAATATAACAATTCTAGAATATTCTTTGTAAATGATACAGAACTTTTTTTTTTTTTACCTCTACAACTTTCACAGACACATATCAGTTAGAGATAGGAGAAAAAAATTAAAAATAAAAGTTGACCAATCACAATACATTAAGGTAGTAGGGGTTTGCCAAAAAAAAGGATCTCAACTTTTTACTCAAATAAAAAGCGAGAAGTTATTTGTTGCTCTTAACTTATATTCACAGTGTGTTCCAAGTATATTCTGATTGGTAAAAAGTGAAATTTATAATTTCATATTAAGTGATTAAAAAATATTAGGAGATATAAGAATTTGTAATTGACTTAAGACATAGCCACATAGTATCTAGAATCAATGAATAATTTTAAAAAAAATAAAAAATGTATGGCTTTTTGGCTTCGTTTGGGAAGTGTATGACTTTAAAAAAACGAATAATTTTTGGCTTCGTTTGGGAAGTGGGTTGGTTTTTTGATTTTTTGGCTATTTTAACCTAGGGCTAAAAGGCCTGGTTTGAGAAGGATTTTTTATTTTTTTTGACTTTTTTGTGAGAGAAATAATATAATGATAATAGGTTAGATGTGATGTTTTATCTTATTGAACCAAAAAGTCTATTTTATTTTTTTTAACTATTTTAATCAAAAAAATCCCTAAAAGCTTCTTCCCAAACAGAGGCTTATTCAAAATATCCGAAAGTGACGGAAAAATCAGCTGAGACGGAACTAGTTGGCCCGCGTACCAATTATTTTGTTTGGTCTTAATTTTTAGAAATTGAGATTTTTATTTTTTTTAGTGAATATTTTTAAAATTTTAATTAATTTTTTTTATTTTTCAGATACATTTTATTTAGATATATTTAAAAAGTAAAATATTTATAAAAAAATATTTTTAAAAAATAATAAATATATAAGAATACAAAAAATATACTAAATTTTTATAATTTTTTGTATTTTTGGTATTTAATCAATGTTTTAAAGATTTTTTTATAAATATTATAATTTTAAAGTGTATTTATGTTAGGTGTATCTAAAAATTTAAAAAAATTACTTAAAATATTTTTTAAAAAAATATTCAGTGAAAATCAAAAAATACGGAAATGTGTGAGTTTTTAATTTGGTAAATACCCAATGATTGCGAGCCCAATTCTTTACTATATCATTGTTGGTGAATTTATAGATCAAATATGTAGGTATGTAACATTACTCTAAAATAAAATAAAAAGAGAAAAATTTTATTTTATCTTTGTAGTTTATTTTGAGGCTATTTGGGATACAAATTTGAGATTAAAATAGTCAATAAAGACAAAAAATAAAATAAAATAAAAATAATTAATAAGACAAAATATCATATCTACATCTTAATTATTTTATTTTTTTCTCTCAATCATTAAATCAACTAAAAAAAAAAAAACAACTATCATCCTAAACACAACTTTTTTAACCAAGCTGAAATAGTCAAAAAGTCAATTAAAATAGTCAAGTTTCCAAACGAGCCCTATATGTGTAGTTTACCTTTGACACTACGAAATAATCACATAACTTGTGATTTGTGAATTAAAATACACCATTTATATCGATAGTATGTTTTGAAAAAAGACTAAAATATTCTTGTAAATACGTAATCTTGGGTGTTTGGCAAGTTGGTTTGTGGCTAAAATAGTTACAACAGACAAAATTTACATGCATTTTCATCCTATTTTAGTCACAACAAACAAAACATCACATCCAACCCATAATCATTACACTCTTCTCTCACAAAAAATGTCAAAAAAGCCAAAAAGTTAAAAAGTCCTTCCCAAACCAAACTTTTCAGCCCGTGCTAAAATAGCCAAAAAAGTCAAAAAATTAACCCACTTCTCAAACGAAGGCATGTAAATTACATGCATTTTCATCCCTTTTTATTTTTTATTTTTTATTTTAAGATTCACATCCTAAAACGTTGGATATGGATACGTAATTCTCTTATGTCCAGGCATTATTTTACACTTTTTATTAGTTTGGGCGAAATGTTTGACAATACAAATTTAATCCATAAATTACTTTAGATTATGGACTTATTTTCAAATTTTAAAGAGACAATCAATACATAAAGTAAATCGTAGGAGTAATAAAGGGTTAATTATCAACTAGTCTCATTAAGTGTACTTAAATATCTATAAGTGTTGTCGATTTTTTAAATATACCAATAAATCATACACTATTTATGTTTCCAAATGCACTAATAAATCCTACATTACCTATGTTTTCCTTATTAAATTCTTATATATCAAATTCTTTCATCTTCTCTTCTCTTCTCTCTCTCCAAAAGATTCATACTAACTTCGTCATCTACCCACTACCACCACCGTCATCGTTCGGTTATTGCCATTATTCACCAACTATCGCCACCATTGTTGCTCTACACACTACTAATACTATTCACTATCTACCGCCACAAATTTACCACCACCTTTGCAAATTTTTACTCCACCATCGTCAATCTACACTTTAACCATTGCCAATTTACACAACCATTACATCACCACCACCTCCTCTATCATCATCCTCGTTAGTCGCTATTTTTCAGCAATGACATCTAGATCTACACCGATCTAGTTGTTGTAGTAGTCAAATAGACTCTACATGACTTTAAACAATAGTAATTCTCTATTTCTCGCATACATCTCTCTCTCTCTCTCTCTCTCTCTCTAAACAAATTTGCTACAAACCAAATTCAGATTTTTTTTCAGTGATAAATTTATCAATCTCTCTTATGTTTTATGTGTGTGTAAGAGGATGATGGGTTATTGAAAGTGAGTGAGTAAATATAAGTAGTAGTGAATGAATCAAAATTGTCGTTTGCAATTTTTTTACAAATCGTGTTGGTGAAAATACCAAAAAAAATTATATTTTATTGATAAATAATGCAAAGAAAATGAGATACAAATAGATCAGGCTAAGTCACGGATATCTCGTTTTCTTTAAGGAGATTAAGCCCACTACAGTAGGAAGAATCCAAATACTGATACAGTAATCACAAAATTATGACTTGTCCCATCTAGGATACAACAGCCCGACCACTTGTCGTATGGTTCAAGCCAACTCTGTATAAGATGATGAACCCAAAGCTCCACCAAGAAAAAACACCCTTCATTGGCTAGTAATCTCTCAAATATATAAAATAGTTAGTGTGTTGGTGTAGAAAAGAGTAGATGAGATGAACTATTTATAGGCCACTAGGACTATACAAAATACATTAAAAAATAATAATGACTATGAATCTAGAGAAAAGGGGGAGTCTCCAAAAAATTAATTCACTACCAAGTCCATGAACCTAATTAATCTCCATTCATGAACAAGACAAAAAGTTACCAAAATAATTAATCTCCATTCATGAACAAAATAAAAGAAGATTCATGAATAAAAATATAAATAAATAACTAAAATATATTAAAATAGTCCAACAAATCGTTTGTAATTTTTTTACAAATCATTGATATTAGTGATTTTATTAACTTTTTTTTAATGATAAATTTATCACTAGATATGTTTTTGTGATGCTCTAAAATTTTAGAACATCAAGTATAAAAAAAATAAATATGACGAAGAAAAAATTAAATAAATATAGCTTTACATCCTTAATTTAACCTTACATTTCTAGAAACATAGTCATTGATTTAAAAACAATAGTAAATAAAAATTTAGAATTATCCAAGTACAGGAAACAGCGTCAAACGATAAGCATAAAACAATAAGTAGTTAGGATGTTAAAAACTATGCTATTCCAGCCAAAACTTCAAGTCAATCAAAGGCTCCACAATATCACCAATCATGTTTTCAGCTTCCATCCCTTCCTAGTCAAAACCTGACATCAAATGCACAAAAAATAAAATAAAATAAAATAAATAAAAAAGAACTTAACTTTATTTTAAAATAATAGATCTATAAACATAATAATCATAACATAACAATATACATACAACACAAAGCTACGATCTTTCATTAAAATTACTAATTTATTAATTACTAAATGACATTCTTGCCGTAGAGACTTTTTCACCCAACTGTTAAGCCAGGGCGACAAATGATTTAAAACCTTTTTGGTCAAACATTTAAATGCTACAACTTGTAACTATCAAAAAGAGACCTACACCTAGGGTTATATACTCTGTTCTCCCTATTGTTGTACCACCTGCATATCCTTCTTTATTTCAAAATCAAAATATCGGTAAGGGTTTAAATATGTCCCGTGTCATCTTAAGATTTTGTGACATGACTTGCTCAATAGATCTCAAAACTAAAGCTTACCTTAAATAATTGGTAATTATCCGCCAACTGCTAATTTCAAAAGTCTGCTAGTCTATTTAATCAGTTATTCTAATAATCACCATTTTTTACATACTCAAGTCATCACCCATACCACGCCATTTTTATTACAATTTGTTATTAGAAATATAAACACATATGCTCTAAAATTTTCAATTGAAGATACCTGTTATCGTAAACCGTCACATACTAATAAATTAAATTAAGTCACAACATCACATAAAAATCTAAGTAATAACATCATGCATACATATACTAACATAGTACAAGATTTAAATAACAGGAGTTTTCTTAAGTGTGCAATTGCACACCATGTGCCACTTACACAAAAAGTGTAAGTGTAAGGTATAAGTATAAGTATAAGGTGTAAGCGTAAGGTGTAAGTGTAAGGTGTAAGGTGTAAGTGGGTTGCATATGGTGTGCAACCTCAAAAAATGTGTAAGTGTAAGTTTTAATTTTTCACAAAAGGTGTAAGTGTAAGGTGTAAGTATAAACTGTAAGGTATAAGGTGTAAGTTGCACACCATAACCAAACCCTAAATAACAATACTACCAAACACTTAGTTCGGTACCGCACATTTGGGGTCCTTTTTCTTTTATTTTTCAAAATTTCAGATTCAGGATTCTAGAAATAAAATTACAAATAAAATAGTTTAAAAAAAACTCTAAAACTCAGAAAAATTGTACAAGAGTTAACTAAATCTGTTATAGTGATTTTGCAAAAATAATTTTCGGAAAATAAATTATATAAAATTGTAAAAAAATTCTAGAAGACACAGAACTCAAATTTAACACATTTTATCAAAATAATTTCACACTAAAATCTACAAGTCAAAACCATAATCCAAAAATTGAGAATGAAACTAGACTTCTCAAAATTCATTTTTCACATAGAGAACGCTGGATTAGGTTCAGTATAAAATATTTAGTGATTTTTCAAAGAGAGGGCAGAATATGTCCCAAAATTCAGGTTTAAATAAAATTACATATAAATTTGTACACGCTTTTAACAATTATATCAAAATTTGTGAGTGTTCTAGACATCATTATTAACAATCTTTTAGAAGAAATCATCTCAAAATTTTGAAGTTTAAGATGTCTAAAAATTCGTACAAAAATCAGGGTAGATTTAAGAAAAATATAACAAAATAAAAAAAAATAACACTTCAAACATCTATTAAATAATCCAAATCACACATATGCAACCTTTAAACTAGTACTATACCATGATTTTAACACTACTAACATATAAATCTTTTTCTATTTAAAGAAACTAATGAGAGGATTTTGAAAATTCTTACCTTTAAAGAGATGAAAATGGTGATTTTTCTGCCTCATTTCTTATTTTCTTTTCTTCTTCTCTATTTTCTTTCCCTTGCAGTGTATGAGTGTGAGGTAGTGGGGGTGGTCTCATATATATATGTATAGGCAATACTAAGATAGATTCCCTAAGATAGATTCCCTAGTTAATTCGAATTAAAATAATTAATCATACTTATTAAATTTACAGTAAACCACCGATGGATCCTAATAGTTAGATTTAATTCTTATCAAATCCTATTAAAAATAAGTCCTAATAAAATTGTCGTTAAAAATAAATTTTTGTGACAATTTTTTGTATGTGTCGTTAAAATTGACAATTAATGATTTTTTTTGTCACAATTTTTATAAATTGTCAGTAAAACTTACAATTAGTAACCTTTTTGGTGACAAAATTTTCACACTATCACTGAAAGTTGAAAATTAGTAACTTTTTTGTGAAGATTTTTTTAAATTATCGCTAAAACTTATAATTTAGTGACTTTTTTATGACAAAATTTTTAAACTATTACTAAAAATTAGCAATTAATAATATTTTTTAATAATATTTGATGAAAAATATCATTAATTATCATAAAACTTATTAAATAATAAATCTACCTATAAGATCTAGACATAAATCCCTTAAATTTAGTTCTCATCTATCCATTCTTCATCCAGCTATACCCTATTATGCATCTTGCCACTTGGTGTGGAGAGCTTCCACGACCTGCCACCTATTTTATTTCATTTTCTATTTATTTATTTTATATAATTGAGTAAATACTAGAACATTCTTTAATATAAAACTATCAATTAATATATATATATATATAGATATTGTAATTATAAAGTTAAAATAAAGTTTTAGAATAAATGATTAATGTAGTAGAATTGTTACAAAACTCTGATACAGAAATCAATTATCAAAATTGATTATAGAAATTAGGTTTTCAAACTGAAATAAGAAAAAAATTAAATATATAATTTAAATAAATAAAATTATAATCAAAGTAATATAAAATACTACAATGATAAAATAAGGCTAATTTGTTACAGGAATAAATTTTCAGACAGAAATTGTAAAGTAAACACATTAAATTTGTATTTATCTTTAAAATTAATTTAAATTAAAATTTAATAGCGGCATCCAATAAATAAATATAATACTAAAATACAAGTTCTCACAGTATTTCATAATCAGTCTCTGTTACTTCTTTTATGCTATGTTTGTGTGTGGTTACATTTCCGTGAGTGAGTAACTGAGTGGTGGAGGTTGATGTAAAACCCCAAAAATATTACATTAAAAGATCAACTCGTGATAGATATAAAATGATAACAGATGTGTGAGAGTAATGTTATCCCATTTATAAGGTCTCATCTCTGTTACAATAGTGTAACACAGATAGAGATATATTTATAAATCTTAATTCTAAATTTATAGTATGTGTTGTAGTGAAATATATTAAAACAAGAGTTAAACGGATATAGCAATGCCTTATTGGCTACAACTTTTCAAAACGATACTTGGTTATAATAAAAGTGAATTTAAACTCAATACAAATTAAGTGTTAGGCATGTATAAAATAAATACAACAATAACAAAAATAGAAATTCTTGGCTCCAAGTCTTCCCAAACTATTACTTTGGAGGAGACATATCATCAGCACTTAAAAATGATTTTCCACATAAAGTGAGCCAAAACCCAATAAAGATACTCTAACACAGTGTATAAATTTTAACAAAGTTGTAAAGTGAATGCATATACAATACTCATACCAAAAACATTTTATCTCTTTTCAAAAATCATGTAATGCCAGGTTATGTCACAATGCATAAAATCACTTTTTTTACAATAGAAAATAGGGTGGTGGATACAGCACTGGGGAGTTTCTAGGATGTGTCTTCAAGTAAGCTACAAGCACTACCAATTGTCATTTTTACCGATACTAACAGGAAGACTTGGCACACATCCGGGTAGGTTTCTAGATCTTCACCAAGGACACACAGGCCAACTTAATATCACAACTACACTCCTTACCCAAATTCACCAAGGTATTCACTCTTTTTTTTTCTCAAAACAATAAACATTTTCAATGTGTTAAATATGTTACAATGCTCAATGCAATGGATGATAAATTAATTTCAATTCATCTAATTCTCATGTTATTTCTACAACAATCATAACTATCCTCCACCGATAGCCTAAAACAGATATCTCTAAACAAATAATTATTTCTCAACACAGATATACTTTCCAACATTTCCAATTATGAG
The DNA here is from genome assembly GCA_036172215.1 of Camellia granthamiana. Taxonomy (NCBI): domain Eukaryota; kingdom Viridiplantae; phylum Streptophyta; class Magnoliopsida; order Ericales; family Theaceae; genus Camellia; species Camellia granthamiana. Next base: position 50,809,365 of record CM069905.1, on the reverse strand, counting down.
TGATAATTCATATCCAACTCCACCACCATCATCATCATTGTTCTAATTCCATAAAACCAATATCAATTCCATTTCCTCTTTACAAAAATCAAATGTTCACAATTTAGGATAAAACCCCATTTCTTTAAAAATCAATTCTCAAAGATAAAATCCACCATTTATCACAACCCAACCACTTTTACATAGCCACAATCATATACAAGAACCCATTTTGAAAATCCCTCTTTTGAATTTTTAAACCAAAACCCTAGATTTTTGTTTAAAACTCCCCAAATCATAACATAGCTTAACAAATCAAATAATTAAGTTAAAAACCATACAAAGTATGGAGAAATCCCTACCTCAAATACAAAGGCAAGAAGAACAAGAGTTGAAACTTGACGAAGCCGAAAGCGAACTTTGTTCTAATCAAATGGAAACTCTAGGTGAGCTCTACCTCTTTCTCCAAAGGACAAGAGTTGAGAAACCACTAGATCAAGGTATATTTGAGGGTAGAAGATGAGTTCTAGAGAGAGAGTGTCTAGATTTAGGGTTTTGAGGTGTTTAGAGGGAGAGAGATATGAAAAAGTGACTAAAAAATGTGACTTTACGGATTGATATACGCGCAGACGACTCGAGTGTAGGAATGGTCGCTCGAGCGACCAGACACAACAAGAGAGACCACTCGAGCAAACAAAGTATCGCTTGAGCGAAAAACACCACCTTCTCAGTACTTTTGCAGACCGCTCGAGCGCAAAAAAGATCGCTCAAGCCAAGACCACTCGAACGCAAGAAACACCGCTTGAGTGAAGAATGCCATACTCCCAGTAGTTTTGCAGACCTGTAAAAATATTAGAAGTTCTCAAAGTTCGCTCGAATGCAAGAAAGTTCGCTCTAGCGAACAAGCCAAAACCTGGACAGCACAGTTTTGAAAAGACTAACTCCTAACTTATTTCTAACACAACCAAGACACTCCACTAATCAAATTCAACAAAGGAATAAGATGGAAGAAGACATGAACAACCATCAAAACAAGAAAATCCAGATCCAAAACAATGAACGGGTCGGATTTAAACCATAATTGCTATTGTGGTGACAGTAATGAGGTGGTGGTGATAGAAGTTATTTCTGTCAAAAAATAGGTAGAGAAATGTCATAAAAAACTATCGTCAGAGACTGAAGGTAGTCTCTGGCAGTTAGATACAACCGTCGGATGTAATTACTAGAGGCCGGAGATGGTTGCTAGTGGCAGACTTAGTCGCCAATGGTTGAAGACAGTGATCGGAGGTAGTCGCTAGCAGGGAAGGTGAGAGCATTGATTATGTGGATGAAGAAAGTGAATGAAGGGTATTTTAGGAATATTGATAGAGAAAATGAATAGGATGTATAATTAGTATGGTCAATAGAATCGATCTGTGAATATCCCTAAAATAAAACTTATTTTTTAAAAAATGAGTAGTTTTGTACAAATTAGCTAATATTATTAACTTTTCTTAGTTAATGATGTGACATCTATCATATCATGAAGTGGTAATGTTTTAATTTTTAAAATTTTATTATTTTATAATACATCAATTTATAATCAAATTTATATTTTGTATAGTATTTTTCTATTTTTTTATTAAAAAAAGTTGTTTAAAATTTTATTTTTAGATTAATTACACTTTTTACCTTTATAGTTTGATTTAAATTTCAGTTTAGTCTTTGTACTTTCAATTTGAATAACTTGATCTGCACACTTTAAGTTTAGTTTTCATTAGGTCATTCTAATTAAATTTTTGTTAATTTTGCTATGTGTACACTTTAAAAAATTGACAAATGTTTTAACATTTTTTAATTTTAACCTTCGATTTAGACAAAATAACTAAATTAAAACGTTAAAAAATTGACAAATATTTTAAAATTACTAATAATTTTAACTTTCAATTTAGACAAAATAATCAAATTAAAACTAGATTTAAAATTGTGATAACCAAAATTAACGCCTATAGTAATCGGCATGATTTTGGAAAAAAATATGAAAAATGTCAATCATAAGGTGTTACAAGCTTGCATCAGCCAGATACACATATGCCGAGATGGAGTTGTCTGCATCGGCAAATATGTGCAAGTCGAAATGAAGTTGTCAAAAGTAATTATAAGAAAAGAAGATGCTACATCAGTGAAAGAGAAATTAATAAAATGCCACATGTTCAAACCAAGAACAATTATGCAAAGAGAAGAAATTCCTATAAATAAAAGGGAATGGCTACCCTCTACTTTGTAATTGGATTGAAGAGTATTATTGGGCCTGTGGAGACTTACCACGGATCTCGTTTCGATAATCTAAACCGTTAATGTTTAAAACTCGTCGAACATTATATGCTTGTAAAAAAAACACATTGATCGGATATCAATAGCTATGTGATCAAATCATAATTTTGGAAGCCGTTTATTTTTTACCTTCTATTTTTTTCATACAAAACTAATTTGATCACATAACTATCGATATCTAATCAACATGATTTTTTTTATAAACATATAATACTCGACGAATTCTATATATTGAACAGTTTGGATTATCGAAACGGGACCTGCGGTGAGTCCTTACGGGTCCAATAGCAGGGAAGCCATTTCCTAAATAAAATATCCAAGTCTGAAGTATGGGTAAGTGAGAGAGAGAGAGAGAGAGAGAGAGAGAGAGAGAGAGAGAGGACTTATAATATTGAAAGAATATTGACAAAATATTCGGAGGATTAACTCGGCACACTACCCTACTGAAACTTATTCTTTATTTGCAGGAATACAACGTGAAGTAGATCATTTTCTTGGTAGCAGCAGGGCTGAAATTATAACTCACCACAAAAATGTAGAATTTAAATTGTTTAAATTAAAATTATAAAGATTAAAATAAAATATGAAATAAAAATTATAATTAAACTTTTATTTTTTAAATATCTTTCAATAAATACTGTTTCCGTCCAAAAATAATAGTTCCTTTTGAAAAATTCAATTTTTTTTGATAATATAATTATTGTATTTTAAAAATATTAATTTTCTAAAATTACCCTTTGATAGTATATTTTTTTTGAAAATATCAATTGTTATAATTGTACTTTTTATGTTATTAATAAATTTAAAAGAACGGTAAAATAATAAATTTATATTATTTTAGTTTTTAATTTTTAAAAAGAAATTAATATTTTAATATAATAAAAAAAAATAAAGAATTAATATTTTAAAACGGAGGGCATAAATAAAAACACCGAGGAAGTGAACATATGACAATGATGCCAGACCATTCAGCCCTCAAAAGATCCTAGGATGCAGCGAAGAAGTGGGGACAGTGAAGCTTAAAAATTAGACATTTGCAATAAACATAAGACAGTACTTTTTTTTGGAACTTGACAATGCCAATTTGTTTTTGACAATCACGTGCCAGAGGTTAAAGTAAAAAAAAAAAAAAATTATAAAATCATGAAATAAAATTATAATTTTAATTATTAAATTTGATAAATTTTATTATTAATTTAAAGTTTATTTTGAAAACAAGTATTGAAGTGTAATTTTTCCTTTTTTTTTTTTTCATTTTTGAGTGATTATTTAACAATTATTTTTCAAAATTTTAATAAAAAATAATAAATTTTACAATTTTAATCAATATATATAATTAAAACATTATATGAATTTGCCTTAGGATCATCATATAATTTTTTCCTTCCTTGGCTATGACAAGGAGAGTTATGTATACAATAAAATTACAAATCTAATTTTTTTTTTAGAAAAGACAAATTTAAATTTAACTATTAAAAAATTATTATTTTATAATTTAAATTTAAATTTATTTTAAATATAAATTTTATACTATATAAATTTAATCATAACCACGTATCTTCGTTCAATCGAGATAAATTCAGAATATATATCTCTCTTGTCAAGACAAGGCTCGACAGTTGACTGCTAATAGCCGGTGGTTACCGGCGGAAACATGTGGACTGTATTCTCTTATCGATTCATTTTTTTTTTTTTTTAAGATTTGCTCTTATCGATCCATAAAGAAACACATTTTCAAGTGGGGCCCTATTTTGTCCCAAAAAAATAAAAGTGGGGCCCTACATGCTTTACCGGCGGAAACATGAAACATGTATGTGGACTACATTCTCTTATCGATCCGTGAATTTTCAAGTGGGTCCTCCTCCTCGCATTTGTTTTTGTCCTCTGTCTCGTTTGACTATTCTATGTTTTAATTTACAATAAATTACAAATATACCCTTTTTGAGATTTAATTAAAATATAAATTATTATTTATAATTTTAAAAATTATATTTCATCATTAATATTTTTAATTTCATAACAAATCGTTCTTTTTATTAATAAATTATCAAGTCAATTCACAATTTTTAATGATATTATAAATCTGTAACAATTAATAATTTAAGTAATTTTATTATTGTATAAGAGAAAAATTATGAATTTCTTTTTTTTTAATTAATTCTGTTAAATAAAAAAATTTAACGAGAGGGTATTTATAATTTTTCAAACTACAGGGGTAATCTGTACTTTAAGCAAACCTCAGGAGATGTATTTGTAATTTACCCTTCAATTTAAAATTTTAAAATTTATTTAAAAAATTAACAAATTATATAAAAAAAATTAAAAATTTTATTTTCTCTTTATTTTTTCATTAAAAAAATTTAAAAATCATTATAAACATATTCAATGTGTTTGGTTTTAATTTTTTAAATTAAATTTTTTAGTTTTTCGTATTTTTGTTTTCAGTGATTATTTTTAACATTTTAACTAATTTTTTTATTTTTTTATATGCACCTCATTAGATGTATTTAAAAAGTAAAATATTTTTAAAAATCAATAAATAAACAAGAATAAAAAAAATATACTGAATTCTCATTTTTTACTTCTTCTTTTGGTATTTAGCAAATTTTTTAAAGATTTTTTTTCAAAAATGTCATATATTTTACAAATATTTATGTTAGGAATATTTAAAAATTAAAAAAAATACTTAAAACATTAAAATAAAAATTAGTGAAAATAAAAAAATACCAAAAATAAAAAATTTAATTTTCTGAAAAATAATTCCTGCAAATCTAAACCAAACAAATTAATTAATTTTTTAATTCATGTTTTAATTAAAATATTAAAAAATTACTAAAATAACCTAATCTAAGCCTTCGTGGGTTATTTTTTGACTTATTGGTTTTTTGACTATTTTAACCTGCAGTTAAAAAGTCTCGTTTGTGATGAAATTTTTAGTTTTTTTGACTTTTGTGAAAGAAAAAAATAAAATAATTATAGTTTGAGTGTAATATTTTGTCTTATTAATTTTTTAACCTATTTTATCTTTTTGAAATTATTTTAACCAAAATTTTTTTAGATATACTTACCAATAAATCTCATCTCATAAACAAGTACTCCAATTAGTCTCAAAATTTTTTTATTGATCTGTTGAGTCCTATTAGTGGAGAGTTTCTTTTCCATGTAATCCTATTTTCGATTTTGATAGTATTTTGGTGGATGACTATACCTTTTATTGGCAAGTATGATATAACACTCCAATGTGACATATATTATTACGACACTCCAACGTGACGGACATGATGTGACATTCTAAAAAAATAAAAAATTCCTTAATATACTCTTCTTAAATGTGACAACGTGACGGGTATGACATGACACTCTAAATCTTTTACTCAAAAAAAATTAAAAACTTCTTAGTGTATTTTTTTTCAAATGTGACAGCGTGATGAGTATAATGTGACACTCCAAAAAAATTAAAAATTTCATAATGTACTTTTTTCAAATTTAACGTGACCGGTATGATGTGACACTCCAAAAAAACTAAAAACTTATTAGTATATTTTTTTTCTAAATGTGACAGCGTGACAGGTATGATGCGACACTTCAAAAAAATTTAAAACTCATTAGTGTATTTTTTTTCAAATGTGACAATATGATGAGTATGATGTGACACTCTAAAAAAATTAAAAACTCATTAATATACTTTTTCTAAATGTGACAACCTGACAGATATGATGTGACACTAAAAAAATACTAAAAATTCATTAATGTACTTTTTTCAAATATGACATGTGACACTCTAACGTAACAAGTATGATATGACACTGTAAAAAATTAAAAACTCTTTAGTATACTTTTATCAAATATGACACTCCAACGTAACAGGTATAATGTGACACTAAAAAGTTCTTGAATATACTTTTTCTAAATGTAACACTCTAATATAATAGATAAATGAGTCATTACATATAAAAAAAGACTAAATAAATTACAAATATATATATATATATAAGACTATATAAATTACACGTGTAATATAGAAGTTATTGTTTAATCGGTGGGACTAGAGACCACTAATTTAGTTGTTTTAAACCCACCACTAATGAGGTGACAAAGTCAAAAAAAAAAAAAAAAAAAAAAACAGATGCAATATAAACTATAACAGCGAGTAATCTACTGTCACATCACTAATAATAACTCTAATTAAAGCTTCCATCCATTTTCCTGCTTCAATCTACTCAAATTTTATGCCGAAGATGCCTAAACGAGTATTGTCCATTCATATTTCAAGTGGGTCCTTGCGCCTGAGATTTTGCGTCGTCTGTGCGTTCCCATCCATCCATTAAGCAACACTTTTTTCAAGTGGGTCCATTCCCCTCTTTGTTATTTAGTTCCTTCCTTCCAGATGAAGATATTTGGAGAGAAAGATATTTGGAAAAGCAAGTGTTCATGTCATGCTCACCACCGCTACAAAGATTACATTACATTTGCACCACAAAATCCCATTTTTCCCTGTTGAGCTGACTTTTCTTTCATTTTCTTGACACCAATGAGGAAGCCAGAGAGTGACCATGTGAACAGAAACAAAAAAATAGAATTAATTGGTTTAAATCTATAGACCACATACATTTAAAGATGATTGATTTCATATAGCATTGTGAATTCTATCGGCTTAAATCCATCAAAGTTTATATTTTAAGTGTTAATTTAATCCATATAATTTTAACTTAAATTTTATGTTTTTAGTTCTATTGCAATGTTAGAGTTTCTCATAAATTTTTTTAAATTTCGCTTTAGTCTCTCTAATTTTTTCACGTGATCTTTTTAATTTGAACAACTATAACTTCACATTTGAATTTCACTTTAGTTTCTTACAAGTTGTTCAAAATTATTAATTTTAAGTTGAATGAAATTATTAAATTAAAACTAAATTAAAAGTGTAAGAATCAAATGGTTGAATTTGAAATAATAGAAATTAAAATAAAAATTGAATCAAATCACAAAGATTAAAAGGTAAATATCCAAATTTAAAATAGTTATAGGCTTTTTACTATACAAAGTTTTACAAATGATATATTATTTTAAGTTTGTTAACAAGGATACAACTTGCAAGTTACAACACACTCCTTAATGAAAAATCTGTAAAATACATCTTATTTTTTGTGCTGCTGTATGTATGTAGATTGTTAATTATTTGAAGGCTTTAACAGAAACAGACAACTTTTGATAAAATGCATTGCATTGATTTTTGAGAAACATTTGGAACACTCATTTTTTAGTCTGATTTTTAGTTTTTTAATTATTTTAGTTTGATTAAAAACTTTTTTGTAATTTTGTGAGATAAAAAGTGAAATGATTACGGTTTGGATATGATATTTTAATTTATTAATTTTTTAACCTGTTTTATCTTTTAATGAGCTAAATTAATCTCAATTTACTTTCCAAACGAGGCCTAAACAAAGAGTGTTTAAATATGAAAATTTTATTCATTCATAAAATTTATACAAAAAGTTTAACAAAAATAATGTGACAACATCTATATATATTAAGAAAAAGAGGATTTTAAGGGAGAAATCTTATGAGAGTTTCAATAGCTTATATTAATTTTTTTGATTTTCTTAATTTTAAACAATTAAGAAAATTCCTATTGACTAGATTTCATTTAACTATATAAAAATAAAACTCTAATTAGTTCATAATTAAGACAGTTTAAATTTTAAAATTAAAAATTAACTAAGATAGTTTAAATTTTAAAATTAAAAAATTGAAATAAAATTTAAAAGTTTTAATTAATTAATTTTTGTATAAGTTAGTTAGTCTTTTGACCGAGCCAGCTAAACTAAACCGTTTTTTGTTTGATTGATTAGTTGGTTTAACTACAATTTTAGCAGTTTTATCAAAATTCATTGGTTAGATTTGTTTAATTCGAAATAAATTAAAGATTGACCTAATTAAATATCAAACGCTTGAGGTTACTTGATTCGAAATAAATTTTCAACCCAAACAATTGTTTAACTTGTATTTTACATCATCCCGCATCTCGAAAAAAAAAGAAAAAAAAAAAGAAAAAAAAAAAAGTGAATTGTTTCACTTATATAAAGTGAATCTTATGCTTCTATTTAATATTGTAATGTTATCATCAGGTGAAGACAATTTAAATTTTAAAATAAAATAAAAATTTTAATTTTTAATTAACAATTTTTGTATAAGTTAGTTGGTCTTTTGACCGATTTTACGATTTTATCAAAATATATATATATATAGTTTATTTCTAAAATGTATGCTTAAGTTTTATGACAAACTTTAACATGTAGTTTTATTTTATCATAAATATAATTTTTTAATTTATTCTATTTTAATATTTGCCAATTAAATTATGACATCTATTTTTTATTGTGAACTTAGAATATACAATTAATGATATAACAACTGCAAATATATTCTAATAAAATGTTAAAATTAAGTATTTCTAAATTATTTTTTTTATATATTTTTTGAATAAATTTTATGTTATTATTTAATTTTAAAATTGTTTTTAATTATTTATTTAGCCAGTGTATAGCACGAGTTCATATGATTGTTATTTTTATAAATAAATTCATTTTTATGAATAATTTATTTTAACTTAAAAATATTTTTATACATGAAAGTTTTGTATAAATTTTTTATTTATATATGTCATTACTCTTTTTAATATGTGCAATACTATACACCCATAAAAAAATATTTAAAATTAAATATATCATAATAATCATTCTAGATGAAATTCACGTCACACTGATTTTAAATCTATAAAATAACTCAATTCAAAATAAATTAAAATTAATTGCTCTCTTGGCCAAATTCAATCATACACCTTTCGTTAAAATTTTGAGAGCAATAAAAAAAGATTCTAAACATCATTGGAGATTGATGCTCCACCACTATAATATTGACATTAGTGGCCCATACTCAGTCCTCATAGTAATTGATGAATTGCTTCATTGTCGTCTACCCACTACAATATTGATGAATTTGTTTCATTGTGGTCTACTGTAACATTGACATTGTCGTGTACTTATTATTCCACTAAAATATTTTTAATTACAAAAATAGTATTATCATTTTATTTTGATAAAAGAAATTCTTTGTCAAAGTCTTAAAATGTTTAGTTTGAATTTTTCAAATTATTTTCTTAATTTTTTAAAAAATATAAAAATTAATTTAACAAAAATAAATATAAAAAAAATATTTTTAAATTTTAAAAGATTATTTTTGACTTCCGAAAAGATAAAATTATATAAAAAATAATAAAGACTTGATTTTTTCATTTTTCCATGAAACTGACTTTAATTTTTTTTTTTAAATTCTTAAATAAATTTTTTAAAAACAAACCAAATATGACCATGTTAAACATATGAAAGTTTTCATTTTCACTCACACTAAGGCCTCGTTTGGGAACAGGCTAATTAAGTAACTTTTTGGCTATTTGGCTAAAATATGAGCTAAAAAAAACTAGTATGTTTGGGATGACTTTTTGGCTTTTTATGAAAAGATGTGCAAAAAGTAGAGAGAAAAGAGAATCTTTGACTTTTTGGTATGGGTTGTTGGCTTTTTGGTTTTTTTAGTGACTTTTTGACTTTTTGGCTAAAAGGGCCACTTGCCAAACGAGGCCTAAGTCACCGTTTGGCATTGACTTTTTTTGTTAGTTTTTTTGAGTTGTGACTTTTTTAGTTTGGGGCTAAAAAGTTTGTTTGGTTTGGCTTTTTTAGTTTTTTTTGACTTTTGTGAAAGAAAAAATAAAATGATTATAATTTGAATGTGATATTTTATCTTATTAACTTATTTAACCTATTTTGTCTTTTGTATTTTTTTAGTCAAACTAAGTTAACCAAAGGACGGCTAATTGCCTATTTGAATTTTTAGTGCCAACAGGCTTCAGTACTTTTCTTTGTAGAGCAATCTTACAATAATACAATTTTTTGATAGATTTTTCACAGAAAAATAATGTGAATTTAGATGATTTTAAACTTAAACCCATCATACCTTATGTGCTTTGTATATATAATTAAATACATATATACACACTTCACTTTTGAAAACATTCTCAAACAAGAATCATCTTGTGTCCTATAAGTCATCCTGTTACAAGTTTGTGTAAAAGTTTAAGAACACCAACAATTTGATGCTAATTAAAATTCATTGGATTTGAAATCTTAAAGTGATAATGACAAATTTTAACATATATAGTCCAAAACACTCTCATAATCTTAAAACTCTAATCTTTCTTGTTGTTTCTCTCATAACGTTGTTTCTCTCTCTAATGAATTTTCACATTGTTTAAGTGATTTCAAAATTTTAAAATTTATAATAACTTTTGATTACATCTCCATTTTTTTGTAAAATTTATATTCTTATAATCCTATTAACAAGATCTTTTAAACAAAAGTCATGAGTAATATAAAATTCTGAAGAAAAAAATTCAAGAATTTTAGTGAAATTTCCTTGACCTATTTTAGTTAGTGAAATTTTGTCAACTTTTTTTTTTAAGAATTTTGTATTCATCATAGATCTTGTTATATATATTTTGATGAAACGATTTAAAAAATACAAATTATATATATATATATACAGATTTAGATCAAAAGTTATAGAATTTCAAAAATTTTAAATGAGTTAAAAAGTAATAGGTGTTACTTGAAGCGGTGTAATGGGAATATTTTTGTCACCGTGTGTTTTGGAAGACCTATATTAATATTAAAAATTGTGTTATCCGTATTCTTCTAAAATAACATTACTAGGGATCTTAAATAAATAAATAATTAAAAAAACCTCAAATTGTTTGACAACAAAGCACTCTTCAAATTGCTTAGAATCATTTGTTCCATATTTTTCTAATTATTAATTTTAGTAATAGGATAATATAGGATAAATATGAGATAAAGAATATAGAATAATATCGGATAAATATGAGATAAAGAATATAATAGAGTGAGATCAATAATTTGTATTCTTCCTATACCTCGTAGAATGTCAACTAAAAAAAATGAAAACTATAAAAATACATGGCTAAATCAGCCCATCATATGTCATATCTGCAAACTACCATCTTTTATATAATTTTAATTTCAATAGTATTAGTGTACCATTTTATATGTCATCACTTGATAATAACTATATGAGTGGTGAGACTCATTAAATTAATATAACTTTAACAATGGAATGGTAAATGATAGAATTAGTAAATGAGTGGTTTACGGACCAGATGAAATAAAGATGGATTAGACTCTGAAGGCGTTCAGATGGGTTTCCTGTTTGTAAGATCTGTAAGCAAAGTCTTGAGAACTCACCGGTGGATGTACTTCTCAACGGCCTCCCAATAATCAAATTAGAAATGTGTTTGAAAAAGAACATAATCAGAGAGTTAGTGTTGGAAATAGAAACCGTACCTTTACAATATAATTGAATATGTACCTTTACATGTATATGTACAGATCTCACTTTCGATGGTTACACTCAACGTGAGAGAATAATTCTATTAGCCTCTTAGAAAATTTGAGAATGCCACATGCATTGCCATGATAAGTCAAGTTAAGACTATGAGACACATTTCTTGCTAGCTGGTAATGATAGTAGGTAGAGGGAGTATCATACGTAGTGCTATGTGTCCCAACTATTATAAATGGAAAAAGCATGACACATCTCCACTTGAGCAAGCATTTCTTAAGCTTCTAACAATAGCTGGCCTCCCAACCAGGTAGATCCTCCAACTAGAAGAATGTAAGTGCCCTTTAAATTGATTGAGTTCAATCTTGACGCTCACAAGTTGTGGTCAAACCCATCCTTCATGTGTTTATACTGACTCCATTAACTAATAATCTTATCAATTTGGACTCCATTAAATTTTTACTGCAGACCGTTAGCTCGTTTCTTATCTATATTCATGAGTAGACAAATGGTAGATAACTATGGTCATTGTTAAGTTCATGTCCATTCTATTTAGAGGTGAGGTGAAAACAAATTTTTTTTATTTTAAATTTTTATACTAAAGCTTTTATTGAGAGTTAACTAAAAAAAAAAATTAGTTTATTAATTACAAATAAACTTTAAAAAAGTTAATGCTAAAAAATTAATGTATGTAACATATTTACAACTTTTCAAATTATTCTAATAATTTTAGAAACGGTCAAAGTAATTATTTTAGAAGAAAAAAAAAAGGTTCAATTTTTTAATAATTAAATTTTTTAGTCAATAAATTGACTACAACTTGTTTTTTTTTTTTTTTTTGGTTACAGGAAAATCCTCCCTACCCTCCCGCAGGTCCAAGGCAGCGCCCCTTACAGAGATCACCAAGATGTCCTGTTAGCCGTTCCGAGCGAGGAGACTATAACCTGGGAACTTGCCCCGACCTCCCAAGACAAGCTCCGCTTAAGTCAGGACTCGCACAGCGGGGGAGCATTGAACCCACACCAAGTGCTGACTAGACAACTTGAGGTCCAACCTCCTAACCAACAGTGCGCCCAAGAGGGGGTGGGGAGTTGAACTTGTGACCTTGGAACTTAAACCCCAAGACCTTACCACAATGCCACAACCCCTTGGGTTTACAACTTGTATTTAAAGGTCGGTAAATGTGACAGTTGAATTTCTATTACAAGACTGAAAACTTCTTTCACCTTCCCACCTCATCATGAAACTCTTGTCATGTTCCTACTTACCTTTTCAGATTCCACCACTACTCAAAATTGTTTGGGTTTGGCAACTTAGTTAAAAGTAGTTTTTTTTTTAAATTTTTTAATTATTTTTAGTTATATTATTTTTTTATTGTTTTATATTTTTTTATAAAAAGTTTTAAAAATTTTAAAAAATTAATTTTTAACATATTTCCCAAAATAAGCCATTGTTTTGTTTCACTCAGTACTATTCATGCCCGCTTTATGCTAACAGATAACTTCAACGAAGCTGCCATTTGGCATGTTATTTTTTTAGTTAGTTTTTTAACTTTTTATTATTTTAGTTTTGGTTAAAAAATTTGTTTAGAATGTTTTTTTTTTTTTAATTTTTATGAGAGAATAAAATAAAATGATTATAATTTAAATGTGACATTTTGTTTTATTAATTTTTAGTCTATTTTATTTTTTTGACTAATTTAGTCAAAAAAACACATGCCAAACAAAGCCAAAGTATGACTAATTATTCAATTAATTATTTTTAGTATCATTTCATTTTTTTAATGTAATATTTCGTCTAATTACATAATAAAAAGTTTTACTCGTGAAATAATGTTGATTTTGTTAGGAAGGTTGAAAAAAATACCAACCTTCAGTTTTACAATTTTTCATCTGTCGAGTTATGTAGGAATTAAAAAAGTGGTAGAGATTTATAATTATAGATTTATGAATTCATTAACAATGATGTGTCAAGATAATTAAGCCCTATATTATTAGTTATATAACAAATTAAAAGTTGACATCTATAATAATACATTATCTATCTATTTATCTTATTCTATACTATTATTAAGTAAAAGCCTCTATTGGTGTAGTGAAATCATCGCTCTCCTCGTGTTACATGACAGTGTTTTTTTTATTAAAAAAAAGAAGAAGAAAGGTTAACAAAGGGATGGGAATTGGTGTAAGAGGACTCATACCACTTAAACTAAGTACACATTATAATATTAATTTTATTATTATTTACTTTTATTCTTGCCTATTTGAATTGTGGAGTCTCGAAATATTTTCCTTAGGGACTAGTTAATAATTTATGACAAAATGCATATAATTGGACAAAGTACACTGGTAGTTCTTATACTTTAATCCTCGTGTCATTTTAGTTTCTATAATTTTAATTGACTTGACTTTGACCCTGAATGTTTATGATTTTATCTAATTTAGTTCATTTGATTATAATTTTTAATGTTTTTTTTTATAATGAAAATTTTACACATAAACGACATGTGTCATATTTTTATAGACAAAATTATAAGTTTGTTAAATTTAGTGAGTCAACCTTAACCAACTTAGTAACTATTTTGCTTAAAAAATCCTAATCAACATTATCAATTAAACCAAATTAATACAAAAATTTAAATTTAAAATTTAAAATTTAACTAATTAAAATGATAAGGATCAGAATAACACAAAAAGACATAAAATTAAGACTACTACGAATATAACTTACCCCTATATGGTGTTTGGGAATTTGGGTTTGGGATTTTTTTTTTTGATTTTTTTTTACTAAAAGACAAACTTTTTGCAAAATCAAAAAAAACACATCCAAACAAATATCACATCCAACCCTATAACCATTTCACTTTTTCTCTCACAAACATCACATCCAATCCAACCACAAAAAAAACCTAATTATCTTTCCAAACACCAAAAACTTTTTATCCAATAATATCCTATAACTAAAAAAACCTACATAAAAATCCACTTCCCAAACACCCATAATTAGAAAACTGATGAAAATCAAATAGTACTAAGCCCATCAGGTTTAATATACAAAAAAAATGACTTCACCCACTCAACATAGCACTAGTGTTCCCATACATACCACTGTAAATAATACTTATCCTCAACTCTTCATATTTCTCATTAACTACTAAGCAACCCAATAGGCTTTGGCATATACTCAAACTGGAAAATAATAATAATAATAATAATAAAACAGTACCACCCACATGGTGGAATTACACCCAAAAAAAAAAAAAAAAAAAAAAAACAAATAGGGAAATTTAGTAAAAATCCTTCCTTTGCACCTTTGTTTTGGTGAAAAGTACAGTCTGATTTATTTTTCATCATAAACTCCTTAAGGAGAAAATACATAATTGAGTAAGGACAAAATAAAATAATTTTTTTTCTTAGATAATTTTGCCAGAGTAACATGTTACTGTCAAACAGAGTAACATGTTACTGTTACTGTTTACATTAATTTTAACAGTAATAATTTTTTTTTAAAGAATTTCACAGTCAACATAAATCTTATTTAATAGATCTTGATAAAAGAATTTTTAAAATATTAATTTTATTAAAAATTGATATGTACATCAAAAGTTATATTATTTTAAAGTTTAATATTTTGATAATAATAATATTTGTTGAATGTTTTAAGAATTTTTTTTTAAATTTACCCTTAATGCATTAAAATTTTATTAGGAAAGAGTTTTTACCAAATTCCAAAATAATACTACCAAAAAAAAAAGCTAGTACCACTCACATGGTGGAATTACTTTTTATTTTTTGGGTTAATTACATTAATAGTCCCTATAGTTTTGGACTTGTGTCACTTTGGTTCTTGACTTTTCAATTGTGATACATTTGATCCTGAATTTTGAATTTTGTTCCAAATAAGGACAATTGAAAACATTATTAGATTTTCAAGGGTAAAATCGTCAATTTGATAAAATATAAACTAATTTGACAAAAATAAATGTCAAAAAAATATTTTTAATTTTTTTAAAATTATTTTTATCCACCAATGATAAAATTATGTAAAATTAATAAAAATTACATGATTAATTTTTTAAAATTAATTTTACATAATCATCATCCAAACACATAATAAAAATTAATTTGGTAAAAATAAATAAATAAATGTTTAAAAGATTTATCAATTTTACATAATTATATTTTTAATAAGTAGAAATAATTTTTAAAAATTCAAAATATTTGTTTGACATTTATTTTTGTCAATTAGTTTATATTTTATCAAATTGATAATTTTACCCTTGAAAAATCTAATTATATATTCAATTGTCCTTATTTGGAACAAGATTCAAAATTCAGGGTCAAATGTGTTACAACTAAAAAGTCAGGGATCAAAGTGACACAAGTCCCAAACTATAGGGACCATTTATATAATTTGCCCTTATTTTTTTTTTAAAAAAAATTCCGTACCACTGTACGGAATTTTATATTACCTTCCCCTATTTATAGTTTATCTTTTTCCTTATAGCATTTCCAATTCGGTATTAGTTGTCTCATCAAATTTAAATTTGATGAAAAATATCTCATTTTGACAGTCTAACCTTTTCACCAAATTCATATCAAATAGAAGAAAAACAAAACTTTTATTAAATGAAGGGAACCTTTCATCTTTCATCAAATTTAAATTATTACTGTTGGGCCGGACATTCTCCCGGATGTTCACCCAAGAGCAATTTCGGCAGTTCTTTTTACTCATGTTAGGACGACCTTTAGGACATCTGCCCGGATGTCTTGTCAGACAACTGAGATTGTGAAAAAATCTAATGAAAATTCTAATTTTAACATTGGAAGTGAACAACATCAAATCAAATTTTTTATCAAGTTTGATGAAATTTTTAATTCAATGTTAGAGATGGTCTTAGAGAATAATTAATAATTTTTGACAAAAAGATATATAATTGAGCAAATTAAACTAATAGTCCTTTTACTTTAACTCATATGTCATTTTAGTTTTCATAATTTCAATTGGTTCAATTTTAATTATGAATTTATGATTTTATCTTAATTTAACATTAATTATAATTTATAGTATTTTTTTTAATGAAAATTCAAATATAAGCGCCATACGTCTGGTTTTTATAGGCAAAATTATAAATTTGTTTAATGTAGTAGGTTAATCTCTACCAACTCAGTAACCATTTATTTATTTTAAAAAAAAAAAAAAAAAAAACTCAAATTAGTGTTACTAGTTAGATCTAATTTACATAAAAATTTAAAATTAATGATTAAAATGAAATTAATTATAATGATTTGGACAAAAATAACATAAGGAGCAAAATAGAAGAATTACCGTGGTAATTTGTCCTATATAATTAGAAAACTCATGAGAATTGAGTGTGAAGGTCATGTTTAATATACATAAAGGACTTCACCCACTAAACATAGCAGCAGTGTTGTTAAGTTCAATCTCGACGAAACGCAAATCATGAAGCTTCTTTCGTGGACTGTCGGCATAGGAGATTTTTAGTGGGTCTCTGTTGGGCAAGCTTTTTGGTTGATAAAATCTATGAATCCGCAACTCCTTAATTTGTTATGTTGGAGATTTCTGTGGTCATCGTTTAATCTGGTTAGGAGTCTTCTTCTATAAGTCCTTCCTTGGTGTTTGGAGGAACTGCTTTAGATTCGTGCAATTTAATTTTTGTGGCTGTTGTGGGCCTTTAATGCTTGGTTCTTTCATTGTTTTTTCAATGGGTTTTTATTTTTGTATCTCTCGGTTTGTTGCTTTTAATTGTTTTCTGGAGCTTTATTTTTGGTATTTTGGATTGTTCTCATTTTTTTATTTTTTATGATGTAGGGGGGTGTTTGTTTGGGTGTTGATAGGTTGGCTGTCTTTTATTAGTTGTTTATGTGTCTTGCTTTGGTGGGTTGTTTATTGGTTCCTCTACAAAATTTTCACTTTTTTATTTTTGTAGTATTTAATTTCATTAATATATAAAATATCCTCCTCAAACTCTTCATATTTCTCATTACCTATAGCCTATAGGAACCCAATCAGCTTCAGAATATACCGACATCGAATAAAATAAAAAAATAAAAAATAAAACAACCAAGTAGTACATGTACCACCCAACATGGTGGAATAATCTTTTATTTATATTACTTTCCACTATTTATAGCTTTGTCTTTTTAATTGATGGGATGGGTTAAGTATAACTCCATAAGCTTCCTCCATCAGAATTCTCCGGTGAGTCATCATCAGACGGTGGCGGCTTCATCATCCTCGGCGGGCTCATCAGCATTCCCTTCGCCATGTCCACCAGCAAATTCGGCATGTCAAAAATCTCCTCATCGTCCATAAAAAACTCTTGCCCGGAATCCGTACGAGTTTGACAAGTGTTTCTCACCGCTTTCCGGCCAGCTCTGCTTCGGTAGTCTGGCTGCTGCAGCCGCCGCCGCCGCCGCCGCCGCCGCACGCACATCAATCGCGGACGAAGAAGCCGCCACGGGATACGAAAGAAGAGATTTTGGGAAGTTGAGCGGGGTGTTGGGGCCTTTCAGAGCTAGCGCCGCTGCATCGTAAGCCGCCGCAGCCATTTCCGGAGTTGGGTACGTGCCAAGCCATACGCGCGTGGTCTTTCGTGGTTCGCGTATTTCGGATACCCATTTCCCGCTCCGGCACCGAATTCCTCGAAAATTCGGATGCTTGCTGGAGGTTGCGCCGCCTCTTGACCGTGAAGCAATGGTTGCTGTGAAGGGGGGTTGAGGTGATTTTGGTGATGGGTCTTCAGTAGTGGTGGTTCTTAATGGAGAGTTGTTGGGTTGTTGTTGGAGCTGTGTGAGAAGAGTCAATGATGAATTGGGTGGTTGGTAATTTTGGCGCACGTTAGCATCAGGATTAGCCATGCAATGAAAAGATAAAAAAAAATACATAGGGTTCCATTCTCAAAATAATCACAATTCTAGGTTGAGTATTTGACCTTAAAATGGTGTTTAATGTTTGGCTTTTTAATGCCAATGCTTTCTTGGTGGGCTCCTTGCTTTTAAAGCCATAGGCTTATACTGATATTGGAGAAGTTATTCATGGGTCCCGGTCACAGTTATGTACGGTTTCAGCTGTGTTTTGAGTAGGTTTTTTTTTTTTTTTTTTTAAGGATACATCAGAAAATAATAAGCGTGTTTTGATTAGAAAAAGAAATTGAATTTATGATTTTATATTGGATAATTATAAAAATATAAGAAATCATAAAAATTTGTGATTAGTTAATTTTTCGTAATATTTATTTTTTAGTGTTTATTAATTAATTAATTTATTTTTTTGATAGTGATGAATGTGTAGGAAAGTGATTGGGACTGGACCGAAGTGATTGGGACCAATGGTTAAGGCGCTAGCATGGTAATTAGCTGTTATCCACCCCTCGTTAGCTCATGATTTTTCACAGTATTTCTTATTAAAAATACATTGCTATTTTATTTTTGTAAATTTAATTATGTGATAGTTAACTAGAATATTTAAGATATTTTTTTGTTCCTATCTTATTTGATTATTAGTTAGTTATTTCATTTATACCTGGGTTTAAAAGTTTACTTGTATATCATTTTTTTTTAATTAAAAATCCATACTCTTGGTTTTTGTATATATTTTTTTTTTTTGAGGAGGATTTCATATAGATTGGATGACATTGTTTGAATATGTAAAGTTCACTATAAATTCTGTTTCAATAATCAAAACAATTTATTTTGTATATTTCATTCAAAAAAATAAATAGGTCTATCCAATAATCATAACATATTTAGTTTATTGCGTTTGTCATCAAAAAATAGACAACAATTGTATTTTTTATGAATAAACCATTTATTTTTTTGGTGATAAACAAGATAGATAAATTGAATAAGTTACGATTATCAAATAGACTTAATTATTTTTATGAATGAAATACACGACATACTTGATAAAATGATTTGTCCGAATTATCAGAATGAGACCAATAATTGGTCCTATGGGTCTAAATAACACACTTCAATCCAGATTATAAACAGAAGGTAATCTGCCTTTTTTTTCCTAAAAAAATTACCATTAAATGGTAATTTTCAAAAATTAGTACATTGAAAAAATTTATGATTTTAATTGTTAATATTTTTTTGCTTTTTGGTAAAATGAAATTGAAAAATATTGGTGATAAATCCAATATAAAGAAGGTATAAAGCAATAGATCCAATGGATATTTTTTATTAGTGAGAGGTTCACCATTTGTGAAATAGTTTGTAAAAAATCATTTTGTTTATTTTGAAGAATATTTTTTTTTTCAATTTTACCTCTTAATTTATCTGTTGACTTTCATTGACTATCTATTCAAATTTTTTACTATCTGTTAAAATTTATTTCTTATATGTTCAAAATTTATCCCTATATGTTCAATTTTTTTCCCTATTTGTTCAATTTTTTAATCTTTTCAATTCAAATTTCCTTATTTGTTTAATTTTTTTGGACTATTTGTTCACTCTTTTCCCTTATCTGTTAAAATTATTTGTTCAAAAAATCTATTTGTTGCAATTCTTAAATGTTGAAATTTTACTTGTTCAAATTATTGTTTTCAAAAAATCTATCTGTTGAATTTTTTTTGTTGAAAAATCTACTTGTTGCAATATATCTATTCAAATTCTCTCTATCTTTTCCCACTATCTGTACAACTAAAATTTAAATTCAACAACAATAATGAATCTATCTGTTGAAAATCTATCTATTCAAATTCAACAACAACAACAACAAAAAAACAAACAAAATTAATTGTACAACAAAATTTCTATCTATTCAACAACAATAACAAAAAAGAATCTAGGAATAAAAGAGAGAGAAATAAAAAAAAAATTGTACCAAAAACACAGATTTGAACTTCTCTACCTAAACAAAGATTCAACAATATTTTTAATAATCCAAGCAACAATCTAGATTTGAGATCACAATGAAACTGAGACCTTTGGACTAAAAATATTACTTGCATTCAATAGAGTTGCATTCAACAACATATACAATTCGTCAAAGCATAGATTTCAACTGAGACCTTATATGGAAGTCGCTGCCGCCGGAGGCGAGGCCAAAGAAGGCGGATACGATGGATAGGTTGAGATAGATCAGAAAAACCATAGGTTTCGAAGCTCTAAGATCTATCATTCGTCCGTATTGGAGTCGTGTATAGAGGACACCTCACGAACCTTAATAAACCCTAACTTTTTACACAACATGAACAAGAACCACAACCATCGTTGTTGAATCAAAGAAGACGACAACGAATTGAAAGGCAAAGAGGGTAGAGACAAATCGTAGAAGTGACGGTGGTGGGAGACCTGGTGGAGCAACGACGACTAGGGTTTCTATTCTAGTTTTTCATATGAGAAATTGGTCATTGAAAAATTTAGAAATCCCCTAGTTATTGATTTGTGATTATGTATCAATTTTGATCAGTAAATAGTAATCCCAATCAAACAATCAAAGACAAATCAACACAACAATTTTACGTAGAAAAATCACAATTGGAGCGCCTCCGATTGTGATAAAAAATCACAGGCAAAAGTCACAAAACAATCCACTACAAAGACATAAAGGAATTACACAGGTATACTCTCAATTACCTAGCGAATCCACGCCCAATTGAACCAACCCCCTATATGTCTCTTCCAGCTCCGTCTTCACCTCGAAATTGTCTTGCCCAACGTTGAATCCAAAACGCCGATGTCGAATCACGACGATGAGCCACTCCAAAATTCACAAAAGCTTCAGAGTCGAATTCTCCAGAATCTACCGAAAAATAACTCTCTCTTTTGTATAGAATAAACAAATAATCCTTTGATGTATACTTCTTAAACCATGAGTTGAATACTCAACTAAATATCAAAGAAAACTAGCAAAATAGCTCCAGATATAAACCCTAATATCCAAAAAGAATTAACACCACAAACTTCTCTGCAAGGCACAATTCGGATTGGATTCACATCTAAATACTCATAACCTCACTGAAATAAAAGAGCGAATAAAAGTATAACTGAAAGGAGTTATGTCAAACGAGATTGTCAAAAATAAAAACCTAACAGTCATGGCATAGATGGTAAAGGTGATGTTAAGTAACTGGAGAAGAAGTTTCTAGATTGGAGGAGATCGGAGATGATGGTGGTTATGATAATGGCAACGACGGCACAGCAAAGTCGATGAATCGATAGTAAAGAGCTGAGGCGGAGGAGGGAGAGAAAGAGGGAGAGAGAGTTAGTTGTTTAGGATTTTGATAGTATGTATGGTACATATCTACAAAAAAAGATATTTTAATCATTTTATTTCAACTTGTCCTTATGAACAAATTATTTCAATGCCTTGACATTTGATCAAAAATAAAAAAAATTCAATTTTGAATTTTCGATGTGTGCGCTCAAAAAAATTTCTAATCTACCACTTTTAAGTTATTTCTTTTTTTTTTAATTATTTTTTTCTTTAAAGAGAGTAGTGTGTAAATGGATGATTACAAATTGAGGAGTTCAAATCCTCTTCTTGGTCTATTTTTTAACTTCCTTACTTGTAATGGTGAAAATACACTCAAGATAATTTAACGATTCAAATTTAATTATTTTAATTTCTTTTAAATAATCAAATTTAATGTTAAGTGCGTCCCCACCTTGGTAACTAAAGAGGCATGGAAAGGATCCGAAGTCAAATTGAGGGGTCATGCTTTTCAAGTTTGCACCAACTGCCCGAATGCGTTGTCGCTTTCCCCACAAAGAGTTGGCAGTGACATATATGCATACCACGTGTCAATTTTCTATTTTTTAGCCTTTTATTAAATCAACAGAACTCAAAAAATTTTCTATTTATAGCACCCATCGTCTTCAGAATTTGGTAACCAGTAGCTTTCACAATTAGAGTGGTGCTATGGACACAACAGAATTGACCGAAGATATGACCGAAGGGACCCACTCACTTAGAATTATTATAATACTGTAAGACAAAACAAATGAATGAATTACGCGATTTGCAATTTATGACTTTAATCCTGAATTATTTATGAAATTTTCAAGTCAATCAACGAGTAGATAAAAAGTATAATTTTTTACTCATAGTGAATATTATTTTATTTAAATTACCCTCCGGCCTTCAAAAAAATTTAAACAACAATAGACAAAGTATTTATGAAAATGACAAATATATTTTATTGAATACTCAAAATTACAAAAAAAATATAAAGAAAAACTTTTGCTTACTTATAAAATTTTACTTTTTACTTTGATTTAACCAGATACAGTCATACCTTTTATAGGCAAAAGAACGGACGATAAGTTTTTTACAACAAGACAATGAATCTTTTACATATTTGAATTATTGAAACTAAAATACAACAAACTTAGTTGTGGTATCTCCATCACTTTGACTTTATTCATCATGTGATCTTTTTGGTTCTACTAATCATTTGATTCACTTTGTTGTGTCTTCTTAGTTGCATCCATAATAGGAGTTGGTTTTTCTTTTTTAAATATATTTATTTATTATTTGAGCCTTCTTTAGTTCCATCTGTCATGTGAGCTCTTCTTGAATTTGTCCCTCATGTGACCTACCTGCAAGATTCCTACTTATTTTTCAATAGTGTTTAAATCCATTTTTTGCATTGATTTATAGTGGATTTGGGTTGATCTTTTCATCTTGTAGATCTCATAAACAGTTGTAGAAATGTCTAATAATTCAATTATCCCCTCCTCAAATATCTTGAATATTTCTTTTGCCTTACCATGTCCTAGCTTTTAATTTTTCACAAAGATATTTCCACTCCTCACGACCACAACTCTCTTCTCATAGCGGTAGATTGCTAGTTCATCATGTTGGAAAAGAGTATCTAGTGTATTATGAAAATGTATTTTGAAAAAATATGAGTTTATCAATTTTGTCAATGACAGGATCATACCTTGCATTGGTTTGTCTTATTTTTTGAAGAGGAGATTTGAATTGATTGCTGGGTAGATAAATAAAATTTGATAGTTGATAAAATTGAGTTTTAATTTTTTCAGTTAAAGTAGGCACAATTTGTTCTATAATGATTCATGGGTTTACTCTTATAATTGTAATAACTTATTTACCTATTGTCGAAAATTTATTTAAGAGTTAAACATCATCTATGCCAATTTTCGCAATATCAAAAGTTAGTATATATCAATTTTATTCATTGGTAACTTAGACTTGACCAGTTGTAAACCAAATTAAGGATTCTACTAAATATGACATACAATATATTTCTTCGTATTCATTATCCTTTTTGTAATTTGCTTTATTTTTTCATCAAGATCTATTATAAAACTGTTTCTATTTGTTTCAAAACACAAATTATTGTTTCCCTTTCTTCCATTATTGTGACGCCCCAAAATTCGGGCAATTAAATATTAATTTAGGACTAAACTCCAATCAGTATTCCATCATTCAAATCCTAAGGGTAAACAAAAAAAACTAAACGCCAACTAAACCATCCATCATAATTTCATAACTAACCAATACCTCCAACATTAAAGTAGTAACAACTAGTCAAAAGGTGTTTGGGAAGTTTGTGTGTTGGATTTTTTTTTGATTTTTTACACTAAAAGATAAACTTTTTGCAAAAAAAAAAAAAGATCCAAACAAAATATCACATCCAACCCCATAATCATTTTACTTTTTCTCTCACAAACATCACATCTAACCACAAAAAAACCCAACTATCTTCCCAAACACCAAAATTTTTTTATTTAATAATATCCTACAACTAAAAAAACCTACATAAAAACTTACTTCCCAAACACCCACTTAAATAATGTATGGTTACAAATCATGCCAAATTAACCCAATACTAAAGTCATAAAAAAAATAATAAATACATAAACTAATATCAACCCCCCTAAGCTCAAGAAAACAAAAGAAATCCAAGAGACATGTCCAACAACTATAGTTATTCCACGTCACTACCGTAGCCCCAACTAATTCTGCAAAGGAAGCTCGACTGTGCTCAAACAGAACGCACCCGAGTTGCCAAGAGACAAAACGGGTCAGTATACAGGTATACTAGTATGAGTATAAGATTTTGACACTCACGTGTCCACCAGATACAAATAAAAATACATTTAATTCTTATTACGGGATAAGACAAGTAGTTCCAACTGCACCGAGACAAATAGGTAGTTTCCCGAGATATGGTGGCATTTAGTTTCTTATCCATACATAACGAAATATAAATTGATTATAAAATAAACAAAATAGAAATAAAAATATGGTGGGTCAGCCCTGCATAAAAAAATTAGTAAGACCCACCATTCTGAAAAAAAATAAAGTTAGTATAATTTAATCATAAGTAACTTGCTGAAGAAGTATAAAAATGCACAGTTTCATACTTAAATAATTCGAATTGACCAAAACTCAAAGAACGAAAGTTGTTCAGAATCAAATTTCCTAAAAGACTACGTGAACGAATTTAACAGAAACTGAACAAGTTGAGAGAAAAACTTGATAGAAAAACTCAGATGGAATTCAATCGAAAAATCTGGAACTGAAAACGAACAAAAACTGCCTTAAGATGATTTTTTTCGGAAAAGTTTAAAACACAAAAAGTGTGCAGAATAACGTTTTACTTCAGTTTACGCAAAACCAATAAAAATGACCTCGTTTCGTGAGTTAAAACAGTATCTAAAATCTGCATTGCTAAAATAAATCAAAACTATACTATAACCAAAATCATCCCGATTATAAATTCTAATTAATCTTTTTAATGAAAAGTTAAAACACAAAAATTGTTTAGAATCATGTATATACACCTCTTCTCAAATTTCATAATTTATCGAGATCGCTTACTATTTTTCAAGATGTACAAATCAATACAATTCACACTATACCAATAAACTCATAATTAAATTCTTTGTACCTTAACTCCACCACTTCGGCCCTTCACTTCCGACCTACACATATATCTCATGTGCCTCCCGTATATCTAACACCGCTCCGAGGCCAAACTTGCACGGGGATATCGTCCCGAGTTTGACCCACACTCCCCAGATGGTTAGCATATACGTACGCGCGCAAATCAAAGCACTCATCTACTCATGAGAACGAGGCAACAATATACATATACAAAACATCTCACTCATGAGAACAATATAACAATGCCAAGCCTAACGTATTCAAATAAAATCTCATAATCCTCACTTTTTTTTATACACTCTTTCTCACCATCACTCAAATATAACAAACAATCCATGGAGTCATGGTGGAGTGTAAGGAATTTATCTATGGGTTTCTAATTAATTTTAATTTCATATAATACAACCATAAAATAAATTCATATAAAAATCCTAAATCTTGCATACACAACTAATCAAAATAATTAAAATTAATTAATCATCTAAAAACCCCTAAACCTTGCATACACAACTAATCAAAATAATTAAAATCAATCCATCATCTAAAAATTATAAATCTTACATACACAACAAATCAAAATAATTAAAAATCAATCTATCATCTTTATATAATTACAAAATCAAACTAACATCAAATAAATAAAAATAAATAAATAAAAATAACGAATTAAACATAAATCAAGAGAAGTGAGTTTTGTACTCACAATATTTTTTTTGAAGATCAAAGAATTATTTGAAGAAACTAATAGAGCCACCAAAAACAAAAACCCTAATTTCTCTCTCCTCTCTCTCTCTCTCTCTCTCTCTCCTCTCTCCTCTCTCTCTCTCTCTCTCTCTCTCTCTCTCCTCTCTCTCTCCTCTCTCTCTCTCCTCTCTCTCTCTCTCTCTCTCTCCTCTCTCTCTCCTTTCTTTTCTTTTGATTGATTCCTACCCCCTATTATAACTAAATAACTATTATAATATATTATATTATATAATACAACATAATTATAATATATATAAGATTAAATATATACATATATATATATAAAACCTCTTTTTTTTTATATAACAAATATAAATATATAAATATTTAGATTAATTATATATAATTAAATAACACATTAAATTAATTAATCACCACATTAAATTCATTAAATATCACATTAAATTCTCATGTGACCACACAATTAATAAAGTCAAAAATAAAATAAGATAATATTAATCATAATAATAATAAATAATAACTTAAGAAAATTGCTTTTCTAGGAGCCTAACATAATCAATAACATAACTGAAAATTCTGCATAAATATTTTGTGATACCCGAATGTTTTAAATTTAACATTACAATAAATAGAACTCATAAATTAAAATAAAAATAAAAATAATAATATATGTATATATATATATACATGTAGTGACAATAATAATAAATAAATTCATAATTTAGGAAATTGAGAATTTTATGGTTAAAGAAATACGTTGTGAAACGCTACACATTAAATATTTTTAGTAAGTGGTAAGTGGTGATTTATAGTTGGGTAGTGAGATTTTTAGACATGAACCTAACTTATAGTCCATATATAAATTTAGGAGTCATCGTGAATTACCAAAGAAGGTAATAACTTTTCCTGAGTCCTAAGAGAATTACCAAAGAAGGTAATAACTTTTCCTGAGTCCTAAGAGAGCCGAATGGTCCATGGTCAAAGTAAAAAAATCAAACAAGTTAATAAAGAATTAGATAAGGGTGGACTGGAGTGATCAGTAAGATTTTCACGCGTCAATATACGGAACTTTCCGTATACTTGTCACCCACGAATTACTTCCTATAAACAGAGAAGAATGGCATCATGTTTAAGGCAACGGAAATAGAAAGAGGAAAAGAGAACGGCACGGGTGAGGATCTTGAGTAAGTGGAAATAAAGAAATAATTTAAGGTGAGTTATATTATACCTTGAGTTACCAAAATGTATTTTACTTATGTTTTGACTTACCATATTTATTTTATATAAGTTATGTTTTATTAGTATATTAATAAAAGTTATGTTTTATAAAGATTTCAGTTACGTGGATTATTATCTGAACCCTATTTGTGAAAATGAAATGCATGGATATGTTTATTTTACTTTTGAAGAATATTTGGCTATGACCTTATATACAATTATGTTTTGTAAATACCACCACGGAAGTCCCACGCCTTGAGGGACTTAAATAAACCATTGGCCCCTGTTTTGACCACTTTGTGGTCCCCTGTTTGTCATGGATCCATTGACCCCTGTAGTGATTGTCACTTAGTGACCCTTGTTCTGTTCTGTTATGTACCGTGGTTATAGTTAATTATTTCAGTTACTGGCACTTAATTAATTTGTGTATTCCAACTCAAATTATGTTAATGTTTTAGCTTAAAATAAGTATCTATGGCTATTTTGTGCCCCTACACTCACAGTATAATATTTTTCACTATGCTATGTGCTTATAGCTGTTACCCCTTTTAGGTGACGAGGTTTAGCGGGATCAAGATGGAAAATGAATCACCGTGTTGTTTTGTTTTTTTTTTTTTAGATTTCTATCTTTTTATTAACAGACTCTTGTAATACAAAGAAGTTCAAATGACTATGTTTTGTTTCCTTTTAAATAAATAGTTGATGCCCAATATTTTATTTAATTTATCCGCTTGCGTTGCAGAATTATCCGAATTATTTTATTTTTATCTTGTTACGGCATCAAACCTTTGGGTACTGGGTTTGGGTCGTGACAAAAGTGGTATCAGAGTAATGGTTTTTTTTATATAAAAAAATATTAACAGTAATAATAATAATAAATAAATAAATATATATATATATAATATAAGTTTTAAATCTTTTTATATAATTTTCACATTATTTACAATTCACATTATTTAAATTGAAATTAAAAAAAAAAAAAAAACATATATATATATATATATTAAACTTGCATTATTTGGTATTATGTGGTATGTCTAATGCAAATAAACCATATTATATATATGTTTAGGCTAAGTTTTCTTATGTTGTAGGAAATAGCGAACCTAATGGAGTTATTCTGGTACGAGCCCCCAAAAGCTCATCTCCTCCCGAACCAATTAGAGGGTTGGGGTGACTCAGAGAGTCTTGTCAGGCAAGCTCATCCAACACTTGACCATCTCATGGGAAGACTCGTTTATTTACAGGCTGACCCTGATGAGGACTTATTATTCTGAAGACTTAGCCGAGGTAGCACTCGTGAAAGGTACATAGAACCGACCCACGTTGTTGGTCTTGCTCTGGACTTGGAACCACCACATTTTTTGATCGCACCTCTATTCGTAGGCTTTGCAGAAAAGAGGGGGACCCGCATACCCTAGTAGCCACATTCGCACCACGACACCTCCTCCACAGCACATTGCCTATACCCCAACTGTGGACTTTACCGACGGTGCATCATTCCTGGAGACACCGATATGAATTACTGGACGGGAATTTTGGGGTTATGATCACGGTGCTCCTGTTTACATGGTTCAGGTAGTATGGAGCTGCTTCGGAGTTGAGCTCAGTGGGTGGGAGTTTGAGTCCATCATGCAAAGTGAGTTTCCGGGGTTATTTCATGGGCCAGTTTTCTGAAGCCAGTTCTCCTGGTGGCCTAACAGTCCATTCTAGATGTCTGACCAGAAGACCCCAGAAGACCCTTTTTGTGAGCTGACCATGAGTAGTCTAATCTTTTTGTATCAGTAGGATTAGACATTAATTTGTGACCGCCAGACTAACGCCCTGTGTGTGGTAACAATGATATATATATGGTAGTAATGTAGTAATATTAACGTGATCGTAAAACTAATATGTTATATATGAATGTGGTGATATTAATGTGATAGTAAAACTAATGTGGTGATATTAATGTGATAGTAAAACTAATGTGTTATATATGAATATGGGGATAATAGAACTAATATGTTATATATGATGTTGTATCAAAATTATATCAATATGATGTCACGCTTATATCATTTTACCTTGTAGTAATGGCCAACGAAGGAAATAAAACTGGATCATCAGTCAGCGGTACCATTCCAATGGAACAAATCATGGAAAGGGCAGTCACTAACTTTTTGCAGGCCATGCAAACCAGCATAACCAATGGGACATTAGAGAGACGAGAAGAATCGATTACGATTAAACAATTTCAGGATCTGAAACCTACCACGTTTATTGGCAGTCCAAACCCACTAGTAGCAGAGGCTTGGGTCAGGGACATGGAGAAAATCTTTCGCGCGCTACCTTGCACGGAAAGACAAAAGGTGACTTTTGCCACATTCACCTTCAAAGATGATGCACAAGAATGGTGGCTTCTTACCCTGGAGAAGGAGGATATTGTGACTTGGACAAGATTTTTAGAGGTATTCTATGAAAAGTATTTCCCAGATTCACTACGGGAACAAAAAGCGTCAGAATTCATACATCTAAGGTAAGGAACCATGACAGTGGCCGAATATGAAAGTAAGTTCACACAACTAGCCCGGTTCGCGGCATATGTCATTCCCACCGAAGCTCGAAAAGCCAGAAAATTTGAAGCGGGATTGGATCCTGAAATTAAGGACAGACTGGAGGTTTTGAAACTGCCAACCTATGCGACGGTAGTAGATCGAACATACATTGCGGAAAAAGGGATTAAAGCCTTGCGTTCCAGGGAACCAAGCCAGAAAAAGCGATTGTGGGAAAGAGATAATAGAAAACCTGGTGTTGTGCCTCTCAAGAAAGTAAATACGAGCACAACCAGTTCAACCGGTCCAAGCAATCAAAGTCCTGCAGACCCTAAAGGTGGCACCATTCCAGCTTGCTCTACTTGTGGAAGGACTCATTGGGGACAATGCCGTCAAGATACGAGAGCATGCTTTAGATGTGGCCAAGTTGGCCATTTGCTGAGGAATTGTCCAAAGCTCGTTCGCCCCTTTGAACCAGTCCGAAAATCCGTAGTACCTGGAGGAGTGAGAAAGGACCAGAAATGCCAAGGAAGAGCTTTTGCCCTAGTGCTTGGAAACCTAGAAGTTATTGAGAATGTTGTGTCAGGTACACTTTCTGTTTGTGGTCACTTAGCCCACGTTCTCTTTGACTCCGGTTCAACTCATTCTTTTGTTACACCACACTTTGCTACCAAGTTAACATCAACACCCGAACCCTTAGCATATGTATTGTCTGTGTCTTTTCCTTCTGGTAATTCTGCCCTTAATACTAATGTGTACAAATCTTGTACTATATCCTTAAAAGGCGAAACCTTATACGTAGACTTGATACCCCTTTGCATTAGTACCTTTGCTGTAATCTTAGGAATGGATTGGTTAGCTGCCAATCGTGCCTCTATAGATTGTAAAGCCAAAAAGGTCTTCCTCAGGACGCTAAACCAACTCGAGCTTGTCTTCGAAGGAACTGGAGCCTCTCCCCCTCCATGTATTATGTCCTTCAAGACAGCCCAACGACTGCTAAGAAAGGGTTGTTGTGGTTGTATCTGTTATGTGATTGATACTCAACAAGAGATACCCACACTTGATGCAATCCTTGTGGTTCGAAAATTTCCGGTTGTATTTCCTGAAGACCTGCCTGGCACCCTAATTGATCGAGAAATCGAGTTCACCATTGAAACCCAACCTGGTACACAACCAATCTCAAAGACCCCTTACCGTATGTCCATGGCAGAATTGAAAGAACTAAAGACTCAACTCCAAGAACTATTGAACAAAGGCTTTATTCGACCAAGTACCTCACCATGGGGAGCTCCGGTACTGTTCATAAAGAAGAAAAATAGTACAATGAGGTTATGTATCGACTATCGAGAGCTAAACAAAGTCACCATAAAAAATCGGTAACCCCTGCCACGAATTGACGACTTGTTTGATCAACTGCAAGGCGCCCAAGTGTTCTCAAAAATTGACTTGCGTTCTGGTTACCATCAACTAAACGTCAAAACAGAAAGCATCGAAAAAACTACCTTCAGAACCCGTTACGGGCACTACGAGTTCCTCGTCATGCCATTTGGCGTCACTAATGCTCCAGCGGCCTTTATGGACCTCATGAATCGAGTGTTCAAACCCTATCTTGACGAGTTCGGCATTGTCTTCATTGACGACATTCTCATATACTCCAAATCGCTAGAAGATCATGAATACCACTTGCGAAAAGTTCTACAGACATTACGTGATCACAAACTTTATGCCAAGTTGAAAAAATGCGAATTCTGGATCACTAGTGTACACTTCCTCGGTCACGTCATCAACAAAGATGGCATTTCAGTTGATCCCCAAAAGGTTGTAGCAATCGTGGATTGGCCACGACCTACTAACGTATCAGAAATTCCAAGCTTCTTGGGCCTAGCCGGCTATTACTGGCGCTTTGTGCAAGATTTCTCGAAGATAGCTTCACCCTTGACCCAACTGACTCAAAAGAACACACCATTTGAATGGACGGACAAGCAGGAACGTTGCTTCCAAGAATTGAAGGACAGACTTGTGACAGCTCCAATACTAGCACTCCCCGCAGAAGCGGAAAGGTTTGTAATTTATAGCGATGCCTCATACAATGGTTTGGGTTGCGTTCTCATGCAAAACGGAAAGGTCATTGCTTATGCCTTCCGCCAACTAAAGACTCACGAAAGGAACTATCCAACTCATGATCTAGAATTGGCCGCGGTGATCTTCGCCCTCAAAATTTGGCGTCATTATCTCTACGGAATAGCCTGCGAGATCTACACTGATCACAAGAGTCTCAAATATCTGTTTACACAGAAGGAATTGAATATGAGGCAACGAAGATGGCTAGAATTTATGAAGGACTACGATATAGAGATCCATCATCATCCCAGCAAAGCTAACGTAGTAGCAGACGCATTAAGTCGAAAAACGACCAAAAGTTTGGCATGTACCCTCGTTCCCCGCAAGATCCATGGAGTGCTCACCAACATAATCGTGGAACCCGAGTTAATTGAAGAAATTAGAGCCCGCCAATGTGAAGATAAACTTTTGAAGAAAAAGTACGAGGAGCAAGGAAACACGCCGGATCCTGACTTCACAATAAGCAATGGGATGCTAAAATTTCGAAATCGAATTTGCGTACCTGACCTTCCAGAACTCAAGAAAAAGATATTGGTAGAAGCTCATAGCTCGAGGGTTGCGATCCATCCTGGCAATACGAAGATGTATCACGATCTGCAGGAACACTTCTGGTGGACAGGAATGAAGAAAGACATAGCAAACCATGTCTCTAAATGCTTGCGTTGTCAACAAGTTAAAGCAGAGCATCAGAGACTTGCAGGTATGCTGCAGCCACTCCCTATTCCCGAATGGAAATGGGAGTATATTACTATGGATTTCGTGGTCGGGCTACCGCAGTCAGTCTCGAAGAATGATGAATATGGGTTATCGTAGATCGATTGACGAAGTCGGCGCACTTTCTACCAATCAGAATCATGTACTCCCTCTCTAAGTTTGCTACTCTCTACATTAAGGAAATCGTTCGCTTGCATGGCATCCCAGTTTCAATCGTATCCGATAGAGACCCCCGCTTCGTGTCTCACTTCTGGAACAAATTGCAAGAAGCTTTGGGAACCACTCTAAGGTTTAGCACGGCTTATCACCTGCAAACTGATGGGCAATCTGAAAGGACGATCCAGACCTTGGAAGATATGTTACGTTTGTGTGTACTAGACCTCAAAGGTAACTGGGATGATCATCTACCTTTAGTGGAATTCGCGTATAATAATAGCTACCATGCAAGTATTGGAATGGCACCGTATGAGGCACTGTATGGAAGGAGATGTCGATCACCTCTGTGTTGGACGGAAGTCGGAGACAGAAAATTTTTGGGCCCCGAGATCGTGCAAATAACAAGTGATAAAATTCAACTCATCCGACAACGAATTCGCACTGCCCAGAGCTGCTAGAAAAGCTATGCAGATATACAGAGACGAGACTTAGAATTTCAAATAGGAGATCATGTGTTCCTTAAGATCTCACCGACAAGAGGGGTTATCCGATTTGGTAAGCGAGGAAAGTTAAGACCACGATACATCGGCCCATTCGAGATACTTGAAAGGATTGGTCCTGTAGCATATCGTCTTGCGCTTCCACCCGAACTATCCAATGTCCATAATGTGTTTCACGTTTCGATGTTTCGTCGATATCTTCGAAATCCAGAGCATGTTGTCGATCATGAGAACCTAGAAGTTCAAGAAGATCTCTCTTACGAAGAGCAACCTGTACAGATTCTCGATCGTCGTGATCAGATCCTTCGAAATAAGACTATACCCCTCGTAAAGGTCTTATGGAGAAACTATCGTGTCGAATAAGCAACGTGGGAAACTGAAAGCCAAATGCGAGCCAAATACCCACACCTCTTTGAGAATCAAGATACGTCAAGTTTGGGGACAAACTTATTTTAAGGAGAGGAGAAATGTGACACCCGAATGTTTTAAATTTAACATTACAATAAATAGAACTCAATAATAATAATAATAATAATAATATATATGTATATATATACATGTAGTGACAATAATAATAAATAAATGCATAATTTAGGAAATTGGGAATTTTATGGTTAAAGAAATACGCTGTGAAACCTTACATATTAAATATTTTAGTAAGTGGTAAGTGGTGATTTATAGTTGGGTAGTGAGGTTTTTAGACATGAACCTAACTTATAGTCATATATAAATTTAGGAGTCATCGTGAATTACCAAAGGAGGTAATAACTTTTCCTGAGTCCTAAGAGAATTACCAAAGAAGGTAATAACTTTTCCTGAGTCCTAAGCGAGCCGAATGGTCCATGGTCAAAGTAAAAAAAATCAAACAAGTTAATAAAGAATTAGATAAGGGTGGACTGGAGTGATTAGTAAGATTTCCACGTGTCAATATACGGAACTTTCCGTATACTTGTTACCCACGAATTACTTCCTATAAATAGAGAAGAATGGCATCATGTTTAAGGCAACGGAAATAGAAAGAGGAAAAGAGAACGGCACAGGTGAGGATCTTGAGTGGTGGAAATAAAGAAATTAATTTAAGGTGAGTTATATTATACCTTGAGTTACCAAAATGTATTTTACTTATGTTTTGACTTACCATATTTATTTTATATAAGTTATGTTTTATTAGTATATTAATAAAAGTTATGTTTTATAAAGATTTCAATTACGTGGATTATTATCTGAACCCTATTTGTGAAAATGAAACACATGGATATGTTTGTTTTACTTTTAAAGAATATTTGGCTATGACCTTATATACAATTATGTTTTGTAAGTACCACCACTGGAGTCCCACGCCTTGGGGGACTTAAATAACCATTGGTCTCTGTTTGACCACTTTGTGGTCCCCTATTTGTCATAGATCCATTGACCCCTGTAGTGATTGTCACTTAGTGACCCCTGTTCTGTTATGTTATGTACCGTGATTGTAGTTAATTATTTCAGTTATTGGCACTTAATTAATTTGTATATTCAACTCAAATTATATTAATGTTTTAGCTTAAATAAATATCCATGGCTATTTTGTGTCCCTACACTCACAGTATAATATTTTTCACTCTGCTATGTGCTTATAGCTGTTACCCCTTTCAGGTGACGAGGTTTAGCGGGATCAAGATGGAAAATGAATCACCGTGTTGTTTTGTTTTTTTTTTTTTTTAGATTTCTATCTTTTTATTAATAGACTCTTGTAATACAAAGAAGTTCAAATGATTATGTTTTGTTTCCTTTTAAATAAATAGTTGGTACCCAAATATTTTATTTAATTTATCCGCTTGCGTTGCAGAATTATCCGAATTATTTTATTTTTATCTTGTTACGGCACCGAGCCTTTGAGTACCGGGTTTGGGTCGTGACATATTTTCTTTTGTTATTGTGCAGTGTAAACCAATAATCTTTTTGTTTTGTTTATTTGTTTGTTTTTTTTTTTTTTTAAGCTTTATGATCCTACTTCAGGACTGTAAAATAATTTTTTAACTGTAGTAGCGGTTTCTACTCTCTTTTTTCAATTCCTTGAATTCAGAGGTTAAATTATCATTTTGCTTCTTTGATGATTCTCCTGTTAAGAATTATTTTTTTATTTTTTTGATTTAAAATTCATAATTTTTTCTTTTATTGTCGTCATTTCAGCCATAAGCACCTTCCTAGCTGAAGCACTTTGCAACTTCATTTGTTTGCAAGTCCAACAACTTAGTATTGCAAGTTTCTTGTTTTTTTTTTTTTTTTTTTAGTTGGGATTTTGAATTTTTGCATTTTAAAACTTAATTCCCTATTTAAGGAATCTACAATGAAATTTTCTCAGAAGAAACATATTCAATATCAAGAATAAAATAATGAAACCATTAGTGTCATGTATGCAGTTTGATTCGACTCACATTCCTTAATTTTTTTCTTCAAAAAAGTTTTAATACACTTATTATTTGTTCAAAGACCAAGAAAAAAAAAAAAAAAATTATACCAGTTTTTATGACAATAAACTTTTTTCATTTATGTAACACTAGCCTATTATCCGTTATTATACGTGCTATGCACGGGTTGAAATAATTAATTAAAAATTATTTTAAATATAAATAATAAATCTTTGTTTATAATAAAAAATAAAAATAATTTAACATTAATTAATTCCCATGCAAAAATTATGTTTACAATAAAATATAAATACATTTCTTCTTGATGAATTTTATAATTTTATTTTGTCAATTGACCAATTAACTTTTATTCATTTTGTAAAATTCACTTAGTATATCTGTTTTGTAAAATTCAATCAATTAAAATTAGTTTAAATAAAAAATATATATATATATAATAATAAAAGATAAAAAAAAAAGAAAAGGAAATATCAATAAATGACCCTTATCTTCAAGCTATTCCTCAAATAAGACTTGATCTAAAACAAACATTCTGCTAACCATATTTGGCAATTTTCCGAGAAACTGAGCCAATTCAATATTTTATTAACCCTAAATTTGTTTTGTTGAATTGGCTTGAAGAGTTAGAGTGGGGATATAGATATTAAAAACGGCCTAAACGCTAATCGATTCAACTTTTAAGTCAGTTTGACCATGACCTAATCATTAAAAAAATTATCTTAGTTTATGCCTAACTTATGAATTATTTGACCTATTTATTTATTAAACTGATAAATAGTAAGTATTTTCATAATTAAAATAAAAAATGAGAGTTTTTTTTAGTAAATCTCATTCTTAAGACTTATGTTTCATCTGACCCATATTCTTTTTGAATATTTTATTAGGTCTTGTTTAGAATAATATGACAAAATCACCCTTTCAAGCTTTTTGCATGTGTTTTGAAACCAATATACAATAAAATAATAAAAATAATAATAATAACAAGAGCCCCTCATTTTAGGGAAAAAAATCTCCCCTTTATTCAAAAGAAAATATCCCTCTTATTCTATAGAAAAAATCTCTCCTATTCTAGGATAAAAAAAAAAAAGAACGAATGACAAAGACAAAATCAGCTAATAAACAGTCCAAATATTATCAAAGAAAAGAATGTATGAGCAGATGATTCAATAATGTCATTTAATCTGTAATGAACTGCATTTAAATCAACACAATATTATCCCTTCATGGAACCATACACGTGTGTGAACATTAACATTTGGGTGCGACTACCTATTTGTATTACAGAATTAATGTGAACATTCACATCTATGTACACACTATGTTTGTAACCAAAATAACACATTATTGTTTATACTAGTACGACTAATTTTTTATGTGAATATTAACATTGATTGTAATTTGTGATACTGCATTATTAATATTGTTATGTTATTTTGCTATTATAAAGACACTATGAACATTCACATTGTAGGTAATTGCTTGAAATTATGTATACATAACTGTTGATTTAGTGTGCATTGTGGTAAACGCAATGTTGCTATAAACATTCACATCTCTATATTGTACTATTAAAATGTTATGTTGATGTGAACATTCATATCTTTATGTTGGTGTGAACGTTTGCATTCACTGAAACATCTAACCAATAAGACACACTGTAATTTCATATCAATCTATCTCCAAACCTTGGTTGGATTCTATACAATACCACAAGACATTAATCAATTTTCACCAATTTCACAATACATTCTACAAATTTCAACTCTTCTCAACATTTTTCACCAATTTCGAAAACACTTTCGACTCCAATTCTCAAAAAAACTATATATACACATATATCTTTACCGAATACACCAAATATATATATATATATATATCAATTACCTCAATGGTGAACTCATGAATAGATTGGGGATTTTGGGATGAGATTACCATAGAATGATCCGATTTGAAACTACAAAGCACAAGCCTTATTGAAGTGTTACTGTGGTTTAAATGAAAGTATATTGGTTTGGATGGGGAATTAAGCAAATAAATTGAAGAATTCAAAAGAAAATCAAAATGGGTTTAGTGAGAAAAACAAGGAAATTGATTTTTCAAGCTTGGATTTGGTCCGATTAGGGTGATAGCTGTAGAATAGAGCATCAATATATATATATATATATATATGGAAATTTGAGAGAGAGAGAGAGAGAATGGAAAACATATAATAAGTATTATAAAAATAAAATAAAAGGGTATAGTAGTCCCAAAAAAATTATAAATCGGGGAAAAAGGATCTCATGGGATAGAAATCTAAATATATTGAACTTGATGGAAAATTAAAAAACTTTATGGACTTATTAGGTTACAAGTCTATTAAATAGGATTTATAAATAAATCCACCATAAAAAATATGCATATGTTTATGCATATTTATTATAAAAAAAAAAGGTAAATTTGAGTAAAAAAAATTACATACGTCCCAAAATATTAGTCTTTTATTCTATTTTTTATTATCCTAAAATATTAGTCCTTTTTCAAAAATCAAGGACTAAAATAATATGAATTTCTTATTTTGCCCATTTTTTAAAATTCATTAACAACACAAAATGTATAATTATGACAATTGATATTCTCAAAAAATATATTATCAAAGGTTAATTTTAAAAAATTAATATTTTTAAAGTGTAATAATTGTACTAGGGACTATTATTTTTGGATAGAGAGTATTTATGTTTAAAAGTATTAAATGAATAATTAGGCATACTTATATATTAAAAAATGGATCTAAATCGAGCCGCCCAAAGTTATGGGTCATATTCTGGCCTTAGCCTGACACCTAATTTTTTAATTTATTGGTTCATCAATATAAATATTCAATAATATAAATTTAAACTTTATGTCTAAATTATATCATAGTTTCTCAGATTATGAGTGATATAAGTTAGTTTGGCGGGTTCCAATATTAGATTAAACACTGAAATTAGCCTAAAAATCGAGTTTGAATTGATTTTTATACTAATAATTCTGTTGGAAAATTTATAAAGAGGTAGTTGTGAATTGAAATAGACTCCATTTTGAATGAAAGGGTGTAACTTTTCATGGTGTCTTTTTGTTTTAAAGGAAGGGTCAAACCTCCATTTGAATGAAAGGGTGCAAACCTTTCATGGTATCTCTTTATTTTAAAGGAAGGGTTATGTCCCTTCTTCATACATTTTCTATTCAAATTGAATAGGTGCCAACAAAGCCTATATAAAGGCAGCCCCATTCCAATTTTGATGGATTCCGAAAATTCATTTTCCTTGCCTTTCATTTTGCTCTCTTGCGTCTTTTATTCTTCATATTATTTTAGGAAAAATTTCAGAGAGTTATAGAACACAAGGTTCTAGTTTGCCGAACAAATTTGTTTGAAGTGCTACTACAAATTTGTGAAGATCATTGTATCCTGGGAGATAGACGCTACATAACCATAAGCACCGTAGTGGGGCAAATCTGTCTTAAGGACAGAGTGTCACACACTCGACTTGGTCTTTAATTATCTATTCGGTTCAACAAAATAAATTCTGTAAGTTTTTTTTTATTTTGTTTGATTTATTTCAATTTATTTTACTTACTCAGAAGATTGTTCCAACAATCTTAAGACACATTCGAATTTATTCTGTTTACAGAATTTTTTCGTTTGTTTCCTTTTCTCTTTCTTCTTTTAAGAAAATTATTTTCTGTGGATTTACAAAATAATATTCTGGTTGTCAAGCTGTCGTCGTCGTACAATCTCATCATGGGGCGAACTTGGTTGCATACTATGCAGGCCGTGCCAAGCACCTATCATCAGCTGCTACGCTTCCCGACAAAACGTGGCATTGAGCAAATCCGTGGCTCCTAGAAATTGACACAAGCATGCTATCTCCTTGCTGGAAAGACGCCAAAAGCAAGTGAATTCTATTGAGGTGCCGGATTGAGAGAGCCTCGACGATTTTGGGCGGCTCCCCAGTGAAAAAGCCACGGAAGCCCTAAATCGAGTTGAGATTGATGAAAACCCAGACAAGTTTTTCATGATCGGCGCCTCTCTGAGTCAAGCCGACAGGCAGTAGCTAATTTCCTTCCTGCTCGGCAACCTTGATGTATTTGCGTGGACTCCGTATGAGATGTCGGGTGTAGATCCGTTTGTTTCGCAGTACCATTTAAATGTTGACCCTAAATGCAAGCCGATTATTCAGAAAAGCCGGCGGTCAGCTGCAGAGCACACTGCCGCCGTTGTTGAAGAGGTTGACTGGTTGCTTGAAGCCGGAGCTATCAGGGAAGTGACCTATCCCACATGGCTCTCGAATACTGTGGTTGTGAAGAAAAAGAATGGGACTTGGCGTGTCTGCGTTGATTTCACCGACCTAAACAAAGCTTGCCCCAAGGATTATTTACCAACTTGTAGATGCTATGGCACGTCACCGGCGTATGAGCTTCCTTGATGCCTACAGAGGCTACCATCAAATTGCCATGCATTCGGACGACCAAGACAAAACTGCATTCCTCACCCCAAGAGGAACCTATTGCTATAAGGTTATGTCTTTTGGGTTGAAGAATGTAGGGGCAACTTACCAAAGGCTAGTCACTACTATGTTCAAGGAGCAACTCGGCCACACTATGGAAGTTTATATTGACGATATGGTGGTCAAGTCCAAAGAAGAGCAAACTCATCTAGCCGATTTGGAAGACACATTCGGCATTCTACACAAATACAGAATGAAGCTGAATGCTTCCAAATGTGCGTTCCGGATCGGCTCTGGCAAATTCTTGGGTTACATTGTCAATCACCGAGGAATTGAAGCCAATCTGAGGCAAATCACCGCAATCCTAGAACTTGGCTCCCCTTGATCGGTCAAGGAGGTTCAGAAGTTGATAGGGATGGCCGCCACACTCAATAGGTTCATTAGTCGTTCCACAGACCGCTGCCGACAATTCTTTCAGACACTACGGCAGGGTAAAGCTTTTGAATGGACCTCCGAGTGCGAAGCTGCTTTTAACGGTCTGAAGTCTTATTTCTGATCTGTTCCACTTTTGACAACACCGTTGGTAGGTGACCCGCTCATTTTGTATCTGGCCGTCTCCGACCGGGCTGTCAGCGCCGTATTATTGAAGGAAGAGCTTGGAGAGCAGCGACCAGTGTATTATGTGAGCAAGGCAATGGTTGATGCCGAAACTCGCTACCTTCCACTGGAAAAACTCATCCTAGCCCTAGTCATGGCGGCAAGAAAACTGATGCATTACTTCCAGGGGCATAACATCAGGGTACTGACAGATTACCCCCTCTGATCAGTACTACGTAGTGCAGAAGCATCAGGGCACGTTTCGAAATGGGCCTCGAACTCAGCTAGTACGATATTCAATTTCTGCCTAGAACCTCAATCAAGGGGCAAGTGTTTGCTGATTTTGTAGCCGAATTCACGGGGGGTGTTGCCGACTTCAAGACCAACCAAACTTACTCCAAGCCGAATTGGAGAATTTATGTGGGGGACATTTGGCAGTTGTATTGTGACGGGTCATCCAATCAACGGGGCAGTGGAGCCGGGGTAGTAATCATGGCTCCCGATGGCGCAATAATTGAGCAGGCCGTCAAACTCGGCTTCGAAGTATCAAATAACGAGGCCGAATACGAAGTCCTTCTAACCGGTTTGAGGAATGCACATCTTCTGGGTGCTCGGCGTTTGCTTGTATTTTGCGATTCAAAACTGGTGATCAATCAACTAAAGGGGGAGTATGCGGCCAAAAATAATCGTATGACGGCTTATATGAAAACGGCTAACTCCTTGCTGGCAAAATTTGACCATCATGAATTGAATCAAATAACACGTGATCAGAACACGCATGCAGATGCTCTGGCTTGCCTAGCCTCCGCCATTAACTCAGAGATTAAACGGACCATCAAAGTAGCTTTCATCCCGGAGCCGAGCATTGGCCCTTCGGAGGAAGTCTAGGTCAATATCATAGAGTCAAGACCGAGTTGGATGGACCCCATTGCTGCATTCTTGTCTTCCGAACAGCTCCCAGTGGACAAGAAAGAAGCGCACAAGTTGCGAAACAAAGCCCTGCGATACTACTTGGATTCGCAAGGAAAGCTTTATAAAAAATCCCTTTCTGGTCCATATCTGGAATGTGTGCATCCGAACAAATTTGAAGTGCTTCTGACTGAAATACATGAAGGTAGTTGTGGCGCACATTCTGGCGGGCGCTCTTTAGCTCATCGAGCTGTGACACAAGGGTATTACTGGCCGACAATGAGAGCCGATGTCGAGTGTTACGTGAAAAAGTGCGAACAGTGCCAAAAGTTCTCTCCTCTGACTCACCTACTTGCTGAAGAATTAAGCTCCATAACCAGCCCTTGGTCGTTCGCTCAATAGGGACTTGACATCGTCGGATCGCTCCCTCGTGCTCCGGGTAACAAACGATTTTTGATCGTCGAGACTGATTATTTCACGAAATGGGTAGGAGTGGAGGCGCTAATGCACATCCGAGATACCGACGTGAAGCAGTTTGTATGGAGAAATATCATAATGCGGTTCGGCATTCCCAGAGCACTTATATCAGACAACGGCACCCAGTTTGATTGCGGAGTCTATCGGGAACTTTGCGGCAAGTATGGTATTCGGCCTTACTTCTCCACCCCGGCTTATCCACAGAGTATTGGCCAAGCTGAAGCCTCCAATAAAACCATTTTAGACGGCATCAAAAAGAGGCTGGAGAAGGCGAAAGGCCGATGGGTTGAAGAACTGTCGAGCGTATTATGGGCTCATCGCACAACACCGAGACGGTCCACCGGGGAAACGCCATTCGCTTTGTGTTTCGGAACACAGGCAATCATCGCCTTCGAGATCGGCCTCCCAACATTGAAATCAACAATTTTTGATTTGGGTTGAAACGACATGATGTTGGCTTTGGACTTGATTCTGATTGAAGAGCGAAGAGACCGCGCCCTTGCATCCATGGCACGGTACCAGCAGCAGCTTGCTAAATCATATAATCAGAGTGTTCAACTGCGCCACTACACACCAGGAGAGTTGGTCCTGAAGAGAGTGCTTCTAGCTGCCAAGAATTCGGCCGACGAAAAATTGGGACCGAACTGGGACGACCCTTATCAGAACGACTCAGTTGCGGGAGTAGAAGCATATCGGCTCAAACACATGTCTGGGAGAAGTCTGCCACGACCTTGGAATTCCATGCATTTACGTAAATTCTATCATTGACCCGACTTGTGGGGCTTGATACTTCTACATATTTCACTTTTGCAGTACAAAGTTTCCCATTTCCTCATCGTGCAATTCAGTTCAAAAGTCTCCGGATTCAGAGCCCCATCCGTGCAGGTCACGTTTGGGCCGAATAAAGCCTCCGGATTCAGAGCGCCCTTCGTGGATATCACGATTGGCCAATATTTAAGTCTCCAAATTCGGAGCCCCATCCGTGCAGGTCACGTATGGGCCGGATAAAGCTCTGGATTCGGAGCGCCCTTCGTGGATATCACGATTGGCTAATATTTAAGTCTCCGAATTCGGAGCCCGTTCCGTACAGGTCACGTTTGGGCTGAATAAAGCCTTCGGATTCGGAGTGCCCTTCGTAGATGTCACAATTGGCCAATATTTAAGTCTCCGAATTCGGAGCCCCATCCGTGCAGGTCACGTTTGGGTTAGATAAAGCCTTGGATTCGGAGCGCCCTTCGTGGATATCACGATTGGCCAATATTTAAGTCTCCGAATTCGGAGCCCCATTCGTGCAGGTCACATTTGGG
The DNA here is from genome assembly GCA_036172215.1 of Camellia granthamiana. NCBI lineage: Eukaryota > Viridiplantae > Streptophyta > Magnoliopsida > Ericales > Theaceae > Camellia > Camellia granthamiana. Next base: position 50,765,663 of record CM069905.1, on the reverse strand, counting down.
CCGCATAAAGCCTCCGGATTCAGAGCGCCCTTCGTAGATATCAGGATTGGCTAATATTTAAGTCTCTGAATTCGGAGCCCCATCCGTGTAGGTCACGTTTGGGCCAAATAAAGCCTCTGTATTCGGAGCGCCCTTCGTAGATATCACGATTAGCTAATATTTAAGTCTCCGAATTCGGAGCCCCATCCGTGCAGGTCACGTTTGGGCCAAATAAAGACTCCGGATTCGGAATTATGGGCCGAAAAAGCCTCTGGATTCGGAGCGCCCTTTGTGGATATCACGATTGGCCAATATTTAAATCTCCGAATTCGGAGCCCCATCCGTGCAGGTCACGTTTGGGGCGAATAAAGCCTTCGGATTCAGAATTATGGGCCGAATAAAGTGTCTGGATTCGGAGTGCCCTTCATGGATATCACGATTGGCCAATATTTAAGTCTCCGAATTCGAAGCCCCATCCGTGTAGGTCACGTTTGGGCCGAAAAAGACTCCGAATTTGGAATTGTCACGTTTGGGCCGAAAAAGACTCTGGATTCAGAATTATGGGCCAAAAAAGACTCCGGATTCGAGTGCCCTTCGTAGATAAAAAGCCTTCGAATTCGGAGCCAGAGCCGTGCATAACACGTTTGGGCCGAATAAGGCTCCGGAATCAGAGCGCCCTACACGAAAGTTAAAGCATACAAATATTGAAAGTGAAGTGCTTCGTTAAGTTGAACCAGCAAAAACCGTATACATTAAAGCATACAAACATTCAAAATGAAATGCTTAATTAAGTTGAGCCGGCGCAAACCGCATAAACAAATTAAAACATGCAAATATTCAACGAAAGTGCCAAACAGAAAGCATACATTAAAGCATACAATAAAGAATACAAACATTCAAAATGAAACACTTTCAAAGTATTTTATTAAGTTATCCAGTAGATACAAAGCTGACACCCAATCTGTGTTGGAGCATTTACAATATATTCAATTCTATTCTGCATCACCCTCGTGATCACTCTTCTCAATTTCGAAAGCGCCAAATGGAAAGTGATGATGCTGATACAATGGCGACGGCGATTCAACTCCGCTCCTTGGAGTGCCTCGGCGCCTTAGAGAGCCTTAATCTACCCATGCCAAAAGCCCCGATTCTCGCATCGGCATACCTCCTCTGCGAGTTTCTCCTTGGTCTTCTCTATCCCGACTTTTCAGCCTTCGTGGAAGCCTCGTTCATAGGCCGCGGCCTTCGCATTTTCTACTGTGAACATACTTGCCGTATCTCGATCGGCAATCGTATGGCTTAACAGCCGTTGGTCACTCTTTTATCCACGACCGGGTTGGATTGTCCGGTCGCACGCGGCTCGGCAATTTGGGCCTTCCTTAGCTCACGCTCGGCCTTCTTCGCACGAGCCTCCAAGTTTCGAATGCATTCGTCCTTCTTCTCTATCTCTCGCCGCGCGGCGCGTAAACGCATGCCGACTTCGTAGGCGGTATACAGCCCTCTCACTGCTCCATGGATGCCCTCTTGAAATACTTCGAAATCTTGTCGACCAACCATCGACTGCTGGACTTCCGGTGGAAAAATCTGTCAAGCAAACTCGACTGCTACACTTAGGTCATTAATAATAGAATCCGCCTCCGTCATCGGTTTATTCTCCACAAAAACTGCAAAACTCAACGGTCGTGGCGTCGTATCGGGCTTATTTCTCGGTCGCAATCGCGGGGAGCTTCCCCATTGTTGTTTCTCTTTTCGAGTGATCTGCTTCGACGACTTGGGAGCTGACGTTTTTCCCGTTCCCCGGACGTCCTACCTCCCGTGCATGTGGGCTTGCTGCTGCGATTCATTTCAATGTCTAGCTCAGCCAATGTTCGTCATTCTCCTTTGCTGTTAAAGAACAGTTTATTTGACATTCGCACTTCTCTAACCTTCTGCAACAAGCTGGTTTAAATTGAATCTAAACACGATAAGTGGAATCATTGGCGCGAAGAACCCATCCCATTTAGTCCTAATGCGTGCAGCGCCCCTGAGGCGATTTCATTAATGCTAAACTCCAAAAGCCCGATGCCGATCGATTTATGCCGCAGTCACTCCATGAACTCATATTATTCGGCTTTTGGAGCTCATCCACTGGCTGGGGTAAGGGCAGATTTATTAATCTGATAGGCTAATTTAAGCCCATTGCCGATCGATTTATGCCGCAGCCACTCCACGAACTCATATTATTCGACTTTTGGAGCTCATGCACTGGCTGGGGCAAGGGCAGATTTATTAATCTGATCGGCTAAATATCTAAGCCCGATGCCGATCGATTTATGCCGCAGCCACTCCATGAACTAATAATATTCGGCAAGATTAGATTTATTAATCTGATCGGCGATTCGACGAGAATAAATTATGAAGTTGCCTAGTTATCTAATCGGCAAGTGTACACGAATGTTTTATCCAAGATAGCGAGAAGCAATACCATTCATCAGTAGCAAAATCAAGCACAAATAATAGTCAAACGCAAAGGAAATTTTCATTAGTAAATTGGGCACAGACTGTAGCCATTTTACATGTGAAAACTACTAGATAAAAAGCTACAAGTTTGCATGAAAGCGCTTAGCAAAAACCTAAAAACTGTGGTCATTTTACACGTAAATAAAAACTACTAAACGAACAATTCCAAATCCCTAAACAAAAACGACTGAAGTGTCGCCCAAATCAATCCTTGGAGTCAGACTCCAGCGGCTCAACATTCACTTGCTTGTATGGAATCAGCATAGCCAATGTCACATCAACAGCAGCAAGGGCTTTGAGCTAGTCGTGTTTGAATCCCCGATTTTCAAATTTAGGGATTTCTTCCACATAATTCGCGAGAGCAGCGCTTTGCCCGGCCTCGTACGCCTTGGAAGCCTCGAAGTCGGCTGTTTCTTTCGCCTTCTTCGATTCTTCCAATTCAGCCTCCAATTTGGCAATCGCCTCTTGGGCTAACTTGAGCGCATCTTCGCTCGCGTCTGCCCTCTTCTCGGCTAGGCCAATCTCAGTTGGTTCGCATTTCTGGCCCTCTCTATCTCGGCCTCGGCCCTCGCGCCTTCCATCTTCGCCCTCGTCGCTTCGAAATTAGCCCTGCTCCTCTGGCCCTCTACCTCCGATTGTAAATGGCCAAGTCGTTCGACGGCGTCATGCTAGCGACGGCCTATCTCGGCTATTCTCCCGACTGTCTGCAAAACAGGAAATTAAAACCAACATAATATTTGCATAAAAGGGAAAAACAAGGTTAAGGTATATACCAGAAGAGTCGATTGAGCAGCTAATGGTATCGCCAGCAGATCCGGCTCCGCCCGAAAAGCTGCCTTGTCAACTGGCAATGAGACGGACGTAGCCATGCTCCATGCGACGGCTGGGTCTTTAATAGCCGACGCGTCAGAGGAGATCGGCGTGTTTTTTTATCTTTGGTTGAATGACAAAAGGCACGATCCGACTCCTCTAAACGCGGCCATTTCTCAGCACGATTTTCTTCTAAGCCGGCCTCAACCTCGGCAGGACGCTTCTCTGCCCTTTGCTCAGCCTCTTGATCGGCCTGCACAACCGCCTCGAACTCAGCACTTCGGGTTTGAGCCGTTTCCTCCTCGATTACAAGCAGGGATGGCTGAGCTTCGGCTGTAGGTGGCACTTTAGATCGAATGGCCTCTGCTCTTCGCCGCGTGGCCATTCTTTCCGCGTTTTTCTTTTTGGCGAGTTGTGTGAGGTTTAACCTAGCCATCTTTTCGGGGTATGCGCCGGGAAGGTCTTCTAAACCGGTAAAAATGTCGTCAAAGGAAAGGTCCCTTCGGCTCGAAGTGGATGGAGGGTTATCTGAATTAAGGCCGGCTTCCTCAAAGGCCAACTTCAAAGCCTCGTCTACTTCGGCTTCGGCTTCGTCTACCTCAGCTACTTCTGCCCGCTCCGAATCGGACCTCTCTAAACCAACTTACCGCAAGTTTTTGAAGTCGGTCAAAATAAGAGCCGTAAGAGACTCCTCACCCCTCTGAATTGGGATGTTTTCTGCCGTCGAAAACGTCGTGTATGTCGGCTCATACCGAAGGAGAATGTGGGCTGACCTTCCTTGCTTCTGAAGACTCAGACGGCCGAAATATTTGAGCGCGACTTTAATTTCTGAAAGAACGGCGTCGTCAGTTGAAGTCAAAACTTTCTTCAAATCATTTCCTACACAAGCAAAACCATGGGATCACAAAAATGAAACTTTATAAATACAAGAAAAATAAACACAAAAAGATATACGGCCACCTGGTTCGCCCCTCCGTCTAGGAATAAGATCAAGGCGACCCTCGCCTTCTCCGAATTCTCAATTACCTCGGACGACGACCATAACATCATCGACTTGCTTTCCAGAGCTGGAAAGCATAGTCACTAGTTGATGGTCGGTGTCCTTAGCCCTAAGGAAATAGTGTCCATGCCGACTAGAAGACTTGGCCAAGGCGTAACAATGCCAAATAGCAGGTATGTCGAGGTTAATCCTAAGGTGACGGTTTAGCTCTATAATCCCCATTACGATTCTAGAAAAGTTGACATTGGGTTGAGAGGAGATTAAACCCCAATGGCGAAGGACAGCCCTAAGAAATGGATGAAGCGGGGAAACGGATTCCGCCCTCTGCAATTGATAAGAGAGGGAAGACGAATGTGCTTTCATCATCCCTCTCCATATCGAGGGTGCCGTCTGTCACAAGAGACAGATGGACGTCATCAGGGATAGAAAAATGGCGTTAAAAGCCAAAGATTCGATCCGCGGAGAGGAGGTCTTTCAAATGTTTTGCCATTTCGGTCAGCCTACAGGAGCGTACTAAACTAAAGGCAAACTAGGAAAAGGGATTTAAAGCAGAGAGGAAGAGAACTTACAAGTGACGGAGAGAGCAATAAAAGATGAATGGACGTTGCAGAGGTAAGTCGGAAGGCAGTCCAAAAACTCTTAAGCATCAAAAAATGTGTGTGCGAAAAGACGACAAGATTTTAAATCACAATAAATGAAAGTGTACGAAGGGGCGGGAAGTTGAAATGATAACCGAGAGGCGTGTGCTCTGACATCCGTGTTGGAATGAGGTTAGCCGCCGAATTTCGGCTCTGACTTTTCGAGTTCGAAACCAAACATTTCAGCTAACTATCGTTAGTGGAGTGCTTGGGGGGCAATTGTAGGGGCTGAATATTAGGAGTCGTAAAGAGGCCGAATAAATGGACCCGGAGAGTCAAAATATATACATTGCATTCAGCCCCGTCTTGCACATTTATATCCTAACCTATTCGGCCAAATAGCTGGTTGAGTAAGGAGCCGAGTGAGAAGCGGTTTGCAACAAAAGAAGCCGAGTAAATAGTTATACGGCGAATAGAAAGTGGGCCCAGCCCCGAGGCCCAAAAAAAAAAAGATATAAATAGAAGAGCATCAGCCAGAAAGAGGTATGGGAGAATCATTATGCTTAACTTAAAATACAAGTAATCCAGAGAATAGATACTGACTTGTCCGTCGGAGTGCTAATTTCGGCACCCTCGACCGGAGTGTTTATTCATTTTCAGGTTGTTAGCTGAGGAACTCGAGTGCCCCAGTGGATCAAAAGAGTATTTCCAAACCACCTTCACCACACCAAGGTATCCAGGTATTTTTTCCTATTTTCTACATACATTTCACTGCTACCTCACACTGTTGTGCACCATACTATTACAATCCCACTGGTACACTGATACACATACCATAACATTCACACCACCCCACACTGCATTGATTTACTGCACTGACACACTGTACTCATACTGTACCTTTTGCACTCATTCTACATAGATACATTGTATCTAATATGTCGACATTTGTTTTCCAAATCCCATCCATACTGAGGACACCGGCAGCAGCGGTACCAGCGGCACTTTCTCCGGTGGTAAGGATGAGAGGTAGATAGTCCCCAGCACGCAGCCAAGATGAGCGTTAAGGTCGAGGCAGAGACAGGGGTGCTCAGAGCCAGAGCAGCGAGTCTGAGCCCGTTTTGAGTGGGGATGATACTGAGGCCAGTGACTCTAAGAAAGTAGTGAGCCGACACTCTGAGTCTGAGAGCGGATGCAATGATGCTAGCTCGGGGTTAGGGAGCGGAGATGACGCCGAGGCTGGCTTTGAGACAGGGAGCATAGATGATTAAACCAGCGCTGGCTCAGAGTCTGATTCTTATAGCGGTGATGACAGAGACAGTGCCCCTGAGTCCCCTCCGAAAAAGAGGACAAAAAGGGCCTCTCAAGCTTGAGATGACTAGCGCCGATTTTTGTACTTTTTTTCTTAGTTTCTTTTATTTTAGTAGTTCAACACATGTATAGCTTCAGATAAGCTTTTACTTTTGTTTTTGAAAAATTGTACTCTCTTTTGTAAAAAACTATGATCGGGGAAAACCCTACAGTTTTATGAAAAGAGTTATTGTTTCTGCATCATGAGCACCACATTTACAGAATGAAAATGAAGTTGAATTTGAAACCAAAAATAAAAACTTGTATTGGCACAATGTTCTTAATTGGGTAATGAATCGAATAACGACCAAAATACAAAATACAACTCGATTAACAAAGCAACAACAACTTAAACACAGATATGCACACTTGCTAAAACCAAAAGACTTAAAACACAAAGACCAAGACAAAACCAGACTACCAAAACTGCCAGGCCCATAAGTGGGCGACAGGCCACAAAAAGTGGGTGGTCGGCCACTAAAAGTAGGCGGAAGTGGGTGGCCGACCACTTGTGATGGATCCACCAGGCGGCTGACAGCTGGCCTCCACTCATAGCCCTATCTTCTACAACAGGTCTTTCTTCGTGATTTCTTCACCAGAACCTCATTTTTGTTGCTGTTTCTTCCACAACTGGAGATATTCCTTGTCAAGAAGCTCACGGATTGGATAGCCACTTTAGATGGTACGAAAAGGATGAATTTATGAGGTTTCGACATAAACGCGCTTTTTTCGTTAAGCCGTACGCTGCTTTGTTTTCCATTCCTCCATGTTGCGGTCTGATGTTAGGACCCAATTACGCATGCATTTCGCTTCGGAACCAAGAAATATGCCCGATTCTTGAAGAATTTCAAGCATTGATGGAAACCTGGCATGATGAAGAAATCATGCCTCAGCCTTATTTTGGCTATGCTCAGGCTTTGGGACAAATGTGTGGGCTCACATTGCATGAAGCTCGATCGTTGGCCTATGACAGAGAGCTAGATATACCCAGCTTGATTTATCAATTTTCTAACATCGATGACAGAAGCGACTCTCTCTGGTGAGGTTTTCGGCAACATGCCCTCTGTTTATGTATGCTCGCACATTTTTTTCTTGCCCCCAGTTACGGCGGAACCAGCATTCGGTTGATCGAAGTGGCCTAATGTTTGAAAGAAGGTAAGAGTTGTATCAATTTGACGCTGGCCGAGACCCTGATTGGCTTAGATGCTTTTCATCGGTGAGAGACCTCTAGATTTGCAGGGAAGTCCACTACTTCTTCAGGTATCGTTTCCCACCATTTCTGATATATGCCTCGCACATCACTTGGCACTCATGCTCTATTTTCTCTCAAAGTCCTTTCTTTACTCTTTTCTTCACGCATATCTCTCTATTCTTTAATCTCTCTTATTTTTCATCCCTCTCTAAGCATGTCTCATGGATAAGCTAAAAGTTGTGGACCCTTGCCCCGAGTATTCAGCTCGAGCTTATTTCTTCTGCCAACGACTAGTGGACTTTCCCAATAAGGGTTGGTGGTGCAACTAGATGTGCAACAGATCAGCAGCTAACATAACTTGGCGTTGCCCCTGGCTCAATCTGACTAAGATGAGTTACAACATGACCCGGCAGCCAGGTATACAGTTGATTGGCCTCATACACTGCTTGTTCTACTTTCCCTTCCGGTTCAGACGCCAGTTCGGGCATGATCAGACTTGTCCATAAGAGGGGGTAGAATACCCGGCTTCATTCCCGATTCGTGCTTCACACTTGGCTCGGTATCTTGCTGCCTAGAAGACGAGAGAGCTTCTGGCCCCTAGCCCTAGCCCTAGCCCTAGTTTCAGTTATGCCCTTTCTAGCGAGTGCTTAGCTTGATGAGGCATAAGTTGGGCCTACTTTAGTTGCAGAGACTTCTGCAAGCACGAGCAGATGACGCAAGAGCACTTAACTCACCTATGCCCCTAGTTTATTGCTTTGACCTTTCTGTTCAAGTTTTATAATGTAAAAACAACTTTGATTTGTATCAGAGAGTTAGAAAATGTACTTGTGTTGAAATCAATGGAATTAAGATTGTGAGCATTAAAAATTTTCCTTTTGGTCCCGAAAATGGTCTAAGTTGTAAAAGGTAAAATTTTGAACAAAATCAACTTTTATTAAAACTTTCTAAAACCATTTTCGAAAATGATCACTGCCTGACACGCACAAAATCAAACCCTCAAGATGTACATCCTCGAATCAAAAGATCATAACTGCCCCTGATTGCATACCATTACTGCTCTGCATTGTAACCAGCTTTTCTTCCCAAAATGAAGATCACAACCAAACTAATGATGAACAAAGATGACCTGATCAGAGAAACAGACAGGACAGCTGAGTTGGAGATGGTTACAGCCAAACTTCAGGATGAAATTGCCTACGTATCCCAAAGATGGGAATCAAGCCTTACGTAGTTCAGTTCAGGTTCACTCGAGTATTAACTCTCTCCTTTTGCCCTCTAACTTTCACCAAAGTTGCCCTTTATGGTTTTCAACCTTGCAAGCTATGTTTTTCTTTATTTCTAATTTTTCATGCTCTAACTTTTGCCTAGGTTTCCCTTCCGTGTTTTTGGCCTAGCGAGCCTCTCAAAGATAGTATTTCTTTAACTTGTCCATATTGATCGGCTGTACAAATTCCAAGCCATCTAGGTCCATGAGAATAACCGCTCCACCCGACCAGATAGATTTGATGATGTAAGGACTAGTCCAATTGGGTTTGAACTTGCCCCTAGGGTCATAGATGGGAGCTCAGTTGTCTTTCTGTACCATATCTCCTTCCTTGAGATTCCGAGACTTAACCTTCTTGTTAAAAGCCTTAGCAATTCTGTGTTGGTAACCCTAGACATGATACAATGCCTTTAGCCTTCTCTCATCAAACAACGTCAACTTCTCAAATCTACTCTGTTGCCAGTCTGCCTTCGCTATCTGACACTCAACCATAACTTGTAGCGACGACACTTCAATTTCAATTGGCAAAACGGCTTCCATCCCATAGACGAGAAAATAAGGGGTTGCCCCTGTAGATGTTCGGATCGAGGTCCGGTAGCCCCAAAATGCAAACGGAAGTTTATCCGACCAGTCCTTGTAGGTCTTAACCATCTTCTATGGGATATTTTTGACGTTCTTGTTTGCGGCCTCAACAGCTCCATTGGTTTGTGGCCTGCATGTGAATGACTTGTGAAATGCCACTTTGTATTTCTCAAGTAGATCCGCCACCTCTTTCTTAAAGTGCGAGCTGTTATCTGAGATGATTTCATTCGAAACTTTGTACCGGCAGATGATGTTGTTTTTGATAAATTTGGCCACATGCGATGCCTGGCATAGGATTGAGCTTCCATCTACTTCGTAAAATAATCAATAACCACCAAGATATACTCATGTCCATTTGACCTCTTTGGCGAGACAACACCGATAATGTCGATTCCCCAGACTGAGAAAGGCCATGGTGAAGTCATGTTGTAGAGCTTTGACAGCGAAATATTCATTTGATTGGCATGAATTTGACATTTGTGGCATCGCCGCACAAAACCAATACAATTCTTCTCCATGGTGGACTAGTAATAGCCTTGCCTGAGGATCTTCCGAACTAGCATCACACCGTTTATATGTGCTTCGTATTCTCTGCCATGGATAGCCTCCATAAGCCGTTTCGATTCCTCTTCGTCCACATATAGTTTATGTATTCCCAGATGACCTGCTTACCTCCGCAGATGATAAATTGGACGACCAGATGCCGTATTCCCCGTTTGTCTTTGTCTTTGGCATTTTGCCCCTGGTGGATAAGTCTCATTTTTTAGAAAGTTCCAAATGTCATAATGCCAGGGGTTTTTGTCTTGTACTTCATCTATTACGGCAATAGTTTCATATGCGGCATGTATTTCTGTTCGATAATAATCGGATGCACCCGAACCCCAAGTGGGATGTCTACCATAGAAGATAGAGTTGCTAAAGCATCAGCGAACCTGTTGTTCTCTCTTAATAGATGCATGAATGTCAACTTTTCAGACCTTAGAATCAGAACATTCAAGATCTGATAATAAACCTTCATCTTCTATTCTTTGACTTTGCAGTCTCCGTTTGCTTGAGAAACAACCAAGTTCGAGTCCCTGATGCCATCCAACCTTATTGCCCTAGTTCTAGGGCAACTTCTAAACCAGCAATACACGCTTAGTATTCTACTTCATTGTTTGACACCTTGAATTAGAGTTTGAAGGCTAAAGGTATATGGGAGTCGTCGGGTGCTATCAGTAACACACCTATCCCATAACTGTACTGATTGGACGCTCCGTCAAAGTACATCGTCCAAGTTTCTTCTTCGACTTGCAGAATGTCTTCATCTAGGAACAAGTATTCCACTACCTCATCTCTTTCTACCGGGTGGTCTGCTAGGAACTCCGCTACAGCTCTTCCTTTAACTGACTTGCGAGTGACATATTTGAGATCAAATTCGGAGAAAAGAAGCAACCAATGAGCCAACCTACCCGTAAGCCTTAGTTTCTCAAAGAGATATTTAATAGGATCCAATCTTGAAACCAGAATTACAGAGTGAGCTAACAAGTAGTGCCTCAACTTTCGGATAACCCATACCAAAGCTAGGCAAGCTTTCTCTAAAGGAGTGTACTAGGTCTCGTAGTCTAGCATTTTCTTGTTCAAGTAGTAGATTGCTTTCTCCACCCTATCTTCAGATTCTTGAGCGAGCATGTATCCCATGGTCATATCTGTTATTAACAAGTGCAGAATCAGAGTTTTGTCCTGCTCCGGTGGTGACAACACAGGCGGATTCTGGAGGTACTGCTTAACCTGTTCAAAGGCAAACTGACATCGATCATCCCATCGGAATTTCTTTCTTTTCTTCAAGAAACCAAATAGTGGTTCACAAGTCAAGGTTAATTTGGAAACAAACTGTCTTATGAATTGCACTTTACCCAGAAAGCCACGCACTTCCTTTTTGGTCCTTGGTGGTGGCATTTCTATGATGGCCTTGATTTTGGATAGATCAACTTCAATTCCCCTCTACGTGATCAGAAAGCCTAGCATTTTTCCTGTCATTACGCTGAAGGTGCATTTCTGTCGATTCAACCTTAATCTGTATTCTCTAATCCATTGAAAGAATTTCTCCAATGTAGTGTAGTGGTCCTCTCGTTCTTTGGGCTTGACAATCATATCGTCCACGTACACCTCAACCTCTTTGTGGATCATGTCATACAGAATGGTGGTCATAGCCCTCTGATAGGTAGCCCCAGCATTTTTCAACCCAAACAGCATAACCCGGTAGTAGTAGACACCTCACGGAGTGGTGAATGCAGCTTTTTCTCTATCCTCGGGTGCTATCAAAATCTGGTTGTGCCCAGAAAACCCATCCATAAATGATAGCAATGCATGACCTGCAGTGAAATCCACTAATTCATCGATGTGCGTCAGTGGGAAATTGTCATTCGGATTAGCTCTATTCAAGTCCCGAAAGTCGACGCAAACCCAAATTCTACCATCCTTCTTTGGCACTGGGATGATGTTGGCCTACCAAGTCGGATACTCAAATACTAATAAGAATCCTGTATCAATCTGCTTTGTGACCTCTTTCTTGATTTTCAGCGCCTAGTCTAGATGAATTCTACATAATTTCTGCTTAACCGGTTGGGCCTCATGGTCAAGAGGGATTCGGTGCTGTACAATCTCAAGATCGATTCCAGGCATGTCTTTGTAGAACCACGCGAAAACATCTTTGAAATCTTTTGATAAAGCGATTAAACACTCGCGCTCCTCCGAAGACAACATGGACCCGATCTGGACCAGGCGCAAATCCTTCTCAATACCCACATTAATAGCAATGATTTCATCAGCACAGGGTTTAACAAACCTCTCTTCCTCTCGATTAATCAAGTTTTTCAAAACCAAAGGAATTTTTCCCTTTTGTTTTCATTAAAATTTTGAAAATCTTGGTCAATATAATAAACCAACAGCATAGAAAAGTACACAAAATCTACAAAGTTTTCATTTAAAAGGTCCAGATCTTTGGTTACAAACTCAAAAGAAAAGTTGAATGAAGACCTAGATAGGACTTTGGTATCCGGGTTACCACCCCCAGAAATACTAGACTTAGACTTAGAAGAACTTGAATCTAATCCCAACCCCACAGAGTCAGTAAAATCAGATTTTGGCTCATCACCTGATTCAGGACTAGAAAGATAGCCTTCCCCCAGCTGCCAAGTAAGACATGGTGCCCCTGATGCATCCAAAATGCCACAAGTTGGGTTCACACCTGGTTCTTCCCCGATCATGGAGACAGTAAAGTTATCCCCCAAGTTTTCTAGGTCGGCCATAGGATCTGTCAGAAAACTAGCTAGTGTTGCCCCTACTTCAAGCTTGTTTCCATCTGAGTAACCTTTCGTGCTCTGTTCAACTTTGATGCTTGGTTCGGTCTTTTCCTCATCACTGTCCTACAATTGATGGTCAAAGAAGATCTCGAACCCGGGGATACGCTGCTTCGAGGAATTTACCCAAGGCTCGGGAAAGCCACAAAAAGGGAAATCTTCTCATTCCTGAACAAAACGGCCATTCAGTGTCCCCCAGATTGGCCTGAAGATGTGTTCATAGTGTTTTCCGGCTTGCTTGGCCTTGGCTCTGCCTCTCATCTCTTCTCCTTTTCTGATCTAGTCTTCTCTGGTGGGCACATAGCCCAGTCTAAAAGCATGCGGGTTGTGTGGCACCTCCACCAGTGCTGCAACACCTTTCCGACCACTCTTTCCGAGCCCCATTCCTGGAAAGTGATGCAGTTTGTTCGTAAAGTAGATGGACTAGGCGCTAACGTACATGCCTTCATCTGCGACCAGAATTTTCTGCACTACCTGGGCTTTAGCCAGAGTGAATTTCGAGAGGAATACATCCTCCTCGCCATGTTTGATCTTTAGCACTGATGTAGTTACTTCTGGTGGCGGATGGATGGAGGTGTTCCCAAAACAATTGCCACTCCTCCTCTATGAGGATACTTCAAAATCTGATAGAGAGTGGAAGAGACAATCTTCACATGGTGCAACCAGGGCCTCCCTAACAACAAATTAAAGGTAGCTGACACATTCAAGACATGAAACTCGATCTCTTACTCTGATGGGCCCACTTGGACTCTCACTTGTATTGTACCCATGACCTTTCTACTTGTGTTATCATACGCCCATATTACTTGGGTTGTGGGAAAAAAGTCTGCTGGTTTAAGGCTAATTGCATAGGTGGTACGGGAAGGACAGACATTAATGGCTGAACCGATATCTACCAACACCACCGGCATCCATTTCTCCTTGCATTCCATAGATATGTACAACAGTTTGTTGTGAGCCAAGCACTCCGATGGTAGCTCTTTGTCAGAGAAAGTAAGCATTGGCTTGGCACCACCTGGAAAGACCAAACCCACAAGCTGCTCGAGTGTGGTGTCAATGAACAATTTAGCCTTGTCCATTGTCGAAAACACTACCTGCCGGTGTACTCGTGAGGCCATGAGAAGACCCCAGATGGAGATGTCAGCTTGGATTTTCTTGAGCTGTTTCAATACTACCTCTTCTTCTGGTTGTTTCTCCTTCTGTTTCTTGGCCTCTTTGTCTTTTCCAGATACCTTTGCTTGATCCAGGTGCGATGGCTTAAAATACTGTCCACTGCGAGTGAGATGATCTATTTCCTCAGCATACCACGTATTGTCCAGAATGCAATCACCCTAGTCTTCGTTAGTATGGGCCAAATGCAGATCATTATCGCCCCACCATTCGCATTCAGCAGCCGACAAATAGTTGTCTGGCTCTGCTTGTATCACCTTCACATCATAGGTGTCCCCCACAAGGTGCCGTGAAATTATGGTTTAGCGGCTGTCTTTGATTCTTTCTCGTTCAAACTACCTCAATGCAGCTTCCTGTTCAGTATCTACAGTGTTCACAACGCCCGCTTCTTGGGCTAGGTTTGGTTTTTTGCACTAGCGCTCTCCAGCAGCTTTCCTTTCCCATCAGCCCTTCCGGCTACTATAGCTATCTCTGCTTCTTTTCTCCTTGGTTTCATTCCAATTTCTTCTTCCTTGTCTAGCTCATCACTCAGCCATTTGATGTTATCAGTCGATCCATGCAAGTTGAACCACCCAATCTGCACATCTCCCTGATCATGCTCATCAAAGAATTGCAAGTTGTCCAAATGCTCTTTGAGGTCTACCAAATCATCCAACCCTTGGCTCGGGCCATCTTCCCTGACCACATTGACGTCTGCCGAGCTTGGTAGCACCAGTTCAAGCTTGATCTGACTAGGGAGTACAATATAGCAACTCGGGTCATACACTCCCTTCGCTAAGCCCTAGGACACTTCAACAACAGATTCATACCTTCCCCCACAGTCAGAATCTTCTACGGCGGGTGTTGTCACCACTGATCTACAAAGCTCAGGATGTAGGCAAGACGTGTCCATTATGCACAAGTCTGTGCCCTCAGGGATAAACAACGCTGGTTTTGGAAGATGAGATGGGGTAATGTATACACTGGGGTCATAAGATGTGGTAAGTGTATGGATCAGGTTAAGATTTCAAGGTGAGGGAACTTGATTATCGGCTGAGAGTGGATTTGTGGTTACGTTCAGTTTTTGAGGTAAGGCGATCATCTTTTTGTCAATGAGATCCTGAATCTCATAACGCAATCGATAGCACTGGTCGGTGTCATGACCATGCTATTAGTGAAATGCACAGTATTTTGCGGGGTTGTGTTTGGGTGGGAGAGGATCAGGAAGTGGGCGAGGTTCTAAGGGTTTGAGGTGTCCTTTCTTGACTAGCACCTTCATGGCTTGAGACAGAGTTATGTACAGTTGGTTAAAAGTTCTCTAGGATCAGGTAGGGTTGGACGATGTTTGTGAGCTTGTGTTGGCGATTTTTGTTATGGTGACAACACTTATGTCTAATGGCCTCGTAACTGTGCTACCACTGGCAGCATTGGAACTACGAACAAACGACCTTTTTGCCGGCTCCTTCTTATCTGTAATATGCCCTTGCTTCATGGCATCTTTGATTTGCACTTCCATTTCATGAAGTTCTGTAAATGTAAATAACGGGAGCACAATTATTTTCTGCAACAACTTGCCATGCAGATTCTAGATGACCATTCTGATTTGATCCTTCTCGAAAGGCCTCATGGTCATCATCGAGGCTTTGGTCCTCCATCTTGTCACAAACTCAGAGAAACCCTCTTTCGGCTCTTGGCGTGTTGCCTCGAAATCACAAGTTGTGACCTCGATTTGAGTATTGTATGAGTACTACGCAATGAAGGCCTCGACTATCTCCTCCCAATTCTATTTGATAGAATCTTCCGACTTAGCATACCATATGGCCGCTATACCTAACATGGTACGACCAAAGAAAGACAGCTTCTGTGGTCTAGTTAAGCCCATCGATTGCAAGATATCAGAAAACAATCGCAAGTGGACCATTGGATCCCCAAAGCCTTCGAATCGATCAGTGTACGGCATTTTAAACCGATCTGGCAATATAATTGCAGAATCAGTATATCCATCATCTATGTCTGGGATGGAGTTAACCCCTTGTGCTCTCTTGAATAGCTTTTCCAGTTTATTGACCTTGAGTGCAGTTAGGTCAACCTCGAACTCAAACGAAGCCTCAGTTTGATAAACAGGGGTTTTGGAGCCTTGTACTGGGATTGGCTCTGCTGGATTGCCCTGGTTTTCTTGAAAATTGGCAGCATTAGCCGTAGCACCGGGCACAACACAAAATTAACTAACTATTTTACTTAGTTTAATACAAAAACTAACTAGCTAATTACAATGCACAATTAATTAGCTAATTAATTAACTATTATGAGCCCTGAGGAATGAGTGTTGACCATTGCATGCATGCGGATTTCCACCCGAAAAAGTCCCTTGTTTTGCTACCAGAATGCCTCTGTTACACAGCTAGAAAATTGCACTATTTTTCCACCTTAGCCTTTGCTCTGCTCTATTGGGAAAAGGACACTGCCTGGCTGGAAAAAGTGGCCAGCAACCCAAAAGTAGTGGCGGGCTGACCACTAATGTTGGTTCTTTCCTGCTGCAACAGAGAACAAACAGAGCACAAATAGAGCATTCTCAAGGGATGTTTGTCCACCCTATCTCTCTTTATCATCAAATAGCCCAAATGAGGGGTGGGCTTGATTCGCAAGCCATCAATCGGTGCAATTTAATTGCATGATGACTTATGAACCAAGGGATACAATTTTGATAAATGCACAATAAAAGACTCTCAAAATCTCCTCCCTATTATGGATTGATCAAGGGAAGTGGTTGACCTTGGAAACTTGAACCATTTCATCATTAACAAGTATGAAATGACCCAAGCCTCCATGTATTCAATTAACGTCCGATTGAACACCAAATCATTTTATTATCTTGCTTCATTTTAAACCCAATTTATTACTCCATTTTAATTACCTTCCATTCATTAGTCAATTGCGTCCAATAATGAACTTTAAGTCCACTAATGGGGAGAAGTACCAAACCAAATATTGTTTTAGGCATAAGAGGGAGATCATGGTCGTTGGTAATGAACCCCCAATGGGATTAAACCATTAAGCACAATCCACCCCTTGAAGCTTAAACAACACTCCTTTTTGGAGCAACTCTCAAAACAAAGAGAAAAAGCCAAGAAAGGGGAGAGGTTGCAAAGATGCTTAGAGGTGAACACAAGTATGGAAAGTACGAAATAAATGCTATCAACTCAAATAGGTTGGTGGCTAAGACCTAAATTACCAAGTCTATGAGGACTATTGCACTACAAGCATACTTTACAAAGCATAAATGAAGCTAACTCATAAAAATAGTCCTAAAACAGTCTAAAAAAGTGCTGGAATTAAGATAAAAACAACTACAACAACAAGCTAAAATATTGAGGGATTAAAACTAGCACACAAGCACAAGGAGGGGAGGCTAACCCCTCCACTTTTGGGACTTCAAAACATGATTTTTTCCTCTGAAAAACTCTAAAATTCAGTGTTAAAAAAGCTCAAAGACAGTTAATGAGAAAATGAGAAACACAAGGGCAAAGGACTTAGAAGTAAGGTTCAAAGAAGGGCTGTCAACCCTTCTACCTTTAATGGTCTTAAACCACAAGTTTCAGTCCAAAAATACATGTAATAAACAACTCAAAAACAGCAAGAAAAGATGACAAAAAGATGGTACAAAAGAACTTGAATGTATACCTCTTGAAGATGAATGATCCCTTGAATTCCCAAACCACTATTTCATACTCTTAAGAGCCCCAAGAGCTAAAATACAAGCTCAAATCACCTCAGCAAGGAACTCTCTAGGTTTGGTTTAGAGTGTTTAGGCAAAGGTTATGTAAGTTGCAAGAGAGAGAGAGAGAGAATTGTAGAGAGAGAGAACTTTTCCAAACTTTTGCTCTCCAAATTTTCTAAGATGAAATTTTTTTCTAACCTCTCTAAGAAAAGAGAGGGTCATCTATATATAGAAATATATGAGAGACCCTTGAAAATATCCCTATAAACACAGCTGGAATGATGCATGCATCTGTGGAGACAACTGGCAGAAAATATCTAGTTTTTTGCACTAGTGAACGGCAAGCCACCTTAGTGGGCGGCATGCTACACTAGTGGGTTTGCAGGTCCCTAGATGCTCAGGTCTGAAAAACCACTGTTTTGGTCCAAAACAAGGCACAAGGTTTGTAGGTTCAAAACTGAGATTTCCTACTGAGGAAGTCAAGCATTTGACAAGCATACATATTCATCATTAAGTGATCAATCAGTGGCGTCTAAGTCTTAAGGGCTGTAAAAAATGGGATGTCTACAGTTTCACAGATAGTTCTATGATTGGAACCCACAGAGATCTGTGGTACTAGGTAACAAATAATAGATATCAGATAACAGATGCTAAGGATGCCACGATTACATTTCAGAGAGTTAGACAATCATTCATTCTAATTAGAAAATAACTTTTCAGAAATAGAGTATACCATATAATCAGAAAATACTGAAGTACAAACGTATCTTCACAGAGTTGTTACTCACAGATAGCTCCAGAAGCAGAACATACGAATTAGATAGATTAGACGGATACTGGTGTGTGACCTACACAAGCATGTGACAGATATGCACTAAAACACACTTTCTGCATTTTGCTAAACGTAATTTAATTCCTCATAGTGTGTTTCTAACTCATATCCTCATTACTATGGCCGAAACCATGGCTTAAGAATGCATAGAATGAAATGAGGATGCAATTATGCACTTGAAACACTTGACAAAAAATTTCTGAAAGTAGGGCAGTTCGCTCAAGCAAAGCTTTGGTCACTCAAACGGATTTCTTGGTCTGCAAAAGTACTGGATGCTCTTATTTTATGCTCGAGCTAACTTTTTGGTCACTCGAGCCAAGGCTCAAAACAAAGGGTGATCACTCTCGGGTCTTTTGGTCGCTCCAACCAACCATCGATCTCTTTAAAAGTACTAAGAGCTTGCAAAGTACGCTTGAGTGAAAGAACCATCGCTCAAGCGAACCCTACGAATTCTAGAATTTTCAAATTTGCCGTCAAGGTTCAAAACACAAGTTTAACACATTAAAACCCATTCTTTTGGGTCAAAACTTTAGAAAACACTTAGAAACTAGTAGAAAAACATGAAATGAAGTTCAATTCACAAAATCAAAGCCCAACAACATGCCAATTCTTCAAAACTATGCTCTTCTTTACATGTTATGAACATGCATGTAATAATCTAAATTCTTTACTTTGAAAACATGATCAATAAAGACAAAATGACATAGAACATGATGAATTTGCAAAACCAAGTTAAAATAATGACATGCATGAGAGAATTCTTGGAATTTAACTTCAAATTGTTATAAAATATGCATGCATGTATGATTTGTTTTCCGATTCTACTTTCTTAGTTCAAATCATGTATTAATTCCTACACTTTCTTGAATTCTCATAATTTGTGACTTATACACAAAAGTTGGGAGTTGATTACTCACCTAAAGTCTTGAAGTAGCAAGAATTCTAAGTTATTCTTCCTAATTCTCCAAATCTCAAGCTCAACTTCCTAGTTGTCTTGCATTTCTCTCCCTCTAACTCAAGTTCTCTCTCTCACTCTATGTTTGAGCTCAAGAAAATGAGAGGAGAAATGATTTGCTAAGCTTATGTCACATATTTATAGGTT
Source organism: Camellia granthamiana (assembly GCA_036172215.1). Classification (NCBI taxonomy): domain Eukaryota; kingdom Viridiplantae; phylum Streptophyta; class Magnoliopsida; order Ericales; family Theaceae; genus Camellia; species Camellia granthamiana. Next base: position 50,746,267 of record CM069905.1, on the reverse strand, counting down.
GGATTAACTAAAGCTAATTAAATATGATTGGAGTTCATTTAATATAACTTAATAATTAATTTATTTTAATTATTTGGATTCGAATCAAAATCTAATTAACCTTACCATAAGCTTCTAAAAATTCCAAATAACACATTGAACTAGTCAATTTCATGTTCAATTGCTAATAAGGCTTTCAAATTCCACATCGAAACAGAAATTTAGATAGATATTCCTACAACAGACAGATATAAATTCAAATAACATGCAAAACGCATAATTAACACATAATTATTAGTCTTAATTAGAGATTATTAGCTAATTACGGATTGGGGTTGTCACAGGCATCAACAGAATCGGATCTATGGTTTGACCAATAGCCATCGGAATCACCTTCTTTGGTATCAGCTAGTTGCTCTGAGCCAGCACCGTAATCTCAGGTGATGGGGCCAGCCAAGAAGGTGGCAAAGAATGAAATCCTGCATTCACTATTCTTATATTGCAACTCATACAACATTTACACCAAAATAAAAATATTAAAAAAAAAATGTCAAAACAAATAAATAAAAAGTTTAAAAGTTGAATGCTTAATTATATATCTCCATTCACTACTCATTGATTAATTTTTTAGCAACTTTACACATCATTATTGCTATAAAAAAAAAAAAAGGTGAAATACAATTCATAATGTGGTGCGAGATTGAATAGGCATTAAGTTATACTAAGGTCATGTTTGTTTGGCTTTATAAGTGGGGGGATTGGACTATAAATCCTGTGGGTCCTACATAGCTCATGTTTGGTTGGCAAAAATAGAAGGGGACAGTAGTCTCGTGGGACTATGAATACCCTTACATAAGGGGATTAGCTCGGCTGGATTTTGGGTGGGATTAAAAAATAATAAGGAAATTGAGTCTTTTTAATATAAAAATTTTATTTTTAAATTTTTTTTTTTTTACCAAGTGCACCTGTTTGTTTTAATATTTGTTCTAATTTTTTTAATATAGAAATAATTTATTTATTTATTTTATATAAAAATGATTTAATAATCCCATCACTAACCATCTCCCATACTATCATTAAAACAAACACACTTTTACTTAATCTCTTAATTAACAATCTCCACATTAACAATCATTTCACTAACAATTCCATCTAATCTAATCTGTTAAACAAACGTGGCCTAATAGAAATCCTAAAATAGAAGAAGAAGATGATGATGATAATTTCAATAATATTCACCTTTGACAGATTTTTTCTCCATAGCATTTTTTTTTTTAATTTTTTTTATCTCTTGTCATGATTTGTTCTTACCGGGTAAGTATAAAGTGAGAGATGATAGTAAATAGCTTATGGAGGAATTGTAATAATGTTTTAGGGATAAAATGGATGTATTGAAATTGTAATGTTGTAAGGTTTTAAAATTGAACAAAATATGGAATGGGAAAAGTTACGTAAGAAAGAGTATAAAGTAGAAAGTTTATATTTTCTTTTCAAAATTTTCAAATTATGGTATAATAATTAATTTTAAATAATTAATGGCCAATAGTGTTTTTTTTTAAATAAAAAAAAATTAACAATTTAAGAATGAGGATTTAGAGACCTTAGAGGCTTCCTTACTAAAAATTTTATTTTACTTATATAATATATAAATAGCTAGGTTTTATTTTATTATCTTTGATACTGTCACTCCAATATCTATATATTTGTTAGTCAAATAGTTTAAGAGGTATTAATTTTAATACTGCTCCATAATTATTATCAAAAGTATTTGCTACTAAGTTTAGTAGACTTTTAGAAAGATTTATCTCCCCACTCAAATTTTTAGCTATGACATTCAGGTCTGAACTGGGGGGAAGATATTCATTGTTGATCGACAAAAATCTTACATCATGGGCGTTAGCAGACTCTTTTTTTGGTTCTGGTCTTCCTCCCGTCTTAGATCGGATAAAAGAATATTGTTAAGTTTTTAAAGGTTTATTACAAGTCCTGTTTTGATAATCCGAACTATTAATGTATATAACTCGTCGATTACTATATGCTTGTAAGAAATTACGTTGATCAAATATCTATAATTACGTGATCAAATAAATTTTGTATAAAAAAAATAGACGGAAAAAAATAAACGATTAACAAAAATCAGATCCGATGAAATAGCTATCGATATCTGATTAATGTGATTTTTTATATGCATATAGTATTAGACAAGTTTTACACTTTAAAGGGTTCGGATTATTGAAATGAGACTCATAATAGGTCCCACGAGCCCAACAATACTCCCCAATTCAATCCAATCCAAACTGGAGGGAACTAGTTTTTTTTTTGTTACAGGAAAATCCTCCCACTCTCCCGCAGGTCCAAGGCAACGCCCCTTGAGGAGATCACCAGGATGTCTTATTGTCCATTATGAGTAAGAGACTATAACCTGGAAGCTTGCCGCGACCTCCCAAGACAAGCTCCGCTTAAGTCAAGACTCGCACAGCGGGGCAGCATTAAACCCACACTAAGCTGCTGATTAGACATCCTGAGGTCCACCTCCTAACCAATTATGCTACACCCAGGAGACTGGCCCAGAAGGGAATCGAACCCAGGACCTAGGGGCTTAAACCCCAGGCCCTTACCAGGTTGCCACCCACCCCTGGGTTGGGAACTAGTTTTTATTCCTCACTTGTCCTCAGTAGCCGATTATGTTGACTTTGTCTGAATATGGAACACATCAATTTTTTTTTTTTTTGATAACTTTCATCTCAACAAATTATTAAGACTGTTTGGTATAAATTTTAAAATGTGATTATAATTTATTTTAACACTGTTTGGTATAAATTTTAAAATGTGATTATAATTTATTTTAATTTAAGAATTTGTATTGGACTCTTTGATATAATTTTTATTTATAATTTAAATAAATAAATTAATTAAAAATTTTAAAATTAATATTTCTAATTTCTAATTATCAAATTTTAATTTAAAAAAATTCCACCAACATGACGGACGATTCTACATGAAAACCTACTAATTTTTTTTTCTTACATGAAAACCTATCTCACTTTCTTCCCAATCCTTCGTTTCGATTACAAACCTCAATATCGTGTAGGGAAATTTTAATGAAAAATGTTTTAGATCTCTAAACAATGAGTTCTAAGGGAGCTCTAATCAGTAGACTTCTCCACCCACTGATGTGATATTTTGGTCTTTTTTTTTTCTTCACTGTCGCTTTACAACTCATTGTTTAGAGTTCTCTATCATTTCTGAATTTTAATAAACACATTTTTAAAGGGTGTGTATTATATTACTATTAGTTATGATATTTTTTTTTTAGTTATGATCAATTTTTTTCTTTATTATAATATTATTTTAGTTATAACTTCTGAGATTTTTAATTATGTCTTATGTTGTATTTAGTTATGACAAATTTTTTAATTATGATTCAAAAAATATATAATTATATCATTTTTTCTTTAGTTATATGATGCATATAGTACACACCTCGTACCATAGAGTCCGTGTAGTTTAGTTTTAAAATTATGATTTGACTGTGAAGTTATGTTTTAAATTTTGAGTTTTTGAATCATGATTTAAAAAGAAAAAAAATTTGTTTGGTTATAAGTTTGAAAAATAATTTTGGGATGATATTTTTTTTTTTTGATTGATTGATGTACAAAATGTGAGAAGAAATATGAGAGATGAGAGAGAAAAAGTGATTGATTGATAATCTACTATCTACTACTGCTATAAAAGTGTGAAGAGCCTACCATGTTTTATACTTTTTTGAAATCCCAATTTTACCCTCTCAAATTTACTATATTTTTTAAAAATCATGAAGAGTCTTGTATAAACCAATTATCTCTTTATTTTTGAATTTGAACACTCGAAAACAATATATCTGCTTCTAAGAGTCTTATATAAATATAAACAAACCGTCTCCCTTTTATCTACTACTATTATAAAAGTGTGAAGAGTCTGCCATGTTTTTTACTTTTTTTAAATCCTAATTTTACCCTCTCAAATTTATAATATTTTCTAAAAATCATGAAGAATCTTATATAAGCAACTACTCTTTTTTATTTCATACGTCTGCTTCTATACTGATATACATAATATTTACAATTGTCCATCATGGTTTATATCACTGTTTTATCATTTAAATTCTTCGACTGAGTATGTATTTATATATTATTTAGTTATATTTTAGATACAGATCAATTTACCTATAAAGTTGCCATACTCTTTTGGCAATTGGGTTAAAAACCAACTTATTGACTTTTTGATTTTTTTGAATCACATCATCTCTCTACTTTTTTGCACATTTTTTTCTTAAAAAAAATTTAAAAAAAAACCAAAAAATCAACTTTTAACATACTTCCCAAAATAACTTCAGATATTAATTTAAGAGACACATATAATTACAATACTAACAATTGATGAAAAATCAGATGTCACGTGCAACGCACGTCCCAACCACTAGTAATATTAAAAAAAAGAGAGAGAGAGAAGAGAGAAGTTTTGAAAGTAATTTAAGTTGTATTTTAAGGGTGTTTGATAACATGACTCAACACTTAAAACTAATATTAAGCCTTTGTTTGGAATGTGGGCTGGTTTTTTAATTTTTTTGGCTATTTTACGGCTCGTTTGGCATACAAGTGTTGTAGTTTAAAAGTCAAAAAATTACTTAAAAAAAAATCAAAAAACCTGCAATTTTATCCTACACACCTAAACCTATGTTGCAATCATGTGATCTATGGCACAATAGAGGTCAAATGACCTTTTTACCCCTTCTTTTGGATTTTTTTTTCTCCTAATTTTTGTCAGAACCCCTCCTTTATGTCAAACTTGCATATTGCTGGACTGCTATATAGCGTGTAAAGAGGACATAATTGTACTGCTATAACAGAGTGTCCGAAGCCCTCCTTTATGTCAAAACCAACATGTCAGTTATTGTCATAATTGCATTTTTTATATTGTTAATAAATTTAAAAGAAGATCAAAATAGAAAATTTATATTATTATAGTCCTTAATTTTTGAAAAGTGACTAATATTTTGGGATAATGTAAAATGAAATAAGGGATTAATATTTTGAGACGAAAGAAATATTACAATCCACAAATTATAACAAACCATTTTCATCAAACAAATTACAACAATTTTTTTTTTGTATGACGTTTTTTTCGAATTACAAAATTGGTAAAGCCCAATTTGTATATATATATATATATATATTTGTAAAAATATTTTTACATATACAAATCAATGAAGTCCATTATATCCATACCAACATTATGTGGCAACAACTCCCTATTTCCCATGCATATAGCTGACATGCTGCTTGTACCTCTGCTGCATCATTCACCTGACAGCATGTTAGGTGAAGTCACATGCTCACGGATTGAAAAGCAACTTTTGAAGGACAAAAATGTCAATTTATTTATTTTAATTTTATTTCATATCTTTTCATAAATCAAAAAGTTCTTTCCAAACATACTAATTTTTTATATATTATATTTTAGTCAAAAAGTCAAAAATTATTAAAAAAGTTTGTTCTCAAATGAGACCAGTTTAGGGCTAAAAAGCCTTGTTTGGGATAGACTTTTTGACTTTTGTAAGAGAAAAAATGAATTAATTATGATTTGCATGTGACATTTTGTCCTATTTAGCTAAAATAATTAATTTTGTCATATATGGCTATTTTAGTCCAAATGGGCATGCCAAACATAAGAGATAATCAATTAAATCCGTTTGATAATCACAAATGATATCACTTAAAAATTTAAGTGTCTCTTAAAATATAAGCTAAAATTTAAGTGATTTGAAACTTACTTAAGTTTTACTGAATTTATAAATACTAAACATAAGTATCAATATATACTATTATAAACTCATTATCAACACCACCAACACTACCATCACCGTGGTTACTATTACCACCACCACCACCATCACTACCGTTATCACCGTCACTATCGCTACCACCACCACCACCACCACCACCACCACCACCACCACAGCCACCATGCCACCGCTACTATGGTCACCATCGCTACTACTAGCGCCGTCATTACTCCTACCACTACCACCACCACTATCACTATCATTACTACCATCCCACCGCCATCACTACCGTCATCGCCCCCCTCACCATTACTACAACCACCACCATTATGCCACCGCTATTACTACTACTATTACTACTACTACCATCATTATTGCCGCCACCACCACCACCACCACCACCACCACCACCACCATCACAATAAAAATTAATATGTACAATTTAAAAATAATAAATTTCAAATTTAATTTTATACATATTAAATAATTTTTTTATTTAAATATTTAAATTTTTATCATACAGTTTTTAAGTTTAAAAATTTTAACATTAAATTCTCAATACTAAATTTGTAATTTTTAATTTTAAACTTTATCAAACAAACAATTAAAAATATGTTTGATTAATAGGTTGAATCCAAATTAAAGATTTAAAAGCAGGACTTTGAAAAGTAAACCAAACTTTCCCTCCCCATTTTAGAAAATAACCACATTCACTTATGGAAAAATGCTTCCTACCCCCAGTTACCCCGACCCCTAGTGACCCCCAGTGAGGTGGCACTCACGTGATAGTCATGTGACTGTGTTTACAAGACCCAAACAACAGGTTCACATTTCATTTGAAATTTTCCCCCCTCTCCTCTCAAACAACGGTAACAGAACCATAAATCTAAGTTGCTACTGCCCCCCACTCCGACGCCTGACTCCCACTCCGACGCCGGCGACCACTCATTCCCTTCACTCCGACACCGACAGCTCGTTCCCTCCCTTCACTCGCAAATCTCTCTGTCTCTCCTTCCCTTCACTTCAACTGTATGTATATCTGCGTATATATATATATATATATCTATTTCCTGTTCGATGAATTGTGGAATCTCCCTGTCTCTCCTTCCCTTCACTTCAACTGTATGTATATCTGCGTATATATATATATATCTATTTCCTGTTCGATGAATTGTGGAATCTCCCTGTCTCTCCTTCCCTTCACTTCAACTGTATGTATATCTGCGTGTATATATATCTATCTATCTATCTATCTATTTCCTGTTCGATGAATTGTGGCATTTGGGAAATTTGTGAAATTTCATTTATTATCTGTGAAATTTCCTTTTATTTGGGAATTGTGGCATTTTCATTTACGAATTGTGGCCTTTTCAGTTGGAGTCTTACATTGCCTTAAACATGTTCGATGAAAATCCCCAACGAAATGTTTAATCTAATCATTTACCTTTTTGAATTGGTTCAATTTCTCTAGTGCATAATTTCTTCATTAAATCAATTTTAGGATTCATCTTGATTATACAGAAATTTATGTGCATAATTGGTTCAATTGGTTCAATTTCTATGCACCAGAAGATGGTTTAATAGTCAATGCCCATTATATGGTTTACCTTTTAATATGCTTTAATAGTCAATGCTGAAGGTGCATAAGGTGAATGCTTTGATTATAAGCAATTGCTGAAGGTGCATAATTTCGACTAAATAAATGACACAATGAATGTTGAAGGTGCATAATTTTGACTTGTCATTTCTGTTGCTTATAATCAATTATGAAAACCAGTGGGTCCTGTAACAGATAATTCAAGCCATTAAAAATATGATTAAACAATAATAATTACAGAATTATAATAAATAATAAGTAACCAGTTATAATAAAAAGCATAATGAGTAACCAGTTATAATAAAAAGCATAATGAGCTCTAGTTTCTCTAATGCATAAGAAGTTTTCATTATTGCAGAATTCCTTTCAAAACAAGGGAGGAATAAGACAAGTAGCATTAGTCTAAAAGCAAACTTGTACTTAACACACATATATCAGCATCAGTGACCTCTACAAATGAAGAGTGGGAATCCATCTAAGAGAGCAAACCTAGGATTGATCATTATGGAATGACTTGATGGCAATCTCTGCAGAGTGTTACCTGATTTGCAGTGGTCTCAACCACAAGCTTCTTCAGTTCTTTGTCCACACCAAGCCACTGTCATATATAAGAATGTAAATAAAAAACTGAACCTTATCATCCAGAGCCTTGTAAAGCTGCACCTTCAGCATTCATCTTCTGTATACAGAAATTTCCTCCCTTTATGTATTATTTTTAATTGCTAAATTATAAGATCATTTGAATATATATATTTGAAATTTCTATTTTATCAGTGAGTAAATAGTACATAAGGGAAAACTGAACTTCAGAATGTGAAATGGTTTCCTCAACTTGAAGTATTATGTTGGTACCAACACCAACTGAACTCCTGCAGTTATAGAATGGGCCTGGCTAATAAAATTCATATTACTTACTCTAAGTGGATTTTGGTTGATAAGCTTATATTTTGGTTGCTACAGGACTCCTTATAACTGTAACTTAACTTATTAAGTTAACTTAACTTATTCTCCATTAACTTAACTTATTAACTTAACTTAACTTGCTATTTGTCCCTCTTTGCAGATGTCAACTTCAAGTGTCAGTGGCAGTAGCTTAGGTTGGTTGACATACGTGAACAGAATTTGTCGTACATGTAACAAAAAGGCCACCATCAAAATATCACAAACCGAGCAAAACAAGAACAAGTTATTCTACTATTGTAATGTTTGTGATTTTATCGGATGGTGTTTACCTACGAATCCAGAATATGGAGGTCATCAAATTCAAACAGACGAAGTCCCAACTGTTGGCGAACAAGTTATGACCGAACGACTTCAAGCTATGACCGAACAACAAATACAGCTGACGGAACAACTTCGAATTCAGAACGCAAAGATGCAAAAGTTGATATATATGTTGTCCGTGTTGTTTGTAATTGGTGCCTTTAAACTTATGAATATGTAATAAGTAGAAGTAGATGTCAATGTACAAGTTGAAGTAGACTTAATACTTTTGTGATGTTTTGGAGGAAGTCATGTTTTGTTGTGTATTGAAACCTACTTATTGTACCTGTGGGAGCCGAATATGTGACTAAATCGGAAGGGGTATATTATAGTATTAACATTAACCGGCTATATCCTGCATGATTAGGATGGGCCGAATACAATACGTAGGCCGATTAAGAAAGGATCCTCGAAGCCAAATAGAACAACGGGTAATGATTGAAAAGTAGGCCCAGGCCCCGAGGTCCCAAAAAGAACAGATATAAATATAGAAGCAGCGTTCTTGGAAAGGTATGTAAGAATAACTCCACTTAATTTAGTGAACAAGCTTTCTTGACCATTGAGACTGACTTGCCCGTTGGAGTGCTAACCCCGGCACCCCCGACCGGAGTGTTGGGGCTTTTACAGGTGACTAGCTGAGGATCAAGAGCGTCTCCCAAGATCTGAAGAGTATTTCCAAACCACTTCCCCATAATTGGCGCCGTCTGTGGGAATACTCAAAGTACATCCATGGAAGGCGTGACGCAAGATCCTCCGATAGCCACCGACGAGACTACACAGAGAGACGAAATCACTCCGGCAAATATGCTCGGGAAGGAAACCATCGCCGCGAGACGCGCCTTGAATTTTGACTCGCCAACGACTTCAGCGCAGGAGACGATGCAAGCCATCATAGAACAAGCTAAACAGAATGAACAAAGGCTGGAAAATATGATCGCAGAAAACGAACGCCTCTGTCAAGATTTGGCCTTGGAAGTAGCAAAATCCAAAGAAGCCGCGTGCCAAGACCCCGAACGACCCCTGAGGGCAGGTAGACAACGACCTCGAGCCTGACCAAGGGAAATCGATAGTGACTCCAACTCATTATCCACGGAGCATAACAAGGGACGCTCAGACACTTCCAGCTCCTCTGAAAAAAGTCCACACACAAGGAACAAGCGCAGAAGAAACAGTTCAGACGAAGAGGACCGGCACGATCCTTTTATCCGACGAATTGCGAGGGCGGCCCTGCCCAAGAAGTTCAAAGCTCCATCATTTACTCTCTACGACGGAAAATCAGACCCCATTGATCATATATGTCACTACAAGCAGGCCATGATGTTACATGCAGACAATGAAGCCCTCATATGCCGAATATTCCCCAGCAGCCTGGGGCCATTAGCTGTCAGATGGTATTACAAGCTGGAGCCGACTTCGATCAGAAGTTTCCATCAATTACAAAAATCCTTCAGGGCCAAGTTCATCACCAACGAGGTACAGCCGAAACAAGCCGACTCTCTCTGGGCTATGCAAATCCAACTAGGAGAAACGCTGAGAACATATTCGGCGCGATATTGGGAGTGCTTCAATCTCGTTGACGACGCTTGCAACGACTCCATGGCCGTCACCGCCTTCAAAATGGGACTACATCCCGACAGTGCTCTTCGCAACTCCCTGACCAGAAGACCCCCCAAAACAGTCTGGGCGTTGATGAAGAAAGTATAAGTGTATTGCAAAGTGGAAGACGATGCCTTGAGGATTAAAGCCAGACAAGTGTCCTCCAAACCGGCACCTCCTGAAATTGTTCAACCAATAAGTTCCGTGCCACCTCCGAGCCCTAAGCGGCGACAACGTGCTAAACGAGACAAAAGGCGGGACTCTCGCCGATCGAGTAATCAATGCTCCCACCCGACGAATGAACAATTGCAAGTCGACAGTAGACGCTCGAGGCGCGCCGACAAAAAGTACACGGAACTGTCAGAGCCAATCACCGCGATAATGACCAAAATCCAACACCTTCCATTCTTCAGATGGCCGTCAAAGATGGTGGGGCCACCTGATACACGACGAAGGGACCAGAGGTGCGAATATCACAAAGATCACGGCCACGAAACAGAGAGTTGCTACGCATTAAAAGATCACCTGGAAGAACTGGTGCAAGACGGCCGACTGCAGCAGTATGTGAAATAGGGAAAGCCAACCAAGGCATTAGCGTTGAGGTAGGACTCTTCCCCACTTGGCGTGATCCATGTAATTTACAGCCTGCCTATACCCCAAGCCGTGCACACAATTCGATCGCATCCAACTCTGCAGGGGCGCCGTATTTCGACTGACCGGTTCGAACAAGCTCCGACAATTGCCTTCAATGACTCCGACCTCAATGACGCACCGGCTTCCCACATCGATCCGTTGGTCATTGGATTACACATAAACCGGTTCGTCATTGAACGAATTCTCATAGACCCAGGGAGTAGTTCAGAGGTCATGTACTACCAAGCTTTCACCAAGCTCGACCTCAACGAGTCGGATCTATCTCCGGCGCCTCACCCACTGTTCGGCTTTAATACGAATCCCGAATATCCATTGGGCAAGGTCACATTACCTGTTCGAGCGGGTTCCAGAATGGTTGAAGCGGAATTCCTGGTCGTGAAGCTCCCTTCGCCGTATAATGCCATCATGGGAAGAAGCTGGCTACATCTCATGAAGGCCGTCCCAAGCACCTACCATCAGATCCTGCGTTTCCCAACAACCCACGGCATTGAAGAAATACGTGGTTCCCCCCAATCGGCACAAGCTGAGTTCTGATGAAAACCCTATCACTGACCCGATCTGTGGGCTCTGATACCTGTAAATATATTTCGCCTCTACAATACGAACCATTTTTCCTCGTCTCTCAAAATCATATGTCAATTCCCAGTGGGGCACTCGCCAGGATTGGCCAAATCAAGTCTCCGGATTCGGAGCGCCCTTCGTGGATATCACGATCGGCCAAATCAAGTCTCCGAATTCGGAGCCCCCTTTGGCGCATGACGCCTTAGGGCCGATTAAGTCTCCGAATTCGGAGCCCCCTTCGTCGCATGACGCCTTAGGGCCGATTAAGTCTCCAGATTCGGAGCGCCCTTCGTGGATATCACGATTGGCCAAATCAAGTCTCCGGATTCGGAGCGCCCTTCGTGGATATCACGATCGGCCAAATCAAGTCTCCGAATTCGGAGCCCCCTTTGGCGCATGACGCCTTAGGGCCAATTAAGTCTCCGGATTCGGAGCGCCCTTCGTGGATATCACGATCGGCCAAATCAAGTCTCCGAATTCGGAGCCCCCTTTGGCGCATGACGCCTTAGGGCCGATTAAGTGTCCAGATTCGGAGCGCCCTTCATGGATATCACGATCGGCCAAATCAAGTCTCCGAATTCGGAGCCCCTTTTGGTGCATGACGCCTTAGGGCCGATTAAGTCACCGAATTCGGAGCCCCCTTCGGCGCATGACGCCTTAGGGCCGATTAAGTCTCCGGATTCGAAGCGCCCTTCGTGGATATCACGATCGGCCAAATCAAGTCTCCGAATTCGGAGCCCCCTTTGGCGCATGACGCCTTAGGGCCGATTAAGTCTCCGAATTCGGAGCCCCCTTCGGCGCATGACGCCTTAGGGCCGATTAAGTCTCCGAATTCAGAGCCCCCCTTCGGCGCATGACGCCTTAGGGCCGATTAAGTCTTCGGATTCGGAGCACCCTTCGTGGATATCACGATCGGCCAAATCAAGTCTCCGAATTCGGAGCCCCCCTTTGGCGCATGACGCCTTAGGGCCGATTAAGTCTCCGAATTTGGAGCCCCCTTCATCGCATGACGCCTTAGGGCCGATTAAGTCTCCAGATTCAGAGCGCCCTTCGTGGATATCACGATTGGCCAAATCAAGTCTCCGGATTCGGAGCGCCCTTCGTGGATATCACGATCGGCCAAATCAAGTCTCCGAATTCGGAGCCTCCTTTGGCGCATGACGCCTTAGGGCCGATTAAGTCTCCGGATTCGGAGCGCCCTTCGTGGATATCACGATCGGCCAAATCAAGTCTCCGAATTCGGAGCCCCTTTTGGCACATGACGCCTTAGGGCCGATTAAGGCTCCGGATTCGGAGTGCCCTTCGTGGATATCACGATCGACCAAATCAAGTCTCCGAATTCGGAGCCCCCTTTGGCGCATGATGCCTTAGGGCCAATTAAGTCTCCGAATTCGGAGCCCCCTTCGGCGCATGACGCCTTAGGGCCGATTAAGTTTCCGAATTCGGAGCGCCCTTCGTGGATATCACGATCGGCCAAATCAAGTATCCGAATTCGGAGCCCCCTTTGGCGCATGACGCCTTAGGGCCGATTAAGTCTCCGAATTCGGAGCCCCCTTCGGTACATAACGCCTTAGGGCCGATTAAGTCTCCGGATTCGGAGCGCCCTTCGTGGATATCACGATCAGCCAAATCAAGTCTCCGAATTCAAAGCCCCCTTTGGCGCATGACGCCTTAGGCCGATTAAGTCTCCGAATTCGGAGCCCCCTTTGGCGCATAACGCCTTAGGACCGATTAAGTCTCCGGATTCGGAGCGCCCTTCGTGGATATCATGATCGGCCAAATTAAGTCTCCGAATTCGGAGCGCCCTTCGTGGATATCACGATCGGCCAAATCAAGTCTCCGAATTCGGAGCCCCTTTTGGCGCATAACGCCTTAGGGCCGATTAAGTCTCCGGATTCGGAGCGCCCTTCGTGGATATCACGATCGGCCAAATCAAGTCTCCGAATTCGGAGCCCCCTTTGGCGCATGACGCCTTAGTGCCGATTAAGTCTCCGAATTCGGAGCCCCCTTCGGAGCATGACGCCTTAGGGCCGATTAAGTCTCCAGATTCGGAGCGCCCTTCGTGGATATGACGATTGGCCAAATCAAGTCTTCGGATTCGGAGTGCCCTTCGTGGATATCACGATCGGCCAAATCAAGTCTCCGAATTCGGAGCCCCCTTTGGCGCATGACGCCTTAGGGCCCATTAAGTCTCCGGATTCGGAGCGCCCTTTGTGGATATCACGATCGGCCAAATCAAGTCTCCGAATTCGAAGCCCCCTTTGGCGCATGACGCCTTAGGGCCGATTAAGTCTCTGAATTTGGAGCCCCCTTCGGCGCATGATACCTTAGGGCCGATTAAGTCTCTGGATTCGGAGCGCCCTTCGTGGATATCACGATCGGCCAAATCAAGTCTCCGAATTCGGAGCCCCCTTTGGCGCATGACGCCTTAGGGCCGATTAAGTCTCCGAATTCGGAGCCCCCTTCGGCGCATAACGCCTTAGGGCCGATTCAGTCTCCTTAAGGCCGAATGGGCCCCGGGTTCAAGCCTCCAAATATGGAGCCCACTTTAGTGCTTCAAAGGATTATTGCATTAATCCGTTCGGCCATACTAATCGGTCTACAGTGCTAAGCGCTAATTACGTCTCCGAATCTGGAGCAAACGTTGGCACGAACAAAAGATATTGATAATTGATCCTATGCAACACGCTAGAACAGATCATACATTCGAAGTAATGTGCTTTAGTACACAAGCAAAATTCAGAATAACACGCAAATATATTTAAAATAAAAACATTTATTTGATTAAACAGTTGTTACATAAACACAACCCCGATTCGAGCATTACAATATCGAAAGCAAAAAAGGAACAAAACGCGCCGGTAAAGCAGCTTCGCCGGATCGACGACCATTGCCCTAAACCCCTCCACGGCGTGCAATACCTTGAACCAGTTACGCTTAAGCCCACGACTTGCATAGCGCGAAACTTCCCCTGACACCATTGACAATGTCAAGGCAAAGATCCAGGACAAGGAAGAATGAACTTGACAGTTGTTGACTCTCCATTCGGGGTGATTTGCTTCGACGACTTGGAGACTCACAGATCTCAAGCTCTTTGGATGACCTAACTCCCTCACGGGTAGGTTTTTTGCTGCAAACCATCTCAACACCAAACTTGACCGAAGTTTGAGCCTCTGTAACCAAAATCACCATTCCACACAAGGAATGATGAGTCAAGTGGGATTATTGGTGCGAAGCGCCTACTCCTTTTATTCTCAGCAACGACCGCGATCTCGAGGTCCCAATCCCAAGAAAATTTTATTAACGCCAAAAAACGCATTGGCTGAATAAGACGAGCGTCGATTGACATTCGCCACGACCGTCATCCCGACGGCTGGTCGAAACGCGCACTGGCTGGGCCAAAGCGAAATAGATTAATTAAACCGGTCGGCCAAGTCTTCACATGCCGATCGCCCTCGACCAGGCCACTAATCCAACTAGCCAAGCATCAATGCGCTAACCCAAGTCAAAGATAAATGGCCGTTGAAATAGCCTCAATAAAACCTTAACGATCGTCACGAATGTGTCGATCCTGCCCATGTGCAGATCCTGCCGATAAGCCCACGTACCGCCGGACAGTTAACTGCTACTTGGGTCGGACAATATTTAGACATTCATTCAAACATTTAAGCAACACGAAATACACATATGCCGAATATGAATGACAACGAAACATTTATAATGAAACGTTCTTTATTCAATAAAACAACAACTTACATAGTTTCAAACGCGCCCTGCGTTTCAATCTTACAACTATTAAACTCATACGGCGTCACCCTCATCCTCACTCTTCTCAACTTCGAAAGCAGAAAATGGAAAATCTTTATTCCTGTAGCGTGGTGATGCCAAATCAATTCCCGACGTTCGTAGAGCTTCTGCGGCTTGGGATGCCTTGATCCAACCGTGCCTAAACCCACGGTTTTCACATCGGCACACTTCTTTGGCCAATTTTTCCCTGGTTTTCTCGATTCCCATTTTTCGACCCTCATGGAAACCTTTCTCATAGGCCCTCCCCTTCGCGCTCTCTATTGCGAACATACTTGCCGTCTCTCGATCGGCAAGTGCGGAGCTGATAAGCCGACTAGTAACCCTCTCTTCCATAATTGGGTTCGCGTGCGTGGTGGATTGTGCCTGAGCCGCCTTGGTCTTCCTTAGTTCCCGCTCGGCCGCCTCCATGCGGGCTTCCAAACTTCGAATACGTGCTTCCTTCTTCTCCATCTCTTGACGGGCAGCGCGCAGTCGCATGCCGACTTCGTAAGCAGTGTGAAGCCCCTTCACCGTGCCGTGAATGCCCTCGCGAAACACCTCGTAGTCCTGTCGACCCAGCATTGATTGCTGAACCTTAGGAGGAAATATTTGTCGGGCAAAGTCGACCGCTACGTCTGGGTCTCGAACGATCGAGTCCGCCTCCGTCATGGGTCTATTCTTCACAAATACCGCAAAGCTTAATGGGCACGGATTCGCGTCAGACCTCCTCTCGACTCGGGACTGTGGAGATTTACCCTGCGACTGCTTGTCTCACCTGGGCGATCTGCTGCGACGTCGAGGAGACTGACGCCTCTCGCGACCCCTAGAACTCCTACTTCCTGAGCGCGAGGGTTCATCACCTCGATTCATATCTCCGCCCAGCTCAGCTAGGGTCTTCGCTTCCCTTTTACTGTTAAAGAAGGGTCGGTTCGACATTCGCGCAATCAGTCTTCTTGCAAGAGCTCAAGTCAGTTGTTTGCCAAGATCATAAAGGATGTACCTTTGTTTACTTACCCTTCATAGAGGCAGCACGATCGAGGTACTCTCATTAATTGAAGAGCCTGAATCGCCCGTCGCCGACTGAGTCGACAGCAGGGGCACGATTTTACCATCAAGTACCCCAACCGGCTCACGAATCAAATCGATTCTTCAAACCTCTTCAGGAACCGCCTGGGGCAAGGGCAGATTCATCAATCTATCCTTCAGGAACCGCCTGGGGCAAGGGCAGATTCATCAATATATACGGCTCAAGTACCCAGCCGGCTCGTATATTCCTCAATATATACGGCTCAAGTACCCCAGCCGGCTCACGAATCAAATCGATTCTTCAGACCTCTTCAGGAACCGCCCGGGGCAAGGGCAGATTCATCAATATATACGGCTCAAGTATCCCAGCTGGCTCGTATATTCCTCAATATATATGGCTCAAGTACCCCACCCGGCTCACGAATCGAATCAATTCGATTCTTCAAACCTCTTCAGGAATTGCCTGGGGCAAGGGCAGATTCATCAATATATACGGCTCAAGTACCCAGCCGGCTCGTATATTCCTCAATATATACGGCTCAAGTACCCCAGCCGGCTCACGAATCAAATCGATTCTTCAGACCTCTTCAGGAACCGCCTGGGGCAAGGGCAGATTCATCAATATATACGGCTCAAGTACCCCAGCCGGCTCGTATATTCCTCAATATATACGGCTCAAGTACCCCAGCCGGCTCACGAATCGAATCGATTCCTCAAACCTCTTCAGGAACCCGCCTGGGGCAAGGGCAGATCCATTAATGTACTCGGCTCAAGTACCCCAGCCGGCTCATGAATCGACTCTTCATAATTCTAATCCAATCGGCATGTGAAGGACGAATCAATATTGCCACTGGATATTCAACCTCTAAAAGCTGAAACTCAGCAACAATTTTACGCAAAATAGCGAAAGACATCACAATGTTTCATTAACATAACCACACAAATTGTGTACGAGTAGAAGTGAAATTACAAGGAAATTTTCATTAATAAATTGCGTACAAGATAGCAACCAATTTATACATGAAAACTACCCTGAACCAACAAAACTCTACCCAACAAATATCAAAAACTTACACAAAAATCAAAAAACTTAATAAATTTGGAAATGCCTCCCAAATCACTCCTCAGTGTCGGATTCAAGTGGCTCAACATCTACTTGCTCGTAAGGAATTGGCACAGCCAACGTAACCCCAGCGGCAGCAAAGGCTTTGAGCCACCCGTGTTTGAACCCCCGATTCTCAAATTTGGGAACTTTATCAACATATTCCGTAAAGGCGGCTCTTTTTCCTGCCTCAAAAGCCTCCGATTCGGCTTTCTCCTGGGCCGCCTTGAGCTCCTCTAACTGAGTCTTCGCCTCGGCAAGTTCGTCTTTAGAGAGCTTGAGCGACTCCTCACTCGCACTCGCTCTAGCCTCAGCATCAGAACGAAGCTGTTCAGCAGTGCGAGCCCTCTCCTTCTCCGCTTCGGCTCATGCGCTCTCCATTGCGGCTCTCATTTTCTCAAACTCGGCCCTACTCTTCTGACTGTCCACTTCTGTTTGCAAGCGGTCAATTCTGCCAAGAGCATCGTGCAGGTGGCGGTTTAAGTCGACGATCCTGCCGACGGTCTGCAAAAACAAGTGATCGTCAGATACCCTTGTAAAAATGGATTCAAGCGAATTTAATACCTACCAGAAGTGCCAACTGCGCAGACAGGGCTACGGCCAAAATATCCGGCGCGGCATAAAAGGCCACATTGTCCGCCGGCAAGGAAATTGAGGCCGCCAGGCTCAATGCAACGGCCGGATCCTCAATGGCCGAAGCGTTGGAAGAAATCGGCGTATCTCTGATCTTTGGCTGAATTACGAAAGGAGCAACCACGTTCGATTCTTCGAGGCGAGGCCGTTTGTCAGCAGGGCTAATTTCTGAACTAGCCTCCTCCTCGGCGCTACGTTTTTGGCCGCGCTCCTCCGGAATCAGCCGTTCTTCACCGGCCTGCTGTTCAACTTTTTCCGTGCCGACAGGTGTAACCTGAGTCGTTCCTTCAATAATGGGTATAGAGGCCTTAGCCAAGCTGGCATCAGATTCGGCGGCCTCGGCCTTTTTTCGAGCAGCCATTCGCTCGGCATTTCTCTTACGCACCATTTGCGTAAGGCTTTCCTTTGCCATACCTTCGAAGAAGTCGCCGGGAAGATCTCCCAAATTCGTGAAAATATCTCCGGAAGAGAACTCTGCCCGACCCGAAGCGGATGGAGAGGAAGGCTGGTTGAGTCCGGCAGCCTCAAACGCCGAACGCACGGCCTCGTCGACCTCTTCGGCCTCCTCAGTGAGTTCTCTGGCCGGATCAGCAACTACTATCACCGGCTCTGCGTCTTGTCCCGAATCAGAAGCTTTAAGACCA
The DNA here is from genome assembly GCA_036172215.1 of Camellia granthamiana. Lineage (NCBI taxonomy): Eukaryota > Viridiplantae > Streptophyta > Magnoliopsida > Ericales > Theaceae > Camellia > Camellia granthamiana. Next base: position 50,727,602 of record CM069905.1, on the reverse strand, counting down.
ATTTGCCTAAGGTTCTTGTAGCTAGGGAAGATAAGAGCCGAGAGGTTCTGATCGCCGAATGGAATCGGAATGTTGTCCGCAGCCGAGAACGTGGTATAAGTCGGTTCGTACCGAAGTAAAATGTGGGTGGCTCTCCCTTGTTTTTGCACGTTTTGGCGGCCGAAGTAGTTGAGTGCAGTCTTAATGTTCTTGAGGACCGCGTCGTCAACAGAAGTCAGAATCTTCTTCAATTTATTACCTGCAAAAGATGAGAGATTAAGGAAAGAGAGCCGATTAAAAGACAGATCAATAAACATAAGATACTACTTGGCAACCTGGATCACCCTTATGTCTGGGAATGGGGTCTAGGCGATCTTCGCCCTCAGCGAACTCCCAATTACCTCGGACATTGACCATTACATCGTCAACCCTCTTACCAGAACTGGCAAGCATAGTCACCAAATGATGGTCAGTATCCTTGGCCCTAAGGAAGTACCGCCCCAGCCGACCGGAGGATTTGGCTAAAGCATAGCAGTGCCGAATGGCCGGAATTCCGAGATTGATCCTAAGGCGTCGATTCAATTCTATAATCCCCATAATGATTCGAAAGAAATTTACATTGGGTTGAGAAGGAATCAGACTCCAATAGCGAAGGACGGCCCTAAGCAATGGATGTAGGGGGAAACGAACTCCGCCCTCTGCAATGGACAGGAGGGGGAATACGATCGTATTTTGATCCTCTCTTTCCATATCTAGAGAACTGTCCGTTACAAGAGACAAATGAACATCATCGGGAATGGAAAAATGTCGCCGGAATCCGGAAAATGCGACTCTCAGAAAGGAGGTCTTTCAAATGTTTAGCCATTTCAACGGGGACCCAAGGATTCGCCGAAAGTAAGAACAATAAACAGAGAATAGGACTATAAAGAAAGGAGAAGAAGACTTAAGAAGAGCAGATGAGACGAAGATAGACGGACGAAAGTTGCAGAAAATATGAGTGCGAGGGGAGATGCGTGCTGGCGGTCGAAACGTATCAGATGATCGACGAAATGTGTATCCAAAAGGACTGAAGTTTCAAATCGCAATAAATGCGAAAGACGCATGAATAGGGCGGGAAAGTATAATGATAAACGAAAAGGCGTGCGCCTCCTAACATCTTCTGATATCTGTCTTGGGGAACGCGAGGCCGCCTGATCAATGATAAGCTTTTCGAATTCTAGACCAAACACGCCGATTAACTACCGTCAATGGGGAGTTCGGGGGGCAATTGTGGGAGCCAAATATGTGGCTAAATCGGAAGGGGTATATTATAATATTAACATTAACCGGCTGTATCCTGCATGATTAGGATGGACCGAATACAATACGTAGGCCGATTAAGAAAGGATCCTCGAAGCCGAATAGAAGAACGAGTAATGATTGAAAAGTAGGCCCAGGCCCCGAGGTCCCAAAAAGAACAGATATAAATATAGAAGCAGCGTTCTTGGAAAGGTATGTAAGAATAACTCCACTTAATTTAGTGAACAAGCTTTCTTGACCATTGAGACTGACTTGCCCGTCGGAGTGCTAACCCCGGCACCCCCGACCGTAGTGTTGGGGCTTTTACAGGTGACTAGCTAAGGATCAAGAGCGTCTCCCAGGATCTGAAGAGTATTTCCAAACCACTTCCCCACAGTACCTCTTTTGTTGTTAGTGGAATGGAAAATGGCTTGTTCAAATTTGTACACTTTCTTCAATACTCATTGAATGGACATTGTTAAATACAGGAAACTGTTGAATACAAGGTAACTATTGTTGAATACAGGTAAACTATTGAACATGGTAAATTGAACATGCTAAATAAACATTGTATATTAAATAACAAAGTTTGAAACTCATAATAGTAGACTACATAATATCCAATCTTCTCAACATCAAAGTTTGAAACTCATGATAATAGACTACATAATTTCCAATCTCAAAAACAAACAGTTGGAATACATAGAAACTAGTCAAACAAGTCTGTAATATCCAAGTTTCCCGATGCAGAACCATAAATCTGAGTTGGAGCACTCATCAAACTTCCCTGTGTGCCACTTATGAAGTCCGATGGAGTAAGAGATGTGCCTCCAATACCATGGGCCACCTATGACAATTCATTGCAAAAAGTACATGTTAGAACAATACAAAGATGCAAAAGTACATGAAGTACTCTTTCGAATACACTTTGTAAAAGTACATGAAGGCGTCTTTGGAACACGTACCGGTACATACATACTATTTTCTGTGCCAACCATATAAGGATAATATGGTGTTTGAGCTTAAGCTTGAGCTTGAGCTTCAGGTTCAAATCGGAGCAACTTAGCAGCCTGCATGTTTTGAAGAATAATTACATATTGAAATTTATGAATTGCTTTTACATACTTCAATATACTTTGTCAAAAAAAAACATTTGAATACACAATTTACCTTTGCTTTTGTTTGTTTTTTTGTTGTTGCCTTGAACCGATTAACAATTTGATCTACTTTGGCAACCTTCCGTTTCGTAACTGAACGACCTCTTCGCCGAGCAACCAAAGGACTAATCACCTTCCTACTAGTACCTCCTTGTGTAGAACCGGTGTGAATCGGACTTCTTGTTGAACATGGTAAATTACTCCCATCACCGGATTCTTCTTTCATGACTCTCTCCTTGATTTCATCCAACCCAAGGTCTACAATTCTAGTTTTGCCTTCAGAGTTACCAGCAAGTTGTACAATGCCAATCAATTTTTTGTTCATCCTCTCATAGGTACTTGCATTGAAATCATTCCCAAAGCCGGTATATGTGGTTTTGATGCATGCGTATTCTCTATCCACATCTTTTCTCCGCCGGGGCAAAATGTATTTACTTGGCACCTCATTTATGCATCTTCTGACAAGCACAGCGAGTGAGTGAGCGCACATAATGCCTCTAAACTCAAACAACCGACATATGCATTGAACTTCACATTCAGTTGAATTAAAATAGACAACAAAGTCCACATGCTTCATCTTCTCAGAAACTACCATCGCTTCTTGGACATTATAGGTACAAATTGATCCCTCCTCTTTCATAATCACCACCTGACAGTAAACTAATCTCTTCATCTCTCCTTGAACTTCTTTGAATTTCGCATTGGTGTAGGCTTGCTGAAATTGCTTCTCAAACCCATATATAGTTAGGCAATCAAACAATTTGTGTCGAGACTTGAAGTCTACTTTCTTCTCTTTCTCTACCTTATTTCTCAAGGCATTGTCATATTGTTCAACGAATTGCTTCAATGTAGTTTTTGGATTTACATATCCATCAAAAAACGCATTCATACTTTCACTTCGTTGTGTAGTTGACATGCCAGCCCAAAAAATGTCTTTAACATAAACAAGTACCCATCGATTCCGCTCATCATATAGTACCCCCAACCACTCATTATCATAAAGATTGAATGTTGCAAGCATCTCTTCCCATTTACTCTCAAATTCAGCTCTTGTCAAGCAGTCATAAACTGCATTTTGCATAGCCAACTTTATGGCTTCATATTGAGCATATCCTTTCAACTTCTCTGGAATTTTCTTCATGATATGCCATAAGCACCACCGATGTCGAGCTTGTAGAAACACAATTTCTATAGCATTTTGCATAGCTCTACACTGATCAGTTATGATAGCTTTTGGCGGATGATTTGACGTGCAACTTAACCATGACTTGAATAGCCAAACAAATGTGTTAGTTTCTTCACTAGACAACAATCCACAACCAAGCAAAATGGACTGACCATGGTGATTAACTCCGACAAATGGAGCAAATGGCATGTCATATTTATTCGTCAAATAAGTTGTGTCAAATGAAACGACATCTCCAAATGCTTCATAAGTCGCCCGACTCCTTGCATCAGCCCAAAACAAGTTTCTAATGCGAAACTCCTCATCAACATCAATCACATAAAAGAATCTCTCACTATGTGCTTGTATCCTCATAAAATAACTTTGAAGTGATTCGGCATCATCTTCCCCAAGCCTCAACCTTCTAGCTCTCTCAATGTAATTTCTTGCATCTCGCTCGTCAAATGTCAATGACTCGTATCCCCCTGCTTCGACAACCATTGAATGAAAGTTCTTAGACACCCCAATCCTTGCTTCATCATTAATTTCTAATCTTCTCTTCACAGGAGTAAGAATTTTCTTATTCATTGCAAAATGACGTGAGTCGGTGGGAATCAAATCATGATTATGCTCAAGGTTAACTGTGGTTAGTTTATATCTCCCATCCTTTTGTACACTACCTCGTACCCTTGCTGTGCAACCAATTTTTGTGGACAAACATGGCTTCAGAGGGTTGACTTATGATGTCTTTTTTCTCTGCCCCGCTCGAGAACATTCAATTGCAAAGTTTAGCAATTGCCCATCATCTCCAAAATGTTGTGCTCTATGAGCTATAGAAAATCCGACATGCTTAGCATATTTGCCATAAAATGTGTACACCTCTTCCCTTGAGCTAAAACACATACTCTTTTTAGGTTCTTCAACGTGTTCGCCCTCATTTATTAAAGGATTCTCACCTTCAACATTTGAATCAACCTCCATTTCTCCACTTTGAGTACTGAAATAACAATTAAACAAATATCATTACAGATTATGGAACTAAACTTCATATTTCAGATTTTATATAAACTGTTTACAGATTATGGAAATTATATGAAGTTTGCTACCAAGCTTATGAAGTTTGCTACCACAGTTGAGCACAATTACTCATAAAAATTATATAAATTGTATTTGGTTAAAATGGTGCTATGGTTGCAGAAAATCCATAAATAAAATGTTGAGGGATACAATTTCACGCATATTCTAGTTGAGCATAATGTCCAGATTATCTTTTTGCTACCAAGCATGCCTTTCTTGGCTGGAGGGCCACGGACTGTAGCCAAACAGAGTGCCGGAGTTGGAAGAGTGGAGTTCCAATATGCACTATCAATGCAAGGTAACAGTGGACGAAACTTCATTTCACACTCAGTAATTGCAATTCTATGCAAAAGGGATCCAAGAAAATGGAGGCCCCCACTTTTTTCATGTATATTTTTATTATCTTTATTTTAATCTGTGAAGGGGTTTGCTCTTGTAGGAACTTGGTGACGATTACCACCTAGAGCCAACTCACTAACGGTGATGTTTCACTATGTCAATCTAGTGTAGCCAAGTTAGTCAGATCAGTTAACAGATTTGTCCACAGTTAACAGATTTACCTAAAAAACATAACTCTTGTCCAAAATGACAAATTGATTATAGTTTACAGATTATATTTCAGATTTCAGAATTAGCATATAACTGAAAGATTAGCATATGAAATTGATTTTTTACCTCATAAACCAGATTGATGAACAGAGACAGAGCAGACCAAAACCAGACAGAGCAAAATTACAAGAATTCTGAGGATAGATGAGAGCTAGTAATCTGATATGGTGGAGGAGGAGGAAATTTCACATTCTTCTGAAGAAATGACTTAACATCTGAGACCCACTTCCACAACCCATACGGAGAATTTCAATCCTTCTGGAGAAAGACTAGCCACTAGTTTTTGTAGAAATTCCCGGCGAGCTATGGTGGAGGAGGAGGATGGCGGCGAGAGGTGAGGATAGGCGGGGAAAGACAGACGAGAATAGACGACGATGGCGGTGAGAGTTGAGGACATACGAGGGAAGACGAGGGAAGACAGAAATTCCCGCTTTTTTCCTTCTTTTTTTTTTTTCCAACTATGTTTACACATCAGCTGCCACCTCATCACTACGTCACTGGGGGGTCGCCATGTCACTGGGTGTGTGTAGCGGGATTGTTCACTTTTGTACTTATTTAAAGAATATAGAAGGTATATCTGTAATTTTACAGTAACTTTTAGCTACCTTCTTAACTTTTAGCTACCTTCTTAAGTGATTAGGTTTTTTTTTTGTGGAAAACGCAGGATTTTACCAGTGTTCCAAATGGATCAAATGGAGCCAGTATTTTTCGTTCAAAGCCAACATTCCTAGGGTTTCAATCAACACTCCACCACCACCCTACCAATTACAGATCCACCATCCTAGTCGACTCTTGAGCCGCCGCAATTGCTCAAAGCCCATCCCCAATTTGCTCTATTTGGCCGACAATGCAAGCTTGGAGTCAATTGGGTCCCGTGCCGACTCAACTCTCTCGCGAATCGGCCGTGGATGTTGAGCGCGTGGTGCGTGTTGTGGAGCATTTGCGGAAGCAGGCAAGTCTGATTTCGTAATAGATTTTAGATTAATTGATGCAATTTTTAGAGCTATTGCTATTTGATATCTTTGTTTTTAACTGAGGCTTGTTGGTTGAAGCATTGTTTCTCTGCTGCACCTGTTTAAGATTGTTGCATATATTCCATTTGTTAAAGTTGTTTTTGAAGGGATAAAGTAAGGGGAAAACAAATTGATCAATTTTATATGCAATCAGGTTGTAGTAGATTTCTTTTTCTTTTTCGCCCTTTCGCATACCAGAGTATATGCAAGCTTATCTTTATAGGATGGAGGAATATTTGTTTCATTGATATTTGTGTGCTTTGTCTTCTACTTTTCTTTTCTACTAATTTGTTGAATTGTTATTTGTTCAAATATATTTGTTATTCGTTCACAGTTGGTGGGTAAGTTATTCTCTCACATTCACCCAAAAAAGTTATTCTCTCAATCTTCATGCTATGTGCTTTTGTCCCTTGTTATCTTTATGACCAGCTACTTGTGTCGTGGAGGAGCCTATGCCCCAACTGGAAGTAGCACTAACCAGCAAAAAGTGAGAGAAAGAAATATTAACTAAAAAGAAGTAATGTAGAACACGAGATTAGTAATGGCGATCACAGATAATCTATATTTTAAAGAAAAAACTTTAGCAAAATGTCAAACTAATGTAGAAACCCATGAAGGATTGTGTGAACACAATTGGTTGTGGAGGGGTAAATTAGTTGGCATGAAACAACAAAGTCAACATGGTACAACTGAAGTGTTTGTGGCTATTTTTGGTGGCACCAGCTACCTTTGTAATTGGACTTTCAAGGGTTGTATATGCAATCAGGTTCTAAAAGGTTACAACAATAGACTTGCCAACAAGGCATTGCTAGTTGTCTGTATCATTGTTGAATTATATTTGTTTACTGCTAGAGACATGTTTGCTACTGCTAAGAACTCCAGAATCTTTCACCAAATGAATTATTTACTCTTATTTGACAAATGGTAAAGGCGTGGTAGATGCTTTGATTTATCACATGAGCAACATACTAGGGTTGTTTAGTTATATAAGAACTAGTTTGCTTATAAAAAAAATGATGTATAACAGTTAATTTGTGCGGAAAGATGTTTAGCTTAGATTTAGTAGATTCTATTGGATTTGATTTGATAGGATTGACTGAGCTCGTGTTATAAGTACTAATGCATAGGCTTGTGGTCAAGGAGGTTGAATTTTGGATTAATAATACTTTGAGAATTTCTTTCTTTTATTCATTGTGGATTGATGGGTACCCTAGTGAATTCTAGAGTGGATCAGGGGGAAGACTTTAGTTTCCTTCTCACTTCTTGTTTTGAACAACACAGTTTCTGTCAATTAGATAAAATTTTGGGCAAAATTCATTTTTTCTCCTTGTGGTTTGACTTGGAGCACTCCACTGTTTGATGGTCTGGTTCAAACTAGAAAGTCCCTATGTGGTTTTGGACTAAAATGCAACCGTTAACTCCGTTAACTAAGATGTGAAATGACTATAATACCCTTAAATCCTATGTTTGTTTTTTTTTTTTTGGTTATTGGTCTCTCATGCACATAATTTATAATTTATAACATTAATTCAATTAAATCACAATTAATAAAAAATTACTAATTATTTATTATAATTCCTAACTTTTTAATCTAATTTTAATTTAATTATATTTTAGATCACATTTAATTCTAAATCTCTAATTATATATTGTAATTCCTAACATCTTAATCTAATTTTAATTTAATTATCTTTTATGTCAATTCTTAATTATATTTTATATTTTAGATCAAACCTTAATTTTGTTTTAATTTCATTTAATTTAATTAACATCTTAATATAATTTTATATTTAGAGAAGATGAGGGTAAAATTGTCTTTTTGTTGTATTAATTTCATTTATTTTTTAGAGTGCTGCTATTGGCACCCCATCAATTATTTTGGACCTCCAATTTCTTTGGACCCCCATTTATAAATTGTAAAACCCTTAAAATTTCTTTTCTCCTCCCAAATAATACTAAAATTATCCTTATAAAAACATTCCCCCATTCAAATGCACACCCCCACACCCCCCACAACCCAAAAATCTTCTCTCCCAAAATCCTAACAGAACCCACGATGATGGAACCTTCCAAACTCAGTGGAAAAAATTTGTGGTGATTGAGAAGTTTTTCTTTACTATTACGAGATTTGTCAATTTGTTTTGAGTATTATTATTATTATTTTTTCCACACACAATACAATCCACTGTAGACACCCCATTTTTGACCGTCCTTAAGACTTGGACGTCATCGTTTGAACACCCGATGATTGTGCTCGCTCGTGTTCGTTTTGAGTCCCTGAAGGTCTCGGCTGAGCGCCTTGCCTTGGAGCCTCTAATCTTGTCTGTTTTGTGCTTGGTTGTGGGCCAAGAGCTTGTTGCTTCACTTCTGGAGGAGAGGGTGACCTGTCGGCCATTCCCCTAGCCTGCCGGCTATGACTTGTGCCTGCCAGCCACCAGTGGTGGCCGGTCGGCTACATTGATGGCCGGTCGGCCACCTAAAGTGGCCGACGGCCATTTTTTTCCTTTTTCAGATATTTATTTGCCAGCTGTGCCAGCTGTTGTTCACTGATGCTCATCTCCATACATGTGTATGGAGGGATGAATGCAAGCCTTTGGCTTGATTTTCTATATAAAGGGGGTGCCTCTCCCCCATTTTGAGAGGTTACACAATTTGGAGCAAATTTTTCCCCCTCTCTAGAATTCTCTCTCTTCTTGTTTATGCTTGAAAGTGAGAATTCTCTACACTTTTGCACTAAGACCCTTAACCAAACATCTTCATCTTGGAGCTGAGGTTCTTTGAGGCTTGGTTTGAGCTCCTAAGGCTAGTTTTAGCTTAGAATTGTGGCCGTTTAGTATTGTGCTTCAAAGGTATAAGGCTTACCTCATTTAAGCTTTGTTTTAATCAATTGCTTGGCTATCTTTTTACACTGTTTTGACCTGGTTTTTCAACCATAAAAAACTCTGTTTTTAAGGTTTCAAAATGGTGGTTTAAATCTTGGTGAGTTAGGGGGTTGTCCCATTTTTTTGCTCTTTGGCTTGTGAAGCCTTTTGTGCCATTTCTTTCCACCTTTAAATCAAACTTTTTGGGCCTTTAAACCACTGAAATTCAGAGTTATTTCAGTGGTAAAAAGTATGTTTTGAAGTCCAAAAATGGAGGGGTTAGCCTCCCCTCCTTGTGTCTTGCATGCATGCCTATCCTATGGTAGCATGTTTTTATGGCTTAATCTAGCTTAATTCAGACATGTTTTAGGCTCTAATTGGCATGATTTAGCTCTGTTTTAGGCTGCTTTGATCATATGAACCATGTTTTGTATAGTTATAGTGCAAATGCCTTCACTAGCTTAGTGTTTTAGGCCTCTAAACATGTTTTGCTTGAGATGATTGCATGTTGTAATATCATTTAATATGTGATTTCAGTGTATATAGCTCTGTCACACTCTCACTTATTCCACTCTTTCATCGCTTTTGAGAGTTGTGTCTTGAGTCTTGCTTGCGAGCTAACATATGAACATGTTTTTCTAGCCTTTTATGCTTTAATCTCAGCATGTTTTAGCCATTGTTTTGGCATGTTTTAATTCTGTCTAGAGCTGGTTTGGTCAGTTGAGCTTTGTGTTGCATGCTTATAGTGTTGTGATCTTCACTAGTTTAATGCATTTGGCTCTTAACATGTTGTGCATGTGTTGCTTGCATGATTTAGTGTCTTTTTGCATGCCATATCAGCACTGAAATGTCAGCAACCTCCCTCTATTTCACTTTTTACTTTGTTTTGAAAGTGGCCTTGAACCCCTTGTTGGCTTGAGTGTGGAATTGAGGCTCTCATGCCTAATGGTTTTAATCCTCCTTTGAGGGTTTTTACTAACCAACAGCATGAGACCTCTTTCATGCTCAAGGCACTTGTGGCTTAGGCCCTCTTTCTAATTAGAGGACTTTCACTTTGGACTTAATCGGTTAAAGGACTAATCGGTAATGTAAAATGTGTAAACAAAGCATGACAAGTAAAACTTGAGAAAGATAAGCATGTTGTATTGTATTGCATGTGTTTGGATCGGACGTTAATCCAAACACAAGAAAATGGGACGTTTCATATTCAAAGTGATGAAATGTGCCATTTTTCTTGGTCACCGACACCCTTGATCATGCTTGATAGGGTGATGGTCTTTCGAGTCTTGTTTGTGCATTCATTGACTTTGTACGAGCTTGGTTTTCTAGCCATCATGCATTGAAAATGCTTGGTTGATAGCTTGAGAGCCAAGAGCTACACTCCTTTGAGCTTGAGAAATGATAAGGAGTGTAGCAGTACACACATTCCTTGAGAATGCTTTGTTTTGCCTCTGTTGCTCGCTGTTGCAGCAAAAACAGAAGTCCAGAAAATGGGGGTGGCCGACCGGCCACTTGAAGAGCCGACCGGCCACTTGAGCTAGCCGACCGGCCAGTTAAGGTGGCTGACAACCACTTTTGTAGTCGACCGGCAACCAGTGAATTTTTGTGCAAATGTGTTCTTGTGTTGGAGCAGAGGCAATCTGGAAGTTGGTACAATTTTCGGAGATCAAATGAGTTCAAACAAAGGTATCCGATGGTAAGGCAAGAGCATTTTCGGACAGAGCAACCGAGCATGCATGCATCTCTCGTCCCTCGACGCCGTTTAAATTGCTTTACTAGTTAGTTAGCGTAGCTAATCATTCAATTCGTTTTGTAATATTTTAATTAGCTTAGCATAGCTAGTTATTCAATTGTGTTGTAATAATTAATTAGGTAGAATAGTTAATTAGTTTCATTTTGTAATAATTAGCTTAGTTTAGTGTAGTTTAGCTTATTCATTCGGACCCTCCTTCACGAGGGCGTAATGTTGTAATAAGTGTGCGTGCTTGTGTGTATGTCTTCCAACCCCACGTCTTTCTCCCTTTTATTTATCCATTTTCGATGGTTAGATTAGGGACACGTTTTGATTAGCATACCTTATGCTTGCATGTTTGCATCATTCATTTGTCTTGCATGCACAAAGGCTCGGCGCATCATTCAAACTGCATCGCAATTTCAATATTTCTTTGAATACGTGTTTCAAAACATGTTATTAAATTAAAACAAATCATATACCATGATTAGATAGCCAAGCCTATTTAATTGCATTATTGCATGTGTTGCATTAGGCATTTTATATAGTTAGGATCATGCATATTTCTAATTAGTTTTTGTTTTGGCTTGGAGTACTCGGTGAGTTTTACGCTTTAGCATGCTTGCATGAGTGCGATTGTTATGTTGCCATGATAGCATGCTTGCCATGAGGCTATGTGCTTAAATGCTAAATTGCATGAATGTCTGTGGATGAAGGCTTTGTTGTTTGAATTGGAACAATTCAACAAATGAGAGTTTTAAGCTCACTTTGCGAAGTGGCAAATCATGTTTTAAGCCCACTTGAGGTGGCAAATTCACATTTCTAAGCCCACTTGAGGGTGGCAACTTCAAATCATTTTCGAAAACAAACACGAGTTGTTTTGTTCCAATTCTTGCAATTCAGTCTATACTTGCTTGCGTGCACGTCACGTAGTAAAGTTAGCTAATAACCGGATAAGAACACATGTGTTTATAAAAACAACATATCATGATTAGCAGAGGCCGATCTTTTGATCGGACGAGCGGGGGTGCTCATTTCAGGACCTTTCCCTCTCGTACCCAAGTTCCCCAGTCGAGGCAACTTTGGTGATGATGGACACGTGGCCTTTAGCACGAGTCAGGGTTTCCTAAATTTCTCAAAAACAAAATATTTAGGTGGCGACTCTGTAATTTGGTAAAGCAGTCCAATTTTGACATTATTTGATTTAAAATCAAATTTTCAAAAAATTTGTCGGATGGGACTCTTTGGTGTTTATCAGTTTCACATTGCACTTTGTGAGATTAGATTCAGAACCGTGACAGGAGTCCGAACTGTAGGACCAATTTGAGCTTCTGAAAGGGGGCGTGAAAAAGGCGAGCTACATCCACTTTCATGCTTCTTTGGTTGGATTTCTGTCATTCATCCATTGCCTCACTGTACTTGTATTCTCTTTGTGTAAGTAAAACTGAGCAGGATTTCACCCACCGGTCGACCCTCTGGTCAACCGGCCGTTGACCACCCAAGGGTGGTCTGACCTCCTTTATTTGCATCCTTCTATTGCTACTTCGATTATCTATTCCCAAAGAAATAAGAAATGTTCAGTTACCTGTTTCCGAACTAATAAACAATGTTTAGGCCTGTGTCTATCTATTAAAAATAAAAAGTCATGTTTTTTTTCTTCTTCTTTTGTAACAAACTCATATATATATATACATGTCCAATGGACAGGTTTGAGAATTATAATTTTCTTTAGGGTTGGGCTTGGGTTGACCATATAGGCTTGATGTTCGGGCTGGGCTTGGGCAAACAATCCTTTATTAGGTAGTGCAAGCCTGGCTTGAACCTGGTCTAGCCCGATCGTTCTCCACCCCTTAGTAGGTGCTATATATGATTAATTTGGAAAAAGAAAACCTACAATTTATTGGATGCTTAATGTTTAAAAGAATTTTTTTGTAGAACTATCTTAAATTCTTATAGTATAATTTATACGAGTTTACTCCTATCCAAGGTTGTTAAGATCGGGATCCTACACAGGATCATTTTGGGGGTCTGTTAGATCGGATCGTAGGATATCGTAAGATCCTACTAAAATAATAAAAAAATGCAATAATTTTTTTTATGACTAAGTAATACTATCAAAATGAATATAGAATGACTCAAAAAAAAGAAAAAGAAAAAAAAGAAATATAGCTTTTAAAGGAAACATTCAAACATTTTTTTTCTCAAAAAAAGAAGTCGAAAACATGATAAAAAAAAATACCAACACTTGCACACTATTGTCATTGTTTCTTAATGAAAAGAAGACAAACTAAATAAGGGTAGAACAAATAAAAGACTAAAATAAGTTATCATGGTCGCCAAAATTATCATCATTGCTATAATCAACATTAATCATATATATATAAATATTATATATATATATATATATAAAATTGATTGGAAAAAATAGTTTTTTGGTTTTCATTCACACAAATAAATATATAAATGTAAATATTATATATATATAATATATCAAACAGAAATAGAACTTGAAGGGAAGAAAAAGAAGTCGAAGACAGAGAAGGAGGATTCAAAGCAGAGAAGAGTCGAAGAAAGAAGAAGAAGAAGAAGACGGAGACAGAGAAGGAAGATTTGAAGAAAAAGAAGAGCAGGGAAGAAGAAGAAGAAGCAGCAAAGAATAAGACAGAAAAGGAGCATACCTGGTTAGTAGTTACACAAAATTTGAAGTTTGATGTCCAATTTCTCTTTCCCCAATATCTCTTGTCATAATTGCAGCTCAGAGGGTCATTTTTTGTCCTTCCTTTGTCTGATAAAGGGCTGTTTGACTTAAAGGCAGCCAAAAAATCCCTATTAAACAAGATCGCATGGAATCGTGATCCTGTTACGATCCTACCGATCCCACCACGATCTTGACACGGGCCCAATCCAAATCGTAGGATTGTAGGATCGTATGATCTTACAATCCGGATCATGATCTTAATAACCTTGCTCCTATCGTACCATATTTTAGAGCATGCATTGTATCACGTTTCGGTTCTCGTTCGACATAGCAGAATGATCCACGTTCTAGGTAACATAAATTGAACCATAGGGATAAAGTGCTCCGGCATCAAACCACGAAGGGGTAAAATGAATTTGGGGAAATTGCAATTGAGTGGATGTTTTCACAAAAAAAAAAAAAAAAAAAAAAAAAAAAAAAAAAAAATTTAAATCAATGGTGAACTTTAATAATTGAAGTTATAAACTTTTTCATGAATTTATAAATATTTTGTGAAGGCACCATTCATTTGTAATTTTCCCAATGAATTTTGCCATAATTTTTTTTGATCATTTTATATGCAGAGTCAGATATGCTTGCCCGTTCTTTTATGCCTCTCTCTGTTCATGTTTCACTATTCTGATGTCCTAGGTGTCGAGGAACCACATCAATCCATCCCAAACTCAGAACTTTTGGAATGCCTGTGAAAAAACTATCAAACAAATAGATAAAAAATGTTCTCAAATGAAGATTTTTTTTTTTTAATATTTTTTTTATTACTAGAAAGGATGCTAAGATTATTGGATTTGGTTCTGTTGTGTACATATCCTTAAGAAAATTTCTGTAAGAGCCCTCATGTCTGTTGAACTATTATTGTTTTTTAAGTGCACCATCCATGGCTTAACTTCAATTGTTGCAGATTTCATCTTCAGAGCAGGGATTATGTACATGTCCAATGATGGTGAACTTGGCCAGCAAATGAGGTCTAATATGTTTTCTAGTGGTTCCGAATTTTGTGCGGTGGGTCGTAGCTTAAACCTGGGTGGGTAAGATTTGTGTGCATATTATTGCCATGTGCCTTTGAAGCAAAGATGATTATTGTTTTCCAAATTGACAGTAGCATTACGACTACTGTTGGCAGCTTTCTCATCAAAACTCTCTTCAGACATGAACAGACCGTTTGGGGATGAGGCAGTAGACTTGTGAGAAAACAATCTTTCAGATGTATTGATGAGATCACCACAAGTGTTTCACTTACTACGCCGTTTCGTGCTGCTTGAAAAGCATCTGAAGAAGTTGGAGCTCAAGTACTTTTGGGGCATTGACCTAACTGTAAGTACATCTTTACGACATGAAAGATGTGTCACCATTGTAATTTGTAAACTACTCAGCTTGGTATTTCAAATAGGCCCAAAAATCCTAGTTTTGGTAATTCTATTTTTACTCGGGCAGTTACACATGCTCTACTTCATTCTGTGTTCTTTCCTTTTTCTTGGAGATGGGCTGTGTTGCGTATATATTGTGACAAATAACAAAAATATGATTTATTAATTTTCTTGAAATGTTTTGCAGCTTGAAAGGGCTTGGAATTCTCTTAAATGGAATGAAAAACTGAGCCTAGTGCTCTCTGTTGTTCGTGGGATAACATCATCAGCTGATATGTCCAGGAACAATTTGAAGGTCTTCCTCTTCAAATTTATCGCTATCTAGATTTATGTGAAACTTTGTTCCTTGTCAAACTTCTATTAGTGCACAGACACAGAGAGATGAAACTAAATTGTTATTTGACTTTTGATTCTGCATATTTTTTTTGGTTGTATCGGTTTGTATTTCTATTCATAAATTAGAGAATTCTAGTCATTTGAACACTTATTAGCTAATGTTGTCTTGTCTTATGAGCATAGTATAGTATGTATTATTTGGTTTAAGAATGTCAAAATATAAAATCTAAAAGTAGACACCAGTGTGAGGGTTGCCATGGACATCAAACAAGGAAGTAGGGATTATATCTGAAAAATCTTATATTGTGTTCATAAATCTCTTTCTTCCATGTGTCATTGCAGGAATCAAGCACCGATGATAGCACCATCCAGCTCTATGAGCAGCTAAGTTTTTCATATCCATCACTCCAGCAACCCCTTTTTCATGAGCGTGACACAGTAAGTCTCTTTCTTTCTAGAATAATAATTTGGAACCGAACCTCTTCTTGCTCTCAACTCAAAAATTATATCCTAAATGATGGGAAAGAGAGGACGAAAAACCTTTCTTCATAACTTGATTGGACTTCTAATTTAAAAAATTACTGTGGCTAATTTTAGTTGTTTGTCACCTTTATATTATTTATAAAATCCTCCATACCACTTTACAGCATTTTATATTATTTCCACTATTTATCGCTTTGTCTTTTTCATTTATGGGATTGTCCAGTATAACTCCGTAGACTTTCTCCATCAGAATTCTCCGACGACTTATCAGCCAGTGGCTACTTCATCATCCTCAACGGGCTTATCAGTGAACCCGTGAAGGTCTGAAGTAGAGAGGTGGCAATACTAACTTGTACCTGTGAACCCACCCATTAATAATTCTGTTGAACCTGCCCAAACCAGTCCAATTCTTTTATCGGGTTGTAATTGGCTTGCTCAAATTAACCTGCGTAATATGCACAGGTTAGAACTGGTTGGATATGGGTGTTTGTTGGGTTGGTCACTGTTGGAACAAAAAATTTACATCAACCTGCGGAACAGGGTTTAAAAACTCAGACTTTGTTGGCATGTATACTATCTCCCATGTTCCATAACCAATACATAGTGCTTCTCACTCTCTCTCTCTCTCTCTCTCTCTCTCTCTCTCTATTCATTTTAATTTTTCCCCTTTGGATGCAACACTGGAAATTTATTTTTCTAATTTATTTTTCCCTTGATACTAAAAAGCTAAAATATAATTCTTTTTTGTGTTTGAATTGTGAAATATATAATTTTTCCCAATTTACTTTAATTGAAAATTATTTTGATCTTTAGAGATGTATTATATATTTTTCCTTTTTTTTCGTTTTAGTTTTTAGGATAAATTATGCTAATGGTCCCCGGTGTGTCATTTTTGTACCACTAATTTTAATTTGTTTGATTTGACCTTGAATTTTGTATTTTGTGTCAATTTGATCCGATGGATAATTTCTGTTAAGCATTTGGACGGAAGAGGCACACATGGACAACATGTGCCGAGTTTTTAAGGGCAAAATAGTCAATTTGCTCTCACTCCCATTTAACTCATTGATTTATACATTTAACTCAGAGTGAGTTAACTCACTAAAATCTCTCACTTGAAATTAAGGCATATATGTATATATATATTTCTCTACACAGAGAGAGAGAGAGAGAGAGAGAGAGAGAGAGAGAGGGGGTCTTCGAAGGGTTGGGGGAAGGGGAGGGGGAGGGAGAGTGTGACAACCAAACTCATTCATGCATCATGTATATTTAATTGTTTATGCATTCATGCTATATGTTATGTAGTTGTGTGACTTAGGACTTGCTAGCATTAGAATGAGAGGAACAAGTTTGGAAAGATATGTTAGAATTTGTTGGTTATGCGATTTGAGTTAGGAGATAGCTTAGAACTTGATTTCAGAATCATAGGATGAGCTTATACCTTAAGTGAGGAGCTTAAAGGCCTTAGACTAACAACCTTGACCATTTCATGCTATTTGTTATTTTGCTAATTAGGATTAGCAATAATTAAATATGATTAGTGGAGATTAATTAGATTGAGTCTGATTAGGATAAGAATGAATTAATGAACTCTAAGGGGTGATTTGGGATGTTCTAAATAAGTGCACTTTTTGTCTTTTTATAAAAAAAAATGTGTAGAAAAGTAGAGAAAGTGGTTAGAAAAGTAGAGATGAGATGTTGATAGATGTTGATTGATGTGATCCAAATAAGTGTATGTAGGTAAAAAAAAGTGCACTTTTTTAGTTTACTCCAAACGCCTACCAAGTTAGATCAATTAGCTTTAAGCAAGGAAATTAGTAACTAATGAATTGTGGAACTTTGCCTCAACCACACACGATAAAATCTCATGTCCCAAAACAAACAGAAGGAGAGAAATCAGCAAGTTGGTAGAACAACCGAGAGAAGAGAAAGAAAGGTGAAAGGAGATAAAGGAAGGAGAAAAGGGAGAACTCAAAGAGATTCTATCAAAAACCATCCTAGAAGTGTTCCAAGGTGAGATTTCTACTCTAAATCCTATAGTAGACCTCCTTAGTATCATAAATCAAGAAAAGTTAGGATGAAAATGGGTTAGGAATGAAGAACTTAGAGGAAAAAGAATAGAAGCTAGCTAGCATGATAATTTAGGGAGGAAACTTAGGATTTTCAATCTTTTGAATAGGTTTTTGGTATTTTGGATGTTCTTACACTATTATTTTCACATGTTCTCTTGATTTTCTATGATTTCACAAATTGATCTTGAGTTTTAGAAGCAAAAGTTGAAAAACTATGTAATTTCTCATTTAAGCTTGAACTATGTTTCAAACCTTGGAAACAAATAAAGATTTGACGTTTTTGATCTAGAAAACAAGTATGGAATCATGATTAAAGTTAGATATGCATGTTTGTGAGTTGAATTTGCAAAAAAACCTAGCCATAGCAGCCTTGGAACAACTTTCAAAACGGAGCAAAATTTGCACAACAGCTTTTTGCTCATTGCCGCTTGAGTGGTGAGAAGACCGGACGAGCGGACACAACAGACATCCAGAAGTTTTATTGTTTGTAGCCATAAAGATCTGTCTAGGTCGGCCAACCGCTCGAGCGGTTAGTGTACCACTGGAGCGCACTTTAGAAACTCTCAGTATCTAGTTTTGTAGGTCTTCAACTTCTGGGAGGTACCCATTCACCACTCGAGTAGACTGACTAATTTTAGGAAGTTGAAAACTTGATTTCACTCATTTTTTTCTCTCTTTCTTTGGACACTCATAGGAATGTTTTGACACCTAGACACAAGGGTAACATAATTAGAAACTCACTTGAGATATGTTTAAATAGAAAAAAGTATTAAAACCTAATTGCATGATAAATTCAGTGTTATCAGAGGTGCGACTAAGCGCTAAGTGAGGCGAGGCGACCATGTAGCACTTCATACCAACTGAGGCGAGGCGAAATGGTGAAGCGAAGTCGAAGCGCATGAAGTGAGGCTTAGGCGACGAAGTGAGAGGTGATGCAAAGCGACGCTTCACCAGTTGTTGTTTGATTTTAGTTCGAAAGATTTGGGCCCTTCATTTGGATGACTTTTGTGCTATTTGTGGACATGCGTTGCATTTCATAATTGCTTTCTACTAAATAGAAAGTCGAAACCCTAAGTCCACTTCGTTCCAGTCGACAATTGCTTTGAAGAACCTCGTTGATTACCTGCATCTTCTTCTTCCTTCTTCGGACATCGTTCTAGTTGATTATCAGAGGTGAGTACCTGCTTCTTCTTCTTCTTCTTCCTTTCGTCTTCTTTTCTTCTTCCTTTCTTCATCTTTTTTTTTTCCCGTCTTGAAGAACTCTATTTTTGTCGACGGAACCCCCCCCTTTTTTTTTTTTTTTTTTCTCTCTTCCCTGGTTCTTGTTTTTGTTTCTCTTCTTATTTATTTTGCTGAAATTTTTTTAATTAATTTTACTAAATTGATTTTACAATTGTTTAATTATTTTGCTGTGTTATTTTACAATTATTTTGTTGTGTTAATTGTATAATTATTTTGTTGAAAAAATTTCAATTAATTTTGTTGAAAAATTGCAATTATTTTGCTGAAAAAATTTCAATTATTTTGCTGCTAAAAATATGTTGTTTTTTAATTTCTTTATGTTGAAATCGTTTATTTCTTTGCACTTTAATTGTTTCTTTGTTTTGTAACATTGAATTGCTTGATTGGTTAGAATTAGATGTCGAAGTCGAGTGAAAGTAAAAAAGATCCGGTATGGCAATATGCACGGATGGTAAATCCCCAAAACCTTTCAAAGTTCATTTGCAACTTTTGTGACAAAGAAATGAATGGTGGTGTTTACTGAGTCAAGCAACATCTTGTTAGTGGTTATAAAAATGTTGTTGCTTGTAAAAAATGTCCATCTCAGGTCAAAGATGAGATTAAAGACTATATGTCTCAAAAAAGTCAATCAAAGGTGCAATTGAGGATGGTTCCTAATTTTGATGAGATAGGTAATGATAAAGATGATGATGATGAAATTCTTGAGATAAATCAACATGGTAAAAGGCTTGTTCCTACTCAAGGTTCTACCCATAGAGAACAAGGAAGTAGCTCCTCCAAATCTGTTGCTTCCAAACAACTAAAGCAAAAGGGACTCATGGATGTGTACTTCACCCCTGATCCGAAAGTTGCGGTGCAAAATCGTAAAGCTAAGGGGAAGCAAACAAGAATTGATGATAATGATCCTAGCAAGAAGGTATTGAGAGATCAGGCTCTTGTTTGGTTTTCGAGGTGGATGTATGATACAGGTATACCTTTCAATGTTGTGAACTACAATAGTTTTGGGCCAATGGTTGAAGCTTTTGGGCAATATGGTCTTGGCATGAAACCACTAAGCTACCATGAGGTGTGGGTTCCTTATTTGCAGAAAGAGGTAGACCATACTAATAAGACCATAGAGGATCATAAAAAAGATTGGGTAACATATGGATGCTCTTTAATGGCCGATGGGTAGAAGGACAAAAGAAACAGGGCATTAATTAATTTTTTGGTTAATTGCCTAAGAGGATCAATGTTTATTGAATCCTTTAATGCTTCTAGCTTATCCAAGGATGCAAATAAGATGTTTGAATTGCTTGACAACGAGCGTATTGGTGAAGCCAACGTGGTTCAAGTTGTTACAGATAGTGCCTTAGCAAATGTGTTGGTCGGTTATTAACTTAGTAGTATACATTTACTCAATACCTACTTACAATATGAATATGCAATTCTCATATTAAAAACTCGTTCTTTTTTATTATTTTTTTTATTTTTTAAAACTTGTAATAGGGAAGTTTTTTGAGGCAAAGCGGCCACATTTGTATTGGACACCATGTGCAGCTCATTACTTGGACTTGATGTTGGCGGACATTTTCAAAATTCCCAACTTCAACAAGACATTTGAATAGGCAATTGCGGTGCATGGTTATATTGTGAACCGCTCTAGTTTGTTGAATATGATGAGGCAATTTACCCAGTGCAAGGATTTGATCAAGCTAGCAAAACTCGATTTGCAACTGCTTTTCTAACTTTATCAAGGATTCATCAATAACAAACTAACTTGAAGAAGATGTTCACTTCAGAGGAATGGACCACAAGCAAATGGGCGAAGGAATCACAAGGTAAAAAGACAGCACAAGTCATATTAATGCCTTCTTTTTGGAACACTGTTCTTTATGCTCTCAAAATATCAAGTCCTCTTGTTCGTGTGCTGCGATTGGTTGATGGTGAGAGAAAGCCTTCCATGGGATATATTTATGAGGCAATGGATAGGGCTAAAGAAGCCATTGCAAAATCATTTAATGGAAATGAAGAGAAGTACAAGGAGTTTTTTGAAATAATTGACAATAGATGGAATGGTCAATTGCATAGGCCTTTGCATGCAGTTAGGTATTATTTAAACCCAGAGTATTTTTACGCAAATGTGAATATTGAGAAAGATAAGGAAGTCATGTCAGGCCTGTATAAATGCATACAAAGGTTAGTCCCAAACAGTGAGACGCAAGATGAAGTTTGCGCAGAGTTGACTACCTATAAGAAAGCTGAAGGTCTCTTTGGGATGGCTTTGGCCATTAGACAAAGAACTACAAGGGCACCAGGTGATCTATATTTTATACTTAAGTAATTTTAGTTAGTTTTTTATATTTTAAATATTCTTTCTAATTAATTAGTTATAATCAACAATTGATTGGTGGAGTGCATATGGTTCTGAAACGCCACATTTGCAAACATTTGCCATCAAAATTCTTAGTCTACTTGTAGTTCATCTGGATGTGAGCGGAATTGGAGTATGTTTGAACATGTGAGTACCTATTTTTGAATGTAGTGAATATAAATACCTATAAATTTATTAATACCTAGATAAAAATTTGAATATTTTTATTTGGTTTGAATTTTTGCAGATTCACACCAAAAAGAAAAATAGGTTAGCTCAAAAACGTCTGAATGACTTGGTATTTGTCAAGTATAATAGAGCATTGAGACGATACAATTCCCGTGACACTATTGATCCCATCGCTTTGACAAATATTTATGAAAGTAACAAGTAGTTGGTTGGGAGGATGGAGGAGGAACTTGTCTTTGAGGATGATACTTTGACATGGGATGATGTTGCTAGACTTGCTGGAGTTGAGGAAAGTAGCCAAAGAACTAGATCAACAAGGGCAATAGAAAGGGGTCGTTCAATTTCAAAATCAGCAGCTAGACCTAGATTACAACTTATTGATGAGGGAGAGTCAATTTCAGATGGGGGAGAGGAAGAAGATGCAGAGGGATATGATGAAGCCAATGATAATGAAGAAGAAGTTCATTTGCATGATGTTGAAGATGATTTTTAGAACCTTTGGATTGTATTTGTCTTTGTTGGATATTTTCTGTTATTTATGGATATTTAGTATTTAGAATGATAAATGCATGATGGTTCTTGAAAATATTTATATTTTTGTGTATACTATTTATTTTAAAAAAATATCGTTTGTGGTCGCCTTGATTCGATGATGCCCTCGCCTCGCCTCGCCTCGCCTCGCCTCGTCGCCTCGCGCTTAGGCGTTAGGAGACTTTGTTGCCTCGGTTGGCTTTTTGCCTTAAAAAACACTGGATAAATTAATATAGAAAGTTTAAAGATTGTTCAAATGCTTCAATGTTTTGTTCTTGTCTTGTATAGGTTTGCTTGAGGAGGTTTAAACCCTTGTTTACGGAGCCAATTGTGAGTAGTAGGGTAGTAAAGTTATGTTTTTTAAAATTATGATTCGAAATACAAGCATATGATATGTTTAGAAGATTATGCTGATGTTTCACTATGAATGAACATCATATAATTTTTATATCATGTATTAAGATGACATCTTGAAACTTGTTTGTTATTGGGAATCATACCAATAACCTCTTGTTAATTGATCTCTGCCACCAGTTGTGGCCTCTTGACTCTCGACTGAAAGTGCCTTCAGAATGTTCATTGCTATGTATCTGTTGCAAGATAGACTTGTTTTTATTGAAAAGCTATATTATGTTCAAAATGGTTATGTGCTTGGTTTTAATAAAGCTTGTTGGTGTTCATTCATATACCACTTTACTATATTGCTACTCACTAGGCTTTAGCCCACCCCTCTCCTCTATATACATGTAGGTGATGCCGGTGATTAGATTGAGGAAGAGAGATCCAGTTAGAAGTCTTTTTCTTTTTCTACTTTTGGAAGTTACCATTTGAGAGGATGATCTTTTACATAAGGTTGTTTTCTTTTTCTTTCTTTTGTTTTTTTTTTTGGTGGTGATTGTATATTTGTAAATGTTGTACTTTCTTTTTTGGATGTTGAGCTTGTAAATGTCAAAGATAAATAAATATTGTGTTTGCATCATATGACTTGTGCATATGATCTGAATTGATTTTTGGTAATTAATGGACAAATGTTTTTCTACATAAGTCCCAATGTTTTAGTCCAACCTTTTCTTGTCTTGCTAGGCCCTTGGTAGTTAGACACTACTGGCCGATCATAACTACTATCTTGTTTGGGGTGGGATGGGGTCGTGACAGAGAGGGAGATGGCATCGAGGGCCTATGAAAGGGGAAAAAAGATGTCTTTAGGGCTAGGGGAGGCAGGGGTAGTGGGAAGGGGAAAAGAGTTGGGGGTTAAAGAGGGGAAATGGAGTGGTGTAGATTCTTCATTTTGACCGCCCCCAAGACTTGGGTGCTTCATTTCGAATGCTCAATGATGAAAATTACACTATGCAATCTTTTGAACTCTCAGCAAATAAATCCGGGTTCAAGCTCTAAATCTTCACCTTACACCCCATTTTGACCAAATTTTTTTAGGCCTTGAAACTTTATTTTCAAAGCATTTCTCCAACCTGCACTCACCATACAGCAGTAGGCCAGGAGGAAACTTTTAGGCACGACCGTGGGTTATTTGGCCCGGCTGTGGGTATTTGGACCCAGTTGGGTCTCATTAGCGATGGACAGCATGTCTGGCGGGAATCTGCCAGCTGGCCATTTTGAAAGATATTTCTGACCAAAACATCTCAAATTCTATAAATAGACAATCTCCTTTCAGAATTTAGGGTTAGAAAAATTTTCCAAAGACTTTGAAGAATATTGAGAGCTAAAAATACGCTTCTCCCTTGCAAAAGCTTTCTTGACCTCCATATGACCTTTGGCTATAGATACACAATACATATATCATAAGTGCTTGTTCTTGAAGCTTTTTGTTAAAGTCTCAAACTATATTTCAGATACTTGAGGGTGTTAGGATTGAGATTTGATAACTAAGAAGTTACTTCTCTCTTTTTAAGAGGTAGAACTTTGCTTTCTTTTCATCTACTTCTCTTTTACTCTTTTCCTCTTCTTTTTCTTGTTTTGTATACTGTTTTTGAGTTGTTTTGTGGGGCTGAAATATGTGATTAAGGTTATAAAAAGTGGTGGGGTTGGCTACACTTTCTTAGGCTTGATTACTAGTTGTTAACTATAGCTTCTCTTTACTTTTTTTTTTCCCTTCTTATTTTCTCTTAGTTTTAGCAGTGTTCTTTTTTTTTTTTTTTTGGTTTGTATTTGTATTTGTGGGTTGTTTAGTATGTTAATGAGGGGGAATGGGCTACCATAGCTCCTCAGCTATGTTGCACATATTCAATAAGGGCGACGGGATCCAAATAGTGGCTGGGCAGTGGGATCCAGTTGTCATGCACTCACCTTAATTATGCTTTGAATATTATAATTGCATTGTTGTAATAGCGTAATAGTCCTCGTGGATTTGGTGTATTTAGGACGTAGCCGCCAATCGATTTGAGTTGATAGCTTTTCTTTTGTATTTATAGATTTTCGTAAGTATATTGCAACATTATGGTCATGGGAGGTTTAGAGTTTAGCCACCCCGCCATAAGTTCGATTAACTAGCTAGAAATATTTCGCTTTCATAAATATTGTTGTTTATCTTGAAGCTAGGTGATAGCTTCCGTGCCAAAAGTGTTGGAAAACTCTCTTTTTGATCTTTTTAGAAACATCGAAATGGATGTTTCATCTTTATTCCATGAGTAAAAGAGTTGTTAACAATTTTGACAAGTTGTGCCTTTAAGGTTTGATAGTTAGCTTGTTTTTTTTTTGAGTTTCTCCCTTATTTTTATTGTTGCTCATATAGAGCTCTTTATTAAAAGTGTTGAAAACTTTCTTCTAGTTCCACCTTGAAGCATGGAAATAGGTGTCTCATCCTTATTCCATGAGTAGGAAGAGGAGCTTACAACAATTTTTGAGTTATTATTTTTCATTTTAGTCGCTTCTATGATCACCACATATTATCTTGTGATGTTTGATGGTATATGAAGTAAGTCTGCCTCTTCCTTGAATACCTTTATGATAGAAAGGAGGTGAGAAAAAATAGCCTTGTTTCTATGTTTAATAGAGTCTTTTCCTATTGTTTCTAAGATCATCATGCAATAACCTTGCGATGGTTGATGATTTATGAAGCAAAGCTATTCCTCCCTTGAGTATCTTCATGATAGGAAAGGATAGAAAAGACAAACATCTTTTGGAAATACTCTGTTTGCACTGTTATTACCTCACTGCACAAAATTAGTTTTTTTTTTTTTTTTGTTGCTGAAAATGAAGCAC
This sequence comes from Camellia granthamiana, assembly GCA_036172215.1. Taxonomy (NCBI): domain Eukaryota; kingdom Viridiplantae; phylum Streptophyta; class Magnoliopsida; order Ericales; family Theaceae; genus Camellia; species Camellia granthamiana. Next base: position 50,702,184 of record CM069905.1, on the reverse strand, counting down.
GACTGTCTTTTGTTAGACTCGGTTGGACCTCATTGTGGAATGGCTGGGCCTCAAAGTGGACAAACAGCTTATTGTTGTTGACAAAACAAAGCAGAGGCTGAGGGTAAAACAAAGCAACTTTCCCGAAGGCAGGTAGAGCAGTTTCTGAGGGATGTTCTCATTTGTGCACATGTGGTTCATGTCCTTTATATATATGTATATATATATTTACTACTGTAATATTTGTAGATGTAATAATTAGGTGATTATTCATTCGGTGGTGTAATAAGTAGTTAATTAGGACATTCGGAGCCTCTTGTAAGAGGGCAAATTTGTAACACGTGATGTATGTCTTCCAACCCCTATTTCTTTCTCCATTTTTTTTACATGCTTATCATCCATTTTTTGCACGCATGAAGGTTCGGCTCATCATACATAGTGCTCTTACTACTTTTTAAATGATTATGTGTGCTACCTTATGCTTTGAGTTGTTTCACATGTTATGTTAGTAGTCGAATTTATTAGTCGCATTTTGTATATGTTGCATTAGCCATTTTGCATAATAGGATCATGCATTTTTGAAAATTATTTCTTTTTCTTTGGATTGCCGTGGTTGAGCACTGGGTGAGCGTTTTTGGTTTAGCATAGCATTCGTGTGTGTATTGCCATATCTAGCATATTACTATGAGGCTACTTGCTTACTTGAAGTGTCTGTATGAATGCCTGTGGATGGAGGTTATTTTGGTTAAATTGGAATGATTTTGATTGTTGTGCATATGCGCTCATTTTTTCTTTGAGTTGCGCATATTCGAAAACTCTTTCAAAAAGTATGAAATCAAAGCATTCCAAAATAAGTGAAGCGGTCTATACTTGTTTGCCTCACATAGTAATGTTAGCATATTAATAAATCAGAATATGAGCATATAATGTCTATAAAATTCACATCATGATTTAATAGGGGTCGATCTTTGATCGGGTGAGTGGGATGCTCAATTCATGACCTTCCCCTCTCATACCTAAGTTTTCGAACTAAGACAATTCTTGTTATGACGGACAAGTGGTCTTTTATACCAATCACGGGTTTCCTAATTCTCTCAAAAATATTAGGTGGCTGTTTTGAAATTTGACAATGCAGTCAATTTTTGGCATCTCTTGCAATTAGTGAATTTTTCTGGGATTTGCCAGATTTGGACTCTTATTTTCTTTTGTTTCACATT